>OZ038388.1:19689691-20289691 GCA_964036045.1 Eutreptiella sp. 'Long Island Sound 2002'
CATACCCCCCCCCCTACCTTCTCGACCCCCCCCCTACCTCCCCCCCCTACCCCCCCCTACCCCCCCCCAACCCCCCCCCCCTACCTCCAAGGTAGGGGGGGGCGACTTCGTGCGATATATGTCCGAGGCCTTCTTTTGATCGCAGCCTTTGGGTTCATTGGCCCGGCTCTGGCGGAGGGCCGGGAATGGGACCCATACAACCCGTGATCCGGAGGGGGGGAGGGGGGGTGGACCCACGCAGACCTGTGCCCGCCTTCCATTGCGGCACTCCTCCCGGGTCTCGTCGGCCGCGCGCGTGCCCGTGCTCTGCTGCTCGTTCCTGCCATATTCCGCACCGTTCGTGCTGCTGTCTGCCATTGTGGGTCCGATGCTCCCCTGCCTCCGACATGCGGTCAAACATGGTTTGGTCGCGCACACGCAGAGGGCGCAGGGGAGACGCCAGGGGCGCACTGCAAATGATAAAGAAGCACGGGCCTTAAGTAAGCACTTCGGACACGAGAGCCCGCAAGTACAGGACTTGTGAGGGAATCATCAGAACCGCTGAGTACTCTAGGGGCCGGCCATTTGCTACAGTGAAAGACCGGGACAGCGGCATGTCTGCATGAGAACCGGCGAGAACAAAGCCTTTGTCTGAACAACGGTACGTGTGGTTTCCGCCTTTTTTGGAACGGTGACCTGCTTTGCCCTTCAAAAATGCTTCCCCTTTAATAGAACAACATTCGGTTTTGTTTGAGTCAAATCGTGGGACTTCAGTGTTGTTGTCGCACGTGGGGAAGAGGACACTGTGCAGTGGGAAAAGACGGAACAAACATTGCACTCAGAGTTGGGGGGTTGCGTGGCGCAGGAGCGGTGTTTGAGTGGCTGTCCAGGGGCGTCTGGGTTTCATCTCCCCTGTATCTCCCGTGCTCCTCCAACGTCCAGTCTGACAGTTGTCGGTGCCGTGCCTGTCAAGCGTGTTGCATGGCATCAGCGTTGCAGAAACCTGCCTCCATAGGCCATAGGACGAGGTTGCGCCCCCTGTTCTCGTGAGTGCCTGGGCACGGCAAGCCAGTAAGGGTAGGATACCGGTCCATTTGTTCCTCGCGCCCGTCCCCTTGTGCCCTTTCAAGGTGCGCCCTCCTTTACGTGTACATCGAGCTGTCGACGCCCCCTCCCCCTGCACGTTGAGCGAAGTGCTGTCCAACGACCCACGTCGCGTGGGACCGCACTGTTTTGTATCAAGGTTTTTGGAAACAAGGCAGCAGCACCTGCAATGACATCACCCGCCCCGTATTTCTCTGGTACTGCCAGTGTGCTGCGTGTGTGCTCCCGTGACATGCAATTTCTGTTTGTTACGAGCTTGTCCTCAGCTGTGTCACACACATCGCCCATTGGGCGCTGCCAGTGCCACCTGTACAGAAAACACACAGGTCGTTGTGGACGATGTCATGCGTACCATTATGCATTACATCTGTGAACGACGGGGTCGTGTAGTATTCTCTATACTCTCTCCCTCAAACCATGCGAAAATGATGAACGAACACTTTGGGGCACTCTTTAGCAACTTGTGGACCCGGCTGGTGGTCTCAAAGACCCCATTGTGAGGTCAGAAAATGGCCAAAAAATGGCACTGGAACGGATCTACAGTGCCTACTTTTTTAGGACTCATTTTGAGACTTTTGCTCATTGTGGCACCGCCACGGCCATGGGCATGGCCATGGGCATTCATCATCGCTGGCAGAACCCCATGGACATGGACTCCGCTTCCCTCTTCTCGCTCCATTTTGTACGCCTTCTGTTGCGGGATTCTGACGAAGGGTTGGGAAGGGTGTTGTCTTGTTTGTTGACGTTTGTATTCTTTTCCAGGCGCCACGACTCGGGGCCCGCTTCCCTTCGCTCCCCAAATCCCTGATGTGCTGGATTGGCTCCTGAGCCATCCGTCAGAACTGGGGACCGGCCCCGGCACCGGGTCCTCTGCAGGTTCTGTGACCCGCATCACGGGGTCAGGCAAAGTCACTGTGACATCAGCTGATCCTCAGCTCTCAGAGGCTGAGGGTGGCCTCAAGAGGCAGACAGAGGCTGAACAAGCGTCAGGTGCCAAAAAGAAACGGGGTCCCCGGCGTCCCAATTCGCCTGTGCCGGAGCTGACGCCCGCTACTGCAGAGGAAGCAGAGGATGCGTTCTGGGTCGTGCTGCCGCAGGAAACGATGCAGGAGGCTGTAGCGTCGAGGGAGGCGCAGGCTCAGGAAGAGAGAGCCCAGGACCATTGGCAGCAGCAGCAGCTCAAGCATTGCAAAGCAATGCAGCAGCTATCACTGGTGTGTGTGTGTGCGCGCGCATGCGTTTGTCTGTGTGCTTGTGTGTGTTCGTGCATGTGTGTGCGTTTGTCGGTGTGTGTGTGCGCGCGCGATGATGTGGTTGCGCCACAGGCATCTTGTTGCTCATTTTGGCACCTGTTGCTAATTTGGCCCTCCCTGAGAGCAGGTCCTCTTCATATCAGAGAGAGACGAACGCACGGAGTGCACGGTGCTATGCGCAGTGCGCACGGTTTCTTGCGTGCTATTTTATGGACGCACTATTTTTTCATTCAGTTGCTTCGGGATGTAAACACCACTCTCCCACAAGCACAAATAGAGCTTATGGGAGGGCAGCGGGATCGAAAATTTGCGATCACCCACCTCCTTCGGCAAGGGGAGGCACACCTAGAGACTGTCGCCCCTGACGATGATGGGAGTTGTGCCATGGGACATAGGCCCGGGGCATAGAGCCCGGCGAGGCACATTTGCCCAATGGCGGGTTTGGTGGATGCCGGGGGGTCCATCGCTCCCTACCCCAAGCCCAAAAAGCAGGACACGCCCGAGTGGAAGACAAAGGCCAGTGACAGACAAAGGCCAACGACGGGCACAGTTTCATGTGGGCACGTTGAGAGCTGACGCAACTGCACTGCTAGGGAGTGTGCCGTGACACACCCCGGAAGTCCTCCGGAAGTATGGGGCTTCTTTGCCAGACAGAATGCATTGGATGGTGCAAGCCATGGTGCACATCCAGCAATCCTTGAACGCACACAATGTGTGATATCAGCCCTACGGAGATCATTTTCCACAAGCCATCTTCGAACAGCCAAAGGCAACCAGGCGCCAGGACTCGGGTTCAGAATCATCCAACAATAGACCGCGGGCACGTCCCTCACTTGTGCTGAGAAGGATGATGCAGAGAATGAGGAGGAGGACTCCAACTATGGGGCACCTTGAATCAGCACTCCATGAGGTTCGAACAGCGAAACATGTCGAAACGAATGATCCACAGGCATGGGCACCCTGTGGGGCACCTTGCGGGAATCCTAGTGGTGGTGCGAACCACGGCATGTGTCCAACGAATGCCCGGGCACCCTGTGGGGCACCTTACGGGAATGAGCACCCCATGAGGGCTGTGTCCATAGGAGGGGGAGGGGCTTTTGGCCCACACACCCAAACAAATCTTGGTGTCAAGCGTAAGTCACTTATTTTTTTTATTTGGCGTAAGTCGCTTATTTGTTTTTTTTTTAGGCGTAAGTCGAGTGTGGAAAAAAAAACTCCAGAATGTATGGTACGCGACTTACGCTTTTTTTGTGACGCGACCTACACCTAAAAAAAAAAAGTTACGCGACTTAAGCTTTTTAAAAAAAAGGGGGGGGGGCAACCTATGCTTTTTTTGATACGCGTCCTACGCTTTTTTTGATACGCGACCTACGGCAAAAAAAATAAATAAGCGAGTTACGCTTTTTTAAAAAAAAAGCGAGGTACACTTTTTTCGTTACGCGACCTACGCTTTTTTTGATTCGCGACCTACAGCAAAAAAATAAATAAATAAGCGAGTTACGCCGTTTTTTTTCAAAAAAAAGCGAGGTATGCTTTTTTGGTTACGCGACCTACGCTTATTTCGATACGCAACCTACTGCCAAAAAAAAAAATAAGGAGAAGGCTTTTCCTGCGGCGCGCAGTTTGGGAAGCCTGCCTAATTTGTGGTGCTTTTTAGATTCCACCTTGTTGTGCTCCCCAGGGGCAATGGGTATAGTATGGCCCTTTTATGTAGCCATATTGATCTCTCCCTACCATGGGGACCTCGAGAAGGCACGGGTTATGTTTTGGGGTGTCAACCCGGGGGCAGGGGTTAGGTAGCCACTATGCCCACATGTGGGCCATTTCTGATTTTGTCCCCGTGTTGAGCATTGGGAGCCATTGATTTCTCCCCTGCAGTGGGGGACACTTGTTAAATGCAATCGTTAGCCCGCGGACAAGGGGCCCCTGGCGCGGGACGCCGCCACCCACATTGAGCATTGTGTGCGATCCATCTACTCTCCAAGCGGAGCCGCTAGCCTTGCTATGCTAGCGGTGCCCCACTCAGCATGAGTGTGGGCGAAGCATGGAGCCGCATGACCACCAGCATTTGGTGGCCGTGTGGCAACCTGGGAGTGGAATTGCGGTACACAATGTGAAATGTTGGGTGTTCCACTTGTTTGTTTGTTTGTTTCACAACCCCAGATTGGTCATTATTGTTGCGCAATACACAAGGCAGGCGATGAGGCAGCCACTTCTGGTTTTGTTCCCCTTTGCAGGGGGGGGGGGGGGGGCGGGGTTAGGGACTCTCAAAGCACGCTTTGTTGCGTGGCCCCTTGAGTTGGGGTTAGGGACTCGGAATCCACGCTTTGTTGTGTGGCCCCTTGAGTTGAGGTTAGGGACTCGCAATCCACGCTTTGTTGCATGGCCCCTTGAGTTGGGGTTAGGGACTCGCAATCCACGCTTTGTTGCGTGGCCCCTTGAGTTGGCCCCTCCAGTCGGGGTCTAGGACTAAGTACTTCTGCTTTTTGTTGCTTGCACAGGGACCCTACGGTGCCTTGAGAAATCTATGGTGTTTGAGGATGCCGTGGCGGTGGCCGCAGAAAACTGATGACTCGGGAGGGGGCAACAGGTAGCCAAGGGTCATGAGAACTCTTTTTGCGCGCCGCGGGCGCGCCGCAGGGTTTGAGTTTCGCGGTTCCATTGCACAACAACTAGGTCAAATGAATCACAAATGATGTCCGCCGGCAAAGAATTGATTAATGGCACGCATGTTATCTGGAGCATGATGTGAGAGAAGTCATTTTTGAGGTTAGTGTCTGAGCGAGGTTTGGCTTTTGGTGCGCTGCAGGTGCCGCAGGCGCCGCAGGAAAAGCATTCTCCATCTTGTTGTCGGCTGAAGGGAGGCCTTTTACAACAACCCGAACGCCGAAATGGAGCTCAGAAAGGCCACACTGGTGCCGTTGCATGTTGGGTGCCAGTGGGGTTTGTGTGGAACAGTGTTGTACCAGGTCTTGTATTGCTGTATGTTGCATGGCATGTGACGGGGCCCATCCACCTCGCCTGCTGCTGACCCAGTGGACCCTGCCCCTTCTTCGGAACCTGACACGGGGCCTGCAGCATCACAGCACTGGCGCAAGAAGGGGTATCGCCGCAAGCACACCTCTTCCAAGAAGAATTTTGTTCTGTGGTGCGCCACGAACCCTGCACACCTCAAGCCCGACCACAAACCCGAATGTGATGCCAATGTGCGGGTGCGCTATGTTGCACCGGCGGACGGTGAGCAACACGGTGTTTGGCAGTCAGAGGTTCTTGAGTCACATAGCTCATCTTGCTGCTACCATGGGTGGGAAGGCAAGGTACCGCCCCAAGGGGATTGGCTGGCAGGAGGTGTGAGGGAGAAGGTTGAGGAGGTTTATTTTCAGTCAAAACACAAACCTTCCCGGATCGCCCGCGACTTGTCTGATTCAGGCAATTGTCGGCAATGTACTCGACGTTGTCTCCGCCGGTTAGTGAGTGCGCACATCACGAACATCAAGCGGAAGCACTTCGGTGCGGGTTCACCCATGACACGTGCACAGTTGCACGAGTTTTGGAACCCGAGGGCAACATTGCCTCCTCCTTGGAGCCAACGGTGGGAGACTTCATGGTGGGAGACTTCCCTACCTTCCCGGCCTCCAACTCCGAAGACATGCCCCAAGATGGGAATTTAGTGAAGGGCAATGTTAAGGCCCCTCCACAAACCCCGCAGTCCACTTCCTCTTCTAACCCCCCCACAAGTGATGATGCCCATCCATACGTGTTCATCCGTGGGAAGCTTTTCGAGGTGCCCGAGGCGTACCCAAAGGGCGCAGAGGGTCGGTTGGTGAACGACAAACGATTTATTTGAGAGCTGGAAGAGTTGCTTGTGAAGGACATCCGTAAGGCTTGTGCGCGGAACACGAATCCGCGTGCAAAGCCGAAGGCATCGGACACAAAGTCTGATTTGATCTACAAGTGTGTGTTTGCCGACTTCTTGTAGTTGGCCCCACGCCATTATGGTTGCATGCGAAGAATGTAGTTGGCCTGAGGTGACCGGCAGGGGCGTCCTTAAGGGACGAGATTTTTTTTTTGTTAAGGACAGCCCTTAAGGACAGCCCCTAGAGGCCTTTTTGCCCCGGCCCAACGTGGGCCATGTCTATCCCCCCTTTTTGGGGATCGCCGAGAAAGTAGGAGTTACGCAGCAATTCCGCCCTCTTTCGGGCACCACTTATGATTTTGCCCCCCCGCTCTGAAGCGGTGGGGATCCCCGAGATGGCAGGGGTAATGTAGCCACTTTGCCCACAAGTGGGCCACTTCTGATTTTGCCCCCCCGCTCTGAAGCGGTGGGGATCCCCGAGACGGCAGGGGTGACGTAGCCACTTTGCCCACAAGTGGGCCACTTCTGATTCCCCCCCTCCCCCCGCTCTGCAGCGGTGGGGATCCCCGAGACGGCAGGGGTGACGTAGCCACTTTGCCCACAAGTGGGCCACTTCTGATTTCCCCCCCCGCTCTGCAGCGGTGGGGATCCCCGAGACGGCACGGGTGACGTAGCCACCTTGCCCACAAGTGGGCCACTTCTGATTTCCCCCCCGCTCTGCAGCGGTGGGGATCCCTGAGACGACAGGGGTTACGTAGCCGCCTTGCCCACAAGTGGGCCACTTCTGATTTTCCCCCCCGCTCTGCAGTGGTGGGGATCCCTACGTGACGGCTACGGACTTTGGCCAAAGCACGGAGCGCATGGTTTGAGTGTGAGCGGGGGGAAGGGTGAGCTTATGGAGCGTGTCAGGGTGCACTTCCACAGGTTGTACCAGCCGTAGGGAGTTTGTTATCAGCTGTGCCACCGGCGATGGAACATTCGGGTGGTCGAACGCTGCATCACTGGATTTGATCAGAAAAAGTATTGCTCTTGTTCATGTTGAATTGTGCAGGGTGTGACGTAGGGTTCTGATTCTATCATGCAACACATGTGGGGCTAGGATCATATGGTTGTGTGCTTATACCAATTTGGGGCTAGGGACTCATGGTTAAACAATTGGGAACACCGGGGTGAAGACATGTACTGTCCGCGGGCTCTTTTGAAATTACCTGGTTCTGGAACAACTTTTTTTTTCCCGTTAAGGACACCCCTGGTGACCGGACTCAGGTGGTATCGCTGGCTTGAGCTTCGTAGCCGGTGGCGCCGGCAGCAATATAGTCATTTTGATACCGCTGGCCAAAGGCCGAAGGGCAAATTGCATTTTTTGTTTGCGGTCATGATGAGTGTGCTCCACGTTATTTCCGCCATCTGCCGGCGATGAGTATAAAAACCACCCTTCACGCCACGGCTCCATTGCTTTACCCGTGCCGGAGGTACCCAGCATGTCCGTGGGGGCTATATGCTTCACCTCCTCCGGTAGCAATGGCAGTTGTTGGGTGGTTCTTGTGTTTCTCCGCCTTGTTTTTTTTTTTGGAAAAAAGGGTTTTTTTCCCCATACGCGACTTACACCCAAAAAAAAAAGTTTACGCGACTTACACCCAAAAAAAAAAAATTTCCGCCAAGAAAAAAAAACGCGACTTACGCCAAAAAAAAAAAGTGACTTACGCTTATTTCCACAATCGAGGTACGCTTTCCTCAAACTCTTGACCCAATTTTTGGCTTTGGGGATATTCATATTTTACTCGGCGGCCCCTCGTCCCCCCCCCCCCCCCCGACCCCCCACCCACCCCGCAAAAGAATCTGTCCTTATATGCACTCTCGTTGGTACCAGCACACGACAACGTGAAAATGCAAAAGAGCAACACATCACAAAGTCATGGTGGCATAGGCACCTTTCTGCAGGGACAAAGGCAGACGTCCTCCACAGGGGCCAGATGATGCAGGGGCCGGGGCCAGGGAACATGATGCACAAGCCAAAAGGTCCCATCCCCAACCCGTCACTTTGCAATATGCTGTGGCTGCCCGCCATGTACGCAGAAAACATACCATCAAAATATTGCGCTGGACCAGGCGGAAAGAGGGAAAAAACAGGGCAAAGAAGTGGTCAGCCAATCACACAACATGGGCACACAAACTCACACCGAGAGCACCCGCTCCCCAACACACACACGAACACATACACAAACCAGGCTGTGTGCCCAGTCACACAGGCCTCATCACATCGCTGCTGGTCTTGTGTTGTCTGCCGTGCATCTGGTATTTCTAGGGTTTTGACATTTCTCTCCGTGTGCGTGCGTGCGCTCTGTACCAGTGTCGAGGAAGATGCATGTGCAGCGGTGTGTCCGCAGCCATCCCCTCGCCTCCCATGCGCCACTCGTTTTCCAGGCAAGGCCTCTGCTCGAAGTCCTCTACAAAGATGGGCAACTCGGCACCTTCGAGGTCTCATCGCTGCCGCAGCGTCTCAGCGCCGCCACAGCAACGGCCCCGACCGCCAATGAGTTGCAGGGCACATTGAAGGCGATGCTGAATGCAGGGCTCATTTGTGCCTCGGACCCTGGGCACTGTGCCCTGGCGTTGTTTGGGTATCAGGTCTTTCCATTTGACCTGGAATTGACTAGGGCCTATGGGGCTGCAGTTAGTCTTGTGTGACATGTCCACTGCCACGCAACAGCAGCAGAGCATTGTTCAGTGGACGCCCAGAGGTCTTCCACACACTCGGTTGGTCCACATCCACCGTCGGTTGGCCCCCAGCGGCCATCGTTAGCCCCAATCCGGGTGCCGAAACATGTTTGGGGAATCGAAAACCCGCCTGCTGGCCCCAAGTCATCTCGAGTACTTCTCCTTAAAGGGGGGCATCCCACTCAGGAGCTCCTGAGGCAGAACAATCGCTGTCAACTTTTGCCCATGGTCGAGAGTGATGTACAGAGTGACGGTACAGAGTGACAGTATGTTGTGATGATGCAGAGTGATGGTATGGAGTGATGGTAGAGCGATGTTCCAGTGATGGTAGAGTGATGTTCGAGTGATGGTAAAGCGATGTTCGAGTGATGGTAAAGTGATGTTCGAGTGATGGTAGAGCGATGGTACAGAGTGACGGTATAGAGTGATGGTGTAGATTGATGGTATAGAGCACTGGTCCCTTCCTCATATCTAGCTTGTGCTCTCGCGTGGGCTGGGTACACCAACCTTGCGAGTCGCTGAATGCTCCTTCGCCCCTAAGGATGTTTAGTAAAGGCCCTTTTCAACTTCACTCTCTCAGGTGCTGAAAAGCCCCGGATTCTGGTCTTTGCAGCCCCGGGAGGACCCGCCCAAAATCAATTGCACAACTCGCTACCAAATGCTGTTGCACCAACTGCAGCAAGAAGCCGTGGAGGAACGTGACAGGGATGCAAAAGAGGAGCAAGAGGAGGAGCAAGAGGAGGAGCCAGAGGAGGAGCAAGAGGAGGAGCAAGAGAGGGAGCAAGAGGCGGAGCAAGAGAAGGAACAAGAGGAGGAAGAAGAGGAGGAGCAAGAGGAGCAAGAGGAGGAACAAGAGGAGGAGCAAGAGGAGGAGCAAGAGGAGGAGCAAGAGGAGGGGCAAGAGGAGGAGCAAGAGGGGGAGGATGAGGAACAGGACTATCTGGACGAGTTTTTCTTTGACCAAACTGATGGATCGCCCGGCTTGGGCTTCTCGATTGACAGTTTCGCATCGCGTGTCCTATTCGAAGAGGAGCTCTATGATCTGGTCTGAGATTCCATCAAGTGCCATGTCTTTTGTGTTGATCCAGGTCAGCGATTATTGGGGCAATTGTGTGGTGAGAGCGGAATGTTGGTCCCAGGCGGCCCACATGGCATCCACTGCCCTGCCACCGCTGACAGGCTTCACATGCAGTAATCCACAGGCCGCATTGGAGGGTGCTATCCATCACTGATCTGAGACTTGTACCACGTGAAAAAGGCGGGGAATCGACTCATCATCCCAACGAGTGCCATGTGGGGCAGGGGGGGGTTGCAACGGTGAGTCGTGATCGAAAACTGGATCAACCCATGCGTCGCTAGACTGCGGCCAGGCTTGTGCCTGAATCGAAAAATTGGAGGGAGCCCTGGCTGTGACTGATGGATTCGAAACGCGATCCCACAATCAAAAATTTCTGGGGTTTGTCATGGACATTGTGCGCAAGTCTCTGGGGTAGACTTTTGTGGCAAAACCTTCTTCTCCCTTCCTGAGAAAAACGATGTTCAACAATACCGATTCGGCTCAACCGGGTCTCAACGAGCCAATGGGGTGTTTCGAGGCTTCACATGGCCTCACAGGGCGCTACGCCCGGTCCCTCATGCAAACAGGAAAAGGTACAATTGGGACGACGCAATTTGCGACCGCGAGGCAGCTCTCCTGTTTGCTCTCGGCGAGGAGACATGCAGATACTGTGCAGTTGCCCAGTCCTGGAAATGTCCTATTTGGCAGGGGGCATGTGGGGGGAGCAGCGAGGGAACCATCACATCGAATTGTTTTTTGTGAACAAGAAAGGCGGATGTTTACCACTGCGAATTTGTAGACACCTGTGCAGAGACGTGCACCAGGGCAAAGAGCGCTCAGAGGTGCATAGATGTGTTTCTTAAGTTACACGGGGGCCAGGGGGGGGGAGATTTTTCGAAAGAAAATTACACCGAATTTTATATTCCTCCCTTTGTAAGGATTTGGTGCGATTTTTTGCTGAATGTTTTAAGGATCCTGCAGAGTTCTGCAAGACAGTACAATGCTTGTGATTGTACCCCACACCCAAGCAGTGTTTCGGTGGCACTGATGTGCACGCCTGTGGCCTTTCAATCCCAGAGTTCCATAAAGTGTCAATCACACCCTTCACACACCTTGCATTCCTCTGTCGTTGAGTCATGGCAGTTTCCACTGCTTCGAGTACAGCAGGCAGCCATTGCTGCGAATGTGCTTGGGGCCTTGGCCATGTGTTTGAGGGCAAGCTTTACATCACCAAAGATATTGTTGATGACAGTTTTGTCCCAAGGAAGAGGAAGCCTAAACCCATTCCAAAACCTAAAGCCAAGCCTGCCACAAAGGGCAAGCATGTGCAATTGTTCAAGATGAGGCGCAAGGTTGGAAAGGGCTTCTATTCCACAGCTCCAGAACTTGCTGAAATTTGCCTGCACATTGTGTTCTAGTGCCTTGTTAGGACAAGTGTGCTAAGGGTGAGGTATGGGCAGATTATGTGACATACGTCCTTTTGGTACCGGTGTTGCGCGCAAGCACTGCCTTGTCCAAGTACCAGGACCTGGTCTGACCGTCTTTTTTCTGACTTTCAGTGTGCTTGCGGAAGGGTGGGGGGTACCAGATGATAGTTCATAGGACCACAGGAGTAGTGGACAAACAACATTCACCTGCTGTCTTGTTTGCTACAGTGAAAGGCGCCTATGACATGTCACTGAAGAGCTTTATTCTTCGACTTTTGCTTTGCATTTCTGCTTTGCTTTGAGCAGTGCCAGTCATGCACACGCAACTGTTTCCCATAGCAGGGGGACCAAAGGCGTGCTCCAACATTTGCCAACCCATTTTTCTCCACTTTGAAGCCCTCTGGTACAGAAAAGAACGCAGGTTTAAACCCCTTTTGAACCAAAGTTTAGACCCCCGCGCTTCCTTTCTCAGTCACGTTTTTTAGTTTACGCGGCTGGCATGGGCTGCAGGATGCCAGCCAGGCCTACCCGACAGCAATTGACGATGTTTGCAATAGCCCTGGGCATGTGCTGCTGGGAGATTCAGGGACATGGGGGACGAGGATGGTGCTGGGGCAGAGAGGCAGGCAGCCCAGCCACACTCTAAACTGGGGGATAGCCATAAAGAATGAGCGGTTTTCAAAAGTCATCTTGGACTTCCAGGAAAATAGGCAACCTTGGATTCCTGGCCATTCACGCATGTGCTGTCCCATGGTGCTTTTTTGCAGCCCCTGATACATTTACTTGTTTACCACATGCCATCCTTCTCTCCGTACCATAGACATTCCCATGTACTCTGCCGGTATGTCTTTTTCTGGCGCTCTGATGGCACTCTTGTTGCATATTGCATACATTGTTTTGGTCGTGGTGCTCAGTCTGATGCAAAGCAGATTGAGTACAAATGGAATGACAATGTGGTGAAGCACCCAGCCGCTTCAATTACAAAAAGAATCATCAAGAAGCGGTTTCACCAACTTCCGCGCAAGTGGTCCTGAGCTGAAAAAGAGAGGGCCCTTAACCGTGCCCATCACCACCCACGGCGTACATTGCCCTTTGTCCATGTGTTTGACTGCGAGGAAGGAAGAGTCATACATGCCCCGGCGCGACCCCAACCAATCTATCACCTTTTATTTTTCAATGTTCCCCCATTCTTAGTGCAATATTGCACACAGTGATCATTGATGCTTGTGAGGCACCTACCGCCATTGCTGGGACAATGTGTTGCTCCATAACAAAAAACAGGTGTGAAGCAGAGGTCTATGTGAGCACCAAGTGGCACACTGCCACCACAACCTGGATTTGGTGTACATTTTCTGTCTGATCATGTGCAGAGGGAATGTCTGCTTGTGGAGAGTACTTTTCACAGAAAATGACTAATTCTCTTGAGATTCAGTCAACCAGTCAACCAGGAAGGTGGATCACTGTGCCCAACGCTCTCCACAAGACTTGCCCATGAGCATTATTCATCACCGGCTGATACTGATATACTGATATCCCTCAGGTTCGGTGATCAAGGCAGGTTGGTCCCCAAATGAAAATGATAAGTCTGCTCCCACTGTTGGTGCCTTGCACTTTCTGTTTCCAGGCCGGCATGGGTTGGTTGGAACTGAGATTTTTTGGGGGGCCACAGTCCCCATGCACATTGCGGGGCATGTCGTGACCCCATCACAGCAAATAGGACGGAGTAGGGAAATACATGATACTGCAGAGGTTGAATCAAGCAACAATGAATCGAGAGGTGGACCCTCAAAAAGATTAGCACAGACAGCCCCGAACAGAGGTAAAATCGGACAGAGTGGGATCAGATGACGGGACATTGCATCCCTGAAAAAGAATCATAGGAAGGGAAACGAAGGGATGGAGCTGTTTACGGCAGCCTGCCTAAGGCTGTGGCAACTGCATGGCGGTTGCAGCCGCCTTTCAAGGATGGTGCATTGCCGGAAAGCAGGGCAAAGGGAGAGTAACCAGATGGTCTGACCAGATAGTTCTGCCAAGCCCCGACATGCGCGCACACCACCGTGGTATGGCTGAACATCAGAAGGCACTGTTGGTTTTGTATCCCCAGGACAGACCACTCTCACAAAATGTCTTCTATTTATGATTTAAGTGCAGTTGATATCGATGGACAGGAGACAAAGCTCAGTGACGTCGCAGGGGGCAAGGTATGTCATTCCCATCCGCCAGTGCAGCCGTCTTGAGCCATAGCACCCGAATTCTTCAACCATACAGCCAACGCTAACGTCTCTCAGCTCCTCTGAACTCCGTCAATTAATGTCTTTGGCAACTGCACCCAGGCAGAGGTCACGCTGGCCATACCTTTGATTGGAAGGATCGATACGGCAGGGGTTCTGCAGCTGCTACTTCTGCAGTTTCCCGCTGTGGCCACAATCAACGTTTTCCCTGGGTGTGGCTCAGTGGTGGAGATAGAGTGGATCCCAAAAATTGTATTTACTGTATCCAACTGTATCCCAAGCTCCAGAAGTGAAAATCCCACGTGTATCCCAACTTTCAAGTGTGTGTATCACACGTGTATCCCAACTTTTTTTTCATTTGTAGTCCCATGCGCTCAGTTCCCCACTCCTTCGTTCCTTTGCGGCTCTTCCCCAGACGCAATGAAGCAAGATCTCGTTCCTTTTTGTCATGGATTTCATGTATCACACGTATATCCCAAGGTTCCAGAGTGTGTGTCCTGAGTGTATCCCAAAAACAAAAGGTATGTATCCCGCGTTGACGTGGATACGCACTATCTCCACCTCTGGTGTGGCTGTTATATTCAAGTCTCAACTCTTCAATCCTTCAACTCTTTGATGGTTCATGTGACTCTGTAGTTACAGCGTAGCAGTAGTGGACCAGCAATACCGCTACGTAACCACCGTACCCGATCAAGCGTGACACTGGCTTGGGAAATACTGCAGGGCTGCTACCCCCAGCCTTTCTCTGGGGTGCCCAGACGAGGTAAGCAAAAGCACTGGTTAGCGACCCCGGCATCCCTCGCTCAGTCGCCAAGTGCGCACACCCCCCTCTTCTGCAGTACCTTGTCTTGGGTCTTGGACAGTAGATGTCAAATCTACCTCTATGAGCCTTTGTGCCCCCCCAGCACACAAGTGGCTTTGACAACTTTGCGGTACCTGGTCTGAGCCCTCAGGAAAATGGCCTTGACAATTTTGTGGTACCTCATCTAGGCCCTCAGAAAAGTAGCCGTAACAACTCTGCAGCACCTTGTCTAGACCCTCTGGAAAGTGGTCTTGACACCTGTGCGGCACGTCATCTGGGCCCAAGAGGAAAGTGGCTTTGACAACTTTGCAGCAAGTATGCTGCGCACCACTGATGAGGTAACATTTGGGGATCCGGAACGCCCTAGTCCTGTGTTACATTTTGCACATGAGTGGTGGTGAGCACCCTTCAAACTCCACAGTGGGGAAAGAATTTGCATGCCGGCACCGGCATGGGAGGAACGCCAAGGGACAGAAGCAGCATTTGTGAGTAGCGGGACTACTGTCCCACTCTCACCTGGTAAAAGTAATTTCCCCAGGTTGTTAGGCGTAGCCGAGCTGGCGGCCCACCTCTCACAGTTTTGTGAACCTGTCCTCTTCACCTCCCAACCCAATGGGTGGACAACCCACCCACCTATCCATGAGTGGAGGATTCCCTCCTCAAAAAGGTGAACACGTACTTACACCCAGAAGCACCAACCTGCATACTCAGTCAGCCTTTATGGCACACACCCCCACCCGGCGACTGCGATGAGGATGGCGATTACAATACCGGTCCACCACAGTACCAGTAGCTGTTGGTGTGCCCACCCTCCCTGAAGTGAGGAGCATGTCATCCAAAGTTGGTCAAATGCATCATCACCGTGCTGTGCAATTTCTGGGGGGCTTCCGTCTGCCACATCGTCCTCCATTATTCCAACAGTCCACCAAGAGGCTGAGCATTGAAGCGCGGGTGCGCATTTTGGCGTTTCCCAAATCGTGTGGCAGAGGTTGTGGTGTGGGAAAATACTGTTTTGGATATGGAGGGCGGTTGTTGTCTAGAGGGACACGCAACCATTCCGGGCAGCTGTCTATCGGTGCATACCAAAAAACCCCGTTTTTTTGCCGAAAAATGCCCCACTGCATAAAATAATTTACCAAAAAAACCCACCCCAAATCTTACCAAAAACCCCCGCGGGGGATTTTTCGGGAAGGTTTGGGGTTTTTTTTGGTAAGTTTTTTGGGGGGGTTTGGTAGGAATTTGTTTTTGTCCGGTATGTGGGGTTTTTTGGTAAATTTTGGCATTGTGGAGCTCCCCCCCCCCCCCCCCGGCACCCCTTTGTTGCCACATATCCTCTCGAACACAAGAACAGTTGCAGTTTGAATGATGATTGCGCCCCCCCTTTGTTGCCACACTGATTTCTCCCCACCTTGGAGCCCAAAACGCAGGGGTTATGTAGTCAGTTTGCTTCCTACCCACTTTGGAGACCCCGAAGCGGCAGGGCTTGTGTACCCATTTGGATTTTCTCCCAAGACCCCAAATGGTAGGGGTGATGTAGTCAATTTGCCCACATTTGGCTCCCCAAGACGGCAGGGTTTTTGTAGCCACTTTCATTTCCTCCCCACATTGGGTAACCCCTAGATGGCAGGGGTGTTGTAGCTACTTTGCCCACTAGTGGGCCCCCAAGACTACACGGGTTAAGCAGCCACTTTTGATTCTGTCCCCGTGCTAAGCTTCGGGACCCCCGAGAAGGCAGGGCTTATGAGGCACGGGTTTAGCAGCCACTGTGGCTGTTTGTTTTGCAGTTTTCACTTGCACGAGCAAAGGCAATGAAAAGCGCTAATTGGATTGTGGTTGTATTTTGACAAGGAAACCATGTTACTATCAGGTGGTGAGCATGCGGCCTCTGTCCCCGTGTTTGTCAAAGTTGGGAGGAAGAGGTTTCAGGTTCCGCCTAGCTATGTTTGTAGTTTGAAGGCTAACCAAGAGATGTGTCATGATATGTGGCTAGTTGCCGTGAAGTGCACGCTTCAGCATCTCCTCGCTTGCTTGTTTGAATCAATGAAAGCCATGGCAGAGTGTTCACCGGACATAACCAAAGAGGTTGCGGTGTTTGTCCGTGTGTTTGCTCCTTGGTTGCAGTAGTAGTGGCTTTTTGCAACCATGCTTTCTTTTTCAATATATGTCGTGTATGCTATGCGGTGCACATTACTTGGTGTGCCAAAGAGTAGCCTTAGTTTCATTTTATATGTCCGCCATACCTCCATTTGACGCCAAGGGAGGCCCCCGCTTATTCTTTACCGGCATTGTGGCTTGTTTGTCTGTACCGGTAGCAACAATGCAGCATCATCTTTTACTGCAGCATCATCTTTATGTGTTTTGGTGCCTTGTGTTTGTTGTTCAATTATGTGAGGGTGCAAGGTGGCAGGGTCGTCTAGACGGTTGGGTGATCCAGGGGTTTTTTTCGTAAGGTGTGGGGGGTTTTCTAGTAAGAATTGGAGGAGTTCTGGTAAGTAGGGGGGGGGGGGGCATTGGTAGCAATTGGGGGGTTTTCTGGAAAGGTTTTTGGTCGGGGGGGGGGGGGGGGGGTTGGTAATGTGGGGGGCTCGTTGGGCCAGATTTGGGGGTATTTCTGGTACACTTTGTTATCCGGTGGTTTTTTTGTGTGGTAAAAACATGGGGGTTTGGTAAGAATTGGTTTTTTTTGGTACAAAAATGGGTTTTTTTGTAAGGTTTTGGGGGGGGTTTTGGTTGCAACAACACCTTTCTTAGAAACTTGTGTTGCCAGTTGCATCAGCCTTTGCCATGAGGCGTGCTTGCCATGAGGCGTGCATTGCTGCATTTTAGGTTTCCCTCGTGGTCAATGTAGCGTCCAGGTGAGGGGCCACCGACCGGTCATACAAGGCCATGAAGCATTTGTATGACACGTATGGGGACAAGGGGTTCACAGTGCTGGCCTTCCCTTGCAACCAATTCGGGGCCCAGGAGCCGGGAACTGCTGCGCAGATCAAAGACTTTGTGCGGAATCGTTATGGGGGCAACTACCCTGTGTTTGACAAGGTGTGTTCTCAGGTCCTCAGGGGTGTGGGGCTTATGGGAATGCCATGCACGCAGTGCACACACTGTGCAAAGTTTTGGATTCAAGCGCCCTTCGGATATCAACCTTCACCAAAAAGGTCAGACACTCGAGGATAACTCACAACCCACATTCCTTCATTGCATTTGTGCATTTGCCTTGTGTCTTGGGGCTAAAGGGTCTTCAAGGAATCCCCACCCCCTAGACTGGTGACAGGTATTCTTGGCCTTCTTCGATTAAGCAAGATGGAAGTGAGTTCAGGCAACTATATTAGATGAGCATGTTGCATTGCATTTCTCCCATAATGTGATTGTATGCCAGTTGTTACCATGTTCTGGTTCCCTTCCGTATTTTTGGCAATCTGATGCTGCTTTTCTTGTTATTGTCAGAACACAGGATCTTTGCGCAAAATTTCCTCACTCCCAGTCTTGCCACTCTCAGATTTTAATTGTGTTGGTTTTCCTTATGGCACCAAAAATGTGAGGTGGATTCACAATGACAAAAAATGCCAGATGTATTTCCTCGACCACCCTCTCACATTTTCCTCTTGTTGTCCTGGCTACACAGCCTGTATGTGCCACTTCACTCAAGGGAACCTTGAAAACGAAAAGGCTACGCTGCCCGTTCTCATGCCACTTGTCTTTTATTTTGCCTGACCAACCGTCATATGCATTTGGATGCCAATCAGTCCTGCAATGATCATTCCAACCACTTGGCATATTTTCCTGTCCACACCAAAATCTTCTTGCAAGGTGAATGTCAAGGGGCCCTCCATCCATCCGGTGTGGGCGATGCTGCTGAAATTTTTCCCTGGAGATGTCCCTTGGAATTTCGCTGGGCGGTTCTTGGTTGACAAGAGTGGGACGCCAGTGAAGAGGTACGACAAGAGTGCCTCATATGATCAGATTGAGACGGACATCAAGAGCATGCTTTAAGTGTGTTATTGTTATCTGTTGGTATATATATTTGCTTCCTAAAGTTGCAGCTACTGCTGTGAGTGCACCGCACATGGCATTTTGACCTATGTTTGTTCCCTTGGGCATTCACAGCAGTTGGGATTGGCTCTGCTCAAATGTGATGGCCGCCACCCAAAGCTCTGATGTAGGGCTGGTGGCTCCCGGAGAGTTTTCTTGCAAATCCAGCCCCACCTGCTGTGTCCCAGGACCTGCACAATTTTCTTTGTGTCTGGGCAGTGTGGCTTGCCATGTGAAGAGTATGGCTCTCTGCCCCAGGGCCAAGCTCGGAAAGTGAGCAAGGCGGTAGAGTATTTGCAAGCTGCATGCACACGCTGCCACCATGGAACACAGCTATGTCAGATTGTGATGTGATTTTTGAGCTTTGCTGCGACTGTGTTGATATGGTTCTTACCACTGTGCTGACGCCCAAATTTGCATTGAGATCTGGTTTGATAATTTTCCCCCTTGATTTAATGGTCATGGTGATCAACCCCCCCCCCCCATGAAACGCCCCCCCTTAAGAGCACCCTGGGTGCATGATAGAAACATACCCTTTTGTGGGGATACAACCCCCCCCCCCCCCTCGGGAAATGGGAAACACCACACTCCTTGGGGTCATAAAACCACTACCACCACCACCCCAACCCCCAAACCACCACACATGACGCATCGGTGAGAATGCACAGTTGCAGGTTGCATTTGTGGCTACAGCTACAGTGCAGCACCGCAAAAAACTATGAGCTCTTGAGACAGAGTCCCAATAGTAATTTCCAAAACACATCTGCACACAGGTGATTGTACTACATTGTGGCGAAATTTGCTGCACAAGGTGGTGTCGAAACTAGTGTAGGGTGCTAAAAGTGGTCTGTTTACCTTGAGGGGAAGTGACATATGCATGGATATACAAGTATGTTAAAAAAACACTCAAAATGGCCATAAGAAAGTGGTTTTTTGGGTACATTTCGTCCAATTGCTTTGCAAAAGTCCACTTGATTCTTGTCGAGCGCAGTCGAATTGAATTATTCATGTCGTCGAAAATTTTTTTTGAATATCGCATCGCGCCCAAAATAAAATGGGGAGGGTACCACAAACAAGAAGTGCAAATTTGGTCAAAAGCACTCAAAACTGATCAAAAAGATGTTACAAAAGGAGGGTGCATTGATGCGAGACGAGTCAAAATTTGATGCTCAATGTGTTGAGCACATTTGAAATATGGTATAGGAGAGTGCCGAAAGTCATGGCAGTTGAAAGTCAAAGGCCTCCTTTGGGAGGCAGATGTTGTACTCCAAAGTCAAACAACCTCTTGTATTTTCTTTTGTTTTTCAATACAAATACTGAGACGACGAGGCAATTCTTATTTTTGGAATCTTTTTTTTTGCACTCCAAAGTCAAAAGACACGGTCCGCAATTTTGGAGTCATTTGACTTTGGGGTGCTCGGGCTTTGGAGACACCCCTGTATAACTAATGTTCGAGTATTTATTACATCTAATATCTTCCAGTGGGGGGGGAAGTATCATAAATGGGCATGTATAGAAACATGCAAAAAGACCAAAATTGAGTTGTGAAAAGCCAACAGCACCAAATTGACAGCATTTCAATTACAAATAAGTGCACAAATGGATCAAGCACCCTTGAAATAGGGTGTGGGGTATCAATCCTAAACTTTTGGAAACTCGAATCGGGTTGCCATTAAGCATAAATAGTGCATCATGCTGAATAACATGCATGTACCCCAAAGCGCCGAGGCAAAAGGCACCACAGTTTTGGTAATGTTGAAGAAGTCGACTGAAAGTTGGTTGATACCCAGGCATAAACAGCTTTGGTGTTCCCAAAAAAGGCTAAAGGCAAAGGTATTGGCCTGCACTCCCGCAAGGAGAGGAGCACGGCGGAACCAATGCTAACAATGACCAAATATGATAAATGTAGATAGAAAATGAAAATCCATCCATCTCTGCCATAAGATAAGTAAAGGATTGTAAAGATATTACTATGTTGTTCAAGTCCATATGTCTCTACATAGCTTTCTCCCAAGGCCCTTTCAATAATTTTGAAACAAAAAAAAACACCAACTTGCCAACAACCAAGGATATCTATTCTTTCAGATGGCACATGGATGGACACCAAGCCCTTAATCAAAGTAAGAACACAATGACAAAGGCAAGTAAAAGCACTTTCCAAACTTGGTCTTGATCCTTAATGAAGTATGTGAACATAGAGTCTCATATAAAGTCTTATGTAATATCCAAACAAAATGTCTTCCATCGTGTCATCTTATACTTATTTGTGGAATAGCTAAATAAACATACAAACATGAGCACAACAAATAGACACTCAACTTTTTGCTACTATTAGAAACAACACAGCTGAGCACTACACAACACAGACTACAATACGGCGACACATGTTCGAGTGTGCGAGAACTTTAGCTAGTGTAAGCCAAAAAACAGCACTTCACATCAGCACGAAGACACGAATGTAATTCGAATTGTCTAAAAGCACATAACTCGACAATCTCCGAAATTTAGAGCTCCAGGGATTGATGTTAAAAGAACAAGAGTCGGGTGCAGTGCTACACTCCGTGGGTGGCCAGATCTATCCAACAGACATCAACAAACTAGAAAAAATGTCAGAACGGGCGTTGATGGGGGAGGGGTGGGGGCAAAAATGTCGTTTGCTTCTGATTTAAGATAGACCTCCAAAAAGCATGTTTTCACGCCGCATTTTCAAACCAAGTAGCCTCTAAAACACCGCTTTTGCCTCTGCATTTCCAAACCAGTCGTCTTCTTGAAGCCACCAAAAGATTCATCGCATGCTCTTTGTATGCCACAAATAATAACCTTTAAGTAGGTTTGTCTTTTCTACTTACGTGACCTTTGTCTATTGCTTTTATGAGATGTAGAAGGCTGAGTCTAATGTTTATTCATTCATTCATGTTCTAGCAGCTGAACACATACTAGGATGTGTTTGATGATGCTACTCCATGTGCGGAGTGTATTTGTAACATGAGAAGTGGGAGGGCTAGAGTGCCTAACAATTGAGTTGCTGGGTTGGTTGACCAGTTGCTTGAGGTATACAAACTTGTGGCTTACTATAAATTTGGCAGCCTCTTCTTTGAAAATTTTTTGTGGTGACTTCAAAAAGTATTGGTGCAAATACAAATTGGTTCCTCCGTTCATTTTCATGCAAAAGAAATTCCACTCTTTGTATACTACAACATAACCCATCACCTTTTTTGCAGAAACAAAAGTGATGATGAAGTGAATCACATGACGTGCCATCAGATTTTGTGGAAGGTTTCTTTGGCAATAATGAACTAGATAACATGAGTGCACGGAGTTTTGAAAAACTAGCTTTGAGTTTGGTGAATTGGTTTTTGGTTTTCAATGGAATAACATCTTGTACCCGAGGTAGGTTTCAACGTGTATGTGTGTGTATATGTGTGTATGTGTGTGTATGTGTGTGTATGTGTGTGTATGTGTGTGTATGTGTGTGTGTGTGTGTTTCCGCCAACCCAAAAGTATGAAACATAGCCCACCCTCCTTTCTTTTCTAGAAGTTGGGTATAGGTACGTTCCTTTTTGTGTGTCGAATGAAGCGACAATGGAAATCAACTGTAGTAGCAATGGCAAAAAGGGAGATTTTCGTTGAACCAAATGAGAGCAATGAGAATGCCATGCTGCTTTGTGGTATTGTAAAAAGCACAAGCATTTATTGTTCATTCGAAGCAGAAGCAAAGGTTGTGGCAGAAGAAAGGACCCATACCTGCTACCTTTGGAATCGAAGCATTGGTTTTGGTTGGTGAATGTAACTACACCCATACAAATATTTCACGAACTCCCGGACCAATTTTTGAAAACCCACAACACTCGCAATGCATTTCATTACAATGAAAAACACATTCACAAAATCTGGTGACAATTTTTGACAACCCACTGCAGCTTTGCGAGCTCCCCCCATAAAATGAAATTGCAATTGGGATGCCAACTAAAACAAAATGAGGCACAAACAAATTAGTTCAATCTTTTTTTCACGACAAAGCACTGCTTATTCGCGATGAAGCCGACACCATTGCACCGTTCAACGAACATAGTAGAGGCAGCAATCTGTTGGGCCCGGCACACCACATCCACAAGCTTCAACCCAAAGGGCGGCACCTGGTTCTGGAAACCGATGGTTGCAAAGGGTTTCTAGGTGGCAGGTGATGTCTTCCTAATGCTCAACAAATGATAGAAAACTCCCCACCACCACCACTCATCGGCGTCCATTAAATGCTTCTTCATAATGTAGGTTATCTAGAATATTTGGACACCCAACACTGGGGTGTAGGTGTGGATCCGTTTCCGTGCAGGGTGATGAAGCCTCTTCCATCCTGTTTGGAAACTCTCCTTCGACTAGTTGCGGTGTGCCACCTTGGCAAAAGACTGAAAATGGGCTTGCAGTGGCAGCGAGCCGGGGAACACTGCACATATTGTAAGCTTGTTGTTGTCAGCACCGTGCATCAGATTGAACACCGGACCCAGTGATCTTCCGATGTCTGCATGCCGCTTGTCAAGAATCATGCATGCCGTTGTCAAGAATCAGTGTCTTAGCATCGGCCATTATCTTAGACAGCAACTCGCCGCGTAGGTCTTCGCTCTCAAAATGCGCCTGGTTGGGAACATGACACTTAAACTCGCTTCACATAATTTGGATCCTCAACCACCAAGGCCAGAGCAGGTTGCAAAACAAGTGTAGTGTGACGGCATCAGATACTTACCACCAGCACATATCTTGTTGGGCAGGATGATCTAGATCTAGATCCTGCGATCCCACGAGATCTACCTTGGCAGCGCTTTTGCATATCGTTGGCACACCCACTGATCACTTTGGAGCAACCCTCTTGCCCCTGGCAGAACGCTTTTTTCATGAGAAAACAAGTATTTTTTTTCCTGGGTGCCCCGACACAGTTTAAGATTGAAAAAATGATTTTGATCTTGTGCCACTACCCTTATCATCACATTACAAAAAACAGGAGCCTCAAGCTGTCAAGGGTTTGCCAAATCTTTTGATGAATGCAAATCCCTGCTTCTTGTTGGAAACAGATATCCAAGGAAAATGTTGCAATGGGGTATGCAACAACACGAGAATCATACAAACCCCACACACAGCAGCACAAACGACCATACTCCTGCACAGAATCAACAAATGTCACATTTTGTACGGTACCTGTAGCCTGCACTCAGTTGTAGAAGCACAGCTCACCCACTTGGTCCGGAAATTTGCCACGCATCCTTTGCACCTGAACCCCACCACAAGGAACAGTTCCCAACTGTCCCCCATACCCCACTCCGTCACAGTGCTGCCATTATCAGGAGTTCTTACAACCTACCCCCAAAAGCAGAGAGAAAAGCAGCCTTGCTGATGCTAACTTGTGACAAAATATTGCCAGGATTGTGCAAAATATAAATACAGCTCATAACATGTAATTGTATCACACCAGAGGCAATGGCACCAAAATGAAGTGAAAGCACTAGGGAGAAGAGGCATTGTACCTGCATAGGTAGGAAAGGAGGATTGTACACCGGAAAAGAACACTAGGTGTCTGAACGGTCCAGTCTGTGCAACTTCGGTGCCTGCCATACAATGCTTTGTTTCAAAACAATGGTGAAGCACGATGTGGAGCATTGAGCTACAACTGGGGGTTGTCTGGGTATGCCTAGTTGGACATGCACTCACTTAGCAGTGCTCACTCACATCTACTGTTGTGCAGACACTGTATAGGAGCATATTAAGAAGGTCAGCTGCATATATATGAAAATGTGATTGTTGAAAGATTGAGGGCCAGTGCTCTACCCCTTGTAAGGTACACATTTGCAAGGTTTGTATTTGCAACGAATGGGAGGTGGACTCTCAAGCCCGATGCGTGCCCACATGGTGTACTGACTGCAAGTGACGATCATAAGGCGGAGGTGGAAATCTGGATGCCTCAACACATTCAAAAAGAATAAAGGTGAAAACTGGCTAAAAAGAAAATTCTCAGAAATGCCAGGCAAATTGATCAGTACCTTGCCAAAAGGCTCAGCTGGCTGCTTGCTCAATGGTCAATGCTTAATGGGCCTGGCCGTCTGTCTGTCAGAGGTGAGTAGCTCTGGGCTGTGTGCTGGCAGGGTACTTTTGCTGGGGGTTGATCTGCTCCTGCCTGCCTGCTGAGGTTGAGTGCATGTTGTTTGTCTCCGTCAGGCTATGCGTCATCATATTCATGATGTGCTTTCAAAAACTGCTGTTCGGGGGTCCCACTCCTGTCGTTCCAACGTACCCCCTGCACATCTTATAATCATGATGCACCTGTTCTGCATGCATCCGCCCACTCTTTGAACCGTTCTTCAGCACATTTCACAGTTCCACGTGCCCTGGTGATTGGCATGCCAGCTGAAGAGTCACGGCACACCAGGAATTTTGACTTGTTTTGGGGGAGGTTGGGTAGCACATTTGAACTGGTGCTGGATGTGAAGAAGATGGCCCTTAGGGTCACGAGTAGATGGGCCAACAACACTGGCCAACATCTGTGGTGCGCATGTCTGTGCTGCCAGCAACAAACAAGACTGAGTGAGTGAGTTAATGAGTGAATGAGAAAGTGATTCTCGCTTCTGCTCTTAACATGCGGCTCTTTACTGTACATATGCGTCTGAACAAAGTCACTGACGCCCTAATTCATTGGGGGGAGCCTAATTCATTGGGGAGAGCATGCCAGAAAGGGTGGCGGACAAATGTGCAACACACCAGGTGCACCTGCATCGCCGGCTGCAAAAAAAAAAAAACACCCCCTGGAAGAACAGTTTCTTTTCAAACACCCTCCACGAGGCACCAGGTTGGTACTTCAAGATGGAGCTTCAACCTGGAGCTGGGTGTCCTGGTCCAGAATATTATTGGTTTCATGTGGAATTGCCCTACTGCCAGAGCGCTATTGGGCCTCCTCATGCATCCGAGTCCCGTGCGCCCAACCAACCTCCGTCATCGTCTTGGGGGTGTACATGGCCCTCCGGGCGACAAAACACCCCTCAACATCAACAAACCCATGGAATTGCTCCCACGCTCTGGTGCCTTCTTCACCCATGCCCCACTCATTGGCCCACTCATAATCCCCACTCCGTAGCTACCCACGACTGGGTCTCACCCCCACACGCACTCTGCTCCAATACATGGCCCCGTGTCCGTAGGCACCCGATGTGTGCCTGCACTCTCCCAGATTGACTCGCCCATTTGCCAATACTTGGACCTCTGAGGCCCGTGCGTGTTTTGGGCCGCCTTAGGGCAGGCAACACCTTCAGCAAATGGGTGAACCTTCGACCGTGACAAACTTCCCCCGCCATTCGATCAGGAGGAGGGGGCAAGGAGGTCCAGGGGCAGGGGGGCGGCTCTGTGGGGGTGGGGGACTCCCTCCCCCTTTGGTGCACAGCCATTCTACGGAAGCCGGGCCCCCGTCCCCGCCCCCAACCGAAAGACCGATGCGCCGCGTGTCCCGCGGGGCTTAGGCGGCAGGGTCCTCAGGCGTCTGGTCCCACACTATTCCGCCGAAGTAGCGCAGGGCCATGAGGCCGCGGACCTCCAGGTCCAGCAACGGAGCCGTGACGCGCTGCAGCCGCCGGAGCCCCGCGTCCTCACGGAACACGGCCATGGCCGTGGTCTGGTCCGCGTTGCGGCGCTTCAGGAAGGCCTCGGTGTTGGCGTCCGGCAGAACCTGGTTCACGCACAACCGCCGGACCGGGACGCGCTCGGCGCGGAGGCTGTCGATGAGGCGGCACGACTCCTTCGTGGCCATCACCGTCGGGATCGTGACCACGATGAACTCCGTCTGCTCGTCGTCGCGGAACAGCGCCTGGGCCTTCTGCAGCCGCTCCTTCACGGCCTCCAGCTTCTCGACGGCGGTGTCCAGGTCGGTCTTCTGCTGCTCGGACCCGGTGAACAGACTGGACACGGCCCTGTGCGATGCCGTGGTCATGTGATTGGTATGGCATTAACAGTGATTCGTCCCACTGTCACTCGTCATACTGCACTCCTGCAGCCCCCTCCACTTATTCAAGTGACACAAGTGAAAGATTCGGCGTTTTTCGTCGTGTGCACGCAAGAGTTCTCCCTAAGAGGACACCTGCAGCACATCGCACAGGCCCACGGCTTCGCCCTAACCTCCCCTGCCATCGTGAGGGTTGCTTTAAAGTTACGGTTACCCGTGCTTTTCACTCTTTTGCGAGTACTCACTCATGCGGACTTTGTCCAGGCGGGGGAGGGGGGGGTATAAGCCGCCACTGAATCAATGAATCCATCAATTCCGCGGCATTCATCTGGTGCCAACTGATACCGCGCCACTAAACGACGCAAACGCCGCAAGATTTCGGCTTTCATAAGAGCCTTTAGGGAGCCTCCAACTCCGCAATGTGTCATTTTTCTGAAATTTCTGCCCCCCCCCCCCCTCCCCAGCAGGCAAGCAAACCAACACCATGGCCTCGTGCCAAACCCCCCCTCCCCCCCGGCCGCTACGACTCTACTTGTTGGCGCATACCCCGTTGCGTTCTGGAAGCTCTGCCGCAGGCGCAGGATCTTGCCGATGGTCTGGTCGAGGAAGTCTGGCAGACTCAGGAGCCGCAGCGTGTGGCCGCTCGGGGCCGTGTCGAAGATGATGCGGTCGAAGTCGGCGTACTTCGGGTTCTGCAGGAACTCGATCACTTTGGAGATGGCGATGGCCTCGTCGGTGCCCGGCGGCAGCGTCTGCAGCAGCTCCCCCAACTGCAGGTCCTTGAGCTCGGCGGCCAGCGAGCCCATGCCCACGCCCCCGAGCCAGTCCTCCACCTTCTGCGTGCCCCCGTCCTGCGCGAACGACTGGATCTCCGCCCGCGCCGCCTCGACGGAGATCTCCATCGCGTACAGCGGCAGCCCCGCGTTCCCCTCGACGACCTCCACCGGCGCCCCCCCGCCGATCTCCTGCGCCAGCGCGTCCCCCAGAGAGTGCGCCGGGTCCGTGGACACGACCAAAGTGCTGTGCCCTTCGCTCGCGAACTGGACGGCGAGGGAGGCGCTGAGGCTGGTCTTGCCCACGCCCCCTTTGCCGCCGAGCATATAGAACCGGCGCGGGCCCTGCGACGTGGGCCGCTGCATGTCCGCGAAGGCGGCCTCGCGGCCCCCGCGCCACACGACCTGCCCAAAGTACTGGAGGGCGGGCACCCCCCGCACCTCCAAGTCCACCAGCGGCGCCTCGATGACCTCGAGACCGCGCACCTGCGGGGCCTCCCGCAGCTCCTTTAGGCTCTGGGTCTGGGCCTGCAGCTTCATGCGGACGTACGCGTCCGCGTTCGTGTCCCCCACCATTTGATTGCAGATGATGCGGCGGCAGGGCACGCCGTCCTCCCGCAGCGCGTCCAGGAGCCGCGCGCTCTCCCGGACGCTGAGGATCGTCGGGATGCACGCGATGATGAACTCCATTTGGGACGGGTCCCGGAACAGGTCCCCGACCTTCACGAGTTTGCGCTGCCAGACCTCCAATTTGTTGGCGGCGGCGTCCAGCTGCTCGTCCGCCCCCGTCAAGTTGAAGATGCCCTGCAGCATGCTGCCCGCGTTGCCGATCTTCCGGCGCAGCCTCACGATCTTCCCGATGGAGGCCTCCAGGAAGTCGGGCAGCTGCAGGAGCCGCAGCGTGTGGCCCGTCGGCGCGGTGTCGATGACGATCCGCGTGAACTTCGCGTACTCCTCCTTCTCGACGAAGTCGATGACTTTGGAAATGGCCACGCCCTCGTCGAAGCCGGGCGGCGGCGTGTTGAGGATCTCCGCCAGGTTCAGGTCCACCAGCTTGCTCATCATGCCCGCCATCCCGACCGCACCCAGGAACCCCTCCGCCTGCTCCTTGGTCTTCGGGGAGGACGCGACGGCCTGGAACTCCTTCTTGGCGGCCTCAATGTCGATCTCCATCCCCCAGATCTCCAGGTCCGTCCCCTCAAGCGGCACCGGTTTGCCGCCGGAGATGTCCTGGTCCAGCGAATCGCCCAACGAGTGCGCGGGGTCCGTGGACACGACCAGCACGCGGTGCCCCTCCATCGCGAGCTTGACCCCCAAAGAGGCGCTCAGGGACGTCTTCCCGACCCCTCCTTTGCCCGAGACCATGAAATACTTGCGCTGAGGCGACGCGGCCAACTCCTCGACGATGGTCTGGTCCGACGCAGCACCGCTCACTTTCTCGCCCGTGGCCGGGCACATGGCCACGGGGCTCGTGACCGGCGGATGCAAAGCGCGCCTCAAAAGCCGCTGCAGTCCAATGGTCACCAGCCCGGCAACCGCCAACGCCGGGGCCATGGCCTTCATCCCCAGCGCCTGTGGGGCCGCGGCAGCCTCGGCGGACTGCACCGGATCCGCCGCAGTGGCTCCCGCGGTCCAGCGGATGGCCTCGCTATGAGGCCCCGGCAGCTGCCTGCCAGCGTGAGGCCCGTGGGCGGCCATCGCACGTGCTTTTAGAGACGATGCTGGCGCGCTCAGGCCACGGGCCGCAGCCTGGGGCTGCAGCATTGCCTGGCGGACAGCGCTGGGGGCTACCACCGGAGCCTGTCGAACCACAAGGCCCAGACCCACGAGGCCCAACAGTACGGCTGCAGCGGCCGCAAGGGGGGCGGCACGGGTGCCATCCCCCGGAGGATGCAGAGTTGTGGCCAGGGTGCGGTACTGGGCATGGACAGAGAGGGCCAATTCCTTGGCCATGGCTGCCAAAGAGAACTTGCTGGTGGCCGGGAAAAAAAGAGACAACAAAAAAGGGCACTCCAGGCACACTACAGCCTTTGAAAGTCGGTTCTCAGCGGGAAATTGATGTTACCATGTGTACTCTGTGTACGGAGCAACCAAGCAAGCAACCACGCCCTGATCACTGATCCCTCATTGGAGAGGACAAAGAATCATTCAACATGCTCCGATATAACAGCGACACCACAAGTACTGTTCCGGAAAGTTTAGGCTCAGCCCTCATTTGAGAACGGGGAGGTGTCTATCTCTGCACTCCTTCTTTGACTCGTGCCACCTTTGGTTGGTGTACATCCACACCAATATGGCTGCATGCACACCCATGCATGTATGTTTTGGGGTGTGTGTGATAACCTTAGCAACATCCATGCTCATGTCTCCTTCATCTCTTCACGCGTGTATATCTCTATATACACCCACATACATATGAAACTCATACACTTGTATCTCCATCACCATGCACCATGATGTCAATCCCGTGCAAACTGAACAAAAAGCGCCCACACCATTCCAAAACAATTGTTGAAGCCATGGATCAATAAGCGAAGAGATTCTTCTTCATGGACGTTAGGCGAGAAGACCAACTCGGATTTGCGCACACTACTTTTAGTGGAGTTCGTTGAGTGGTGTGTTCACACTTCATGCCACCGGTTGCAGACGAATCATCCGAACGCAACAAGCCCTTGAAACTGTGCGTGAGAAAGTATGTAATTCATAGGGGTCTATTCATCTATGACACGGGTCTCAAAAAGTCATGCATTGAACCACCCCCTGAGAGCACTGTGAAGCTTCAAATGCTATGGAATGCAACCACCTTGTGCCTTGGTGGGTGTTGGCTTCTGTTTCTTATGTTTCCAAACAGGCATCCACAGGTTGCCTTGTAGCCCCACTTTCCTTGTTTTCTTGGGTCTTGAGTTGGTTCTTGGGTCTTAAGTTCTCCAGTCACTTTCCGGTCGACCGCAGCTCACTGCAGGGTAGGGCAATTGCCGTGGCATGGCGTGGCGAGCACGGCCCCAAACACCGAAGAAAAGAGCTCATGTTTAGAGAGCAATAAAGCTGCTGAGGGGGTTGACAAACTGCGCTATGTACAACGGGTGAAACACCGAAGCGTAGGCAATACACAGGTACACATTGACCCGATGCATACATTGACTCTCAAGCAAGGCACGCAAAACCAACGTGCACAACGTTGAAGAGATGGAATCCCTAAGAAAGGATGAACGGTTTTTTAGCGCTGTCCCAAGGAGGTTTGTAAGGCGCTTGTCAAATAATATGCCAAATGGTTCGGGCATGTCTGACAAATCTCCGTGCAGTTTGACAAGCCACTCGGCCAAGCCCAGTGCACCCGCTTACTTTGGCTGGGCACATTGAAAAAACAACCACGATGGTAGGCAAGGGACGAATCAAAAACGCATTAGCCCTTGCGTTTCGCATTTCTTCAGAGATAAAGAATTGCCTATCGACTTTTGGGATTGTCAACGCCGCCATCAACTCCGTCGAACTGTCCTGTGCAATCGTGCACCAAACGATCGCACGGAACTCTGCAACTACCATTCGACTTTGTCAGGTGATGCACACAAAATTGTGCCCCAAGAAACAAGGCCATACGACTCCACGCGCGGTTGACGCAACACGTCTCCTAGCAGCAGCACATTCTCTCGACTCATAAGACAATAAGTGCATTGTGCTTTGAGCACATCAGCAACATGTGCACGTTGGTGAAATTAGACCATGCTGCACCATGTAACACCCTAGAAAAATGAAAAATCAAGGGACACATCTTGATTTCACAAGCAATTCCTGCTTTCATAAACATTTTTTTTTTTTGATCAAAAAGGCCAGTTCATAAGTGCCAGGGGCCACAGTGGACCAAGTTCGAAGTAAGATACAGATTTCGGCGAAGCCAGGGTATGCATACGGGCTGCAGCTCGTGACTGTGCCCCCATGGTTTCCCATTGAGGTTGGTGTAGTCATGTCAGTGGTACTTCCCACTCATTTGGGTCCCAGTGCGTTTTGTGGCGTTTCGGTAGCGGTTGTAACGGGACTTCCCACAAGGTGGGGTCCCAGTGCTCCCGCGGCCGCTTCCGTATCAGGTATATCGTCTGTCGGGCTGGTCGGGTTGTTTGCCAGTATTGTGTTGTCTTGTGTTTGCAGGCGTCTTGGTAGTACTATGCCATGGCAGTCAGGTGTGTCTGCTGCTGCCACATGTAGGTCGCTTGTTGATGGTGCAGGTCAAGTAGCTTGGCAGTGCCTGCGCTCAGCCTCCAGTATCGGTCGTTGACCATCAGTAGCAGTTTTGCGTCAGTGTACCACATCCTTGTGTCGTCCTTCGCTTGTTCGTACCATTGCCTACGTATTTGGTATAGGTGTGCATGTGTGTCGTGCAGTCGTTGTGTTTGTCTCTGTTGGTCGACTAGTTTTATGACAAGCCTGTGGTAGTCTGTTTTAGCCGTCAGTGCGTTGGTGTAGCCCATGTGTAGAGTGTGCAGGTGTTGTCTCGCCATCGCCTCCATGTGTGCTTTGTGGTATATGTCCCGTGCTTGCTGAGCGTGTTCATTTGCCAGCCTGTCTGTGGTCGTCTTGTACTGTTCCCACCGTTGTGTGTCAACGTTGAGGCGCTGACGTTTCTTTATGTGGTCGTCTGCCCCTGTGTTAGTGGCTCGTGCGACGAACCATGCCACTGCCTCACTATCGCCCGCGTTGCGTGCATCTTGTAACCATTGGCCGGGATCGATTGGGTCAGCCGTTGCGACCTCGGCCTTACGTTTGCGTTTCGCGCCGCACCACGTGGGCGCCCCGACTTGGTTCCGTAGGTTTTGGGGCGTTTCTCGCGGCGGAAGTGCCTGTGCCATGTATTTGGTGAGCCACAGGGGCGACGGTGGTTGTTGTGGTGTTGGGTCGGCGTACTTCCGTCTTAGTGTTTGGACGGACTGTATCATGCGAAACTGGAACAGGCCCACCTCCGTTCGCAGTTTGTGTCGTTCCGTAGTGGGTATGGCGTCGACGAGGGATAGTGGTATGAGCAGCCTGACACAGAGCCATAGTTCTTGGTTGTCGGCCGCTTGCAGCCATTGGTGCGTGTATGGGGCCCAATCAGTCCAGCTCTTGCGCCACAGGTCCCAGAAGTCGCTCCAGGCAGGACAGTAAGCCAGTTTTGACTGCACCGATGCTCCGTGTTGGTGGCCACACTGGGGGCAGAGGCGGGGTGTCCGTTCCCAGGGGGCGCCCATTCCCCACCATCGCACTTGCCCCCACAGCCAGGGTGTCCACGCGTTCCGTCTGTAGTGTTTCATGGGGAGCCAGCTCACCCAGTGTACGTCTGGTGTTTGTTTTTGTCTACGCACTTGCATGATCCATGCCTTGGCAGGCGTGGGCATGATCTGTCCTGTGATGACAATATCATGGGGTTGTGGTTGTTGGGAATCCATGGGCAGGTTGTCGCCCATATTGGCGAGGACGTCAGAGTGGTTGTTCCCCTGTATGTCCTGGTAGTCTTTATACGTGGTGGCTTGTTCTAGATTGCGGTGCCCTGGTGTCCATCGGATCGTCAGTCGTTTCGTGGTGGAGTTGAGGTACCCTATGTCGCGGTAGTCCTGGTCCTTGACCACTCCTTTGCGTTTTATAGGTGTGGCCTTCACCACACTCTGGTTGTCTAGTATAATGTCGTCTCCTGGCTTGGCCAACTCTGAAGCTAAGGCGCAAGCGATCGTTTCGGCCCGATAAACCTGTTGTGGCCCGTGCACCCGGAAGGTCGCACGGTATGTTCCGTTGTAGATGCCCCCTCCCGCTCGTCCGTGTCGTTTCGACCCGTCTGTGTACCACCGGGTGGTGGTGGGTTCTCCTGTGTAGTGTATGGTGATTCCGTGGAGTTTTTGCTGGTGGGGGAGTGCCTGACAAACCTCCTGGGTTTCCTCAGGGGTTGGCTCCTCTGGAGGGTTCATCCAGCTGAAGTCTAAGCGGTTGGTAGCTGGCCGTGTCTTCCCTGCATGCGTCTCCTGGTCCTCCTCTGAGCTCTCCGAGTCGTAGAGTCCCGCGGACAAGGGTCGGTGTTGTCGGGGTTGGGATATACGCTGACCCACCGTGCCCCCTAGGGCTCGGATGGCGTCTATGTATTTATATTGGGTTGCGGTGAGTTGTTGTGTAGGGCCGGTGCGCTGCAGTTCCTGTTGGCCAATTGTGACCCACCGGGTGATGTAGGACCACCACAGCTGGCGTAGGCCAAGTCCCCCGTGACTGAGGTTGGTAGTCAGCCGGTGTTTGTTCATTTGTTGTTCTACCCCGGGTGTATCCCTGATGAACTGCAGCAGTATGTCGTCCCGGTGCGCCATTCGTGTCCTATTTCCGAGGAACAGTCCCCTGTACGTCCAACGGGGGATAAGGACGGCGTTGATGATAGCCACCTTTTCGTAGGCGTTGAGCGGCAGGGTCCTGTATGCCGCTACGTCGTGGTGTAGCTGTGTAGTGACCATGTCCCATGCTGTGTCTTCTTGTGTGGGGTGGGCTAGCACATGCCCCAGGTATGTCATTATAGGTGGCCGCACGGGGATGAGCTGATGCCGCCACGTGATGGGCGTTAGGTCGTAGTCCTTAGCCCGGTGGCACACTTCAGTTTTGTCCTTGTTGAAGCGTAACCCCATTGTGTGGGCCACGTCGTGGAGGGTATCCAGGGTGTGCAGCAATGCTTCCTTCGTGGGCGCACGCACAGCTATGTCGTCAACGAACACGTACAGTCGGGCTCCCGGGCATCGTTCCATGGTTTCACGTAATAGTATGTCGTAGTAAAGGAGAAATAGTTGTTCCTGCTTTCATAAACAAGTAAGTCAAGCAACCGAAAAATAACCGGATCTGCAGGGCATGGTCATGTGGTCTTTAGGCCATGCCATGCAGCGAAGAAAATAACACGAGCATACTTCCCAACTTGACCCGCCCAAAGGATCAAGCGGCAAAGGTCATTCAGTACAGTTGACCACGGACAGTGCTGGTTGAAATTTTGCGTGAGAAACGTGCACGGCTGAATTGCAATTGCAAAATATTATGCCACTCATGGCGGTTCCTCCACATTATGGTGTCGCCAGACCCTCGGTGAAAGATTCCCCCACCAGAAGTTTGCATCACGCGAAGAACAACGTGAAATACAGTCAAATGAAGCAGATCCTTTTTCCTCAACGAAAGAAACCACTCCCCGAACCCCCCAAGGAGGTGTCGAAAGAGAAGTGTGGCAACCACTAATTTCTTGCTTCTTTCTCAGCCCTCCGCAACTCCTCCACAATGGAACGACAGAAACTGGTGTTCATATCCGTTACTTTGCTGAGCACCGTCTTTAATCTGTCGTAAATGGCCCCTTTATGGCACTCGTCCCTGTGCCAAAGTTGAAAAATCATTTGATTGCTGGTTGATGGTCCCGGCTTGACCGACACCCCACAAACTTCATCATGCCTAGGTAGGCTACAAGCAAACTGCTCACCAATAAAAGCCAAACAAAGCGTTTGCCAAACTTCGTCAGCCATGCCCTTCTCCGCGCGTAGATTCCATATCCCTCGAGCCTTGTTTGCTTCATTTCCCATTCGGGGCCGTTGTAGTTCCGCTTCATAAGATGCAGACAACGTTTGGGCCTCAAAGTGAGGACTGACGGTCAGCGGAGGGCAGATGACCTCATCCTCATCTGGGTAATAGGAAAGGTACTTGCCCAAAACCCCTTTGTTCAATCCACGGGCAACAGACTTGAAGAGAAGGGCCACCACCACCCCATACACACACATTTTGACCTTGGGGGGGAATGTATGCCCGGCGCGCGCCCGGCGCGCACTCGGCGCGCTACCTTTCTATTAACTATCCCGACTTCTGCCCGAGATTTACCCTCTGATGGAGAAGGCCCCCCAAATAGACCATGATGGACTGCGCAACTTCCCGACAAAGCACGTTGTATAATTAGACAATAGCTGTGAATTCAACAACTTCAAATGTCATTTGTATTGTACTTAACAAGCGTACCGGTACTTTGCCTTTACGTTTCCCATATATTTTGCTATGGTAATGAGTCCCCAAGCCGCAAGCGGTTTGGACGGTGTTTCTGCCTCACGTCACAAGAACGAAGCGCGAACTCAGTATTCGCTACATCACCCCTGCCTTCTTGGGGTCCCCATGGTGGGGAGAAATCAATATGGCTACATTACCCCTGCTTTCTTGGGGTCTCCATGGTGGGGAGAAATCAACCTAGTAAGGAGTGGATGTGGTGGAAACGAGGAAAAAATGGATGAAAATTGGTGAAACTGGTTGAGAATCCAAATATACCATATCCCGAATGTGAAAGAAGCATCAAAATACCCATTGTCAAACAACAATAATGCCCATAGTATCACAAAGTATGGGGTTCTAGGACGGCTAGACGTCCAAATAGTTGCATTGCGCACGCATTGCGCTTAGTGCACCCCCTAAAAGGTCACCGGTGGGGCACGGTCAAAAAAAGATGCCCGGCGCGCTAACGCTCCCCCTGGGAGCCCTAGATGCCCTACCGCGGGGGGGGGGGGTGCGGGCTAAAATATGGTCAGACAAATATTTAAGGGGGAACTTGTGCAAGCTTTCTGAAGGGGGAGGGTTACACAAGACCCAAATGGTTCTGTTCAAGGATAATTCAAGGTCAAACACAACTTCACAGCCTTCATACGCCCAGTGACATCTCCAAGGACACTCCAAGGACAAGGACAAGGACAAAGAGATGCCTTCGTCAGACCGCCTTCAGATTTGGGGGGCCGCAAGCAGGTCAACAAAGCGCTCCACACATGCATGTCCTGGTATGCATATGCAGCAATGTTCGGCAGTTCCATTGATACGATGGTTCCACGAGCACTTTAGCGTATGTACAGGATGCACTGACGTTTGCCTAGTTACCCTTTTTTCCTGGCCGTGTTTTGTCGTCCAAAACCTCTAGCCTTCATGTTACCATACTGGGGTTTGAGGTCCACAGGCGGCTGGACAGGCTTGCAGTACGCTGGCTCCCAATCGGCCAACCTGTCATGTCGTCCTACAGCACTCTCAGAGAGGGGGTCAGTGGTGTGTGTGTGTGTTAGGCTCATGCTCATTCATTTGACTACACAAACTGTGGCGATAATGTGGCTGTGAGGGGGCCGCAGGCCCAGCCTCCGTTGCATACCATACGTTCAGACAAAGCATTCCTGAGAGCAGGGGTGCACAATGTGGCCTTTTGGGCCATGTACCGCAGCGGCAATGCAGCCTGCCGCTGCCCTGAAGACGTAGGTTCGAGTCCTCGCTGAGGAGGACTACGAGGAGGAGATGCGGTTCCGGCGGCGCAAGCAGTCCCGGTGGTGGAGCGCGCTGCTGCAGGTGTGTTGTGGTTGGGGCTTTGCTTTTTGCTGACTTCCTGTGTTCAAACTCAATACAAACAGATATAGGCATACCTTACAGCTGGACAAAAGAAAAACTATGAGGACGAGACACGCCACCGATCCACCGGCGGTACCGATGGTGGAGCGGGATGCTGGGGGGGGGGGGTACGATTGTACACGGGTCTAAACAGGCAGACAAAAACCCAAAAATCCCTAAAAGAGGGGGGAAATTGTACAATAGATCTTCACGCACATTTCTTCCCCGTGAACATTTCCCCCCCACCAAACCCCCTTTCCCCGAGATTCTCGGGTCCCGATCCCTGAGCCATGCGCTGCAGCCCCAAGCGTCTGCAGCACAGTCACCACCTCCGTGTGCCCACAGCACGAGGCCACTGCCGCTGCAGAGAGCCCCTAGAGATGCACGACCTCTACAGCGGCCAGTGCAGGCAACAACACATGCTCCTGAACGTAGGCTGGAAATTCTAGGCTCGAACGAAGTTGGGCGCTCTAGCGTGTACCAAGGGGGGGCCTATCCATATCGCTTAGGGACCCCCTCCCACACACACACAGGTAAAAGGGGGGGGGGGTGGAAAATAGTCAACACAATGACAATAAATTGCTTATCTTGTTTGTTGCCGGAATTATTCCCAACGCGTGCTGCAGGGCATGCCGCAGGCGCCGCAGGGCAGGAGCCCTCACTGTCATCTGACTTTCATTTTCCCAGAAGGCCTCCGTGCTTTGTCCGTGCACAAGTGGGACGGGGCGGGGATGCTGAGACTTGGTTGGAAGGCTGACGTACAATCTTGTACAATCCTGCAGCTTGAGCTTTTTGCCCCTGTTTGATGGTTGCCGTTGTTTCTTGTATGCTTTCGGATGGTCACATTCATTTTTTGGAGGCTTCTAGATGGTGGCCATTAATTCGTGGATGTTCTTTGGATGTCGTAGAGGATCTTTGGGTGTTGCCGTTAATGCTTGGAGGATCTTCGAATGCCTTGCGCTTGCTTGTACAATGCATGATCAGATTCTACATGACCACAAGTGGGATAAGTGAGAGAGGGGCAGGGTAGTGCGAGGCACAATGGCCAGTTGTGAAAGTGGAACAGGCAATGATGCATTGGAAGGCAACCAAGAGAGCGATGCACTTTTCTTGTGTCTATCCAATAATACATTGTTGCAGCACATGCATATGGATCACATTGCTTCATCTCATTTTCAGAAGCGGGCCGTCAAGGATGTTGTTGCAACAAGGGCACGGAGGAGTGAGATGGGGCAGGTTTGTGGTTATCACAGCTCATTTAATTCCTGCATCTGTGTCTTCTGTTTTGCTGTTTGTCCAGAAGGTTTGTGGAGGGGGCCATTTGTATTGGAACCGGCCTAGATGATGAAGAAAACCTTGGGGCCAAGTCCGCTAGCTTTAGCACCCCAGTAGCGGCCTCAAGGACCCCTTCTTGGGGGTTAAAAAGAAGGCCAAACCCAACCTTGAAAGTGACGTTTCATGCCTACTTTTTCCGGTATCACCTGCCTTCGCTGTGTTTGAAAGGTGTTTTCTGGTGGAGCTGACATCGTTACTTTTTTTTTTATTAACAGGCCTACGCTGAGTAGCGATAAGGCTCTCGGGTTCACAACCTGGTCTCTGCATCAGTGCTGCAGGGCGCAGTATAGTCACTCGATATATCGTGTGTCCCAAAGGGCAAACCTGAGCCTGTGCCTGCAGAGTATACCAATGCATGGTAGTGCAGCGGGTACTGCCACGCCGAAGCGACCCGTATGAGTTCAATCTGGATGGCAACAGGAATCATCGACTTTTCTATCTGTGTCATTTGGGGAGTTGGTGTGTGTGTGTGAGCATGTACACTGTCCTCAACAATCAATCTCAGGACTAGGTAAGGCGGCGATCCATGCACTAGGTAAAGGCGACAGCCCGATTAACAAAAGGGGGGCACGGGCGTTGTGGTGGCTGGTGTGGCGTGTGAGGGAGCCGTAGGCCCAGCCTCAGTGATGCATGTGTGTAGATTGTGTTGACTTGCCATGTCTGACTGCTGCGTTCTCATAGTCTGTCGCCCGTAGGGTTAGGTTTTGGCCTTCCAGCGCAGCGGTTGTGCAGCCGTCTGCCGCCCTGGAGTCGCCAGTTCGAACCCCGAAGGAAGAGGTGGGAGAGGAACTGGTGGAGCTGACATCGTTACTAAAGTCGTCACTATTGCTGCCGCAGGATTCAGTGGATGGATCAGTCATGTAGTCGATCATGTTGTCCGCCCTGGGCAATTCGATGGCAAAGGAATTTCCTAATTGTTAGAGTCCGTCAATTCAGGATCAGAAAAATCTATTTGCCGTTGACTAAAAACAATTGAGGCACGACAAAAGAATACACTAGAGGTGCGGTAAGAGACGGGCACATGGGAGAACTTGACTGAAGAGTCCGGAATGGAAATGGACAACGGTTCGTGGCCCCGAATGGCAATGCCCCTCCCCGTGCACCACCATGCCGATGTCCCAGCCCCTAATATACGAACAGTGTTGGCGCCAACCCCCCCCCCCCGCCCCCGGGCACCGGCTCTTCCCCTCCCCGTCGGCCATTTGTTGTGGAAATGCAATCCAGTGTGAGGCGGGGCTTGAAAAGCAGCCCTAACAGCCTGATATTATTGTTGAGTGTGCCATGGCACTTCAAATTGCATCCTGAGGTGCCTTGACACCATTCAATTGCTTTAAAGGGGGTGATGCCTCCTCAATTTGCATTCCAGGGGGGCCTGACAGCCTAGAGTTACATTTGAGTGAGCCAGAACCTCAACACGTGTTTTCAGGTGCCCTGACACCCTTGATGCATCCTTAGCATGTTCGGTTACCTAGAGGGCTGCAGAGATGAATGTAGAGATGGCCGGAGTGGGGGTTGCGGGGGTTGCAGAGCGCGCTTGTGGAGGTGCGGTAGAACGGGTTGTGGACAAGGAGAGGGTTGTGAAGAGGATTGTAGATCAGGGTTTAGAGAGGGTTGTAGAGAGATTCATGTACAGGACCACAGAGAGGCCTGCAGTGGTGTTTGTAGAGCAGGTTGTAGAGAGGGTCGTAGAGAAGGGTGTAGACAGTGTCGTAGAGAGCGTGGTAGAGAGGCTTGCGGAGCGGTCTGCAGCCAGGGTCATAGAGAGGCTGGTAGAGAGGGGTTGAGTAGACCAAGTGGAGGAGCCAGCGGCACATGCCATCACAACGGCACCCGTCCCGGATGCCCACTCAGAACCGAAGCTTTACGTCAGCAGGATACACAAGCGCACGCGCATGCAGACAATGCAATCCAAGCGCACGCAGGCTTTGCAGCAACGGGTGGGTAACCAACCCTTTTAGAGGGGGACACCAGCATGGGCCAGCAGGGCCAGGTATGCAGTACGGGCGCTCCGCCCAGCTCCGGCGGCCGGCGGCATGGCCCCCAGCAGCTCCGGGTCCCTGCGCCGGTCCCTTCGCCTTGGTGAGCACCTCCTTGGGCATGGGGCGTGCGTCACTTACACCACCGCCTTCAGCACGGGAAACGCACAAGCTGCCGATGACTTCTTTTCCTGTACGTCCGCCGACGTGTGACGCCCTTGGCCACCGCTGGGCCTCCCCCTCTCCCCCCTCCCCCCGCTCCCCCTCTCGCGTGTGGCGGCAACGCGCACGACCGGGACGATGGGGGATACGGTCACAGCCCGTGTTCCCAGTACTCCAAAACATCGCCGTGGGGCACCAACGGGGCGGGTCTGTACTCCCACCCCCTCCACAACAAATGCTTCCAGGCATCCCACACCAATTTCCAGAACATAGCGCACCGCAGCCCCTCCAGAAGAGGCCGCTGCGGAGCGGCGCGCAGCTGAGCCATTGCCGCGGGCGCCAGGGCCTCCACTTCCCGCGCCGCCGGCCACGGCACATCATGAGCCCCGTGGCGCTCCGCCAGCGCCGCCATTCGGGAGGCCACGCCGCTGGGCCCGGCCCCGTATCGCGCCTCAGCGTCCGGGGCCAGGCAGGCGAGCTCGGGAAGGCACAACGTGACAAGCGCGTCAGGAAGTGGCTCGGGCACGCCCCACGTGGTGAGCACAGGGCACAGTAGACAAAGAGCAGGCAAATAAGTGGACTGGCCCCGAAGGTGCTTCGCCAGCCACCCGCGGCACCACTGGGCCATCTCCTGCGCGGCACATTGCCAGCAGTCAGTGGTCCCCCCCGCAGCCTCGACCAAGAGCGCGCGGCATTCCGCAGGGAGCGCGCGGTAGCACTGCCGGTAGTCGGCCGCGATGCAGCGCAGCACCGCCAGCGTCCGCTGCCACGCCGCGAACGCCGCGCGCACGCCCGCGGCGAACGGCGTGAGGCACGCGTCGCAGAGGCAGCGGCCAACCCCCCACGACGTGATGTCGTGCTCCCAGACGCCGTAGGAGATGCAGATGGCGTCACCGGCCGCGATGGGCAGCAGCGCCACAAAGCAAACGGAGGGCCCCGCGGTGGTCTTCAGGCGTGACAGGCAGGCATTGGGGGCGTGGGAGTGGTTCATGCACGAGTGAATGGGGAAGATGCCGAGGATCGTGACAGCGTGACGCTCGACGACCGACGCTGCCTCACAGGCACACAAATACTCGTCCATAGTCACAGCTGCTGAAGGGCATGGCAGGACGGCACCAAGAGGGTCACATGCATTGTCATTGGGGGATCCTACGCCCCGCACACTCCCGCCAAATGCACCGCGCGTGCACCGGGCGCGCACCAACTGCGTGCACCGCGCAACGCAAGAAAAAAAATGCGTTGTTGTACAATGAAGTGCGCTACCGCACTGCACGTCGCGTCGCGCGTGCCCGGCGCACGCACCACGCTACAATACCCCCCTCGGCCGCCGTGCCACTACTGGTGGCCGTACGGCCCGCCCTTGCGGAGCCACTGAGGCCCAGGGCAGCAGTGCCGCCGTCCAGCGGCGAAGAAGAGAACATGCACGCGTTGGTGAGCACCACCTTCAGCAAATGCCACAACGTGTCGAACGAGAACGTCCCATCCCCACGGAACGGTTCCACGCGAGACAACGGCGTGAAGACGTGGTGCTGCAGCGCCTGCTGCACGAGCTTCTCTCGCGCGGCCGTGCCCACCATCGCGTCCCCGACGAACGCCCCCAGCCCAGCGTCGAAGATTGCACGCAGGCACCGTCGGGAGCGATGGTGCTCCGCGACACCGCAACTGATGATGCGCAGCAGGAGCTTGCCCTGAGGCAGTGCGAGCACAGCGCGCGACGACAGGTCCTGAAGTTCGCGTGTCAAGTCCCCAAGCAGCGCGGCGTACTGGGGGTATGGCGAGGAACGGCGGCACTCCACTTTGTGAAACGCGCCTCCGCTCCGCCGTTCGCAAGATCGAGAGCAAAACGGAAGGCCGCACGCGCAACGGACAACTGCACTGCCCCCGGCGATTCGTGCGTCATCGTTGCCAACGGCCCCGGCACGGGACCCGACCTCCGCGGCCCAGTCCGCGTCCGACACCGGGCGGGACGCCGGAGGTGGCGGTCGTGGACCGACGCACGAGAGAAGCCGATTGCACCCGCCGCATGTGGGCCCGGCTGCGCCGCCATCATCGGCCAACACGGAGACCAAAGGCTCATCGGAGAAGAGCAGTTCCCGGCGGTTAAACGCCCGCGTGCTGTACAGCCCCTTCATGCCGTGGCGCCGCGTGGACGATTCTACGGGCCAGACGCTCGACGGGCCATTCAGTTGCGCGTAGCAGCCCGCGCCTTGGCCCGCCATGACAACAACGCCGAGGCGCTGAGCAGAGAGCGATGTGGTGGTGATCGCGGATGTGCGGCGTGTCTGATTCCGTAACACCCGCCCTGCCCTCGGTGCGTTGCACGCGTACCAGCAGTCATTCGGCCCATGGTATGTCCTGGGGATATGCTGCGCTGCGTCCGGTATTGCAAACCCTGAACCCCTGGAGCGCAGCACAACACCCACCGAAGCCTAAGTTGGGTTCTGTATGACCACACCATCAACCCCAGCCCCAGAACTTGTGTTTTGAACTGGACTTTAGATGGGGAGACGGGGACAGCGGCTGCACCGCAGGTTCCCAAGGGGTTTTCCGAAACCCGGATAACATTCTGAAAAGGCCCTCCAGACCAAATTCTAAAAACGGTTCAGGAGTGGGGCAGGGGGGGCTTTACGGGTTTGTTTGGCTGCCCCGGGGGTTTGTACGCACTACAAATAGCCCCGGCACATGTGGTAGCGCGCGACAACCCCAAGGCACAGCAGTATGAACCCTCTCCCAAGCGCCGAAGGGCATCCCCCGGCTTCCGGAAGAAGATTCATGCATCTCCACGCTTTCCCAGGCTTTGGGCGAATCGTTGCGCTGCATGCGCTGCGTGCGCGCCATGTGCTACACAGACGTGCGAGGGGCTCCGACGTCCAGTGCCCCCCTGCGGTGTCTCCGACAACTCGCTTCGCAGTCTGGCCCGCTTGTCCGGCCTGTCAGCCAAATGGATCAGGTTCCGATTTACCACTCCCGAATTCGCGTGCACCGCAGCCACCAACAGCACCACGATCAGCCCCTTCACGTCCTCAAGGGACATCCCGGTCCTTTCGGCGTGTCCGAAAGGCCCTGCTTGGGGTGCCGCGGTGCGAAGAGCATGAGCCCACAAAGGGAGGGGACCTCGGGGATATTCTGGTAGATGCTGGCACACCTCTGCCCTAAAACATTTGTGCTAGTGATGCTCTTTGAGATGAGCATTGACAGAGATCCTGCTCTCTCTCTCTCTCTCTCTCTCTCTCTCTCTCTCTCTCTCTCTCTCTCTCTCTCTCTTCCAAGGTGAATGCAGCAGGTAAGAGCCTGAGACTGCAGCCATCCTCTTGAACCCAGTGGCTGCATTTCCGCACAAATTTGTTTGGCGGGTTGCATGAAACACATCCCAATCTCTAGCCCCCCGCCCCCCGCCCGCCCGCAAATGAATAGATAGACAGAAGAGATCACCCCCGCCCGGAAACTAGCAGTCCTCAAGAGCCCTGCAACAGTCCCCCGTTACTGTGCACGCTTCAGTGCGGCCGCTGCATTCTTCTATCGAGGCACCTAGAATTCTCCATCCTTTTGTTCTCTGTACCATTTCCACTCCCAATCATTTCATCTCTGGTCTCTGGGGGATGTTTTAGTCCCAGATCTCACCTTTCCAAGAGTAGCCCCGAAGCAGACCAAAAGCCACCAACCAAGGGCCTCCTATTGCATGAAACATAGGAATAGCATCCGTTTCCAGGCACAGAATATGAAGTGCTGACAATTGACATGTAGCAAAAAGTTTGCTCTGAAAGCACCCTACACACACCCTGCGCACTGACGTCCCCTCGCTGTCTTTAGGGTGAAAAGAAGGTGCTAGTGGTGAATTAGGAGTGCACACATTGCAAGAAGATATTGACCGTTCTATCGGCATTAAATCATCACATCATAACTCATTGTTGGATCACACCAGTTCGGAACTCAATGTTGTGACAAAAACAGACCACTTTTGCTCATGCTCTGGGGGAGAAGTGTCAACCATCCTTGTTTGGATATTGATGCAATTGGTGACACCCACAGTCATTTGATTTGCCACAGAGCTCCTTTCCCAGAAGTCTGTGGATCCTTGGGAGTCAACAACTAACTCCCTCATGGCACTCCAAATGCCAACAACTCCACCACCTGGTTGCCCCTCCTTATGGCACCTCAAATGCCAGCAGCACCCGATTGTCTTGGCACCTGAAGTGGCAATGCCCCCGTTAAGGCTCTCAAGTCTTGAAGCATCGTTTGGGCAAAAGCTTTGTACCTCTTGAATCTTTGCCATGGTTGTGTAGCTCACCTTGACCAAAATATTTTCGTTTTCGACATTTGTGGTTATTCACTTGCGTGTACTTCTCATTTTAGTTAAAAACCCAGCAGGGGGGGCCATGATTCTTCTTTCCAGGTGGTGTGGCTATTGACTGGTGGTGGGGGGGGGTGGAGGACATTGATTCTTCTTTCCAGATGGGGGCGGGGGGGACATTGACAGGTGGGGAAGTGGGGAGGCGGGGGCATAATTCTTCTTTCTGTGGGGGGTGGGGTTCTGGTTCTGGTTTTGATTCTGAGGACACCAGGCCTGGTAATTTGGTGCCACTATGGGCCGTTTACACCTCGCATACTCGCATACCCATGCTCCGGGCCCCGCCTGCCCATACTTGCACCTCTATCTCTGGGGAAAGGAGACAGCTAGAGCGCCCATACCTGCCACCGTTCACTTATCTCCTCATTGTCCCTAAACACGTAACACAGCTCCTGCACGACCTAACAGGTGGTTGGACTCTGGGATTGCAGTCCATAGAACACACATGCAGTATTTGAAGAACAGGAAATGACGTGGCAGTGTTTTGTGTGTTCCTCGCATACATACATCCAGCCTTGCATGCTCACGGTCTACACATGAGCAAAAAGGTTGAATGAACTAACACAAACAGAATGGTGTGGAAAGGAGACTGCCAAATGTAGGAACAACGCGGAGGCGAATCACATGCCAACGTGTCCTCTGCGCAAAAAAATTTCATGAAACTGACACAAACAGAATGGCGTGGAAAATACGCTGCCAGGTGTAGGGACAAAGTGAAGGCCAACCTGTCCTTTGAGACACCAGGCATGGCATAACAGTCATGACATACAAGTGCAATTTTGCCGCTTGGCGGGAAGAAAATTGCTCTGCGGGGGGGGGGGGGGGAGGGTGACACGGAGGCCCATTTTCCCAACCCCCCGCCCCCCCTCCTTGGCCGCCGTGACGGGAGGGGGGGTTCAGGGCGGGGGTGCCCGACCTGCCGGTCCGGGGGGGGGGGGGGATCAACCCAACATCTATGGCTCAAAATGATACCCACGTCGTGCTGATCATTTTGACTACTCAAATGTGGGGGGGGGGGGGATTATTGGTGGAAAAAACTTTTTCGGGCCAAATTTTTGTGTTCCTGCGCCTTCGGCGCCAACATCCATTCTTACACAAAACAAAGGGCCCGACACGGAACCCCATTTCTCCAACCCCCCCCCCTCCTTCGGCAGGCGTCCATGTCACCCCCCCCCCCCCCCCCGCAGAGCAATTTTCAGGTCGCCCTTGCTCTGGAAGGTGACCCACGTCTGAAGGGACGTGCTAAAACAAATCAGGGTGTGCCCAAACCTCTGCTCTGCTCTGCACCGCCCCCCACGTGGTGTGGCTCATGGCGACACACGACGAGGTTGAGGTGAAACCAGAGAGTGGGGCACATTTGACGGGAGAGCATAAGGGGGGAGGGGGGGCGAAACCTTTGATTACGTGTTGAGCATTGCATAATGGATAAGTCGACATTTATTTTAAAGATCACACCAAAAAGTTTTTTTCCATTTATAGATAGGTAGAAGGTGCCATAGCGGGAGGGAGGTTGGCAGGACAATAGGGCCTTCAATTCGTGGTGGTGAGAAAACACCATCGGGTTGGGAAGTACTGAAGTATGGTGCAAACACACGAAAAAATTGCGGAGCCGCAGCATGACAGCTTGTTAAGCCAGTGGAATGCAGACGCATGGCGTTGCGCAGGTGAAATCGACTTAAACGGCCACAGATCCGATTGTCGTATTCGTTCGCCGCTTCACTGTGCAACGCCCCACTCGGGGTTCCGCATGCAAACACAAAACGCTCTCACATCTCACTATAGCTCACAATAGCATGCACCAGCTGGTGCATGTGTAGTCACCCAGGCCAGTACGTCAGAATGATAAAAAATTGGGGAAATACATACAAGCAGTCCAATCAACAACCCATTCAGTGGTGAAAGGGTGGTTTACTCCGTCTGCCTGCCCAGCTCAACAGCTCGTGACCATCAGCTTTGGGCTTCGCAATGACGACGGCTGTCTGTGTTGGCTGTCCGCTGCGTTGAGGATCTGGCATCCAATCAAAATCCCCGCTAATGGTTATGCCCCGCATGGGCATCCCCATGGGCATGGCCGGCCTCGCAATGCTCGTGACCGATCAACACTAGACCGATCACCGTGGCTCCGAGCACAAAGCACAGGGTCGCCACCGCCAGGTACACCATCGTGGGTTTCTCAATCAGCAAACCATGCCAAATGGGCACAATCCCAAGATACATCAGGGTCATCAGAGTCATTGTCGCATGGCAGGGTACGGGGGTAGTGTGGAAAGATCAGGGTGCAGAGTAGCCCCTGACGCAACAGCTCAATGGGCGCTTGCCTTCCTCATGCCCCTTCCGGGCACAGCCCACACAAAACACTGTCGAGTACGACTCTCACGCCACACGTTGTGTTGCCTGCATCGCTCGGCCCCACCCTCCCCTGCATCCCATCCTCGCCTCAGCTCACACCTGAACCCCCTTCCTCCTTTCGATCCGCTCACAGGCTGCTGAGCTGTCTGAGTTCTGGCTGCTTACGGATAAAAGCAAAGGTGGGCTGACATATCTTCAGGCTCTTCTCCTCAACTTCATCAGCTCCTTGACTGTCGTCCTCGGCGCGCTCATCATCTCTTTCACGGAGATCACACCAGCCGTTCTGGGTGCGCTGCTGGCTCTTGGGGGCGGGTGGAGTGCAGAGACTAGTTGTCTTCGTGGACATTGTTTAGTCCGGGGGTGGGGGCGGGGGGTTGAAAGCCTGGAGCAGGCCGGCATTTTGAGGACAGGCCCTGAGTATGTCATACCCCGACTCCAGCGGGGGAGAGGCTGGTTGAGTCAAGCGAAGGTGTGGGTGGAACAAGATGTGCCATGCCGGTGGGGACTTCCGAGACCTCTACTCCGGTGGCGGGGGGTGTCTGGCCCAGGAGGCACGGGGCACAGAGGATGCGGATATAATGCAACCAATGCACGAAATGCACCGCAGACTGTACTGCGACAATACCTGACACACGCCTGGCCTATCCCCCACCCGGAGGGGGGGTGTGACCTAATTAAAAAACAGACAAATGCAAACCAGAGGTAATGCACTCCACAGCCCTCCACGGAGGGGGGGGGGGGGGCTGAGGGGCACCCAGAATTTAAACAAAGGACAGGAAGGCGCCGCACCCCCCCACACACACACCCATAGTTTATCCCACCCACCAAACAAGAGCTTGGCGCCGTCCATAGTCCTCGTGGGACGGCGCTGCGGCGCTCGACCCATCCGGGGTGCCCTACCGGGGCCTCATCCGGAGGTGTGTTTTACACAGACACACACACGAGCAGTGTCAGCTTGCTGTTGGGCTCACTTGGGTCAGAAACTGAGCGCCGGATGCCGCCACCCACTGCCTAAGGGTTGCTGTTGGGATTTAGGATGCATTTGCACATCAACTCGCGAATTTCAACAACTCGGTCACTTCTTCCCCATTCCCACTATGCCACTCAGTGCACTATTACGCAGATTCCGCCGACTTACTTCATGATCTCATCCAAGAATATCAGCAGGTTCCTGAACTGTCATCCTACAGCGGTCTAATAGACCCTGCAGCCTAACTGAAGGGCCGGGTACAAAAGCAGGTGGGGCCATTGAAAGGCATACCAGCTCGTGCAAAACAGTTGCAGCAGCCACCGTCCAACCAGTGGCCGGGTCGCAAAGCTTGAATGCAACACCAATCAACACCCCGTCCACGAAATTGTGCATTCCGTCTCCGAGGAGCACGGACCATGCAACCGCATTCATTGGCCAGCACGGCTTCTTTGTGGCCCCAGACGAGGGGTCCTCCGCATCGCCTTCAGGTGTGCCGTCAGTCTGCCCTTGGGGGTGTATGATCTCGCTCTTGATGACATCATGGTCGTGGGCGGCATGGTGGGCCTCATACCCCTCGGGGAAGAGTACTGCCATGAACCATTCGATGAGGGCTGGAATAAAAAAGCCCAACAGCACCGAGGACCCCCACCACGCCGACGCGACCGACTCGCTCGGGTACGCAACCATGATGTTTAAGTAAGACTCCGGATAAATCAAGAAGAACACGGTTGCAAGCACTGCCCCGGAGGCAAAGGAGTCCATGTACTTGAATAGACGGAACCGTACCATTGCCACTCCGACCCCCGGAACAATGAGCACCAACCCGATTAAGGTCGCCAAACACACGAGACTTGACGCGAGTATGGCCAAGCCCGTGTTTTTCGGCGCAGCTGCGTCGCCACTCGCGGGTTCCGTGGCCTCCGGCTCGGCGTCCTGGCCCTCGGGGTCCCTTAAATAGTGGATGCGGAGCTCAAACTCCGTAGGGAAGTGTTGCGCGAAGATCACAAACGGATGTTTGTCATCATGATCATCACCGTGATCATGACCATGATGATCGTCGTCGCTTGCGACTTTGTACTTGGCGCTGGTGGAAAACAGAACTTGGAAGGTGCTAATGCTTGCGTGGCTGTTGAACTCCAACTCATACAGCTTACCCACACCGAGGGGCAAAGCCGAAGGTGCAGACACGTGTGTTGCGGTTCCCTCCCAGATCTCCTCCGTTCCACCTCGTGGATGGCCGCACTGGTCGCGTTCTTCACAGGCATGATCAGCAGCTTCATCGCCGGATCCGCATACTTCCCGCCCACCTTCTCCGCAATCCAGGTGTATTGCTCATCCGTATGCACATTGAATACCCCGGCCCATTCCCATTTGGACCCGTGGCCGTGGTCGTCATGGCCATGATCATGCCCATGCTCGTCGTGGCCCTCTTCGCAGAAGCACGAAGGGAGTAGCAACCACGTGATGAAAAGACAAACCAAACATCGGGAGTGTAGGCCAATGTAGGACATCTTGTGTTATGAACAAGAGTATCCTACGAACAAAAAAACGTTGTATACACGCGACATGGTCACCTTCATTGAATTGTGTTTTGCACATTGCAGCAGTAACAAGCCTTGAGGAAACGTGAGATTGAATGCTAAGGGAGCACTTGCGCACAAGGTTTCGTGGTCAAGGCAGTGGTGGTTGGATTTCACCATGGTCCCTCAGCTTGCCTTCCAATGTTTTGACCTGTGTTTTGTTCCCATGAGAAAAGAATGAATGGAACGATGAATGCAAGCCCACATGCATTGAGAACCAAGCTGCAGGGAATACAGCTGGACCCAAAGAGCATTGCGCTCGCTCCCCCCCATCCCCACATGTTGCAAGGTGAGCACCCCCTTGATCAGTACCCGCCCGCGCATGACGGTATCCCCACACCGCCAGGAAAACATAACCAAAGGGAACACAACGGACCTGTGACATGAAGCAAGACATGCTAACACAAGGGCATATGATCCACAAAATGACCCGGAAACTGCCTGATGAGATGCGTGTTCAGCTCTACTGAGAGACAGTAGAGCTAGGGGCTTGGGGGGCTAGATTCACCACTGAGCCACACAGCCTCAGGAGGGCTACTCAGGGCTACTCAGGGCAGGAATGTTCCTCTTAAAATGCAGAAATAGTGAAACTTGCAACAAGAAAGAAAAAACACCATTCCATGACCATTTGGAGTACCTGCCGAAACAAAACCCACTGAGTGGGGGGGGGGGTTGGGGTAGGGGGGGGGGGTTGCACATTGATCTGTTGACACCATCGCTCTCTACAATGGAGAGGCTACGGCCCCGGCTCAATGTGCAAAGCGTGGTAGGGAATCGCGCCCTTCTACTGTGGTTGCGGAGTAGGGGTGTTACTCCCTCGGCGAGAAGCAGTGGAGCCCCATTGCTGCTTCTGCCCCATACCCCAAGGAGAGGCTGCTTGCAACGACTCCGTATCCCCAACTCAAGGGGCCACACCGAAGCGTGGGAGTCCGTATCCCCCACTCAAGGGGTCACACCAAAGCGTGGGAGTCCTTATCCCCAACTCAAGGGGCCACACCAAAGCATGGGAGTCCGTATCCCCAACTCAAGGGGCCTCCAACGTGGAGGAGAGAACTGTGAACCGGTTATCCTCAATAGCACCGGAAGGTTAACGAATTGGCCCGGTTTCCTCAATAGCACCGGAAGGTTGAAAGCCCACAATTGGGCCGATGGGCTACATCATCCCTGCCTTCTCGGGGTCCCCATGGTGGGGAGAAACGACGTAGAAAAAAAGTGGATGTGGTGAAAATGAGCAAAAAATGCATTGTGGGCGGAATGGCTACATAACCCAGCATTCCCCATCACCCCAACCCCAAGCCCCAACACACACGGGTAAACGAGGGGGGGGGGGGGGGCTCAAAAAAAGAAAAAAGAGTCCCTAAGGGACATATTGCACGGTGTAGAGGGGTGGAGTGGGGAAAAGTAGGAAATACAATAACATAGAATTGCCTATCTTGTTTGCTGTCGGAATTATTCCTAACGCGCGCTGCAGGGCACGCCGCAGGGGTGTAGCCCTCTCTAGCTCATCATGGTGAGGGGGTGATGGGGGGCGCAGAAAAGCGTCCAACTTCAACTGCACCTTCTTCCCAGGCTACCGTGCCAATCCTAACTATTTGCGGAATCCTAAGTTTTGCGTTGGGTGTTTCGAATTTTATTTAAGCAAAATTTTGCGGCAACACTTAAAACAGGGGGAAATCCTACGCAGGCATACAAATGTGGATCAGTTGAACTCTAGGATTGCAGTCCATAGCACAGACAAGCACCAACAAGCAAGTGTTTCGGATGCTTCAACCTTACCAGTTTTTTGAGAAACAGAAGGGTGGGGGGGTGGGGCAACAAGCAGTGGGGCAAACACAGCATCCGTCCCGCATTTGTGGTATTTTTGCAAAGGGGGGCAGGGGCAAATTTTTTTTTGCGATTTTTTTTGCGGAACCCATTTTTGCGAAGGGCACAAAGCCAAAAATTAATATTTTTTTTGTGTTTGTTTTTTTTTTGCAGCAAAACAACACGTTGGACCGGGAATTAATTATTTCCGCAAATAGTTAGGATTGGCACGGTACCTTCTCTCTGACCAGTTGGCGGTTGACGGAGCTAGGGTAGGTTGTGGGGGTGTTTGCCCTTCGAGGAAAAACATCCGTGCGATAGGGGCACAGTCATACGTCACCATATTATTAGAGTGCTCCTCTGTGATGGACCGGTAGTTAGCACCATGCTCTGCGGGGCCCAGAATCTTGGCAAGCACAACAATACCCCCTGAATGTTGGAAATTGACAACAGTACCAACTAGTACTAGCTGGGTATGTGTCAATATGATCGACACCCATGGCTGAAACTGCAAAAAAAAATAGGTGTTCTTGCATGAGGGTACAGTGTAGTGCCTTGGATGCAAGAAATCCCAAGCACACAGCAATGCACCAAAAATACTACCTTATCCAACCAGTAGACACACAGGAGAAGCTCAATATCCAACCCTCCAATTCAAATTGGACAACTCAAAGTGACCCCCCCCCTTGGTATTAATCAAGGGTGGGTACCAATCAGCGTGGGGGGGGGGGGGGGGGCTCTGCCCTTGGGGGCTAAAAGACCTGTCGTATTCACGGACATGGATTCTCAGCTTCCGATCTTGGTGCCACTGTACTGTTGTGCCTAGACAGGGTGCTGCAAAATTGTCGCGGCGTAAGGCTCATGGACAGGGAAGGTGGGAGATAAAAACTACTGATGCCTGGCTGCAACAGTTTTGAATGCATCGATGTGCTGACTGAGGAGGCAACACATTGCAGTGTTGAACTTTGGTTCAAATGCATGCCCCCAGAAAAAGTTGCCCCTCAAGAGGAACTCCAACTTCTGACCCCTACCCACAAATAGCACCATTCAACCATTGCATTCATGGCCTAGCACCCACTTCAACAGTTGGTGTGAGCATATGGTTTGGCTGTGATGCTCGCCCCTGCCCTGCCCTGCCACATGCACCAACAGCTCACTGCAGATAAAATACTGACGGGCAGGAGCGCGCTGGCCCTAATGAACACTGGGAGAGCATGCAGGGCAGTGGTGCCAAACTGTGGTTTCTGCGAAACCAGGGTTTGTGTGGCTTATGACAACCCCCCCCCCCCTCAGTGGCCCGCGCTCCCAAGCGCTCACAAAAGTGGCTTTGACAGCTCAAAGCATTACCTAGGCACCACCACAAGACCTTGGTAGGGGGCGTTTTCGCACAGCGCCGGCACAGCGCCAATTATTACGTTGTTTATCCCGGGAACACCCTAAAAACGACCCACCTACAGAAGCATGCATGATCAATTCAAAACAGCATGGGGTGCAGAATTCAGGACCCTGGAACCCGTGGCAAGCATCAGACTAAGAAAAGAAAATCCCTGGTGTACCATGGTGTACCAGCAGGGGCTGTAGGGTGCAGAATTCAGGACCCTGGGACCCGTGGCTACCGGTGGTGGAAAACAGCCGAGTTTTCGCACAGCGCGCACACAGCGCACGGTGCGCCCTCGTAGTACAAACATGTGCGCTGCCGGGCCGCCACAGCCGTTCCCACCACCAGCCACCCACCCACCCACCGGTAGAACTAGGGTAGCAACAGCATGACCTGGGGCTTTGGACATTCCTCTGCAACCACAGCACACGGACCCACCTCCCCCATATGGCAGGCTGAAGCACGCCTTTGGCCCCCAAACCATGGTTGCAAGGGGCGGGCACCAGAGAGTGGCTTGGCGCAACTTGTGCCCCCTCCATGCCTCATTGGCACCATGATGCACACCTCCAACCAACCGCCCTGGAATGACCTCCACAATGCAACTTTGTGCCAAATAGCTGCAGGTTAGGCTCCACCCATGCATTCACCCATGCATGCATGCATGCCTGGTGGATTGTTGAATCTTGGAACTGAAGCTTTTGACCCCTTTGGGTTCTGTTCGCTTCGGAACCAACCATTGGGTTCTGTTTGCTTCGGAACCAACCACATCTATTCCCACGTGAGTTGTGGTTTGGTAAACAAGATGATATCCAAATTCTCCGAACTGCATGGTTGGTGAGGGAACCTGTTCCTCCTTCTTGTGATCACCTTGTCCTTCCAGTGGAGCGAACCACAGCTTGTCAGGTGTGGATAGCGGCTAGACCATGGGTGCTTGGTCTTGCAGGATGGCTAAATCCCCGCGCCGTGCGCGCGCCACATCAGGTGCTCCCCGTAATGTGCCTGGATTGCACACATCAACATACACATTTCTTACTCACTTCCCAGCACAGGACACCGACAGCCACAAGGAAAGGCACTCGAAAGATTCAGCTGCACTGTTGAGCCAATGGACGCTGAAGTTGGAAGCTTTGTGCGGACTGACTTCACATAGTCAGGAAGTCAGTGCACAGCGATGAACAAAGCCCGACAAGAACCCACATGACAATGGGATACAAGGTGGCGATTGAGCATGTAAAAGAAAGTGGCATAACAAGTGCCGTTTGTGATTAGATAAATGGATGGGGCATGGTTGAGCAGTGCATAAGGAACGTCTTTTTACCTCAATTAATTGATGACGATTGAGTGTTGAGGAAACCGCACATTATGGGGTCAGGTGGCGGGAAGAGTGGAAAATGCAGCGGCAACTAAGGGCAGCAAATGGTGGCATGACGGTAGATGGTGTTTTGGAGCACAGATCTGAGGATCACGCAAAAGGCTGCTGCTGCAGCATTTCCCACTCTCAATCCGATCAGCCTTTTTGTACAACCCAGCTTCCGTGCCTGATCTGACCTGAACCCTTCCCATTCTGCATAACAAGCACACAACGAGCCCAATCACACATTCAGCCCTACAACAACAGCCACCTCTCCACTTGTCTCCAATATTCTCACCCACGGTTCCAACTTGCAACTGCTCGAGCATCTTCTGATACAGTGAAGACAATAACTTAAGGTCATTGAAGTAGACTGCATATTTCAGTCTCTGAATAAAATCGACAGAAAATCTTGAGGCTGATGTTTTATGATTTGGAGAAGTGTGTGTCACTTTGATCTTGTTTTATCACCAGCCCCTTTTCCATGCGACTCTGTGTAGCCAAAATGTTGGTGGATGCCTACAAAGACCGCCCTGCACATCAAAATGGCCAGTAACTGGCTCAGCAGACCGGCCCAGGAATCTGCAAAAAACACATACCGACTTCGGCTGTAAACGAGGGTTGCTCACTCAATTTCCACGTCTTGCAACTTCTACTGGATCGTAAGCGGAGGAGTCTTGGGGTCAAAAGAGAGATACAATGGGCACATGTCCGATCAAATTTCTAAGCAGAACATTTTTGGCATGTCAAACGAAGCTATTGAGGAAGACAAAAGAGCGAAATCCGAAGCTGTGCACTGATGGACATCGTGTGTAGACATTGCAAGTTGCTACAAAATGAAGCCTCAGAAAACTGGGCAGTCTCAAAAAATCCCACACTGAGCTCCAATCGCCCTGGCCGAGCGCTTTCGGTCTTTTTTATTTCTGACAACGACCGGCAGACCACCAACCGCCAAATATCCACCCGCTGAGTAGGGCTGCTGGGGGTGGTTGGGTGGGCCAGTGTTGAGCAACAAAAAGGAGCAAGTTTCTCAAAGATGGCCCTGGGCGTGAGCGAATGGCTGGAGAACCTGGTGGTTTCCTGCCAACTTTCCCGAGGTGCTCTTTCCATGGGGGCGGGGGGAGGGTATGGGTCGTGTGGTCGTGAAATACCAGTACCATATTCCAACGACGCCGATACGGAACAATTTGGGCCTCAGCGCCGTCGGAATCCATTGCGGAACTGGAAAGCGTGACTTGAGGGCTGGGTCCTACAGATGGGCTGGGAGCTGACAGGGCAGGGGCAGGAACAGGAGCCAGGACGGGTGCGGGAAAGGACAACGACCGACGAGGCCGGGGATGGCACCGAGACAAGGGTCCGGCACCCGGCCAGGGACCGGTAGGGGGATAGGGGGCAGAGTTAGGGCCTGTGACACCACACATCACAGGGCCACATCCTCTGACCCCGCACCACCCCTTTGACTTGAAAGGCCCATCACAAGGTCGGGTCGTTCATCCCGCATGACATCACACCCTGCCCTTGGGACCCATCTCCTGACCTGCACTCTTGGGCGTCTCTTGGGCGGAAAATTTGGTTTGCCTCGGCCAATGTGTTCAAAGAGCACGGTTGACTGGTGATGGAACCTCTCCATGCAGGAAGGCGGCTATGCCTCATGTCCTCTAACGAGCATCTTCAGAACCCCAGTACCCACACACCCTACGTTTCTGACGTGTCCCAATCTCCACTGTGCTCGTGGGTTGCGTCTTCTGTGTGTGCGTGTGTGCGCGCGCGTGTGGGTGTATGTGTGCGTGCACAGCCTGAGCCTGTGCATAGGTCTGCAGCCTAACGAGGGTCCAGGTGGCGGGTCGGCCGAATCGGCAGAACGAGGAGAACAAGCTCTCAGAGGAGACTGGCCCTCGTCCATAGCAATTGGGGGTCGGACCCAGCTCTGCTCTTCCACAATCTGATGTGCAGGGAGAGCGTGCAGGCTGCAGGGAGATGGTGTGCAGGCTGAGGATGTTGGGGGCCAGGGATGTATTGGAAGAGAGGAGGGCGTGGGGGAGGGGGTCCGGAACCGAAAAGTTTGTGAGCCAAAGCTGACCCAAATCGATTCTTTCTTTTGTAAAGTTCGTTTTTCCCACTATGAAATCTGGGTCCAGAGGGGGGGGGACAGGGGGTCCAGGGGGGGGATACCCCCTCCTCCTATGCTTGTCAGCCGTTCTGATACATCCCTGGGACTGCACACATTTGGCTGACACCCGTGTATGAATAGCGCCATCATTCCTCACCAGAAAACCTTGGTACTGCTGCCCTTGTACGAACAAACGAAAGCGGCTTGTGCAAGTCTGACCGAAAGCCCCCTTTCCAGGTTGGCAAACCAAAGAGCAGGATGTTGAGACTCGAAAGTAGGTCAAAACTGGCAGCAACCGCCACGCAGCAAATCACGCTACACCAGGGGTCGGTATCCCCTGGGCACTGCCACAGTACCAGCCCGCTGCAATGGAATTCAGGTATACACGCACGCACGCACGCACGGACACACACAGGTGACACCTCCATTGAGGCTCCCTGACATAGTTCGAGATCAGGTTAGTTGAGGCAGGGTGCCAATTCCATACGCCCATGCCATTCGCATGATCTGCCCTCGGTGTCCAGTGCAGATGCCAAGACGCCAACCCCGGGACAGGGTGTTCGATCCGGGGGCTGGAAGGGACAGGGTGAAGTAAACCAGCGCCGAACACACAATATGGGAACACTGGAGGGGGGAGGACTATGCACTATGTGCATGAGCCCATTTTGTTTTTGCATAAAAACTTGACCTCGCATGAGCACAAAAAATGCACCAACACACAACAATGATCATCTTCTCTGCAGGCACCCTCATCTGCGCATAACCCATGGTCCTGGTTTATACTCAGAGCAGACTGAGGCACATCAGCAGGTGCACGAGCACTGAGCACTTGGATGCGTATCGGCAGAACGAAGAATAGAATAATAATGCTTGAAATCCTGAAATCACAGATGCAACAATACATCGCAATTCTGTTATGATTAGGAACTCCTTCAGTGCCTGATGGGGCCTGCATATTGGGGTCTCCAAAGCTGCCGCTTACGCACTGAACCTGTTCCCCAAAGGGTGCATCTGTGATGCATACGTGTGGAGTAGCCAAAAAAAAAATTGGCGAGGTCACGCACACAAGAGAAAGACCAAACCGGTTCACTATTTGGAAGCACCTGTGACTGTGCTCTGACACGTTGGGGTGGCAGCATTGAACAGACGAGAAGTTGGGATGTGATGGGAGGTTAATGGGACAGCTGATTTCGTGATTTGGGCTCTTTCACCCCAGGCCCGCCCCGTACATGTGCATGTGATATGTGATGCGCCTCATTTGCCAAGAAATGATGAACAGGAAGGAGCCGCCTCATTTGCTGATGTGCTGTTCCTGTTGCGTGTGCGTGTCGTAACCTCCCCCTAAACACACACAAACCGCATGTGCTGTGGCAAAGCAGACTTCAGCCGTACTTCCGCAACTCTGCAACAAATACAACGCTGTGGTTAAGGACGTGCATTGCAGAGGCCGCACGCAATCCAACACAACCCCCTTGCGATGCAGTACCGCGGCTCACCAAAATTACCGTTGTGCTCTGCGTGGAACAGGAGATCTCCACGTCAAAAAATGAGAGGACCACACAACCCCCGTTGGCTGATCGACAACTGGCGTCAGTTAGCCGCCGCCGCTGGACCTTAAAAACCTTCGGAGGTCTCTGACGAAATGCAAACAAGAGTCAGCCCACTTCTCGGAGGCCGCTCGGTCTGCAGTGCCACACCACCCCACATCACACCACACCACCCCACATCACACCACACCACACCACACCACACCACACCACACCACACCACACCACACCACACCACACCACACCACACCACACCACACCACACCACACCACACCACACCACACCATACCACACCACACCACACCACACCACACCACACCGCACCACACCACACCACACCACACCACACCACACCACACCACACCACCCCACCCCACATCACACCACATCACGCCACATCACGCCACACCACACCACACCACACCACACCACACCACACCACACCACACCACACCACACCACACCACACCACACCACACCACACCGCACCGCACCACACCACACCACACCACACCACACCACACCACACCACACCACACCACACCACACCACACCACACCACACCACATCACGCCACATCACGCCACACCACACCACACCACACCACACCACACCACACCACACCACACCACACCACACCACACCACACCACACCACACCACACCACCCCACATCACACCACATCACGCCACATCACGCCACACCACACCACACCACACCACACCACACCACACCACACCACACCACACCACACCACACCACACCACACCACACCACACCACACCACACCACACCACACCACACCACACCACACCACACGGCATGGAAAAGTTTGGGTGCTAGAACACGGGCATCCTTGCGTTCCCCATGTGCTGTTCCTAGCCGTTCTGCTGCCAACTGTCCTTGGCGCTGGGCTGGACTGCCTGCCCTACTTGGGGAAATGGGTCGAAAAGTAGATTGAAAAACTGGTGACAGATCTCCAACCCCTTCCTTGTCGCCTCTCAGGTACATGAGTATCCCAGTCCCTGGGATCATTCACACACCCTTGCGACAGCATTCCACAGACACCTTTGCCACGGGTGAGGAACAGCACCGCCCCCTTGTTTGCGAAGCGGTGGGCAGCGAAAGCTTTCGTGCACCCGACATCGCATTGCACCTTGAACAGTTACTTTGCCACTCGGGGCGTGTGTGTTGAGGGGGTGGGTGGGTGGGGGTCAGATTCCCGTGGGCTCCAAAGGCTCCATATTGCAGCCCTGTCAGCATAGCCTACATCTCCATGGATATTGGTGCTTGGGAAATCAGATAGGTTTCAGGACGTGGACATGACTGTCTATGGTCTCATTGGTCATAACAGCGGAGGCTTCTTGCGGCTGGCTGCGGCCTGAGGAGCGCTTTGACGATTTTTCGCTGAATTGCTGCCCATGGCGGTGGGGCGAGGGGGGGGTTTCAGCTCAGTTCTGGACCCCAACACCCGCGGGCGCGAAAATTGTTTCGGCACATTTGAGTTCCCTACTAAATTCTGAGTCATTCAAATACACATAAGTGGGGCTTAAAAACCATTAAACACTCACCATCACGTAGTTCCGCTATGCACAAATGGACCCCCTTGAGCAAGCGTGGATGGTGGTGCCACATTCCCAGGTGAACGAATTGCTGCTCCCCATTGGCGTGCCTTTGGGGACCTTTGGGAAGGGGTGTCCGGACCTGTTATAGACTGTGTAAGCGCCTCCCGTGGTGCTGCAATGCCAAGCCTACCAAGACGCAGCACTAGGGGCGTAGCATAGGGTCCCATAAGCAGTCCACAGGACGGTGGCTTGACGTTGGCTGTGTAGCAGTATTGGACGTTTCGAGGTGGCTCCTTTTGGTGGTTCTGACACAAAGACGCCACAACGACGCCCGGGTGAGAAACAAGGCAGATGTGCACAGGCACTTTAGCCTGAAACACAAAATACGCCGTCGCCTTTTGGCCACTGACTTCTTGGATGACTGCAAGCGGGTGAGCCATGTCCCATCCCCACAGGGGACGTCCATAGGGGCATGCATTCCACTTCCAATACCATAGTTCTGCAAGAATTGTGCAGGAATGAATACTGTGTGAGAAGCAACTTCAGGTGGAAAACAAATCAGCACACAGAACTGCTGGTTGCCGTAGTAGGTCAGGCTATTACAATTGGTTAACACTTTCCCAGCCGCAGGGGTGACTTCCAACTACAAACAGAACCAAGAGGTGCTGCGCCGAGGGCGCAAAAAAAAGGGAGCAGATAGGGGGAAGGGGGCATGGCAAACAGCTCTCCTGCCGCCTGTCCAGCCCAAAGGGCTAGCAGACACTTTGCGACCTCAAATAAGGGAAGAAGTCTTGGCTGGTGTTTGGGCCAGCTCCGGCCCTGACGTCGACGCCCTCTTAACCCTGGGTCAGGGTGAGTCTAGGAAGGGGAGGGAGGCAGAAACCGAATAGGTCCCGTGCCCGGCACAAAGCATTGTTTGTGCATATAAGTACCACAACCGACTCAGCAGCGATGTCTGTGTCTCTGTGTCTCTCTTTCAGCAATTGCGCTTCACAGGGCGCAGGGGGCACACATGGGAGTCCATGGTGTCCGAAGCCTTGATTTCCAATTCCGTTCTATCTTGTGCCCTGTGGATCAGGTCGTCTCCATTTCTCAGAAAGTGTCCCCCTGGTGCCTACTGTCCCTTTTGTGCAAGCCCTGTGTCTGAGTGGCGCCGGCACATGGTGCAGCAGTACATGCAATTGGTTTTGGCGACTGTTTGCGCTGTCCGGGCCCTGTTAGATGCAGTGGAAGCTCTGGGTCATTCATTGCATCAGACCTCGCTGTGGACGGCAACCACAGTCATCAAAGGCTTCCCTGACATCATCCGACTGCATAATGATGAGCATTCCATTGTTGCCTCCCACTTTGGGTGTACTGCATATGGTCTGGTTAGTTGGGCTTCAGCCTGTCCTGGCCAGGACAACTCCTGCAGCGCTGACTTCCCTTTGAAAAGGGACCGATGCCGCGGAGTTCTTTTCTTGAAGGCCTTCTCCATTGCCTGGGAGCCCAGGGATCAGAGTTGTTAAGCCCCCTGGCTGAAGTGGGCCCTGGGGGTGCTTGCTAGAGCAAGCAGCCCCTTGTCCCTAGATGGCAGCCCATCATACCCATATCCATACCTGTCGGTCTGCCTATCTGTGTCTGCCTATGTGTCTGTCTATCTGCTTGTCTATCTGCCTGTCTGTCGGCCTGCCTGTCAGTCTGCCTGTCTGTCTGTGCATCTTTCTGTGTGTCCATCTGCCTATCTTGCCTGCGCATCTGCCTGCCTGTCGATCTGTTGTGTGTCTATCTGTCTACGGACGTTTCTGTCTGTCTGTCCGTCGGTCTGCTGTTTGTCTGCCTGTCTATCTGTCCATCTGTTTGCCCATCCATTCGTCAATCGGTCCGAAGGCCTGTCGGTCTGCTTGTCTGTTGTCCGCCCTTCTGTCCGCCTGTCTGTCTATGGTTTGGATATGGCGTTTCCGTGGTATGGTATGGTATGGTCTGTCATGACACGGCCTTCTCAAGAATGCTGACTTAAAGACAAATGACACCCAGTTCCTGGAGTACAAAATTCTCAGGAGGGGAAGGGGCGCTGCTCCGTGTTTGACGTCTTATGGTCCGTTGCCAGATCTGGCCTGCGATCCCCAGCCGCAGCATTCACCCCAGCCCAAGGGCTGGGAGTGCTTAATGGCGCTTTCTGCGGATGTGCCGCTCACCGTGTCACTGCCGGATCGTTGGGCGTAGGAAGGACTCACGAGGGCGCAAAAGACCGCCGAGCCTTCGTGGATCACGGATCAAAGGGTCTGCAGCAGAGGCATACAGGCGGGTAAGACGAAAAGGAAACGGGTGCGAAGGCGCGTGCGACATCGCACGCCATACGTGAGGCACACTTCACGTGTCCCACAACAACTCCCAGCTCAAAGAAGGCAACGCTTTGTCCCACACAGAAAACTCGTTGTTGCACAGCCCACACAGAAAAATGTGTGTAAAAGCTGACCACTTTCCAAAACGGCGAAAAAGTGTCTTTGAATGGGCTCAATGACCTGGTTTGCCAAAACACCAACGATATGGCCAAAGAAGCGGTTGCCGAGATGCATCAACACCCCAACCTTTCTGGAACCACTAGTGCAGGCCCGAGGATTCTCTTGAAATGAATGCAAAGCATCCCGGCTCTTGCCTACACTGTGGGAGCACTGTACCAAAAGATGCCTCACCCTGTGGGTCCGTTTGTCCATTGTTCAGGCGGACATCCATCAGTCTATTTGTTACACTGGTCGTGCATTTCTCTGTCTGTTCTTCGCCAGAGCGTCAATTGCTTTGACAAAGCTACTCAAAAGGAGCCAGTTGGCCCATTTCCCCGAGGTGCTACATATCCGTGGGACAGCGTGTGCACAATATCGTTGGAACACACCAGGATGTACCTGGGAATGCGCAATATATCGTCCCCCGCACACAATTCGAGTCCACAGCTGCCCACGCCAACCCTCTGTACGGTCCGAGGAGCTCGTCCTCACGAGAGGTTGTGGAGGTCGCACAAAAAAATCCTTGAAAAACCAGAGGCAAAAAAAACCACCAACGTATGGAGGGAGTGCAGTCCCCCAGGGGGGGGGGGCAAAGCTGCAAAGCGTAACACCATGAAAAATGGCGTAAAATGATGAAAATAAAAAAAGGATGGGGGGTACCCCGATGCAGCGTCAATGTTCGTGGTTGTGTGGGTCACCGATGGCCACCCCAGAGGTGCAGTTGTAAGCCTTTCTTCATTTGGCGTCATGCCAACACAAATTCCTGTCCTTCTGTCATGGGCCACCTTCGTCAGCATCCATCTCGGCCATCTCGGTACGAATTCGAGCCACTGTGTACAACCATGTGGCAAAAACCCCATACTTAGGCTGGCGTGAAAACCTGGTTGCCGAAAATAGGGGGTTCATGCGAAACCTTCATGGTCCCCCGCCCCCGCCCCCTGAGTGCAGTCGATCCCGTTGTCGCCTGACCTGGGTCTGCAGTGCAATACGGCAGTCAAATTATTGTGTCCCCTTCTTGGCTGGGGCCCTGCAGTACCAGACACGTTGATTGGCATGGGTTCACATTGCGGGGGGGGATGGGTAGGAAGGGGTTCAGTGGACGACTCCAGAGAGCCAATCACGGCTGAATTTGGCGATGGCGGGGATATTGAGTCAAGCAGAATGACCAGGCTGTCTGATGCCGTTCACGGGCCAGGCAGCAGCATGACGGCATGCGCACACGCCGCACGGACGCAGACACATACCGAGCGCCTCGTGTGACTTGGCGAATACTTGGGCAGCTGCCGCCGCGCAAACCGTAGGGCCTTGTCCAGGCTGTCGGCAGCCTCGGGTGCGTAGTTGTAGAGGGACGTGAACCCATGGGGCATGCCCGGGGCCACCTCCAGAGTGACATCAACATCCGCCCTGCGAAGCGAATGGCGCACGGAACGCGATTCGCACACCCGAGCACCATGCTAAGGCCAATCATACGCCCCGAGACCACTTCAATGCACCGCACGTGGCAGCGGCACAACTGCGCCCAAGCCGAGCCTTTGGGGACCATCGGGAGGTGCGACTCCCGGAGGCCAAACCCGCACGTGGCCATGAGAAAGGTCTGCGCTAAACGAGAAGCAACTCCGTCGAAAATCGGCACGGGGTGTTCTCATGCAGACACAACAGAACAGAGACATGGGGCGGTCCGGGGCCTCCTCCTCAAGCCGTTCTGCAAATCCTGGACGCCCACGCCACAAACACGCGAAGACGTTGAGTTCAGCTTCACAGACGACATCCACTGGAATCGATTCACTTGGACGCATTTTACGACCATGCAGTGGGAGACCGCGTGGCGAACGGGTATAGAGGGGGCAGAGGGGTCAGAAACCGCAGGAGGGGGGAGCAAGAAGGCGGGGGCAGGAGGAAACGATGAACACCGCACCTTGAGATCCTGAAAACACAAGCTCTTGAGGAAGAGGGGGATCCAAAATATTGGAGTCAAGATATCCCATGCCCCCCCACTACACCGGACAGGGGGTCCTCCTAAGTTCGGGTCGGCCCAAATCCTCGACCACCACGACATCTGCGCCTGCCAGCAGCTCTGGACGGCTCTGTACAGTGGTGTCAGCCTGCGGGAGGCGGCTCTGATGCTGTGAAAAGTGCGTTTGTGTTTGCACCGCGCGCAAAAACCGGCGTGCCCTGATGGCCCCGCCGATAGCTCAAAGAGGGCCTTCTCCTGGACGGGAATTGGACAACAGGCTTCGAACGAGAATTTCTTACACAGCACCAAATTGCACACACTGGGGTAAAAATTTACTGACATCGCAATCGTGGATGTCGGAGGTAGACTGGACCCTTGTCCACCGTTGCATAATTTGCAGGGTGCCAAAGAGCAAGCGAAGCAGGAAATTTCCGGACAAAGACAGGCGACTTGCCATGGCCGACCAGGGGGCAGTACAGACGCTGGGAATGCTATTGTGGGTAAGTGCGACATGTGGCACTATGCCAGACTGCGGGCGCTACAAGGCAGGGCAAGCACACAGCCAGGGTACGAGCGCGGGGCATGGCCTGGGTGGAGAAGTGGAGGTGCATACGCTTTGCATGCGGCAGTGAACGCGTGGATCTCGTCGATTGGAGGCTCGGTGCTGCCAGCGGAGATATACATCGGTGGTAGCCCGTGCAGTGCCCTTGGCTTGAAAAAGTACGGCGAGTAGTCCTCAGCGCGGCCCTAATGCGAGCGATATGAACAATAAGGAATTGGCGCAGTGGCCGAAACAGCCGAGGAAATGATGGGGCTTGTGACCTGCGGGCTTCACAGCGCACAGACACAGACACAGAGAGACAGACACACAAACACACGTACGCAATGCATATGACGAGGGTGCACCCATTTCCGGCAATGGCAATATAAGAATGATGGCAGCAGCGGGTGCAGTGCTGAGTCCTCAGCGCACCACTTGATGAGCACAAGTTCCAGTGCATCGGTCTCAACATGGAATGAGACCCTATTGCCCGTTTCTGGCCTCAATGCTGGAGACACCACCAGTCAACCAATTGGGGCATCTGTGCAAATGATATCCTTCAAAGCTCTTCATACTTTTCAGCCAGCCTCTTCCACCACTGCACCCGCTCATGTGCTGCCGCCCACCAACGATAAGTGGCATACTGTAGAACTGCTGCGGGCTACATGAGGCTTGGTGCAGGTGCAGATACCAATCCGCCCCCATTACCCACAGCGCATGGCTGCTCGGTCCAAACGAGTTCCTGTCAAATGCTGCACAAGGGCCCCGGTGAGTTCCCATCACCCGCAATCAACCGCAGGTAATCAGCAACGTAGTTCAACCAGAAGCTGGGGTATGTCGGACGACTGAGCACCGGTCGGGCTGCACGGCTGCATGTTCGCTTTACTCAGTGCAGCCGATACAGTGCGGGGGAGCGGCAGACCTTGCAGATGACAGAGGGGGCCAGGCGAGCCTCCACTACTGTTGTGTCCAGGATGAAGTCCTTTCCTTTGTTCCTCCTCCAACTGTCCGTGGACGTGGTCAGATCCAAATACGGGCTGTGAAACGGCATACCCAAAATACGTACCTGGGGCCGCTTTGCAATGCCATCGGGGGCAGGATGAGGAGGGGGGGGGGGGGGGGAGGCTCGACAGAGTTCCCATGCTGTCATTGATGCGCACTTGGGTACGCCTGGACATCTATCGCAATTGCTGGCTACCGCTACGGCTACAGCCAATCGGCGCCTGTTGACCACATTGGCCCCCAGCCGAGTGTTGCGCCTCCCCCCCCCCCCCCTTCCAGTAAAAGCACTGAAAAAGACGGAACAACCCCTCCTACTGTTCTGACAAGGGCGTTGTTTACGCACACCCTGAGAAGATACAAACAGTGGCACTTCCTGGTCCGTGTGGGATGATCCGCACGCCTGGACTGTGGTGAGTGCTCCCTTCCTGTGCGAAAACAACGCCCTTTAAGTTGTCAAATTGTCAAACACGAGGTTTTGCTTCTGCAACTTTTGGAAGGACCCACGCCCAGGGCACATGTTTGTTCGCGGGAGGCGCCGGCGCCGTGTACATGTCAGGTGATGCGTAGAGAGGTGGCCTTGCTCGCCCCTGCCTCTACCCTAACCCCCCAGGAAGCACAGCGTGCAGACCTTAAAAGTCTGGCCTGCTTCTGCAACTTCTGGAGCCATGGCATGTTTGGGGTTCTCTGTTCTGATTGTCCATGAAGATCAAGTTTTTTCCGCGGTTTGGGGCTGCGGATGGTATTTTGGGGATACCGATTACTGTCCTGCCACTTGTTGCCACACCTCTGGTTGTCAGATAACCGCAATCCTGCCATCTGAACGCTGAGGCTGTCCTTAGTGAACAAAACCATCCCCGGGACTATCCCTGGAGCCCCTTGGCCGGACCCTTCCCCTCAAAAGGAGCTCAATTGCCAGGACGAAATGACCAAAATCACGGCCTCCGGGGTGACGCAGCCGCCAATCTTTAGAATTGAGCTCTTCTGGACACGCCTCCTACGTCCGGGGTCAAGGTCCAAAAGGTCCCCCCATATGTGCCTACAGAGTGCAAGAGGGTGGGGGAGGGGATGCCCAGGATCTACTTCAATCACCCGATGTACTCAACACTTGAGAAATGCTAAATGTTTGCCAATTGCAATACCCCAGGATATCCGGATTCGGGACATTTGCATGTCCTGAGGCGGATGGGTCAACGGAACCCCCGTCCTCCCCCCCCGGCCACCCGCCACCAACATCGCGATCAGAAAAACCCAGAGTCAAATCCAATGTTTGTCTGATGCGCAATGGCCACGGCTGACAGCACCTGCGGTTCAGTGACCCCGTTTGACTCCGGCTCTTTGGTGCCAGTTCTGAGGCAACGTCTGGCATCGGAATGCGGCAGGTATCCAGGCGAACATGTAAACCACAACCAACACCACACCACTGCACACCACACTACCTCAGCCCACATTCGCTGCAGTCTGCTCCCATAGCGCCCATTCCTGGCACTGACGCCAGTCAGGCCTGATGGGCCGGCGCAGTCGTGTAAACACACAATACCTGAAGAGAATGGCGACCCCAGGGCACTCCAGGCCCTTGTGGATGATCTCCAAAAGGGTGAGCACGACCAGAGTCGCCCCTGCGTTGTCCCCCATGAAAACAATGCTTTTGGGGTCTACCTGCACAAGCACACCACGAAGACACATTGGCACTGCACCGCCAAACACAAGTGTGTGGGTTGCGGAACGGCGCGTGGGGTGCACTGAATTCAGGGAAACGGACCAAGAAATCCTTTGCACTCTTTCCACCTTTTGCAGGGGTTTTGGCATGTATTGCGATTGGGGGGGGGGGGGTGGACTAATAAAAGACTAATATTCAAAATTATCGGCGTGAGACACATCATTTTAAAGATCATATAATGAGGGCAACACATGTGTCTAGACTCAAAACCTGTTGTTATCACAGAAAATTTCCGCGCCTTTTGGCCCCACATTGCGATGGTGATGCTACGTTGTGATGCCAGTACCGAGTTCTGATGCTAATGACAGTGCCAAGTTGCGATGCTCGTGCCAGCTTGACCAGTTTCAACTCAGAGCCCCTGTTGTACCCACTGCCACTGCCAGACCAGTTGAAGAAAAAGCCCCCAGGAAGTTCCCCAATGGTTGGTGCCTGGGAGAGGGGTGCAAGAAGTGTGCATTACTACGCGGCAAACGCCCTCCACTGAGCGCTGCTCGGCAGAGATTGTGAGAGATCGGAGCCTCGGAGTCCCAGGAACTACGCCATCCATCCGTCCTTTCGTCCGTCCGCTCGTCTATTCATGAAAAGACTCCGACCCTCCCCTTCAAACCCCATCACGACCCGCAGTTGGATGCGTCACTAAATCGAACCACCTCAAAACGCTCTGGGGCAGACTGCTGCTGCACGGGTCAGCAACAACGAATGACGACTCCGACGAGGGAGCCACAACGAGGCCACACCTGCCGGTCTTGCAATAGCCATAGATATGCGTCCACAGCGTCTATGACTGCGGCCGGCAACGCGTACTCTGGCGCAAGCCTGAGAGCAGCATGGGGTTGAGCACGGGGGCGACGCCGCGGGGCACGGGACATCACAGACAGCGGTGCCTCAACTCGCCTAAGGTTTCCATGCCGAGGGGGTACCCCACGACGCCTTTGGTCGCCCGGAGACTGCTGACGGTCGGCCACGCGGTCGGCGGGGCAGCAGCTCAGACAAGCTCGACACAGGGACCCAACGCAAGGCACAGTTGAGCAGCACAGCGAATCCGAATTCACAGGCAGGGCACTGGCACTGGCACTGGGCACACCTGTAGTCCGGGGCATAAACAGTACAGTTCAGGCGCCGTCCAATGGGGGCGACCAACCCTCGGTATGCCGCAGGGCTCCCGGCCACGAAGGCGCCGCCATGCAGATAGAACAAGACCCCCGGGTGGGGGGCAGACGCCTGAGAGGAGCAGTGCAACAGCGCTCCCGCAGGGACCGTGTATGAGCCCTGGGCTCCGATGCACAGCACATGCTGAGTGCAAGAGCACGCAGTGGCTGTCTTAGCTGCAGTAGTAGTGACTATGGGACCATCTGCATCGTTTCCTATCAGAACGACGGTGCGTCTCAGGGGGTGACTGCGGGTCTTCCGACAGTCAACCGCTGTTCCGAGGAGCTGTTATCAACGGTCTCTTGTGTAGGGCGCGGAGATGGTTCTCGAATTGGAGGTGGCCTGTCCGCCATCGGTGCTCACCCATAAACAAGGCGGAAATATAATGATTGTGCGCTCGCGATTGACGTTTTGCTCGACTGGGTCTTAGTGGCAAGGAGCGGGGGATTGAGATGTGGCTGCCCGTAGACCTGCAGGCGCGCTGTGGTCTGCCAGTCTGCATGTCAGTCATACAGAGGGCAAGTGCGTGCCCGGAATCCAGGTACTCGTCAACACGTGAGACTGTGTACGCGTGAGAGTCAGTGCGGACCGGTGGGAGACCGTTCAGAGCCCGTGTTCGTATTCAAACGCCCAAACTCATGTCGAACACTTCAGACGTGAGGTCGGGGCCTGTACCCCACTGTCTCTTTGTCAGTGTTTGCTCATACCCCCGCCCACAAGAAATGCATGGATATTGGAGGCAGCGATTGAGTACGCATGCCGTGTGATGCCAGACACGCCGACAGGTGCTTGGCACTCAGGGGTATTGACGTGAATTGGTGCAGTCTGCGCATATGCAGGACTGAGAGGGGACGATGTTTCTTGAATGTTCACTACCAGTGACGGCATCGGTGTTCAGAGGTACCACGTCCTCCCGTTGCCTTCCTTCCCCCCCTCCATTTCCCGCACCCTCTCTTCCCTTCATCCCACCTTTTCGTCCTTCACCGTGCACGTTGTGGCCCCTCCTGTGAAGGGCCTCTGGGGTGTGTCAGCTCGGGTCTTCTTGCCGAGTGCTCAGGGGCTTCTAGGGACTACCACATTCCCTTGATCAGGGCCGTTAAAAGGACGGGGAAAGAACGGGCATATTATGCTGCAACGCTTTTTTCACCCCAAATGGATCTGCCGAAGGGCTGCAGGTGTCAAGATGGTGTCACCCCCGGCCAATTTGCTCGAAGGCGTGCACTTTGGGCAATGATCGTCAGCAGCAGCGCCAGCACCTGATACCCTGAAGCCGTCTCCCGGATGTGATGCACCTCCGCGCCCCCTCGCTCCCTCCCAAACCAGTGCGTCTGTGTTCCCAGTCTCGGGGGCATGGGCCTGGCAAAACAAAACACGACGAAACTCGGAGTGGGCCTGACGAGGGCTGGGGCTGGCTTTTCAGTTGCTGTGTGGACCTGTGCCAAACAGCACGAAATGAAAAAAAAGGGGAAAGAAAAGGCCCGCCTCACCGGACTTCTTCACACGGATGTTGCTGTGTTCCCCCGCTCACGTCGTCGGTTGATCGTGCGTCCGGGCCTTAAGTGAGCCCTTGCACGACCCTAGAGCCTGCGTCAAGGAGCCTGCGTCTTGTGGATCCTGCTTGAGGCATCTGCGGCGCACCGGGAGCGTTCTCTTGGGCGCCGTCAAGGGAACCACCTGCCCGCAGGCTCCACCTCAAGCGCAAAGTGGGGCACGTACCGGAACATCGCGTGCAAAATGACACACGTGCAGTAGTGCAGTAGGCACTGGGCATACCGTTTTCAGGACCAGGCAGGGCACATTGTTGGCATGCACCATCTCCTCCTGCACAGGACAGGCAACAATGAGGCCCACAGCCGCGGACTGCCCCGCCCCCACTTATGTACAGCATTCCGTCCTCTCAAAGATTTTCGGGGGCCCTGAACAGTCGTCTGGCGCGCCCTGTGCCCCAGTGTGCCCTCGAGGTAGCGCCGGATCAGCAGTCCGCACAGACGGCGCCGGGAGACACGCACGGGACGAGTGGACCCCACGACCGGCCCCGACCTCTGACTTGTCTACGGCATTCAACGACATGTAGCGGCAAAGTGGAAGTGCGACACAAACATCAGCAACACCCAAAGTGCACCGTAAATCACCCGCTGTGTCTGTTCACGCGTGTCGAGCCTGTCCCTCGCGGCGCTCGTGCGTTCTTCTGTCACATGGTTTAGTGAACGGCGCCCGATGGTTTTCCAACGGGGCTCTCTGCTGCCCTGCCGTCGGACGTTCCTCGTCGTTGGTACGAACACGTGAAGCGGCCCCTTTGCACCAACAGCAGGAGAACTGCTCGCCCTGTTTGGACAGTGCGCTGCGCAAAGGGCCCCAGGCGGGGGGGGAAAGGGGGTCCAGGAGCCCCGCATTGATCCTGAGGCTTGGGGGCAGGCGGGGGTTTGACGGAAACCAAAAGGGCATTCGGACCCCCCCCCCCCTTTGTAATAGCTACGCCAAAGTACGGAATTAATACGGTCCCTACGCCTACTGTAGCTATTACAAGGGCGTGGCTTGCGCACGACACATACAACTACCGACATACACGCGAGAGAATGCATGGTATGAGTGCACCTCCAGCTCCGGGGATGGGGACGGTGATCGGATGAAGAACTCGATTTTTGAAAGGGGGGCATAGGGGTGTGTGACCACCTGCCCACCCTTCATGTACTCCAACACCGCAAACAGGTCCCCCTTCTCTGATGGCCCCTTCATTGTGGCATCCACACACTCACCGGTGGAACGTGTGAAAATCACTGGACGCCCAGGTTGAAAAGAGAAGATTGCATGGTAGCTGGTGCAAGAAAGGGGGATATAGTACACAAATATCCCCCAAATCAGAGCTATGTGGATTCAAGTGGGCAAACACTCACAACAAATGTGTCCATGACCCTATGTAGCTGGCAAATTTGTCACCAAACCCATGTGTTATGCGGCTGCACTACATTTGTACCGAATTCAAATTAGGTACCAAATTAATACGGTCCCTACGCCTACTGTAGCTATTACAAGGGCGTAGCTATTACAAAGGGGGGGGGGGGGGAAGTCTGAACGCGCTTCGCCACCGCATCTGTTCAGAGTCTCACGAGACCGGGCTACAGACGCAGCGCAATGGCAATCAAAGGGGCCCGGCGGTGGAGAACGGTTGTGACACGCGTTCTGGAGTGGAACGCGCGGCACATGCGGTGGCCGTTTGGGTTGCAAAGCGCCACTCGGGTCGCTCACGCGGCCCTTGCTCCTCACGCCTTAAGAACGAGGCGGGGACATGTGAGTCGGCCTGTGCTTCGTGCACTACATCTTCCACAACATGGCGCAGTGCGACGGGGTGGCGCTGTCTGTAGGCGTCGGGTCGTGCTGCCGGCGCTGAGTGCGGGAGCACCCAGTGCACCCCCCCTGCCCCCTTCGGGAGCAACACTGATGGGGCTGCAGGGCGGTTCCAAAACGACTGGTCGATGACCGCGTAGCACACTCGATGTCCAGTGCCATGACGTTGTGAGCTGCTTGCCCCGCTCCTCACCATTGCAGCCTGCGGCCCGCGTGCGCCTGCCGGTGCCGACACGGTTCCCGTTCAGGCATTCCCTGGACTGCGAAGTTTGGGGGGTGTTGTCCACCACATCTGATGCGGCAATTGTCACACAGGGCCAGGGATTGCGAGGGGGTTCACGTGTCAGACACCGGCCCTGACCTCCGCCATGTCGACGCGGATCACACACCGTTTCATCATCGGAGTAATAGTGAAGGATGCGGTAGTTCTCCACTGCTTTACGGAAGGCGGACAACGTGTAGGCCGAGGGCCGCACCGCCCGAATGACGCACTCCAACGCCCTCATCTCAGGACTGCACAGGGGCGTAGGCACACACCAGAAAGACCCCACAAATCCCGCCCACAATGAATCTCGCCCTCCCCCTGTCAACAGGAACGGCAAATACCGCAGGGCGGGGGGGCGTTGTTGTGTGGACATGTGTGGAAAAGCGAAATTTGGGGCGGAGAAATTGTGGTAAATTTGCCTGATACCATTGGAAAACTTTTGGCAAAGGCATCCCGAACGGTGGCACAACAAGCCATAAACCCTGAACACTTGCTGTTGTTTCCGCCGGCACATTCAATGCACATTCAATGACTGGGACTCAAAATCTGTACTCCACTTGTACAAACAATGACAAGAGGCAGGCCACAGCAACCCCTGCACCCCTACCAAGCCTTTTTTGTGATACGGGGGGAGGGGGGGGGGAAATCTTGGAGGGGGCAGGCACTTTGTCAGGGCAGGCACTGCTTTTGTCCTACCCCTACCCTAGGGGGGGGGGGGTCCAGTCAAGGAGGCAGGCACCCACTCACCGCCTTGTCCACCTCTAACAACATCCAGCTCAGGGGTAGAATAGATATTTCAGTTTGAAACTTTTCCCCCACAAAATCCCCGCCTGGCCCAGCCTGCTGCATTAATTACCCTAGCGCCCTGCATTCGAACCCAGGACCCCAGAGTGACAGATATGATATAGTACCACTAGGGTAATGACCAGATCTTGCTGCACATTGCTCAGGGGCAAAATGAATATTTTGGTCACAAATATTTTTCTCAAAAAATCCCGACCCACTCTTGGCCTACCCCCACCGGGGGGGGGGGGGGGTGATTCCGCTGAGGGCACCCAGAATTTCAAAAAAGGCAGGCAGGCACCCCCCCCCCCTGGGGGAGGGTATCCAAGCCACTAAAAAAAGGCTTGACCCCTACCCCTTGTGTACGACATGGTGGCAGGGATGTTCTCCTGCAGGTGCTGTGGCATGGCGGCCAACAATTCATCATGCGTTGCGCGATGCCATCCACCTTGGGCGGTCTGAAGGGAAACTGCTCATAGCAGAGGAGAAGCAAACTGCACGGTCCCTTCTAAACACCAGGGCAAAAGTTGGCGCTGTTTTGTGGTGCCATAGTCCAGTTGTATTCACTGGCTTCCCCTCATGCCCCCGTGCAGGACCCAACAGCACATTAAACAGAGGAAAGGTGCGGTGAGGTAGAACGTGTTGCGAAGAGTACACAGAGGCTTCTGTGTCATTCACCAAATGATCACACAGTCTGTATCAGGACGTCCCGTCCTCTCGTCCCCGACAGCGCAGTCTGACAGGCTTGTCCAATTCGGACTGCGCTTTTGGGGGCTTGGCCAAACCCTGTGCCCGTTGGTTGAAAACGGGGGGGGAGTTACATTGTTCAGTGGTTGAATGCACACGTCATGGCACACGCTGCGCAACAAGAGTGCACGTTACACTGCACTGGTCCCTGGTCTCACTTCAGCATACACTGAACTAAAACACGGACTCGATGTTGTCCCAGGCAGAGCACGCCTGGCCCCTGACTTGAGACCGTCTCCACGCCAGCCCCTTCGCTTCTGCATCACGGAGGAGCGTCTTTTGACACCACGTCGGCATAGAACATCTTTGCAGGACCTATGCTGGGTCCGCGAGAGGGCAACAGGCAGACCTACTTCCATGATCAGCCGGGGGGTTTGCATGGCTGTGACCTCTGGTGCGGTGTTTGGTGGTTCCGGTTCCACTGGGCTCACCATGGCATCCAGCGATGCTCTGCGGGTCGTGGCCATCTCCCCCCCACATAAGTCATTGTTTTCCGATGCATGTTAATAGTCTCGTGCTGCAGGGCGGCCAGTCACAGAATCAAAGCATGGCTTGTGCCGCACCCCCCCCCCGGTCTCCGCCCTCTTTGCATAGCACACTTTTCAAACGGCACGAGCTGCTGTCGCTGCGACGTTGCGTCTGTCACCCGCTGCTTGCGAAAAGCGGTGAATTCAGGCGTTTAGGCCACCAGTGAGGCCAGCCCCAATCTCCCATCCAAAAACCAAGCACACGGCAGGTGAGAGTCCAGGGTTGCATTGTGCACATATCACCCCTCTCCCCTGCACCACTTCCTCACGTGCTCAATGCGGTACAGGGACGCAATGGCGCGGGCTGAGTGGGCTCCTTCCCCGGGGGAGGGGTAGGGCAAACTTTGGTTTGGCGAAATTTGGCAGCACATTGACTTCAGGTTCGATGTGTCCTGGTAGACCAAGAGGGAGTAAGAGTCCCGCAGAACACTGACTTTGTTGAACAAAACGGTCTCAGTGATCGGTCCACTCTGAGGCACCTGGCGCTCCCTCAAGGAAATGGCGGGGCGCATACACCTCCCACTACACAGACCCTGGCATGGCTGTCAGTGACAGAGTTCCTTTCAAGGGGTGGTGGGTGGGTGGGTCTAGGGGGGGGATGGATGGATGGATGGATGGATGAATGGATGGTTTGAGCATTGCGGGGGGCGGCTCCCTAGGACCCAGGCATGAAGCTCTGGCCTCTCAACGTCCCTACCAGCAAGCGCTTATCTTGTTCAGGGTGCCTATTGGCTTAGCTGACCCACAGGATTTAGGCTCTTGTGTGATAGAGCTCGTGACCCGTCAGCTTATGGTGGGCAACTTTAAGCAGCCCGGGCCCCCTCGGACTGCCGTATGGTGGGTGGGTGGGTGGCGTGGGACCCCCGCGACCGCCCCCCCCCCCCCTTGGGGTGCCGAGTTGTTCAAAGAAACTCTGGTCAGTGATCATTCAATTTGCTGTAATTTTACGAGGGTATGAAGGTTCCGACTGAGCACCATCCAGTGTGAGGTCTAGGGATCCAGAGGGATCCACAGAAGAGACTGATGGATTCCGTCCCGCGACCCGCTAAACAACCGGTAAGTGATGGAGGAGCTTGATGTAGAGTGCTGCAAATGGTGGTGTTTGTCATGCATCGAGGTGTACTGTATTGTGTTGCATTGTACTGTTCGACGGCGCAGGGGTTTTCGTGTTGGGGGACTGCATGAGGGTCCGCTTGCCCTTGGTCGAAAGGTCAGGGTGTTATTTCACAAGTCGGGCTCGCACATGCGTACCAAGCCCCGAGACCTTTGAGACCGCTTGCCCTTAAACTCAGCTTACTCAACCATGAGAATCGGCGGCTACCAAGAGGCCACGATTCTGGGGAAGAGGGGTTATGTGTATTGGTTTGTTGAACCAGCACCGCGAATACGCCGCGCAAACACGCGGTTTGAAGGGTCGCTGGACGACGAGGAAAGAAGTTACACCAAACGAAGCGAACCAGACCGCGCAAAACGCCCCAGGGTCCACCCCTGCGGGCAAAGCATACAACACAGCCCTGCCTTTCGCTGTCACGGTGCAGATGGCGTACCTTGGCGCTGCGTTGGGATTGCAGGCCCGAAAGACGGCTGTCAGGAAGTGCAGGCAGATCTGTAGTGCGAAGTGGGTGGCGGCAATTCCCGCCTCCTGGACTTGATACTCATACCGCAGTCTGTGAGAACGTGCGCGGACCCGGCGTGAGAACGGGGATTAGAACGGGTCACGAACAGAACAGGGGTGCGAGAGGTGACGGACAATAGAGACGACTGGGGGCGTTGCGGCCCGGCAGATGCGATTCGGTTATCACTGTGTCTTCACCTCGGGATGCATGGATCAGTGTGAAACAGGGGATGCATGGGAACCTCGTGGTAAGCTTGCCAAGGTACACAACTACTCCTGGAAACAACTTGCCTGCAAAGCTGCTGTGGATTTCCCTTGAGGTGTGTCTGCTTTAAGAGTGACTATAATACAGTACAGTGCAGTATAGTCCACAGCAGTACAATGAGAGGCAGTACAATGCAGTACGGCACAGTACAACACAGCACCATCAGTAGAGAGCAGTACCCCCACAAAGAGGAAGGCAATGGCAAGGAGTCCCCGTTAGGGCATGGGTCCAATTTGGTCGGAACTCATGTGCATCTGCGCCCACCACTGTCAGCTACAGTGCGTTGACACACTGTGAAGGTTCTGACTGAGCACCATCCAGTGTGAGGCCTAGGGATCCACCGGAATCCACACAAGGGACTCACGGGATTGCCCCTCCCAGCCCCTGCTGAACAGCCGGTAATGATGAAGGAGGCTGGATTGATGTAGAGTGCTCTAAATGGTGGTGTTTGTCATGCATGACGGCGTACTGTATTGTACTGTATGGTCCTAGTCTCCGCGGGGGGCCGAGTTCAGGGCAGGACTACTGCTAAGGTGACAAGCAGAACAGGTGCAAGAGACTTGCACAGAAAACCCAGTCCAATGCGGTGTTACACACACTTGCGTTAGTTCCCACCCCCTGGGGATGTAGGACGATCGTCAAGTGACGCCAGGGGAGGCGTCATGAAGACTAGTGGGTTGCGGTGTAATACAACCAGTGTCCAGTGTCCTGTCTCTTTTTTACCTGCTTTTGGGTTTACAGGGAGTTGGGGGAGGGGGGGGAGGGGGCTGCTTAAGTAAATGGGGGGGCGTTGCTTAAGTAATTGTGTTGGCGGTACTTCCAGGTGTCGCGCGTGTGCTCTGGCTTGAGGTTTTGGGAATAAATTGGTAACATTGCCTGTCCTAAGCCACTGGGGGGTATCTTTGGTGGGTGCCCCCTTGAAATCCCCCCCCGTAGCGCGCAACGGTCTCCCATGGGGGGGGGGGGGGTGTCGCCAAGTGACGGTCTCCCGGAGGAGGAGGGGATCGCAACGGTATTTCAATGCAAACTGTGGTACCCTCTGTGCCGGCGTCTGGGGTTCCAAAGCCATGGGGGTAATGTCCGGCGACTCTGGAGACTTGGGTGATGCAACCACCACGCCTCGAGCCTTCAGAGTTGAGCGCTCTCATGATCCACTTGAGTGACCCCACCAGGGTGTATGCACGGGGGGGCAACTACAACCGGTCCTGATGCGACCCACCCCCCAACTATCTTTCAAAACTCGGGGGGGGGGGAAGTTGGGGGGGGGGTCCAGCCGGGGGTCGGGGGGGGGGTTCCTCCGGGGGTCGGGGGGGTGGGTTCCTCCCGGGGTCGGGGGGGGGGGGGGGGTGTTCCTGCCGGGGGTCGGGGGGGGGGGTCTGGCCGGGGGTCATGGGGGTGTCCAGCCAGGGGTGAAGGGGGGGGGGGGGTTAGGGTTGGTGTTAAGGTTAGGGTTAGGGTCACCGAGCTGGTGGAACCAGTCTTGGTTTTATAACCCTTTTTAGGGTCTAGGGTGGACCTACCAGGTTTAGCAGCAGCAGCAACAAGCAGCAAGCAGCAAGCAGCAACAAGCAGCAAGCAGCACGCGCGAAATGGGGAAAAATCGGACATCCGTCGTGGTGCTTCACATTCGGCTGAAATTTTGGTGGATGATACCTATGGGTGTGAGGGACAACCACACAAAGTTTGAGCCAGAAACTCAACGGTGGCGGCCGGGAATGGGTGTCGCAAGTGGCGGACCTCAGTTTCAAAAACTGCAATTTAGGGCCAAAAACAGCCATTTTTGGGCCAAAAGAGCCCTAGAACCCATTCAAAACGGCCAAGGAAAGGGAAAGGGTGGGTGCACTCCATGTGCGGCTTGACTTTCTTGTGTCAACGAGCCATTTGCGGCCCTCTGACTCCACCATATGTCCCGGAAACGGCCCAAAAAGGCCCCAACAAGCCCCAAATTTTGTGCAGATTGGCTGGCGACAGCCACAAACCAAGAATAGGCCATATCTTTGGCTACATGGCTCAAAACGCGATTCCGAGGGCACCTAATCCACCCGCAACCCCCCTCTTTTTGTGGTTTCCACCCCTCAAAATTGCCCAAATGGACGCCTAGACCCCCGTACCCAAGCCCAGTAGGCTGCGGCAAGCTGCAAGCTCAAGCCCAAACAGGTGGGTGCCCAAATGGGTCAATAGGGTCCAATAGGGGCAGAAAAATGACTTTTCTCAAAAATGATCCTAGACCATGTGTGATGCTAAAACAAGTGTTTTTGGACTGTTTTGAGCTTGGGGTGGCCCATTTTGGTCCTCCGAAAATCCCAAAATGCCTTGAAGATGCGCTGTTTTGGGACCAAAAATGGGTCAAAAATGGGTCAAAAACGCATTTTTCCAAAACTCATCGTAGACCATTTGGGGTGCACAAACGGGTGAAATGAGCCTATTTTGAGCCCATTTTGGGGCATTTTGGCCCCTCACAAGTCCACAAAAGCCTTGAAAGTGGGCCTTGTGGTGAAGGGGATCACTTGCAAGCTGATTCCACCCTGTCAACGGCCTTCAATGTGTAACTCATTGGTGTCCCTCACCATTCATATCTAATGTTCCCTCCCCCACCAGCTCGGTCCCAAAATTCAGTCTTGATTAGCCCTAGGGCTAGGGGTAGGGTAAGGGTTAGGGCTAGGGTCACCGAGCTGGTGGAACCAGTCTTGGTTTTATAACCCTTTTTAGTGTCTAGGGTGGACCTACCAGGTTTAGCAGCAAGCAGCAGCAAGCAGCAGCAAGCAGCAAGCAAGCAGCAGCACGCGCGAAATGGGGAAAAATCAGAACTCCGTCGTGGTGCTTCGAATTTGGCTGAAATTTTGGTGGATGATACCTATGGGTGTGAGGAACAACCCTACAAAGTATGAGCCAGAAACTCAACGGTGGCGGCCGGGAACAGCTGTCGCAAGTGGCGGACCTCAGTTTCAAAAACTGCAGTTTAGGGCCAAAACAGCCATTTTTGGGCCAAAAAAGCCCTAGAACCCATTCAAAACGGCCAAGGAAAGGGAAACGGTGGGTACACTGCACGTGCGGCTTGACTTTCCTGTGTCAACGAGCCATTTGCGGCCCTCTAACTCCACCATATGTCCCGGAAACGGCCCAAAAAGGCCCCAACAAGCCCCAAATTTTGTGCAGATTGGCTGGCGACAGCCACAAACCAAGAACAGGCCATATCTTTGGCTACATGGTCCAAAACGCGATTCCGAGGGCACCTAGTCCACCCGCAACCCCCCTCTTTTTGCGGTTTCCACCCCTCAGAATTGTTCAAATGAACGCCTAGACCCCCATACATAGCCCCAGCAGGCTGCGGCAAGCTGCAAGCTCAAGCGCAAACAGGTGGGTGCCCAAATGGGTCAACAGGGTCCAGTAGGGGCAAAAAATGACTTTTTTCAAAAATGATCCTACACCATGTGTGATGCTAAAACAAGTGTTTTTGGACCATTTTGAGCTTGTGGTGGCCCATTTTGGTCCTCCGAAAATCCCAAAATGCCTTGAAGATGGGCTGTTTTGGGACCAAAAATGGGTCAAAAATGTGTCAAAAACGCATTTTTCCAAACCTCATCCTAGACCATTTGGGGTGCACTAACGGGTGAAATGAGCCCATTTTGAGCCCATTTTGGGGCATTTTGGCCCCTCAGAAGTCCAAAAAAGCCTTGAAAGTGGGCCTTGTGGTGATGGGGATCACTTGCAAGCTGATTCGACTCTATCAACGGCCTTCAATGTGTGACTCATTGGTGTCCCTCACCATTCATATCTAATGTTCCTTCCCCAACCAGCTCGGTCCCAATATTTAGTCTTGATTAGGGTTAGGGCTAGGGTTGTGGTTGCTGTTAGGGCCTGCAGCCCTCCTGTAGCCCTCCTTCAGGTCAAAATTTTTTTCTTGTTGTTTTAACACAAATATGATTTCTCTACAAAATTTTGAGTATTTTGAGTATAAACACATAGTATGAAAAAAAAATTTTGGCGCCTTCGGCGCCAGACAGTTTTCTCTAGAGACACTTGTTGGTGGCCGACCCGGCACCACTATCTTTCAAAACCCGGGGGGGGGGGGGGGGGGGCTGGGGGGGGGGGTCGCATACAAGGACCGGGCCCGGCCGCCCCCCCGTGGGCGTATGTACCAAATGTGGCAAAACTGCAGCCCATTTGGTAAAGGCCCCACAACATTGGCCAACACATGTGCACCAAGTAATAGATATTGCCTAGCAAAACAGTGAAGTGACGGTCTCCCCGGGGGGGGGGGGGGGGGATTGCAAGGGGGGGAGGAGATTTCAAGGGGCGGTAGGATACCCATCAGTGGTGTGCAGCACTTCCAAGCGTTGTCCCATTGGTTTGTATTTTTATGGAGGGGGGGGGGGCGGAGAGTGCCATGTCTGTCCCACCGGTCACAGTTGCAGCCTGGTGCGGCGTCCAGCCCTCTGTACCTTACTGTATTGTTTTGCATTGTGGTGTACTGTAGTGTGTTGTAGTGTGTCGTTATTCTCCTGTGAGAAGCTAGTGCGGCGATTGTAGAGCTTTGGACACATCCTGCTGACTATGCCATTTTGCCGGACACCACATGAAGCTTCCATGAAACTGGGCAAATCCTCCATCGGGCTGGCAGTGGGCAGCATGGGGGACGCATGGATGGCCAAAGATTCCGCTGATTCAGGTGGTGGCAAGCACCGATGGGTAGCGCCTGCATCCCCGGGTAATCAAGAAAACAAGAAACAGCCTCCATAGCTGCCACGCCATGCCGAGTGGAGGAGAGCATTTACGTCCACTACCAAACAGTGTGCTTGACGCATGCCAAAATGTGATGCCTCAAGGGGCGCCATTTGGAATGTATGGCGTCTTCTGTATGCGAACCGCTCCCTCACATGCTGTTCCCTCACCTGCGTGGCAGTCACCTATCAACGCAGGTGAGGGCCCATATCGTTCTCGATCTGCGCCTACCATGTGCCAAAATCGCCTTCCACATCGTGGAATAGTGTTGCTCTAACCTACGGTATGGCCATTGCGCCTCTCGCTGCAAGGTGCAGTACCTCAACGCCCACTTGCTGCTTGGAGCATGAGTTGCACTTGTACACTTACCCTGCAACGTCTTCTAGACTGGACTACGATGTCTGATATGGTACAACATGGCACAAGGCCAGAGACTGGTGCGTGCAACAACATGCACACCCGCAGCCACAAGGTGCAACAAAATCAAAATTGCTATGCAACCCCCTGCCCCCCCTGAAACGTCGGGGCAGGTGCTACAACGGCGGCATACCTCAGTAAATTGACGAGTATCAGCCCAAAGATGATAACCAAAGGCGTCACGATGCAGAAGCAGAAGAACAGCAGCGGCACGAGGAAGCAGGCCAGGATGCAGCTGACAGGAATTGTGCAGATCAACACCAGCGCTGCGACGATTTTATGCTGGATGAAGTACGCTGTTAGTCGCCGCAATCCTTCGGAAGAGACTGGCCATGAAGGCATGAGAGGCATAGTCTATGTGAAGGGCAAGACTGCCGGATACACCATCCCATGGCTTCCTGAGAAGGCCTGCACGTACACCTTTGGGCTGTTCGCTACGAAATTTGCCAGCCTGAACACCAGCCAAATTGCGATGTGCACTGGGCAGCCACGGCAACCCCCCCTGGCCCTTTTATGCCACTCAAGCTGAGTAAGATGTTTTATCATTCCCCCACTCCCCAAAAGGTACATGCTATTAGAGCCTTCGTGGCTCATCACATGCAGTCGTGAGTGGAGCTGACTCACGAACTAATGCATTCCCCTTCTTTCTGCTTCACTCTTTGTTTCCATGCCTGATGCATTAATCTGATTCGGGTATGCTAGTTGGGTTAGATCAAGCTGCACAAGCGCACTGTCCATGTTCATGTTCCTTGTTGCTTCTTCATCTTCTTCACCTTCATCTTCAGAATATGGAGAGCGGGTCTGAAATCTGCTCACACCAATTTGGGTGGTGGTCTTGGGGGTGTTGTTGGTTTGTGCCGGTGGAGGTACCAATTTGGTTGGTGGTCTTGGGGGTGTTATTGGTTTGTGCCAGTAGAGGTATTGTGTCTAGAAATCAGCAAGGCCCTTGTACACTACTGTACTCAAGCTTTTGTCATTGGCCTCATGCCAACCCTTCGCAAGGTGCTTTCTCCATGGCACTTTCATCGTTGGCATAAAATGTCAAATGAAGGAAACAACTTGAGTTCAAAGCCGGCGGAGGGAATGAGCAAAGCGCCTACACTACTCGCCTTAAAATCAATTGTCTTCATGGTTGAGTAGCGCCATGAGGGCTCTTATATCCTTTCAGCACAATGGTATGTGTTTGGCTTCTAACACCAAGCATTTAGCAGCTGCATGGGATGTCATTTTGAACACTTCGTCTCTCTCTTGAACTAGGTAGCCCCTCCCCCAGCTTTGTCATCCCTCACCCCATGCCGTGCCTCAAGGAGCGGGGGGGGGAGGATCACCGTGTAAACACAAAAGAGGCTGACTTGTGCAGAAGAATTGCCTGTCACCCCCATGACTGAAGACAATGATGCTTTGAATTCTGACACGAAGATTGTGAAGGCAACAAGTGCCCTTGGTATGTGTGTGAGGGGGTTTGGGGCACAGTTCTGGAGGTAAATTGTATTGCACCATGGACATTGCTCAAGACAAGGGGATTCCCCAAGACCTTCTGGCCCCTGTTACTAGCCAGCCTCCTATCAAAAGGACCACGACCCAAGGGTGCTGCCCAAAGCATTCCTTTGCACAGTGGTGACCGCGTTCAGGAGCCCAAGGGGGAATGTTTGCCCGGCGCGCGCCCGGCACGCTACTTTTAGACTATGTTCCCCCCGAAGAGCCCCCAAGCACACCCCTTGGAAACGCCCTTAGAATTAGGTGACCCAAACTGCCCCAGCTCAAGAAAGTTGCAAACTGGGGTGCACAGTACCACTCTCGCTCCTTTAAGGGCCATCTTGGTCAACACCTTAGCAAGTTGGGAGAATGGGGGGTTAGGATAGCACAACCGCATCGATCTCCAGTAGAAGCGATAGGCGTTATTGAGGTATCGCGAACAGTAGAGCTGCATCATAACATTGTTCCCACAAGTGTGGGTGTCAATACATTCAGTACAATAGTGCTCCTTACACTCATCACAAACTGCGACGGTGGAGCGTCCTGGCAACACAACACACACACTTCTGCCTCATCCTCTGCCTCATCTTGCGTGCCACAACCGAGCAAACAGCTGCTCAATGCGTGCCCTATACCACCCGTGCACCTCATTGTAACATTGTAACATTGTTGGCGGGCTGTCAAAGTGCCATTCTTTCTTCCGATGAATGGCACAATGACATGAATCGGGCCCTTATAAGCACCATCATGGCCCCCAACTTGGAAATCAAAGAAATCACCTTGGGTACGAGAAGGTCCATACCCATCCCAAATCAAAACATCTGCTGATGTCCCGGGGGCCAAGGGGCAAATCCATATAATGTTGCCCAACATATCAACAGCAACAGTCCACCGGTAGGGCATGGGTCACAAAAGATGCCCGGCGCGCTAACGTTCCCCCCAAGGTCAAGTGGACCAGAATCAAAACTTGGCACATTGAACAAGCGATGGACTGACTTGTGTCACATTGACAGCCAGTGCAATGCACGCATGCATGCCTTTCTTGTGGTTGGCATACTGGCCCTCATTTACCGTTGCATTTCGCAGCCATCCAGGCCCTCAATTTTCGCTGGTTGTCAGTGATTATCCCCCATTCTGCGCACACCAACGGCCGTGCACAGTGATGGTGCCATCCCTCACCCCCCCACCCCCCTGGGGGACGTTGTTCAGTTCACATGAGCTGCCAAAAGCAGGCCTGTTCACCGCATTCAAATATTGTCTGTGGTTCGCTGGCACTTCGGGGCATGGCGAAGGATCCACTGCCCTTTCGCGGGACTGACATATGGTAACCGTTCGCAAGGGGTTTGTGTGGTCCGTTGCGTGCCAGGTGGGGGCAAGGGCTATGTGTGAGTAAATGTGATTGGGGAAGGCCTCCGCATGCTGGATCCCGGTGCTCAAGCTTATTCCACCTCCCGTCCTGCAGGAAAGCGCTTGAAAAAGTGCCTATGCTATCACATGTGATCTGTCAAACAGAGGTGGGTTGAATTTTTTTTTGTGCTCAGACTTTGTCATCCCAGGCCGACTGGGTAAAATGCCTGGAATGTTGTATGCCGACGTACTCTCAAAAAGTGCTCGGATTCCTTCAGCTCGTAAGCGGTTGCACAAATGAAATGCCCCTCACATCCATTTTGTGGCCCGACATCTGCGTTGGGATAAGTCACAAACCAAGTGCAGTTTCATACTAAGCTGTCCCTTTTCTGCCCAAAACACTCCTGCCTGTAGCTTGCTTTCCCATTTCCGCAACTGCCATCCAGACAGCACTGCTCGTTTTTTTGTTGAGTCCCCCTCTTCTTTCCTTCGGTTCCTTGTGCCACTCTCTGCTTCTTTGTGACAGGCGACACCAATCCTGTGGCTGCTCTGGATTTCAAGAACACGTAAACCTGTTGGAGGTTGCAGTGCATTGCCAGAGACATTGCATAGTCAACCAGATCAAGGCGGCTGCAGGAGTGCCGCATCTATGCAGTGCAAGTAGCTGCATAACCCCTGCCGTATCCGGGTTCCCAAAGTGGGTAGAAACCCCTGCCATATCGGGTCCCAAAAGCAGTGGGTAATGAAGATGGCTACACAACCGCTGCCACATGGGGTTGGGGCAACGAACATGACGACATACGGAGGTCCCCATAATATGGAAAAAGATTGAACCGCAATAGGTGCACAGCATGTGCACATCCACATCGGGCTCTGCACTGCCTCCCATTTTGGTTTTTCTGGTCTTAGGTAGCATTGATTCTGCAAACTGCACAACATATTACGCGCGTGCAGTCCTGGTTCTTGCTGGTCCCCACTGCATATTTACCCAGAATCAAAGCTTGCTGCAGATGTGTTCTGAGCAGCACTTGCCTCATTGGCTGTGGAAGCTCTCCATCTCCCTGAAGACCCTCTGCATACAAAATAAACAAACAGAACTTGTGCGAGACTGCCACATGTGTTGTGGAAGGGGTTAACTTGGCACTGCACCAAAAAAAAATACAGGCACTCGGCCAACTGTGTGTTCGGGGTTGCCATTCAGTGAGTATGGAGGGGTTCGGACAAGGGCTATAGTTTGTGTTGTGCAAAATTAAAGCGTACCACGGTGGTAGTGGTCTGCACTACACATGGCAAAACAAAGAGATGGCCACCCATTCGTGCGTGGGCGACGTCGCAGAGCCTCCTGTGAAAAACCCCACTCTGAGTACAGATGCTTCCGTTGGAGGTGCAGCAGTACAAACTTTGACTGTGCCTTTGTGCTCTGCAGCTCCACTGTTAGGATTGCATAAAGGTAGATTGATCATGAAAGCAGCAACAAGGTCACTGCAGCATCGGTGACGCTCAAGCCCTCATGGAGAAAGGGTGCTTGCCTGTTACAAAGCCGGGATGAGGGTAGGGGCGAGAAAGGAGCAGAGGGTTAGTCGAGCTGCGTGGTTGGCCACACACATAACGACACACGCCTACATCTGCCGGAGCGTGCCCCGTATGGAACACACGTGAAGCAAGACCCGACAACCTTCATAGAAGCAGTAGGTCAGTAGGTCAGTGCTGGTGTCGGGCGACGCAAACGCTCTTCCATACCCCCCCTGAATTGCTGGATTCTGGCTCCGATTCAACACCCAATTCATGGGGCGCACAAAGTACTCGGAGGCCGTGCATCCAAATATCCCAATCGTTTGCCCCACTTCAGAGGCTGTGTGTCGTCGTTGTGACCGAGCAACACAACGCAACACAACGCAACACAGCACAGCACAGCACAGCAGAACACAACAAGGATGACATGATACCATACCATACCATACCACACCACACCACACCACACCACACCACACTACACCACACTGTGGTCACGCCCTCGCACTGCATAACCGCCATCAACGTGTGGGTCGACGCCGCAACCAGGGAGGAACTGCAGACGGACCTCACCTGGATGCTATGCTGCCCCACGCTTTCTTGCTTCTGGTGAAGTTCCGGTACCACTGCCAGCTGGCACCCGCCGCCCAGCAGGAGTGGTTGCAGGAGCAGGCAGTGGCCTCGCCCGGGTGCACTACGAGCACCGATGGGGACCAAACTACAGGCCGGGCCTCGGCCTGCCTCTAGATTGGTTCACCAGTGACCAACAACAGCACCTGGTGGCCCATTGGATGCGCAACATCCCTACCATGGCCGTGCTAGCACAGCACCCCAAACACCAAAACGTGCGGCGGTGCACGCAGTGCCTGCTGTGTGACAGCGGCCCGGAAACACCTGTGGGAATACCCGGTGCAATCCCATGCATGGCGCCCAGCCCGACAGCGCCTGCACACGTGGCTGAGCACTTACATGGGACCACGAGCGTCGCAGGTGCAAAGCCAATTATGGAACTCCGCGATCCTTGAACAGTGTTCGTCAGCCATCGCGATGCCATCCCTTTGGGCAGCACACATGGGGCTGGCGGGACCGCACGACATGGGGACGGAGTTCATCCGACAGGAGTTGTTGGAGTCGCAGAAGGTCTGGCTGGCCCACAGCTCGGGAAGGCCTCATCAAGGCCCGCTCAGGGCCAGGGGCTAATATGGCGTGGGCATTGCAAGAAGTTCAACTGCACCAGCAGGCGGGCCCTGAACTAAGGCCACCGGGCGCAGGGATGGCTCCTGCCCGTGATAGGTGTGCAACACACCACACACAGCACGCGTTCAGGCACACAGCCCTCCCGTTTTGTATTACCCATATGCAAGGCATCCCGGCCATTGCCATTAGGTAACAGCACCACACCACACCACACCACACCACACCACACCACACCACACCACACCACACCACACCACACCACACCACACCACACCACACCACACCACACCACACCACACCACACCACACCACACCACACCCTGAGTACTCCCCAGCTCTACCCACGGGCTGGGTGCCGGGTGCGAAGCCCCGAACGACAGGGCCCGGGCACCGCCAGTAGGCGGTGTACTAACAGTGTCGGGTGCGCGCACGTCCCAGTGCCAAGCGCCATCCCCAGGGACCCCGCGGCCCCTAGTACCGGCCGCCTCGGCCTTGGGAACGGTCAGCGACCCCCAATAGAGGACGGCTGACCTAGCCTCCCCCTCCGCTCCTCCCCTACACGCCCGCTCACGCACCAGCCCACGCAGGAGCCCGGACATGCGCCCCCCCCGCGCTCCAGCCTCAGCCCCCCCCGCAGCCGCCCCTGCGCGCGCCCCGGTGACCCCCCCATGCGCCCCCCCCTATGAGCGCTCCCTGCTGCCTCCCCTGCCCCACCACGCTCCCTGACCCTGCCCATCTCTCAGGCTGGCAGCGCCCGTGCGGCGCGCCTCCAGGGCCCCGCATCGGCGGCCGGCCGCGAGACATCCGGACCAGTGGAGGCCCCCGGACAGGGGCTTCAACGGAACGGCGGGACCGGGACGGGTGTGCCGGGTGTGTGCGTGGGTGAGGGAGGGGTGAGAGACTGGGGCCCCAGTGGGACGGCCTGCGCCGAGGCCTGAAAGGCCCGTGGCCCGGACATGCGCGGGGGGCCTCAACAACGACCCCCCGCCCTGCAGTGTGTGGAAGGATGTGTGGAAGAATATGTGAAAGAAACAGTCCCTGTCCCCGTCCGGCTGGACGCCCCGGTATGGGTATCCAACATCCTTTAGGTACGGTATAAGGCCCCCCGGCCACCACCCCGGCGCCAACACCAGGGAGGGCGTCCGGGAGGGGTAACAGCCCCCGATCCCCCAAAGGCAGCCCCAAAGGTGAGCGCACCACTGGCGGGGCATGTCTGCGGGGTAAACAAATGCGCTGAGTAAAACCCTAATGTAATAATTAGTGCCTACTGCCATAAGTAATGCTTAACCGGGTAAAACGGCCCTCTCCCGGTGCCGGTTTAGTGCGCAGCCCCCAGAGCCGGACCCGACCGGCCGTACTGAGGCGAGCCCAGCAATGGGTATGGCAGGCCAGACTTTAAGTGCTGGTAGCCACGCCTCAGTACACTCCGTGGGCTCATAAGGCCCACGGGGGCCCCAAACACCGTTACGTTCGGGAGTTAAGCCCCGGCGGTGTTTGGGGTTGTTCCTGGTTAAGAGGACTCACGTTGAGTCCCAGATACTGTTACCCCGGGGTTATGACCCCCGGTACTGCCTGCTTACTTGCCTGCTGCTGCTAAGAGGTAGGAGGGAGTACCCACGGGTCCTGCCGGAGGCTCCGAACACCCCCTGGGCTGGGCTCCCCGTCCCCCCCAGGCCGGTGCGCCCGGTTCTCTGAAGATACTGGCCCCCCATTGGCCTGGCAGGAGACTCCGAACACCCCCTGGGCAGGACTCCCCGTCCCCCCCGGGCCGGTGCGCCCGGTTCTCTGAAGAAGATGGCCCCCCATTGGCCTGGCAGGAGGCTCCGAACACCCCCTGGGCAGGACTCCCCGTCCCCCCCGGGCCGGTGCGCCCGGTTCTCTGAAGAAGATGGCCCCCCACTGCCCTTGCAGGAGACTCCGAACACCCCCTAGGCAGGACTCCCCGTCCCCCCCGGGCCGGTGCGCCCGGTTCTCTGAAGAAGATGGCCCCCCATTGGCCTGGCAGGAGACTCCGAACACCCCCTGGGCAGGACTCCCCGTCCCCCCCGGGCCGGTGCGCCCGGTTCTCTGAAGAAGATGGGCCCCCATTGGCCTGGCAGGAGACTCCGAACACCCCCTGGGCAGGACTCCCCGTCCCCCCCGGGCCGGTGCGCCCGGTTCTCTGATGAAGATGGCCCCCCATTGGCCTGGCAGGAGACTCCGAACACCCCCTGGGCAGGACTCCCCGTCCCCCCCGGGCCGGTGCGCCCGGTTCTCTGAAGAAGATGGCCCCCCCTTGGCCTGGCAGGAGATTCCGAACACCCCCTGGGCAGGACTCCCCGTCCCCCCCGGGCCGGTGCGCCCGGTTCTCTGAAGAAGATGGCCCCCCACTGCCCTTGCAGGAGACTCCGAACACCCCCTGGGCAGGACTCCCCGTCCCCCCCGGGCCGGTGCGCCCGGTTCTCTGAAGAAGATGGCCCCCCATTGGCCCTGGCAAGAGACTCCGAACACCCTCTGGGCAGGACCCCCCGTCCCCCCCAGGCCGGTGCGCCCGGTTCTCTGAAGAAGATGGCCCCCCATTGGCCTTGCAGGGGGCTCCGAGCACCCCTTGGGCTGGACTCCCCGTCCCCCCCACGCCAGTGCGCCCGGTTCTCTGAAGGAAATGGCCCCCCACTGGCCTTGCAGGAGACTCCGAACACCCCCTGGGCTGGACTCCCCGTCCCCCCCAGGCCGGTGCGCCCGGTTCTCCGAAGAAGATGGCCCCCCATTGGCCTGGCAGGAGACTCCGAACACCCCCTGGGCTGGACTCCCCGTCCCCCCCGGGCCGGTGCGCCCGGTTCTCTGAAGAAGATGGCCCCCCCTTGGCCTGGCAGGAGATTCCGAACACCCCCTGGGCAGGACTCCCCGTCCCCCCCGGGCCGGTGCGCCCGGTTCTCTGAAGAAGATGGCCCCCCACTGCCCTTGCAGGAGACTCCGAACACCCCCTGGGCAGGACTCCCCGTCCCCCCCAGGCCGGTGCGCCCGGTTCTCCGAAGATATTGGCCCCCCATTGGCCTGGCAGGAGACTCCGAACACCCCCTGGGCTGGACTCCCCGTCCCCCCCCAGGCCGGTGCGCCCGGTTCTCTGAAGAAGATGGCCCCCCATTGGCCTTGCAGGGGGCTCCGAGCACCCCTTGGGCTGGACTCCCCGTCCCCCCCACGCCAGTGCGCCCGGTTCTCTGAAGGAAATGGCCCCCCACTGGCCTTGCAGGAGACTCCGAACACCCCCTGGGCTGGACTCCCCGTCCCCCCCAGGCCGGTGCGCCCGGTTCTCTGAAGATACTGGCCCCCCATTGGCCCTGGCAGGAGACTCCGAACACCCCCTGGGCAGGACTCCCCGTCCCCCCCAGGCCGGTGCGCCCGGTTCTCTGAAGAAGATGGCCCCCCATTGGCCTGGCAGGAGACTCCGAACACCCCCTGGGCAGGACTCCCCGTCCCCCCCGGGCCGGTGCGCCCGGTTCTCTGATGAAGATGGCCCCCCATTGGCCTGGCAGGAGACTCCGAACACCCCCTGGGCAGGACTCCCCGTCCCCCCCGGGCCGGTGCGCCCGGTTCTCTGAAGAAGATGGGCCCCCATTGGCCTGGCAGGAGACTCCGAACACCCCCTGGGCAGGACTCCCCGTCCCCCCCGGGCCGGTGCGCCCGGTTCTCTGATGAAGATGGCCCCCCATTGGCCTGGCAGGGGACTCCGAACACCCCCTGGGCAGGACTCCCCGTCCCCCCCGGGCCGGTGCGCCCGGTTCTCTGAAGAAGATGGCCCCCCCTTGGCCTGGCAGGAGACTCCGAACACCCCCTGGGCAGGACTCCCCGTCCCCCCCGGGCCGGTGCGCCCGGTTCTCTGAAGAAGATGGCCCCCCACTGCCCTTGCAGGAGACTCCGAACACCCCCTGGGCAGGACTCCCCGTCCCCCCCGGGCCGGTGCGCCCGGTTCTCTGAAGAAGATGGCCCCCCATTGGCCCTGGCAGGAGACTCCGAACACCCTCTGGGCAGGACTCCCCGTCCCCCCCAGGCCGGTGCGCCCGGTTCTCCGAAGATATTGGCCCCCCATTGGCCTGGCAGGAGACTCCGAACACCCCCTGGGCTGGACTCCCCGTCCCCCCCCAGGCCGGTGCGCCCGGTTCTCTGAAGAAGATGGCCCCCCATTGGCCTTGCAGGGGGCTCCGAGCACCCCTTGGGCTGGACTCCCCGTCCCCCCCACGCCAGTGCGCCCGGTTCTCTGAAGGAAATGGCCCCCCACTGGCCTTGCAGGAGACTCCGAACACCCCCTGGGCACGACTCCCCGTCCCCCCCGGGCCAGTGAGCCCGGTTCTCTGAAGAAGATGGCCCCCCATTGGCCCTGGCAGGAGACTCCGAACACCCCCTGGGCAGGACTCCCCGTCCCCCCCAGGCCGGTGCGCCCGGTTCTCTGAAGAAGATGGCCCCCCATTGGCCTGGCAGGAGGCTCCGAACACCCCCTGGGCAGGACTCCCCGTCCCCCCCAGGCCGGTGCACCCGGTTCTCTGAAGAAGATGGCCCCCCATTGGCCTGGCAAGAGGCTCCGAACACCCCCTGGGCAGGACTCCCCGTCCCCCCCGGGCCGGTGCGCCCGGTTCTCTGAAGAAGATTGCCCCCCGTAGGCCTGGCAGGAGGCTCCAACCACCCCCTGGGCTGGACTCCCCGTCCCCCCAACTGCCAACTGCCCCCAGGGCAGTGAGGCGGTGCATTGCAGGAGTTCCAGTGCCCACTGCCCCCAAGGCAGTGAGGCGGTGCATTGCAGGAGTTGCACTGTCCACTGCCCCCAGGCAATGAGGTAGTGCATTGCGGGAGTTTCACTGCCCACTGCCCCAGGGCAGTGAGGCGGTGCATTGCAGGAGTTGCACTGTCCACTGCCCCCAGACAGTGAGGCAGTGCATTGCAGGAGTTGCACCGCCCACTGCCCCCAGGCAGTGAGGCAGTGCATTGCAGGAGTTCCACTGCCCACTGCCCCTAGGCAGTGAGGCAGTGCATTGCAGGAGTTCCGCTGCCCACTGCCCCCAGGCAGTGAGGCAGTGCATTGCAAGAGTTCCACTGCCCACTGCCCCCAGGCAGTGAAGCAGTGCATTGCAGGAGGTCCACTGCCCACTGCCCCCAGGCAGTGAGGCAGTGCATTGCAGGAGTTCCACTGCCCACTGCCCCCAAGCAGTGAGGCAGTGCATTGCAGGAGTTGCACTGTCCACTGCCCCCAAGGAGTGAGGCCGTGCATTGTAGAAGTTGCACTGCCCACTGCCCCCAGGCAGCGAGGCAGTGCATTGCAGGAGTTCCACTGCCCACTGCCCCCAAGCAGTGAGGCAGTGCATTGCAGGAGTTGCACTGTCCACTGCCCCCAGGCAGTGGGGCAGTGCATTGCAGGAGTTCCACTGCCCACTGCCCCCAGGCAGTGAGGTAGTGCATTGCAGGAGTTCCACTGCCCACTGCCCCAGGGCAGTGAGGCGGTGCATTGCAGGAGTTGCACTGTCCACTGCCCCCAGGCAGTGAGGCAGTGCATTGCAGGAGTTCCACTGCCGACTGCCCCCAGGCAGTGAGGCAGTGCATTGCATGAGTTCCACTGCCCACTGCCCCTAGGCAGTGAGGCAGTGCATTGCAGGAGGTCCACTGCCCACTGCCCCCAGGCAGTGAGGCAGTGCATTGCAGGAGTTGCACTGCCCACTGCCCCCAAGCAGTGAGGCAGTGCATTGCAGGAGTTCCACTGCCCACTGCCCCCAGGCAGTGAGGCAGTGCATTGCAGGAGTTCCACTGCCCACTGCCCCTAGGCAGTGAGGCAGTGCATTGCAGGAGGTCCACTGCCCACTGCCCCCAGGCAGCGAGGCAGTGCATTGCACGAGTTCCACTGCCCACTGCCCCCAAGCAGTGAGGCCGTGCATTGTAGAAGTTGCACCGCCCACTGCCCCGAGGCAGTGAGGCGGTGCATTGCAGGAGTTCCACTGCCCACTGCCCCAGGGCAGTGAGGCGGTGCATTGCAGGTGTTGCACTGTCCACTGCCCCCAGGCAGTGAGGCAGTGCATTGCAGGAGTTCCACTGCCCACTGCCCCCAGGCAGTGGGGCAGTGCATTGCAGGAGGTCCACTGCCCACTGCCCCCAAGCAGTGAGGCAGTGCATTGCAGGAGGTCCACTGCCCACTGCCCCCAGGCAGTGAGGCAGTGCATTGCAGGAGTTGCACTGCCCACTGCCCCCAGGCAGCGAGGCAGTGCATTGCAGGAGTTGCACTGCCCACTGCCCCCAGGCAGTGAGGCAGTGAGTTGCAGGCGTTCCACTGCCCACTGCCCCCAAGCAGTGAGGCAGTGCATTGCAGGAGTTGCACTGCCCACTGCCCCCAGGCAGCGAGGCAGTGCATTGCAGGAGTTGCACTGCCCACTGCCCCCAGGCAGCGAGGCAATGCATTGCAGGAGTTGCACTGCCCACTGCCCCCAAGCAGTGAGGCCGTGCATTGTAGAAGTTGCACCGCCCACTGCCCCCAGGCAGTGAGGCAGTGCATTGCAGGAGTTCCACTGCCCACTGCCCCCAGGCAGTGAGGCAGTGAGTTGCAGGCGTTTCACTGCCCACTGCCCCCAGGCGGCGAGGCAGTGCATTGCAGGAGTTGCACTGCCCACTGCCCCCGGGCAGTGAGGCACTGCATTGCAGGAGTTCCGCTGCCCACTGCCCCAGGGCAGTGAGGCAGTGCATTGCAGAAGTTGCACTGCCCACTGCCCCCAGGCAGCGAGGCAGTGCATTGCAGGAGTTGCACTGCCCACTGCCCCCAAGCAGTGAGGCCGTGCATTGTAGAAGTTGCACCGCCCACTGCCTCCAGGCAGTGAGGCAGTGCATTGCAGGAGTTCCACTGCCCACTGCCCCCAGGCAGCGAGGCAGTGAGTTGCAGGCGTTCCACTGCCCACTGCCCCCAGGCAGTGAGGCAGTGCATTGCAGGAGTTGCACTGCCCACTGCCCCCAGGCAGCGAGGCAGTGCATTGCAGGAGTTCCACTGCCCACTGCCCCCAAGCAGTGAGGCCGTGCATTGTAGAAGTTGCACCGCCCACTGCCCCCAGGCAGTGAGGCAGTGCATTGCAGGAGTTCCACTGCCCACTGCCCCCAGGCAGTGAGGCAGTGAGTTGCAGGCGTTTCACTGCCCACTGCCCCCAGGCGGCGAGGCAGTGCATTGCAGGAGTTGCACTGCCCACTGCCCCCGGGCAGTGAGGCACTGCATTGCAGGAGTTCCGCTGCCCACTGCCCCAGGGCAGTGAGGCAGTGCATTGCAGAAGTTGCACTGCCCACTGCCCCCAGGCAGCGAGGCAGTGCATTGCAGGAGTTGCACTGCCCACTGCCCCCAAGCAGTGAGGCCGTGCATTGTAGAAGTTGCACCGCCCACTGCCTCCAGGCAGTGAGGCAGTGCATTGCAGGAGTTCCACTGCCCACTGCCCCCAGGCAGTGAGGCAGTGAGTTGCAGGCGTTCCACTGCCCACTGCCCCCAGGCAGTGAGGCAGTGCACTGCAGGAGTTCCACTGCCCGCAGCCCCCAGGCAGTGAGGCAGTGCATTGCAGGAGTTCCACTGCCCACTGCCCCAGGGCAGTGAGGCAGTGCGTTGCAGGAGTTGCACCGCCCACTGCCCCCCGGCAGTGGGGCAGTGCATTGCAGGAGTTCCACTGCCCACTGCCCCCAGGCAGTGCGGCGGTGTGTTGCAGGAGGTCCATTGCCCACTGCCCCCAGGCAGTGAGTCGGTGCATTGCAGGAGTTGCACTGCCCACTGCCCCCGGGCAGTGAGGCACTGCATTGCAGGAGTTCCGCTGCCCACTGCCCCAGGGCAGTGAGGCAGTGCATTGCAGAAGTTGCACTGCCCACTGCCCCCAGGCAGCGAGGCAGTGCATTGCAAGAGTTGCACTGCCCACCGCCCCCCAGGCAGTGCGGCAGTGTATTGCAGGAGTTGCACTGCCCACTGCCCTAGACAGTGAGGCAGTGCATTGCAGGAGGAGGAGGAGGAGGAGGAGGAGGAGCGCCTGCCGCGGTCCCACGTACGGTGAGCCTTGGCGTCGTCCCTCGGGGGCCCCACGCAGGCTCTGCCGAGGGAGTCCTCCGTCTTACCTCCGCTAGAGCAAGACGAATCTCGTTGCACACCTGAGAACGCTCCTCCCAGCAGGCCGTCTGGGTCACAACGTCGGTGTACGACAACGCTACGGCTCGATCTGCTCTCCGGTCCCGGCCACCAACCGCTCCGACCTGTCCTGGATCCACCCGAGTAAGCGTTCCAAGATCAACGGGCACGGAAGATGTGGGTCTCCCGGGGCATCACCTCCGACTTAGAACGCCGCCAGACAAGGAGTGCGGTCCGGCACGACTGCGCGCAGCACCGGAGCGGACCGGGCGCGTGAGGTCGAGGACGGGTCACGGCCGGGGACAGGGCCACGGGGCGGGCCGACCCATGGCCACCTGCATGTCCTTGAAGACCGTGCGGGGTCCTTGGGAAGCCGCAGTGAGGATGGCCGAGAACGCGGAATGTAGAGCGGCACACCACGAGGGGATCACATCTCCACAGAGGCCGGCCTCCAGGCTCCGTCCATTGCCACCGTAATGGATGGCCCAGAGGCGGCGTCGACCTGGGAGATGAGGGGCAAGCCCGTGCCGTCCGAGACTGTCCAAGATGATCACGTCATGGGCATTCAGCTCAATCTCCTGCCGCACGGTCGGCGGAACCTGGTTCGTCTCGTTGTACACATACAGGACGCGGTACGGACTGTGCCTGTTCCGGGTGGAGATGACGGACTTCACCTTAGGGGCCAGGAGGAGGTCCCCTGATAGCCAGAGTCCTAGGAGGACGTCCCAGGCCGGCCACCTGCCCGAGCCGGGCGTTGGGGCCCAGTTGGCAACGTGATACCACTCTGGCGGTGGGTTGTTGGCGAGGGACTGGTTCACGGGGGCCCGCGGTAGGGGGGAGAGGTGGTCGGCAAGAGGTAGAACGGGCACCGCGTGCCGCTTATGTAGGAGGACGGTAGTGAGAACGACGTCGCAGAGTAGGCGACGGAGACGCGCAGGACGCAGACCTCTGTGCAGCAGGGCATCCCTGTGTGGCGTGGAGATGGTTCCGAGACGACCAATAGTGTAGGTTGCGATGGTGTGGTGGGCCGGGGAGCCATCCACAGCCAGTATGAACGGCTCGTCCCCCCAAAGGACGAGGGTGCCCCAAGCAGTGGGCGTACAGTGGCGCCAGGCATGGCACCTCTGAGAGAGTCGGGCCGCAAGCCACCGATGGTAGTGGGCGCGGATGAGCGGGTCTAGCGGGCATGAGAGGATGTGGTCCCCGGAGGCGGGCATGGTGCAGAGGGGGCAGGACGCATCCCTTGGGGGGAACAGGGAGAGGCGGATGCCGGTGACCGTGAGGTGGTCCCCCCATGTGATGAGGCCGTGGCTGACGATGTTGGCGTACTCGTTGAGGTCGGGGCGGCGCTGAGGCGGGGGGGACGCAGAATAGGCGTGGTGGGAGGCGAGCAAGGCGCGGCGCGCGTGGGGCACGGCGTCGTGGACCTGGAGGCCCGCGTGGGAGAAGCAGACGCGGGGTTGCTGTAGGGGGCCGAGCCATCCCACGGCGCCTGGGCAAGTGTCCGCAGCTTGCCCTGCCGCTTCGTCCACCTGGTCCAGCAGGGTATCGAGCCAGGTGCCGGCGATATGGGAATAGAGGTGACGGGGAGGGGCGTGACCGTGGGCCATGTCGCGACACGATCTTATGAGATCTCCTTGTAGCGAGTCTTCCGGCTCGCGGCGCCCTTCCTGCGCCGTGATGTACCCTTTGCAGTCCGCAAAGTGCCACGCACCGGATCGGAAGCCGATGGCAGGGTCGGCTGAGGGCCCCTTGGCGGTGAGGGCCACCCATGCCGTGTACAGCTCCGCCGTGTAGGCGTTGTCCAGCCTCAAGGGGATGGGGACGGGGTACACCTGGTACCGGAGGGTGACGGGGCAGAACACCGCCACTGCCCCGCCGCAGCGCCGGGTCTTCGGGCACCACGACGCGTCGTGGAGGATCCCATAGTTCTCAGGGAGCCAGGAGAACGTGGGGACGGTCGCAGTCACCGCTTGGCAGCGTCTAACCGGGGGGACGGTGCCGACCGGCGGAGTGGGGCGGGGCGAGGCCCGGGGCCACCCCTTCCGTCGCGCGTCCTCTGTACTGCGATGGCCTGCAAGCATCCACGCGTGGGTGTCCTGGACCTCGAGTCCGGGTGACGACAGGGCCAGCACATGGGGGGTGTGGTGTGGCAGATGGCTGTCAGGGGGTAAGTGGATGGCGATGTCGCACCGGTGGCACAGGGCGACAAATAGATCGTGGTCCGTGGGGTGTGCGGTGCACCGGAGCCCGAGCTCTGGGGTGAGGCAGGGCTGGGAAGGATGGAACCGCCAGAGGGCAGTCAGGAGCCCGTGGCGCGTGGACCGGCAGACCAGGGAGTTGGGGTGGTTCAGGTGCCGGATGTAGACGCCGAAGAAGTTAGTAAACCCAACGACCGGTGCCGGGGGGATACCGACTCCCCCTTCGGGGACCTCGCGGAGGAAGTGAGCAGAGGCGGAGAGGGTCCACCCAGCGGTGGCGCGCATGGCCGAGGCGGTCATGGCGTCCAGCACGCGCAGGGCCCCGTAGGAGGGGGGGCGGACACTGGTAAACCAGTTGACCGTCCCATGACACTTGGCGGTATACATGGCGAGGGGGTAGTGGGCGGGGAGTCGCGGGGCGCGGAGCGCCCGGCATGCAGCGCGGGTGCCCGAGAACAGGCGCCTGGAGTCGACGGGATGGAAGAGGTGGGGAAGGGCATGGCGGCCAAGGACGCGGACGTAGTCCTGGCTCGTGGCACATCGCACGGGGTGACCATTGAGGTATACCGTGTCGTTGAGGAAATAGACCTGACCATCGCGCATGTCGGTGCCGATCAAGACCGTTTTGGTCGGGTCAGAGTGGAGGTTGGTGAGGCGGCCCGCCCTCTCAATGCCGCTGGCGAGGGCGGGCAAGTGGCAACGGTCGCCGGGCAGCCACTGGGTATCATCCATCAGGAGAACCCGGTTCAGCGGGCCCGCGGGGGTGTCGGTGGGGGGGACGGAACGGCAGGCCTCGTGCCCCCGAACTTCGCCATATATGCAGTACTTCATGCCGGACACGGGGCACCCTTGCCCCGTGCCGGCCCCCAACCGGGTGGAGGACGGAGAGCGACCGTCAGCCCCCCCCATGTGCACCTCAAGGGCGCGGTCATGGTGCTGAAGGGTCGCGGCGTCGGCTGGGGAGATCCCTGCGGCGGTGAGGACGGCGTACTCGGTGGTGTGGTTGATGGAGCCATACGCGTGGCGGACATCGTCTGACAGGACCCACGCTTCGAGGCGCCTGCGCCAGCGGTCCCACCATACATCGTGTAGGACGCGGAGTAGCTCCACGGAGGAGCAGTGCGGGGACATCCCGAACTGGTAGGGCGGCAGGATGCCGCCCTGAACCAGGCGGGGCTGGTAGTGGTCTTTGATGAGGGCAGCTGTGAGTTTCCATATCGTGGCCAGATTGGTCAGCGGCCTGCCGTTTGCAATGGGGCCGTGCGGCGTCTTTTTCGGAAGGTTGATGAAGTCTGCAGAGTGTGCCTGGGGTACGGGCACCCCACGGAGAATACTGTTGATCAGGTTCACGATCGTCGCAAATTGGGCATCCTCCAATTGTCCGAACAGTCGGTACTCCAGTAAATCGTGGTACGGCACAGTGGCCGCCGCCCGGCGGATGATGGCTCGCAGGTTTGCGGTGGTGGCGTTGGGTGGTGGGCCGAGCGGCCTGCCCTCCCATCCCGTGATGGTCCGGACGCGCGCGAGCGAGAGCGCCTCAAGAGGGGCAAGGTGCCTTTGGCGCAGCTGGTCCAACGCAACGGCGGCTTGTTGATGAAGAGGTACCGGGACGCCCACCACGTAGACCGGATCCGCTGGGGGTACGTAGCGCGCCCCTAACGTGCGGCGGTAGTCCACTTTGGTGGGCTGGCTAGGGGCAGCGGGTAGGGGCGCCAGCCCTACATCCTTCTCCAGAAGGAGAACGTCCCAGGCCGCTCGGATGCGTTCTTTGAGGTGGGCGACCTCCACGAGGTGTGACGATTGGGACGCCCAATCCGGGTAGGCGAGGGTGTAGCGTTGAAGGTTGGTGACGTGGACACGTACCGTCGACGGTACCGGCTGGCTGGGGACGGGGGGCCCGTAGGCAGCCGTAGCCGCGGCGTATAGCGCTGAGGTCACCTCGGTATAGCGTGGCTGCGCTTGGGGCGCGCCTGGGGGCGGCGTAGCGAGTTCGGCCCGAAAGGTGTCGTTGAGGGTGCGGAGCTGGCTGGCGAGGGGCTCCCGCGGGATGGGGAAGCGGCCCTTTTTCGAAGGGCATACCAATTGGGGCGCTGGCGGGAGGTCATGGAGGGTGGCAGTCACGGGTAGGTGGTCAGATGGGAAACTGGAATCGGAGCGCACCTCCGTGGTGTGGGCTGCTTCCGAAGGGGCGCGGAGGAAGATGTGGTCCAGGGCACCGGCGAAACCTTGCGGGCTCACCCACGTGGGGGCCTCCGCAAGGGGGCGTAGACGGCGCATCCCAAGGCGCGTGAGCGTGGGGAGGACGAGGTCACAGAGGGAGGCAGGGGAGACAGGGAGGTGCGAGACCCAGCGGCAGTTGGCGTTCAGGTCCCCTGTCAGGACAACCACTCTAGCCGGGGTGAGGAGAAGGTACGGGTACACCCAATCCAGGATTTCTTGGAGGGTGTCGAGGTTCCCGTCGGCGGGGAGATACACGTTGGCGTGGCAGTGGGTCACGCCAGCCATGGTGAAGTGTGTGACGAGGGCTCTTCCCGACGGGTGGGCGTTGTGGCTGGTCACGACCAGGTCCGGGGTCCTGTAGAGGAGAGTGGCACATCCCCCAGCCACTCTTGCTGGTGCCTGGATGGTGTGGTACAGGGGGTGCACCCGTTGGATGATCAGGGGCCCCGCTTCTTGAACATGCAGGGCTAGCGGGTACTGGCACTCGCGCACCAGGACGTCCAGGGCGCGGAGCTTAGGTCGCAGGGACATCTGCACGTTGAGGGTCATCACGTCTGGGCGGGGCGACACGTGGCCGGTGGGGGGGGGACCAGGGCAGGAGCCGGCGGCGGTGGAGTGCCGGGTTAGCTTGCGGTCCACGGCTGCGGGGAGGGCGCAAGGCAGGCCTCGCACCCACTTGCGGAGGTGCCGGTGGTGGTACGTGGCTGCTATCGCCAAGACACTGGCCCGGGTGAGGCCTGTGGCTGTGATGGAGACACGGCTGTGTAGGGATTGTGGGAGGACCACGTGGTGATGCTCGGGCAAGATGAAGGAGGTGGGTGGCAGGCCCTTGCGGCAGAGCTGCAACTGATGGGAGCCCGTCACCTGCACACAGTGCACGGCGCCCACTAACGACAGAACGTTACGGGGCCAGGGGTCCGCCCCGCTGCACGCCCGGTAGTAGTGCACACCCACCGGCAGGTGCAGGCACATTTCGAGGGCGTAGGGGGGCGTGATGAACTGGGCAGTGCCCGGGGCCGGCACCGGTACCAGGCCCCACTCTCTGGGGGGGGAGCTGGGAGTGTATGCGCCCAGGTGCAGGTCCCGGACATGGGGGACGCCGTCGAGGTGGGAGTGGCGGAGCTGAGACACGGCGGCAGGGATGTCCTCGTTGCGCCCCGCCATGTCCCGGATTACCGGTCTCGCGGATGCCGACCGAAGTACGGCTGGTAGCGGTGGGGGTCGGCTGGGGGGCTCCAGGGCGGGGGAGCGTAGGGGTTGTGGGCCATGGCCACCCGGGGGTCGTGGGGGTCCCCCGAGTACGGGTAGGGCAGGAGGGGGGCCGCTGCATGGTGGTCGTGGCGGCTGGAAAGCGCTTGGGGCTCATCGCGGTACACGCTACGACGCCTCGGCGGCGGGCTGTCGCGGCGATGGCCTGGGCTGCGGCGGCGGGACGGGGACCGGTCCGAGCGGCGGGGGTTGTACCTGCGCTGATATTTGGAGTCTGGTTCTCCGTCCGATCCCGACGTTGCCGTAAGGTCCACCTGATCGTCAGGGTCCCGTGGACGGCGTTGCTTCCCGCGGCTTCCCCGATGAGTCTTCCGGGGCGGATGGTCTCGGTCAGGGTCAGGCACCCAGGGCGTGAACGGTTGTTTCTTCGATTCGGCCCATGTCACTCGCCAGCCACGAGCCGTGTGCTGCCTCGTCAGTCGCATGCCGCGCTCGTACTCTGCTGGTCGGATTCCGACGATTGTGAACTTGGATGTATGGTTCAATTGTTCTTCAGTAATGGAGGAAAGGCCTGCACCAAATTTATCCCGAAGGATACCACCGAGGAGTCCTGCATCAACTTCACCGGACGGCGGATCGTCGACTTCTTGCCAGCCGACCCACAGGGCTTTCGAGAAAACCTGCGGATCAATTTTTTGGGGTGTATACCCCTTCTTTTTCGCTGCGCCCTGTGCCTGGTTGGCGGCTGCAGCTTCTGCTGGGGAGGTGGCTGGGCTCGCAGAAACCCGTTGGACTGCAGGGGGGTTGGAGAGGAAGGAGCGCAGGACCTCCGTGATGCCGGGCAGGCTGGGCGCGTGGCTGTGGACCCAGGCCCACTGTTCCCGAATCGGCGACTGCGGGAGGGTGTTGACTTTCGCGCCGTACTGGCGGAAGAGCTGGAGGTGGAGCGCGTGCGCAACCTCGTCCTCACAGCCCTTGGGGATCTCCGGGATCCACTCCAGCAGGTCGGTCAGGGCGGCATCAGCAGGCGACGGCAGAGACGGCGGCGGCTGGGCGGTTGCGCCCGGTGCCCGAAAGGCAGAGACCGCCCTCGGCTTAGGGATCGGGTCCGGGACAGCGAACGACAGTTCGGGTGCACGCGCAGGGGTCTCCGGGACCGGCACGGCGCTTGGCGCGGCCATAGCCCTACGGAGGACGTCGGCCAATTCCTCGAGGTTGGGTGCCTGGGGCGAGGTGAGAACTGCTGCGGCGAGGATGACCGGCACGAGGACCAGGAACTGCTGAGAGCCGGGGGGAGGCAGCTCGAATGAAGCCGGAACGGTACTGCGCACGGCGTTGGCGAACGCTGGCGGCGTGGACTGGAGGCCGTGGAGTCTGGTGGCGATGGACAGGAGGGGGGGAACCGACCTGATGAAGTTGTTGAGCCTAACGGCTTCGGTCTGCCGCTGTGCCGCGGCGCAACGCTGGGCCTGCTGCTGGGCATTATCCCGTTCGGTGCGCACTGTGTCCAGATCCCGCGTGAGGGACTCCAGGTCGCCCCGTGCCACGGCCAGCTCCCGCCGTTGGGCCTCATACTCGTCATGCAATTGAGCGTAGTCGGTGGAGTAGGCCGTGACATCCAGGTCCGGGACGAAAGGCTCCCCCACCTGGGAGGGACTGGGGGGGGCCGACCCGACGGCCGGGGCCGGTGACTCCGGAGGCGTGGGGTCCGCGGCAGCCGGTGGCACCTGGGAGGCAGGCTCTGGGAGATTGAAAGAAAGCCTTGTCTGTTCGGGCAACAGTGATGAAGGCGATGGTTCGGACCCTGAAGGGGTGGGCTTGCCCTGGGCCTTGTACAGGGCTGACGCTGGGGTGAACGCCGCCGTGGCGAACAGAGTGCCGGCGGGGCTGGGCGCTGCTTGCCCTTTGGTGAGGTAAGGTGCGTGGCTGGGCGGCGTGAGCGGGGGCGGGTTGGCGGTGTCGGCGATGCCGGCCTGCAGCAGGGCGAAAGTGGGGGCCGTGGCCCAGGAGTGCTCGCCAGCCTGCTCGATCTGATGCAGCAGCTCCACGCTGCGGATCGGCAAGACCGAGCATTCGAGCAGCGGCCGCAGCTGCTCGGGGGTCCACATGCCCTTGTTGGCGAGGGCGGGGGGTGTGGGAACCGGGGCTGGCGTGTACTGTCCTGTGAGGCAGACGGAGGAGGCCCACGCCAGGAGTCCGAACTTCAGCGGGACGAGGTCTGCCGTTGGGATATGGGCTGCCTGCAGGACCGCATGCACGTCGTTGGGCAGCGCCCAAAAGGCCGCAACTACCTCTCGGGTGCGGAGGCGGTCCCATGACGGTCTGAGGTGGGGGGCAAGGAACTGGCTGATGGGCTTGTGGATCTTGTGGGAGACCTTCTGGCTTTGGATGTCTGGAGGGACGGCAGTGTCGACGGGCGGTGGCTGTTCGCGGGCTGTGTACAGGCCCTTGAAGACTTGGCTGCGGAGGCGTGACGCCGAGATTGGGGCATGGCTTGGGCTCCACCGCGTGACGAGAGCCGCTGTGAGGGCCTCAGGGTCCTTGGAGACATACTCCAGCAGTGGGCCTCCTTGTACCAGCGACAGGGAGACGTGTTCGATGACCTTCGTGTCAGACGGGCCTGCGGCGACTGTTACGGTGGCTGTGAGCAGGAGCCCCCGCGGCGTCCACACCCCCGCCACCGCTGTAATAGCCTGGATGTCGCCGTTGGCAGCCGTCCATCGCAGGGCATCACACAAGTCAGCCAGGGCGGGGTCGGTGGCCTGGATAGCCGTATCTGCCGCTTCCAGTGCGTCATCCTTCAGCATGTCCAGCTCTCGCAGCAGACGGTCAGCATTGTCGGACTGGGCGATGTCCATCAGAAACATGGGGAACGGCCCCCGACGAATGGCGCCGCCTCGACCGGTGTCGGGGGCGGGGGAGGGGGTGTCCTGGGACGGTGTTGAGCGGTCTGACATGGTAGGCTGTGGCAAGAAAAGAGCGGGTGGCCTGTGGCCGCAATACGTCGGGGGGGGGAGCAGATCGAGGTGTTGGCAAACGGAGGTGTACTGACATCATAGGCAGCCCCAGTCGGGTGGGGCGCGCAGGAGAGAGACGAGGGGTACCACGAGCGTGGCCATAGTGTGACAAAACAAAGAGCATGGCGCGATGGCGCGGAGTAACATGGGGCCGCCTGGCGGACCGGGTCGGTGAGCGGGGGTCCCAGGACACACAGGGCGGGGGTGCGAGGGGAGCACCGCGCTGGCGCGTGGTGCTGCAACCCTAGTGGCGTACGGGAGAGAGGGGCCCCACGTTGGGACGACGAATCGGACGACTGATGATACCCCTGCACAAGGCGTCACGCTTGAGCGGCGGATACGTCGAATGCAGTCCCCGTCGCGGCTCCCCGCGTAGCGGCCTGGAAGATTGCCACGGCGAGGTCGACGTCTTGCCAAAGCCGAACTTAGAACGACGTGCCCACTGTGAGCAGGAAACGGCTTGCAAGGGGGAGGGACGCACTTGAGGTGCGGCACTCAGCCCTTGGAGACACGGGATGAAGAGGGAGAGAGAGAGTGCACCATACGGGTGGAGCTGGGCGGAGAGGGGGCCACGATGGCAGAGCTGAGTCACGTGGTGGCACGACTTTCACGACGATTCACGACTGGTGTCGAGCGTGGCAGTGCGTGTAGGCAATCCGTCCTACAGCTACCATCCTGAGGGTTTTTAGACTGGTGCCAGGTCACCAGTGCATTGCAGGAGGTCCACTGCCCACTGCCCCCAGGCAGTGAGGCAGTGCATTGCTGGAGTTCCACTGCCAACTGCCCCCAGGCGGTGCGGCAGTGTGTTGCAGGAGTTCCACTGCCCACTGCCCCCAGGCAGTGAGCTAGTGCATTGCAGGAGTTGCACTACCCACTGCCCCCAAGTAGTGAGGCAGTGCATTGCAGGAGTTCCACTGCCTACTGCCCGAGGGCAGTGAGGCAGTGCATTGCAGGAGTTGCACTGCCCACTGCCCCCAGGCAATGCGGCAGTGTATTGCAGGAGTTGCACTGCCCACTGCCCCCAGGCAGTAAGGCACTGCGTTGCAGGAGGTCCACTGCCCACTGCCCCAGCGCAGTGAGGCAGTGCATTGCAGAAGCTGCACTGCCCACTGCCCCCAGGCAGTGAGGCAGTGCATTGCAGGAGTTCCACTGCCCACTGCATCCAAGCAGTTGGGCAGTGCATTGCAGGAGTTCCACTGCCCACTGCCCCAGGGCAGTGAGGCAGTGCATTGCCGAAGTTGCACTGTCCACTGCCCCCGGGCAGTGAGGCAGCTCATTGCAGGAACTCCACTGCCAACTGCCCCAGGGCAGTGAGGCACTGCATTGCAGAAGTTGCACTGCCCACTGCCCCGAGGCAGTGAGGCAGTGCATTGCAGGAGTTGCACTGCCCACTGCCCCCAGGCAGTGAGGCAGTGCATTGCAGGAGTTGCACTGCCCACTGCCCCCAAGCAGTGAGGCAGTGCGTTGCAGGGGTTGCACTGCCCACTGCCCCCAAGGCAGTGAGGCCGTGCATTGCAGGAGTTCCACTGCCCACTGCGCCCAGGCAGTGAGGTAGTGCATTGCAGGAGTTGCACTGCCCACTGCCCCGGGGCAGTGAGACAGTGCATTGCAGGAGTTCCACTGCCCACTGCCCCCAGGCAGTGGGGCAGTGCATTCCAGAAGTTCCACTGCCCACTGCCCCAGGGCAGTGAGACAGTGCATTGCACGAGTTGCACTGTCCACTGCCCCCAGGCAGTGAGGCAGTGCATTGCACGAGTTCCACTGCCCACTGCCCCAGGGCAGTGAGGCAGTGCATTGCAGGAGTTCCACTGCCCACTGCCCCCAGGCAGTGCGGCAGTGCATTGCGGGAGTTGCGCCGTCCACTGCCCCCAAGCAGTGAGGCGGTGCATTGCAGGAGTTGCACTGCCCACTGCCCCAGGGCAGTGAGGCAGTGCATTGCAGAAGTTGCACTGCCCACTGCCCCCGGGCAGTGAGGCAGTGCATTGCAGGAGTTGCACTGCCCACCGCCGCAAGGCACTGAGGCAGTGCATTGCAGGAGTTCCACTGCCCACTGCCCCAGGGCAGTGAGGCCGTGCATTGTAGAAGTTGCACTGCCCACTGCCCCCAGGCAGTGAGGCAGTGCATTGCAGGAGTTGCACTGCCTACTGCCCCCAGGCAGTGAGGCAGTGCATTGCAGGAGTTGCACTGCCCACTGCCCCAGGGCAGTGCGGCAGTGTATTGCAGGAGTTGCACTGCCCACTGCCCCAGGCAGTGAGGCAGTGCGTTGCAGGAGTTGCACTGCCCACTGCCCCCGGGCAGTGAAGCAGTGCATTGCAGGGGTTCCACTGCCCACTGCCCCCAGGCAGTGCGGCAGTGCATTGCAGGACGTCCACTGCCCACTGCCCCCTGGCAGTCGGGCAGACTCCTGCAGGAGTTGCACCGCCCACTGCCCCCAGGGCAGTGCGGCCGTTTATTGCAGGAGTTCCACCGCCCACTGCCCCCCGGTAGTGAGGCAGTGCATTGCAGGAGTTGCACTGTCCACTGCCCCCAGGCAGTGAGGCAGTGCATTGCAGGAGTTGCACTGCCCACTGCCCCCGGGCAGTGCGGCAGTGCATTGCAGGAGTTCCACTCCCCATCGCCCCCAGGCAGTGAGGCAGTGCAATGCAGGAGTTGCACTGCCCACTGCTCCCAGGCAGTGAGGCAGTGCGTTGCAGGAGTTGCACTGCCCACTGCCCCCGGGCAGTGCGGCAGTGCATTGCAGGAGTTCCACTCCCCATCGCCCCCAGGCAGTGAGGCAGTGCAATGCAGGAGTTGCACTGCCCACTGCTCCCAGGCAGTGAGGCAGTGCGTTGCAGGGGTTCCGCTGCCCACTGCCCCCAGGCAGTGAGGCAGTGCATTGCAGGAGTTGCACTGCCTACTGCCCCCAGGCAGTGAGGCAGTGCATTGCAGGAGTTGCACTGCCTACTGCCCCAGGGCAGCGAGGCAGTGCATTGCAGGAGTTGCACTGCCCACTGCCCCAGGGCAGTGCGGCAGTGTATTGCAGGAGTTGCACTGCCCACTGCCCCAGGCAGTGAGGCAGTCCATGGCCGTCCTAGCCCACCGTTCCTCCCACCGGGGCACGGTGCTGGATACAACGTGCCTCCTGTGCGGGACACAGCCCGAGACGGCGCCCCACCTGTGGGCCTGCTCGGCTCAATCGCACGAGTGGGGGCCAGCCCGCCGGCGCCTCGCAGCGTGGCTCGACCAGAAGGTGGGGCCACGGGCGGCCCCAGTGCGTCACCAGCTGTGGGAACCGACTGTGCTGGAGCAGTGGGCGGCAGCCCTGCGGACCCCCTCCATGCAGCTGGCCCACCTGGAGTGTACGGGGCCCCACTCGCGGGGCACGGAGTTCCTCCGCCACGTTGTGGAGGAGTCCATACGGATCTGGTACGCCCACGCCAAGGCGCGTGCCACACTGCTGAAGGCCCGCCTGGGCCCGGGCAGCACGATGGCGTGGGCGTTGCAGGAGCTGCGCCTGCACCAGCAAGCAGAAAGGGAAGGGGTGCAGCGGGAGCTCCTGGAATAAGCGCGGTCGCCAGAGGCGAACTCACCAGGTCTCCCCGACTCCCCCTCCCCCTGCCGAGGCCTACACACTTACGCACAGCGCGCACACAACACACACAGCCCAGCCCGTTTACCTGTACCCGTGGGTAGACATCCCGGCCTTTTGCCTTTTGGTAACAGCGCCTTCGGCACACCACACCACACCACACCACACCACACCACACCACACCACACCACACCACACCACACCACACCACACCACACCACACCACACCACACCACACCACACCACACCACACCACACCACACCACACCACACCACACCACACCACACCACACCACACCACACCACACCACACCACACCACACCACATACACAGCATGGCTAGGGGTGCCCTTTTTTTTGCAGCCACAAGGGAAGCGTGCCATACAGGGTACAAGGATCTGTTGCAATTTTCTCACAACCTCTGCTGCTCCAAAATTGGACTGTCCTGGTCCTAGCATGCGCCCCTGCTCCCGAACAGTGCGGGAGAAATTGTGCATATCAAAGACCCACACAAAACGCCTTAGTTAGGGAAAGTAGGGAATACCGGGCTCCCAGAAACACTTGGCCACATTCTACACAGCACAGCAATCGATATGAATGTACAGTAAGCAGTTGGACCGCAGAGGAAGGCTGAGCAGACCATTGAGCACTCCAGTCAGTGCAGTGACTGCCAACCCGTGTAATCCTCTTACATGCACAGCGTAGAATCGGCACAAAGCTCCAGGGGATGAAACTGGCGGGAAGCTCCCGAACACTCGACCCTGGACCTCGGGAAGGGATCCTGCAATAAAAAATACACACATTTTAGCAAACAGAATGCTAGACCCTGTCCTGCCTCAACAGCAGCAGACTGTTCAGTGATCAACAACAGCCGTCCGTCAATCACCAACGCCCATCGGGCAATCGCCAACTGTGCTCGGTTTACCGCCAACTCAGGAGATGGTCAATGAGCGTTCGCAAAGCGGCGGGGCTGCATCCAAGAAAACAAAGGAAACAAGCAAATGGAAATATTGGGCGCCTGAAGGACTCCTCTGGTCCCGAGTAGAAGCGTCTCAGAAAGTTTATAAGGTGCAGGTTGACGGCTCCTACCGTCGTCGCTGCCGGTTAGAGGCGGTGGAAGTGCTGTGGCGCAGTGCCACAGCACTTCACGCTTTCGAAGTGCTCCGGCGCCGACAGCAACCCAACGCACGAGGGCTTGTGGTTGTGGTCGTCGTGCTGCGGGTGGCCGCAGCACTCCAGGCGCATCATCGTGAGGAGGTGCTCCCGCACCTTCCGCACCAGTCGCCGAGTGCTGGGGTCCTCGCCCTCCAGCCGGTGCAGGCGGGCGGCGCACTCCAGCATCTCGCCCGGGACGATCTTCCGCCGCATGACGGGGGCAAATACCAGCAGCATGAACGTGGCATCCTCTGCAGTGATTGTCTGCCCTGCCGCCACGGACACGCAGCCCCGGCCGAGCACCGGCACTGTATTGGAGTACAGATTAGTGCGGTAGATAAATCGCTGCAGCTCCTCGACGTCCTCGCACGCCTCGGCGTGTGTAACATCCTCTTCCAATAGCACCTGCGGATGTGGAGTGTAAATGATGCTTTCCGCAGGAATCCCTTGAAAGCCAAACCACAGCCTCCATGCCTTGCCACAGTTTCTATGGGGGGGGGGGGGGGCGTTCAAAGGGCGGGGGGGGGGGTTGCTGCCAGTTTCACACACTTTACAGCCCCTCCCTGTGAGAACAAGTGACAACAACGGGAAAGGATGGAATTCGAAGGAAACAACACCTGTTCTTGTTCTGACAAGGGTGTTGTTCGCACTTGCTGCAAAAAAGACACAAGCAGTGAGTGGCTGTTGCGTTGTGAATGTACGAGTCATCGGGCGATTCCCCAATCTCCACCTCCAAAGGACAAGAAGGGGTGAAGGTGGGTGGCAAGACAGCAATCAGTGTTCCTAAAATACCATCCCTGGCCCCAAATCACAACAAAAATTGGTCCTCATGTATACCCACCAAAAGAGACCGCCAAATTCCACGGTCCCAAAAAGTTGCGGAAACACACCTACTGTTGCTCTGACAAGGGTGTTGTTCTTGAAGGGGGGGGGGGGTACAGGGTGAAAGAGTTTGCCGGTTGGTGCTTCCGGGTGTGTGTAAATGTTTGCCTGTTGAGGAGAGAATCCTTCCTTCATGGATAGGTGGGTTTGTTGCCCACCCGTTGGTTTTTTTTTTGGGGGGGGGGCGTGGCTTTATTAAGGCATTCCTCCAGGCTGTGTGGTAAGGGTAAGGTAAGGCTGTATGTGGGGAGGGGGGAGGGGGGAAGAGTGGGGGTAAGATAAATCTTGGCGGGAGAGAGCGGACTGTCTGCCGCACTGCTCAGCATTGCAGCCCTCGCGGTGTCCACTCCCCCCTCACATTCAGCCCATCAGTTGTGACACAGGGCCAGGGGGTTCCAGGGAACCTCGTGTTACAATTCAGTGGTGCACAGCATACCTGGACATTTTGCCTGGGGTGTGGCCTGACCAAACCTGCATTTGCATGCGTAGTGTTTTGTGGTGTCTCTGCCCCCTCTGCTTCTACTGCTGAATGCTGGGCTATGCAGTATGGCCTGTTGCACACAGATTGGGGACCAGGCGAATGGGGGCTGGGTGACAATATGTAGGCTGAGCGACAAGTCAGCGGGACCAAATATGGCCTTGAGGCACGGGCACTGGCATGTACTCGTGGGGTGAGGGGGGGCAACCGGTGTCGGATGTTGTGTGTATTGTACGACCTGCTCGTCGCTTGACAGCAGTTCTGAGGGGGGTGCGACATATTCATGGTTACTCAAACCGCACAGAGACAAACGTACAGAGGGCAGAGGGTCCCGGTGATCCCTCTCTGTCACGGCCCATCACTGGGCCCCTCCATTCTCGCGCAGACAGGCCCGTTACACATTTCTTGTCCACAATCCGGCAACCCATGGCCACCTTCTTGAGCGCTCATCAGGCCCTTGCCGATTACCATCACTCAGGCTGAGGCTGGGCCAGAACCTGCCAACGTTTGTCTGTTACATTGTGTGCTTCGTTGCCTCGGCATCCATCACCTCCTTAGCCACAAGGCGGGTACAAGGTTCCCATTCATTCCTCTTCTAACTGACTAACCCCCAACCTGCACCCCCTCATCTTGGGACCGGGCTCCCAACCACAAGCATCCCCCCCCTCCCCCCCCAACACCTCTCCCTCCTGTTGGCTGCCCCCCAACCTCCCCAGGAGGGACTCTGGCCACAGTTAGTTGGGGGTGGGGGGGGGGGGGCTTGTGGCATAATCGAGGATGCACCCGCCTTGCAATGAAGCTTAACACATTAGGCATGGGGATACTTACTTGCACGTCAGTACACTAGTAAGCCTAGTATGCCCTCGGGTATAGCTGGGCTCTCACTGTGCATTAGCATGTACAAGCACCTTACAATGTCACCATCAATGTGATTTGCATGCACAAAAAGCACTCTCTGAAATGAAATGCAAGCACTTTACACCCTCTACTACGTGCATTCAACCCTAACCGTTACTGGGACTGAATATTGGGACCAAGCTGGTGAGGGGGGGCACATGATGTACACCATTCAAAGGACCAAGGACCCCACTGAAAGACCCTGCCGCAAGATCCCCTTCAAGGCCGACCTTGAAAAACATCCTCAATCATGGGGGGCCACCTGTTGAATAGCTAGACCGCAACGGCGTGGTGATGGCCAAAGGCCCTAGGGGGTGGTCGGAGGGGGCTGTTTTTTTTTGGGGGGGGGGTAGCGGCCCTGGGGAGGGGGTTGGGGGGGGGGGTCGGTGGTATTTGTGTTCATGGGCACATGACCCTCCGGTCCTTTCGGGGCATGCAACACAAGGACAGTTGCGCCCGCCCAAGCTGGGGATTTATGGGGGTTTACAGTGCTTTTGGCCCCCGGCCCCCACCTTGTGTAAATTGGTGTAAACTTTCCAGAAGTGGCGTAAATTTCCTTCAAAAAGTGTAAATCTAAGAAAAGGACATACACTTTTTTGCCGACCCGTCCGTGCAGGAGTCAGACGTCAATGCCAAATTTGGGGCCTGCGTGTTTGCCAAAGGGTGAAGGAACACACAGCACCAACCAACATGTTCAATACTCACAATTCTAGACATCCTATATATCTAAATATCCATCTAATAACATGCAAAGCACTTGGGTTCCTCAACTTACACCGAATTTACAGAAATTTACAGAAATTTATGCCATTTTTTTTAGCACTTTACAAAAATTTACGTAAATTACAGCGTAAATTGGATTTGGCCCCCGGCCCCGCCCCCATTATTCCCCGGCTTGCGCCCGCCCCACGTTAGCCTCTTTTTGGGAAAGAGTCCCTCCAAAAAAAAAAACAGGGTTAGGGAGGGTGAGAACCATTAATTATACCTCCGAATCCAATTGGTTCGTGTGGAGAAATTCCTCCGAATCCAATTGATTAGTGTGGAAAGATTTCTCCCAGTCCGTTTACGTAGTGTAGAAAAATTTTTGCGCGATTGATTGGTGTGCGGCACCACTTGACAAAATTGCTTGCCACAAGCACAAGTGTAATCATGCAGTGTGGCTCGCTCGCAGCGCTTTGAATGCACCTTGGACCCCACATACGTCTAGATGTTGTCATCTGTGCCGTTATTTAGGGCAATACCGCATGCACACATAAGTTGCATGGTGCACAAGGGCTAGACCCATCCTCTTTTCGGAGAAAAAGAAAAATGCCTCTCAATTGCATACATAGAAAGAGATTTGTGTGTGTGTGTGTGTGTGTGTGTCTGTGTGGTAGCTGGAGGCCCGGGAAGGGGGGGGGGGGCAGGGGGGGGGGGGGGCACAAGGCCATGGTGTTGGTTTGTTTGCCTGTGGAGGCGCCTATTGGCCTCTCGTCAAGGGGGGGGGGGTAGGGTCGGGTATCTGAACATGCAGCCCCTAGTGTCCTTAGTGATCCCCCAAGGGACCCGACTGAAGAAAGCCCATGAAGGACCATCCAAAAAGAGCCCCTTGATGGACCACCTTGAAGAACTCCTTGAAGAACTCAATTGAAGGGCCTGCTAATTGACCCTGCTACATGAGCCCCAAAAGGAAACCCTAAAGGATGCCCAAAAGGAGCCTTGTGCAAGAAACCCTTGAACGAGCCCTTGAAGGACCCTATTGAAGGACCCTAGTGAAGGACTGGGGTGAGGCCCATGAAGAACCCCTCTAAAGGACCACCCTACACGACTTTCATACGGGACCCCATGAAGAATCCCCGTGAAGGATCCCGCAACGAGACCACATGGAGGACCCCTCCTACTGCTTCAAGTATGCCTCAAGCCATGGAATGTTGCACCTAGCCGATTCTAGCAGCACCACTATTGCCATATTGTAGTCAAGGAGTGTGGCTCCTCCCCAACTGTGCCCACCGGGGCTCCCCAAACACACGTAAATAGGCACCACGATAGCATGTCCCGCACACTGGCACCACCGTGTGGTCCATAGGAGCTGTCCCAGTCTACTCAACTTTGGAACCGGACACCCAAGATTTGGCACCAGTGCCATGCAATGATGGATGCACAAGCTTGCAATCCCTGCAATCCCCCCGACTTGTGCTTCCACTAAAGGGACCGTCCTAGGATCTAGGAACTACATAGTTGAGCATAAATGGTTCAAAGATAGCTTAGTGCTACTCGGCATCCCAAATGATCCACGATACCCTTTTGAAAAATATGCATTTTTGACCACTTTTGGACCCTTTTCCAGTCAAAAATGGCCCTTTTCAAGGCTTCTTGGGAACTTGCATGGGCTAATATGGGAAAAAACAGCTCAAAACAGCCCAAAACCACTGTTTATCCACCCCAAGTGATCTATGAACAACTTTGGAAAAAAATCACTCAAGACCACTTTTTGACCCACATGTGAGACCGCCAATCCTACCCCAGCACCTGCACGGTGCACCACCGTTGGTGGCAATGAGGCATTGAAGGGTATTGGCAGTGTGGAAACAGCTTCAAAATTTTCCCATTTATCACCACAAGGGTGCCCAAGGCAATGCATGGCATTTGGTGTAAAAGCTACTTGAGGGTTCATCATCCAGTTTGGTGCCAATGCAAATGCCCCCTCCATGAACATCTTGGACTCCCAAAAAACCCAAAAATGGTTTTTTGGGGGGCAATTTTTGACAGATTTTGAAAACTTAGGTCCACCACTTGCGGCCCCAACTATTGAGTTTCTTGCCCAAACTTTGTGTGATTGTACTTCATATTCATTAGTTTCATCCATGAAATTTTCGGTCCAATCCAAATCACCATGACGGAGTTGTGAGTTTTTCCCATTTTGCATGTGTTTGCTGCTACTTGCTGCTTGCTACTTGCTGGCTGCTTGCTAAAAGGGGTAGCTCCACGCTACACCCTAAAGAGGTTTACAAAGCCTTACTGGTTCCACCGCTCGGTGACCCTACTACATTAACCCCAGGTTTAGGGTTAGGGGTCAGTGGCAGTCTTGTATGCACATAATCTAGGAACCACCATACATTGTATCATTTAAGCAACATCTGATGGACATGCACGCATCATGGATATTGTTGTGGTAGGCTGCCAGAAACAGAGTTCTCCTTGCGGGTTGTCATGTCAGGCCCGAGCCCGGCTGAGCCCAGGACCTTTGGCAACTGACCATGGCTGAAGGCCCCCGTTATGATCATGATTCACACTGAACAGTTCGAGTGTCAACTTCGAGTAAGATACAATGATCTCCAGGCGGTATCTGCCAATCTGCCAATCTATCTACAATGTCCAAACCATCGTTCCAAGCGTCGGCAGACAAGACGACGTCTGTCCGCTTTGAGAGGGAGGGGGCGTACCTGGCATTCTCAGATTGGCAGAGCCGGCCCTAGGTCCTTTTCGCATCCGTGCCTACACCCCAAACAAACCTGGTGTGCGCCTTGCTCAGGCCGCAGCCCACAATCCAAGGCACCAAAATGTAACGGGTGATCAACACACCTGCATGTGGGACTTGAAGGAGGACAGCACGTCAGGGGTAATATTGCTGAGCCATGTTGAGATGAAATAGGCCAAGGCTGAGTTATACCGCAGCCGTTCCTTTGAGTAACTCTCCACAAAGACGTCCCCAACTCGGATAGGCAGCGTGATCGTGAAGAACTCCTTGACCTTCTCCCAGTGCAGCTGCTCCTGATCGCCGTGCCGGCACACCTCTGCATTGAACTTCTCTTCCGAGGCGTTCAGCAGCACATAGCCCCGGCTCCGGTGCGTCTCCTCGTCATGACACATCATGGCCTGCCACAAGTCATCCACAGAGACCCAATACGGGGGATACTTGAAGCGAGCCACGTCCAGGATCAGCAGCAGCTGTCGCTCTTTGTGGTATCCCCCAATGGGGGAGAAATGCCCGTCCCCGGTCTGCCCCAGCGAGGACCGCGAATACGAAACCACGATCTGAGTGTCTACCTGCACAAGGACGGGTGGGGGGGGGGGGGAGTGAGATGAAGAGGCACACAGAAGGACGGAGCGAGGAGGGAGGGAGGAGCACAAATGCAGCAGATGTGCCATAAAAACGGCACACAGGAAATGCCGGCAGGCACCAGCAGCAACAATGAACCGGAGCCTTTTATATGCGATGCCCCCAGAGCGACGCATTAGTATGGTCTGACAATTTGAGATGCCCGTGCGCATACGATTGCATCGAATGCATTACACATACGCAAAGTGCCTGGACACGACGGCCCCGCATTGTGCCCGCTTATGGGAGAAGGAACAGTGCACATCCTCCCTTGGCTTGGCAAGTGCGAAATAAAAACGGCCAAAAAGCGACAAATGTCATGCATGAGTGGACCGGTTCCAGAACCTGCTGCAGAGGGTCAGTCTTCTGGGACCTCTGTCCTTTCCGATGATACATCGTTCGGGACTGCTATGTGCACCGCGCTGGCACCGCACGGGTGCCGCACGCACACCACTCAGGGGGGATGTTTGCCCGGCGCGCGCCCGGTCCATGCCCGGCGCGCTACTTTTGTATTAACTATCCTGACATATCAACGGCAACAGTTCCCTTGTAAACATGCGACGCATACTTACAATTCCACAGGTCAGCACTCCATATGCTACCAATGGAACTGATGGGCATGGAGTCCGTGAAATGTGTCATAAAGAACGGAAAATGGGGACAATGGTTAGGGTTAGGATTCAACCTGTCAGGCAGTCCATATCCCCAATTAGAAAGGGGTGGGTCCATATCCCCAATTAGAAAGGGGCCACTCAAAAAGCGTGGATTAGGGTCCGTATCAAAAGTGGCCCAAAAAGATACCCGGCGCGCGCCCGGCGTGCTGGCGCTCTCCCTCAGAGTAATCCCCGCAGCCATTTGCACTTTCTGCACACAAAACTGTGGTTCCTTTCTGCCAAATGTGCTGGCTTTATATGTTTTGCCCTTGGCTTGCCTCAGCACTTCGGAAGCTGGCTCATTCCGCGCGCAACTAGCAACGTCAGGCAGCCCGAGGGGCGCTTCACGGCGGCAATTTGGGCTGAGCAAAGGTCAGCGTTGATTTTCACTGGTACTGCAGACGATGTGTCCTTCGGTGGTCAAGTGAGAGTGCGACCATCGTCGATCATGGCTGCCTCAGCGCGTGGGGCCCACAGACAATGGTTTGATTTGCGTGTGTATGACAACAAGGGGTGACGGCCATCCCTGTGCATATGGCGAAGCATCGTTGGATCGCGGTCTGTTCTGCACAATGGTTTGCGCAGTGCTGATGTGTACGCGCGGCGCAAATCGCGAGCTTGTGCAAAATCGGGGACCCTCTCAGCATGCCAGGACACGCAAGACGGAAGGTCTGGAGTGCATCTCAGACTCACTCAAGGACCTCTGGACCAAATGTGACACAAACACACACACAATAAAAGCAGCATGCACATCAAAGCAGTAGACAAAGGGAACAAAATCTTCAGAGTCGGTCCTTGCGGGTTTAGGCTCAAGAACAGGCGCAGGCGAGCAAGGGGGCTGTCCTGGAGTGGGACGCCAGTACCGTGCCCATCGCGTGCGCGCGCGCGTGCGTTTTGGGCGATGGGGGATGGGGGTGTAGTTGTTCAGCCAATCCCGTGTAACTCTGCAGGTATCCGGGGCTGCCCTAATGAATGGTGTGGTTCGAAAGAGAGATTCACCGGAGCCCTGGACTCCTCGTTGGCCTCTCCCACTTACGCCTCCCCACTTGCCCCTTACAAAAAATTGTGCTTCACTTTGGGCTGCGGACACTCACTAGAGTCGAGGCACTCAGCACCGAACGCTGTGCAGGACCTTGAGAACCATTGCTGCGGTGTTCGTGGGACTTGGGGTCTTTTTGCATCTTTCTGTGTGTGCGTGTGTGCGCATGCGTGTGTGTGCGTGTGTGCGCGTGCGTGCCCAGGGAACTGTTACCCAAAGGAAATGGCTGGGATGCCTACTCACGCTGCTACCTGACCCACAGCGATGGGTAGACGGGTGGCCCCCTAGCCCTAACCCCTTTCCTGGACACAGATTCCTGGGGTTTCTGGGCCCCACTGCTGCACTCGTGCCGCGGCGCACAAGGCTGCACTGCGGCTGCACAGTCTTGTCCCCTGGTGCGCAGGCCTGCACTGGGGCTGCATGCACCTGTGCTCCGGTGTGCAAGGCTGCATTGCGGCTGTACACCGCCAAGGCAGAGGCTTACAGGAATCGAACAGGCATCAACCCAATGCTGCACCACTGAAATGCCGAATTCCGCGTGGTGCCGCGTGTGTGTTGGGGGCGGGGGGGCGGATGCGTACACCAAGATCGTCATGCCACGCCGACAGTCGCCTCGGCCCCTGGTCAGTGCCGCCTGTTGCATGCCTGCACTCACACCCCCGTTGCATCCCCACGGCACGCGCCTGCAATGCGGGCAGCAACCTCCGACGCCTGCGACGTGACCGCCTCCACATGCCGCAGGAACTGCTCCTTGGTGGTGGCATCCGCGCGGTAGGCCTTGGCCTCGGCGCCGTTCGCCCGGCAAATGCAGACGAACTCGTCGAAGTTGATGCCGTCCCGCTTCACCGCCTCCGGCGGGACGCAGGACATCAGCATCTCCTCGCTGAACCACCGCCACGGGGCCTTCCACATCCGGCCCGGGTCCAGGCCCAGGGCGTTGAGCGCCATCACGATTGTCGCGGGGCCGCAGTACGCGGGGTCGTTCTGCGTGTGGAACTGCTCGGCGATCTCGAAGTAGTTCCCCATCCCGCCGCGGGCCAGGGCCTCCCGGAACACCGTCTTCCCCTCATCACTTGAGAACGGGATCAGGGTAGAGGGCAGAGGGATCCGGTACTTACTCGTCGGAGGAATGGCTTTCAGCAGGCTTCGACATTTGTGCATATGTAATTTCTGCCAGCCACACGAAGAGTAGCATGAGGAGCAGGCGGTATTTTGGATGAGACCCACCCACCCGACTTCAGACCCCCCCCCCGGACCCCCCCTCCCCTCTTATAATTCTGTGGGGCGTATTTTTTGTAAGTCAAATTGAAGCCAAGACACTCTCCCAGGTTAGGCAGCCCAGCCCCAAAAGATGACACAGGTACCAACAGGAAAATCATCAATATGTAAGTCACCCATTGATGCTGTCGTACACGCCAAAAAATGTGCGACAGCTTTGTGTCGTGTCATCAATTGTTGATGGGTCTTCGGTCTGCCCCAGGGAAATTTTATAAGGCAGGCCCTGCAGTTGCCCTGTCCCTTCCCTCACCCTTGCCCAGCTTTGCTGCTATCGTTTGTTTCATTTTATGGTTTTCTACATTTTTTTCTTTTTGTCATTTTTCTGCTTTTTTTTCTTTTAGGTATTTTCTGTTCTATGCCCTAATCCTGTTCCTGCTCTTGCTGCGGCTACTTGCTGTTGCTGTTTCTGTTGCTGCTGCTGCTGCTGCTGCTGCTGCTGCTGCTCAACGTTCCAGCTGAGCTGGTGTCGCTATCGCTGATGTGGCCTCCACTTAGGGCTGTGCCCCACAGCCACAGAGAGATTTCTGCTTGGTGCCCACAGAAACACGAAGTGAAAAAGGGCAACAGCACACAACCAGACAAGGCTTCTGAAAACAAAGAAAGAAGGTGTAGCAGGAGCCCAACCCAGGACACCCTCGGAATCATAAAAGGGGGGGGGTCCAGAGCCTGAGACCCACCTACCCAGACCCCCCGCGTTTGCAAATTAATTCTGAGACACGAGGCCTGATGAGGAGCTGCAATGAAGCACAACAACTTGCAACAAAGATCTGGTGGAGTAGAAGCTTAAGGCACAGTTTGCAAAGTATGGAGTCTCTGCTAACCAACTGTGGCCGGCATGATGTGCCAACGGCTAGTGGCACTTAACCAGCAGCGCGGGACTTTGCTCCCAACCCAGTGGCCATCTCATCCCACATCAAGCCTGCCACACCACACTTTTCACTACCACATCCAGGGCCAAGCAGACAGCTCAAGCCAGCAAATGAACTTGTGTTGCCAGGGGCAGGGTTCTTTTCCATACTCCCCCTCACCGAAGACGCCATGTGTATGCACCGCGAAATGAAAAATCTTTTTTGTGTGAAATATTGAAGATACCTCAAGCCAAGCTCTCTTTTGTGTCAAATATTGAACATATCTCAAGCCAAGCTCGAGTACGCCTCACACTGTAGAGGGGATCCAATAGCCTACTAGCGGCCAAAGAGACGATTCCACCACGACAAACTGGGCCGGCTGTACTCTCACGTGCACGATGATGAGGGAACTGGGATTGAGGGTTGTAGGGAACCACAGAAGATGCACAAAATGACGCTGCTGCTGATGAACCCAATCTGCAAAAGAGGGCCAGCCAAGCCAACAAGGATGGGAAGCGGGTGCGTGAATCTGGACGCCAGGAATGTTGATGCAGATCAGTACGATGATCGTGGAGGGAGGCTGTTGGACAATCCCGATGCCTGTGAAATGCACCCTAACCAGCGACAGAGCAATGTGCTCTCGTGCAGCTTGCTACAGGCTCGCAATCCTCATACACCAGGTGGGTAGCACCAGATGAAGGATGAAACAAGATCAAGAAGCGGATGGATGGAGGAATGGCGGAAGCGTTTGGGGAGGGCACTCCCTAGGATACGTGCGCATAGCCAACCTGATAGGTACATACGTTGTGTGAAACATACCTCCGGCTCATGGTGGGCGGCTTCTAGGCAGCGGGACCCCCTAAATGCCGATTCCGGCAATTTCAAAGTCGCTACACCCCGAGACACAGGGAAGTGGGGTTTGGGGAAAAGAGAGAGGGAGGTGAGCAGTGCTGTGCTTGGACAGAGGGAAGGGTTTGTTTACAAATTTTTCTTCAGCAAAGATCCCATTTCTACCCCGAGGCCGAGGGGTGACACTCGTCCTTCCAATGGCCCATTCAAGCCCTGGAGGTGAGGGTGGTGCATGTGCCACGTGTGTCATTGACTTCCTTGCGCACGGTAGCAATGACTTGACACTCCATGGAAATCCCAAGTTAACAACGCAATCCAAGCACTGTGCAGAACATGTGTGAAATGTTTTGCAAAGGGGAATTGGTTCTCATTTCGATAGCCCAAAGGTGCACAAACTGCCTCCAGATCGCAATGAATAGTCATCACTAGTAGTTGAGAAACACTGGGAAACAAAAAAAAACCGTCTCAAATACGCTGCTCCTATGTCTCTTTTCAGAGAAAAAGGGAAATGGGACACTTTTCCGGTGTAATGGCCTTGGCGGCCTTCACGGTAAAACAGTGCAAGAGTTCCCTGAAGGTGCATCTGACCAACAACAACATTGCCCCGTTGTGCACCCCCTGCCTCCCGTGTCAGGGATGCACCTTGCTGACCACCAAAAGCGCTGAAATTGCCTGAAGTGACCATATGTTGGGGTATTGAGGGATGGTAAGGTGCGCACATGTGTGCAGGGTAGCCTAGCAGAGAACCTGCACTGCAGCCCAAAATGCCCAAGCTTGGCATGAAGAAGTATCATCATCTACCGAAGTCCAAAGTACAAGACAGCACTGAAACTACGACATGACATCTGTCACCCCGTGCGCCCAAATGCACTCTGCAAAAAACTCTCCAATCAGGAGTCCCTGTGAACGAATCCCCTTCCCCTTATCTGCAAGTGCTTGAGAGCTGAAAGATGTGAGAGAGAGAGAGAGAGAGAGAGAGAGAGAGAGAGAGAGAGAGAGATACCCAGGAGACCGCATGAAGAGACCTGGACCGTCGTTTGAAAGAAAGAAAGTTTGGCACCAGAGCTCGGGCATGCGCATGCGGTGACAAAACAACATGTGTAGAGGGCAATGACAGTCATTCAGTTCCTGCACGTGCTGTTCACCTTTACTCCATAGGAGCATGCCCTTGGACATGAATTGTTTTTACCCAGCACTTTCATGTCAAAAAGCTCTCTTGAGGAGCCCTTAGCACTGTACAGAGCTGGTTTGCACATGTTGCCCCGCGCCCCATACACACAATCAAGAGATGCGGGCTCAAAGGCTGCCCATACGGGCCTACTTATAGTTCCCCCCTGCGACAGGCACTGGAGATTGCGGGATCAGCAGCTAGAGATGTTTCGACGCAGGCGTAACTACGTGCAATTCACACTAGGCCTGGTGGATTGGCATCCTGCTCAATGGAGGAACATTGCGTTCACATCTATGACCTTCGGGAAGTGGGGTTGGGCAAGCACAGCAAACAAGGAATCACACCACAGCAATCATACTGCTTACGTCCACAGTCCCGGGCACAGTGTGATGAGAAATCGACACGGAGGATGACGCGAGGAGGGGTGGCTATGCGGTAAGGATGGAGTGAGAATGTGCTGGGAACAGATTAGAAAGCTTAGAAAGATTTGAGAGGCTTAGCCAGTGGTAACGAAGGAAGATATGCTGGAAAGAGGGGAAGTCTCATGTTGCTGTCATTCTTCTGTCGGACATAAGTGCAGGGCGGCGTGTGTACGCTTCTGCGAGGGAGGAGCAAACTGGTGTCCAGCGCTTTGCCTTTGTGTGACCTGCTGTTGTTGCTTGAGTCGTCAAATGCCTACCAAGCAGACAGCAGACGCACTCAGTGCCCTCATCGCCCGTCCAACAGCGGCACATTGGAACATTACTGTCTTGGAACAAACCTACGTCCCAAATTCCTTGAGCCATGCCTCACCAGCGCAGGCCTGTGGGGCTGTGCATATCCGATGCTGTTGTCCCAGGGTCTCACTCGGTTGTGTTGAACAGCGACGCACTGTCGCCCCAGCTCTGGGCCATGGAGAAACGTGCCGCCCGGAACTCACAAACGGGAGGGCGGCCGGATGGAAACGCTTGCGGACTGGGCCCCGTCTTCCGTTTGGCCCCGAGGGTACATTACACTCCCCATAACTGTACACCGCAGCGGACTCGGTGCAACGCCTCCACAACCCGTCAATCCCCCCGCTGAGGCGGCCGCATGGTCCGGCGAGGCTCGCGCAGGGTTTGCTAAACCACTTGGGGGGGGGGTGTGATCTGGCGGGGGGGGGGGGGGGTGATCTGGCAGACCCACCCACCCAGGCCACCTGAAGGTCATCTTGTGGTGAATGGTGCAGACCGCACGATGGTGGTGACGGGTGCGGCGAACCTCCCCCGATTTCGCCCTGCCCGTCACTGGGCACCCGGGCTTATGCTCCTGGTCGGTGCCCCCCCCCCCCCCCGCACGGAGCTGTGTCATTGGGTGCTTCGTGGGGGCGGGTCCCAGGATTTTGCTTGTCATGTGGCCGACGCAACGGCGGGGAGGGGCAGGGCATGATTCTTGGGTGCACAATTTTTTTTTGCCCTCTATTCAAAGTTTCATTTTTCCCTCCAGGAAAATGTTTTTTATTTTGGGGTGGGTGGGTGGCTTGACATCCCCGTGCCGTTGGCCATGATACAATACGTCTCCCGAATACACAGTGGAAAATACCTTCATGAACCACCTGCCACTACCCAGTGACTCTGAGAAACAGAAGCATTGGGCGCCAAAACAGGGCCCTGGGCGGGCGGTGACGGGCGTGGGCATGAGAAGTTGCAATGGGACGATTTGTTGTGCGAGGGTAGCAACCCCCCCCCCCCCCTCCCCCTCGTATTCAGGGAAGGATTAGCCCAAAGCCCTCCTTGTATTCAGGCCAGCTCGAAGGACACCCCTCCACCTACTCAAGGGATCAACGATCCCAGGGATATGCGGTGTGGGCCGTGTCTTCCCAACTGTGGGGGGGGGGGGGGGGCTACACGTGCAGGGAAATGGACAATGGCATGTGCACCCCGCAAAAACACAAGTGCACTGCCAAGTCAGGCTAGGCTGACATTTTGGACGGCGCCTCAAGCGGAGTGAGCCCCAAGAAGCAATCCACCGGAAGGCACATATGTCATGCAGCCCTTTTCTGTCGGTTCTCGCAATGTGGGAACAGTATTACAAGCAGGGTCAGGGCAGTCACTAATGTACATGCATCTCTCAATGCGTGGAAGGTTCGAAGGCAAAGAGGCAAAGAAGGGGCGTTGAGGCGACGGCCCAATGTGCTGTGTTCCTGCTGAAGACTGGGAATCGAGTACTTGGTTACGCTTACGGTGCTTGTTTTAGGGGCGAAGGGGGCACGGGTTCGGGGGCTCCATAAATGCTGGTTGGCGACCTAACAGTACAACGGGTGTCCAGTGCCTATGTTTTGTGTGACCCGCTTGTTGGCCGATAGTTTTGGGGGGGGGGGGGGGGCTAGACAGTGTTCTGCAATGCTTGTCCCATTGCTTACCACTGCAGACTGTGGTCCCGGTGGTGTGCCCACTCCCCTGCCGGTGCTGACAGGCTGCACCTTCAGTGAAGCGTGAAAGCTGCTCTCCACCACCTCTGATGTGACATGTAACACAGGGCCAGGAGTGGGCAGGGGGGGGGGGGTTCACCTGCGTTTTCTTATACTTAATGCACACAAACAGGGCTAGTTTTGCAATTCACCCGCCAGAAAGCCTCAAAACGCCAAGGGGAAGACCCAAACAATGCAGAGCACACCCCAAAGATGTATAGGTGGTCCCGGGATCCTACGATAGCATCACTAGTTGTAGGGTGAGTTCCCGATGTGCCCGGTCAACTCCTCCCAATACCTGAAAGGGGGTTTGGTAATACACCTACGCATTACCCGATGGCCAAGCACGCCCTTGCAGCATCCCTTCGAGGGTCGAAACATACAAAAAACACCGCAGTTGCAACCACCTTTGAGTGGTAGTCGGTGAACACATTGACACTTCGTCCCAAAAGCGACACTAAATATAGTGTAGGTGCTGCCCTGACCACACATACACTCACGCGCGCGCACACACACACGATTGCAGGGCAAACGGGCACAACTCAGGATCCGAATGCCACAATCCTCGCCAGTTTGATCGTCAACCAAGACAAAGCATGTCCAACGCCAATAGGCGCCTTTCTACAGTACAGGGGACAGGGCAGGTACTTCCTAGTTCCTGCAGGAAGTCTCGACTCAGCCTCTAGCAGCGTTGCTCAGCCAGAGGCTTGCAGCAAATAAGCACGATGAGCTACCTTTGTGCACCCCCTGCCAGGTCAGAGCCAGCCCTTGTTCCCTGCCGTGCTTCAGCGACAACGAGGCCTGTGGCACCAGCACTTCTACCCTATTGTGACTCGATTTTTTGGGTGGGTGTGAGGGAAGGAGGGACCATGGAGAGAATGGTAGTCATCACCGGTAGCATGGACCATCATTGGTGCATTACACACACACATTGTCGTGCCCAATCTCTTTACATGTACATAATGCGTCACTGCAGGGTTCCAAGAGTTTACTCAGGTTTGCTGCATCCCAACACCATGCACCATTAATTCCGTCAGCTGTGAGGTGGTAGGTCAGCATCCACGAACTATATGCATCTCCTGCCCACAATGCATGTGACTCCAGCCACCGTTTAATGTTGGCTACCACCACGCAGCGTTTGTTCGGCATGTGGTATGACACATGGTGTAGGACTTTAATGGTAGACTTCACTGAGTGGGGGCTCCCACAGTAGGCTTTTTGAACCGCACCGTGCATTGCTCTCATTACCATGGTTCGCTTGTACCCGCACAGGAGAGACACATGTAGCCACGCAGCCCCACTCAGGATCTAGGAAAGCCAGGAGGTGGCCTAGTTTCCAGGGTTCTTTAACGCACCTGTAAGGATCGCTAGCAGATAATCGGCCGTTGCTCGGCTGGGGGATTTCAGGGGGGCGTCCAGTTTTAGTTCCCATGACGGAGTGAGGGCAGCAGGTTCAGCGAACGCTGTCCCCTCTGAGTCCCCTTCCCCCAGTATCATTACCACCCCTACCGCCTTGGTGACAGGATTACAATAAGCCCCTTTGCATTTCGCAACGTGCTTGGAAATGCAGTCGCAGTCCACATCCAGGGCCTAGCAGGATTTCAAGATCTGCCACACCTCCTCTACCACTTTGGCCCTATCGCTTGGGGAGGAATCTGGAGCCACCAGTATGTTATCTCTGAACTGGCACATGGAGACCCGACCCCACCTGGTGTGCCAGACCGCCCACCCCTCATCAGAAATCTCCAATGTGCCCAGTTTGCGGAACAGTTGGCTTCCCTGGTATGCCCCCAACACTGAATGAAGGTCTGCCCCTTGGGCAGAGAATAGTCCTCCCATAGGGATACAATTCGTCCTTACCCACAAGGCTCCTGAGCTGTAACACCCATTGTTGTTACCCAGTTCGTGGGATACCAAAGCAACTAAATCCTCATGGTTGATATAGTGGAAATTCTGACTTGACGCCTTTCCCGCCCGATCCATCTTTGCATGCATGTGATGGATGCTCCAGATGAGGTCTTTCGCTCTCCACCGTTTACGATTAGTCAGCCATTCACTGCTTGCTTTCAGGTGGTCGTGCATTGTGGTTGGTGGGATGTTCTTGAATTGTTCTTTGCCATCAAATTCTACAATAGCTGTGAAGCCATTGTTTGCACACCAGTGATACCAAGATGACAATTCAGTAACGGAAAGCGTCAAGAAACTCATTGCGACTTCCTGTACCAGATACTTCAGGAGGCGTGTGAATGCGCGTGCTGCTACCCTTGGTTTGGATTTCTGAACAATGGGCTGAGGCGATGCTGCAATAGGCCGCCATTGCCATCCTTTTCCGGCCCAGAGACTCTTAGCCTTAGCTATAATGTACAACTTGCACTGTTTCGCTTTCTTGTTGAGGGGCCGGCCCAGTTGTTGTACCATTTCTCCCACCTCCTACATGTATTGCTTCCCTATGCGCCCGTCTTGGAGGTATCTGCCCTCTCTAAGGAGTTCCGCAGTGCAGTCTCATACCCATTGGTTACAGAATCCCCATAGTCCTGCGCCCTTGTCTACCACGCCAACCATGAAATCCTCCGACAGTTCCCTGGCAATATTCTTGACGTGGGTCAGCAGTTTACCTGGCTTTGGAAATGCATCAATAGGGATGCTGTGGTCGGGGGGTGGGGTACCCTTCACCAGAACAGCGAATGCCCTGAGCCCTTTCAGGACTTCTTGACAAAAAAACTTGCCGGGTAAAGACAAGGGTCACGGGGGCGGAGCGCAGAGCCAGAGAAGTCCGTAATCCGCACTGGGATAAGAGCTACATGATTGCCGGTGGTCTAGAGTTCTCCATACCGACCGGCCGTGTGCAGATGTGCCTTGCAGGTGCACTTGGGGCGGGTGGAACACCAGTCTTTTGCTGTGGACGGCTTACTGAAAACTGTCTGTACTGTGTGTGGTGTGGATCTCACCACGCGCCCGATGTGTTTGACCGCTTGTTTCTCCCATGCTTTTAGTTCTGTCGTATGTAGAATGCGGAATAATTGCCTGTAAATCAAATATTTTTGTCCTTTCGTGACATTGGGCACCATAACTGATGCCCCATAGGCCAGGGGTATATCTAGGGATTGAGCCAGAGCGGATAGCTCCCCGCGCATTCCAGTCACGTGCGCATAATCCTGGACGTACTCTGCTTGCTTGATTTCTTTGAGAAGTCGCAGTACCTTTTGGTGGTGCCAGTGGTTTGCTCTGGGCTTGCCTTCTTGTGGAATTCCCGGCGCCATGTCGTTGACTACCCATTTGCGTAACTCAAACCACCATGCACGCTCCCTGATCCCCGCCCACCACATGGTGTCTACATATCCCAAGACAGCGATTCCCTATCCCGCCATTTCAATGGTTAACATGATCCGGTGATCCGGAGGGCATCAGTCATATGCTTTCTGAGGCGCTGAACGGGCGCCATGTGGTTGAGACCGACGTACAGAATGCCCAGGTTCAAGTGATATATAGCATAGATCAAGTAATATGGAGGAGTGACGGACACCCTCCATGCATGCACAAAACTGAGGCGGCGCACTTCGCGGAGTCCCTTATGCGTGTTGTATGGTAAGTATGTGCCACTCCTGCATTAACTCAGCCCAGTGACCCGAGTCTTTTGCCCGCAGCACCACTCCCATTTGGAGGGTCAGCGCAGCGCAAATACACACACACACTGCACGCGCACTGTGCTGCCCCCGCAGTCCAAACCCCCTCAGTAGCAGTCAGTAGCAGCAGTAAGACAGAAATCATCGTCAGACCAGTGGAACACCTTGTGCTCCATTTCTTGGATCAACTGGATAAGTGGACACACTCCACTCTCGGTATCGAGCACTTGACATTGTACACGGTGGCAGGCTCCACAATATGGCTGCACAGCAAATAGCAAGACTCAGTGCCCTAATTCGGGGCCTCAGGCCTAATTACCGTCAAACTGCCGTCGGTTCCCTTCCGACCGCCGTTGGTTACCCTCCACTCGGTTACGCTCCAATCGCCGTCAGGTACCCTCCACCGTTGAGCTGAGTTATGTACATTGATGCCTTGTTTGAAGTGTATGTACAGAGGCCGGTTGACTCGTGCTCCAAGAGGACAGGCCTGTGGGGCTGTTGAGGACCTCTGGGGGCAGGCCAATTGCATCCACTGCCCCGCACAGGCCTTTGCAGAGAAGATTACGAACATCGTAGCAGTTCCTTCGATGCTGGAATTCACCGGCGTGCACTCTGTCGTGTCTTCTTCCTGGGACTGCAAAAGGGACGGAGGAGTGCACAGCATGAGACAGACACACAAGTGAGACGCAGCACGCGGGGGCACAACCCGTCATCACCTGCGCGGCCACAAGAAAGGACGCCTTGGGGTGTTTGTGCCATAAAAGCTGAGGAAGTAGGTGGTGGGTACATCCGGGTATATGTACTTGTTCACCTTGGGGCGGGGGGGCTGAGGCAATGGTCACTGTGGCAATAGTCCCTCAAGAGGGATGTGCTCCTAGAAAGGTGGCATGTGGACAAGGGAAGTGCTTGGGCAAGGGCTGCACTTCGACAAAGGCGGCACTCGGGCATGGGCAACACCCCGACAGGGACAATGCTTGGATATGTGCAGTGCTGGCACTGTTGGAACAGGAGCGTTGATCTGGCAACAGGTGTACATGTGAATGGGAAGCGCCGACAACGGCGGTGCTTGGACAAGGGCAGTGCTTTGACGACGGCAAAGCTTTGGAAACCATAGTACTCCAACAAGAGCACCACGTGGACATGGGGACTGCACGAACAAAGGAGGTACTTGGATAAGTGCACTGCACTAGGAAAGGCACAAATTGGACACAGGCAGTGCTTGGACATGGGCAAAGCATGGGCAAGGGCTGTGTTTCGACGTGGGCACTCCTTGAGCACGGGGATGCTCCACCAACTGGAGTACTTGGAAGTGGGCAGTGCTCCAAAAAGCATAGTACTTGGGGGAAATTCAACAAGGGCGGCTTGGACCAGGGTAGTTCGTCGTTTCTTCAGCTGTGCTTTGGCATTTGAGTGCAAAATGGCTTCTTCGAAATAACAAATATTTGACCTGACCACTGCCTTGTTCTGCATCCCAACGACCCACATTGCAGGTGGGATCAAATGGGAAGTCTATTGGAAACTTGAACCACGTCCTCTCTACAGGTCCGCCCATTTCATTTGCCACCCCTTCCACCTCCTCCGCTCAACAGCCTTCCTGGTGACATGCAGGTCCTTGCTGCCATGCAGAGTGCAGATCTCTGGCGAGGCACAACAGCTGGACCCTGCTGCATGCAGATTCGGCACCACCTCACACTTCCTTTCGAGTGGCAAGAGGGAGACTGCGTCGTCTGCACTTCCCTAAGCCATGCCTTGGAGCAAGTTCCAGTCACAGAATCTGTGTACAATAGCCCTGTTTTCAGATCCCGCCGCCTCCCTAGTTCACCTGGCCGCTTGAATTGGAGAGCCCTGCTTCCCCGTCCATCCCCATCTCCAACCGTGGTTGGACGGTTGGGCCATGAGTGCGCCCCTTGCGCTCGTCCTCGTACTGCCGTTGTAGGAGCCCTCTTTACTACTGCCCTTGTAGCAGCACTGCCCTTGTCCACGCATTGCCCATGTCCACGCTCTGCCCTTGTCCAAGCTTTGCCCCTGTCGGAGCACTGCCCATGTCTGAATACTGCCCTTGTCCAAGCACTCCCATTCTCCAGAGCACAGCCCCTCCAGCACTGCAACACAAGTGCACAACACGAAACCAGACCGAGGTGGACCCGAAGCCGCTGAGTTGCGGTGGAGGAGTCAACGGGTAAATGTCCCGGGCCCCGCAGGAAATCATAACTGAGATCACATATCAAAGGGGGGCAGTTGTTTTTGTAGGAACCCGGATGGGCTGGACCGTGTGGCACATCATGTACAGCGACAGTACAAGCACGTAAGACCCGAGATGGGATGTGAACAATACCACGGCATTGTACTGCCGAGCGTAGAGAGAGAGTTCGGCGCCCTGCCGTACTGCGGCCTACTCCAACTCCTGCGCTTCTTGCACACCTTGCATCTGTGGGGCCAGTGGAAATGATGACCCCTTGACCAATATCATCCTTGAGCTTGTGTTTGGAGACCATGTCCAGCGCCCGGAAGTGGTTCCGGAGATCTGCAATCTGATGCATGTGTGAAACGGACATGACAGAAATACCAGTATGACCGACATGCGGCAGCAACTGCGTCACGTTGAGCACCAACAGCAACACCAGTGCCAACACCCAGTCCGATCCGCACACAACACAGGGATGCACAATGCGCGTGCAAGCAAGGGGCTTGAAATGCCTTGCACTCCGACAGCATGGGGCCTCTGCCAGCAGCTGCACACCGCTGGCAGCAAAAGCAAGGCATAGTGCTGTGAACTTCAACAAAGCCTGTTTACATGGGTCTGGCCCTTGCAACAGACGTGCGGGGTATCCGAGACGGTCAGAATCGCCATGAAACCCCCTCGTCCTACAAGATGAGGATGTTGCACTGAGCGCTGATTCGGATTTGTTGACTCCTGGCCTGGCAGTTTCAGAAAATCCTTGCCGGGCTTGACTGAAATCACACTTTTTCTCCTTAATGCACACAAACAGGGGGAATCCTTGCACTGTGTGCGCACGGCGCGCTACTTTTGGAACACAGTCCCGCGAGAAGGCCTTACAACGCTAAGTGGAAGACACAAACAAAGCACAGAGCACCCCAAAGATACGTATTGCATGATTGACGGAAGCAAGCACCAAATGCCACAGGACTAATCATGTGCTCGAACACGGATAATTCAGAACACCACGCTGCGATCTTGTCAAACAGAAACACTCACGAGCACAATGCCGCCCTTGTTGAGGCAGAGGCTCGGCTCCGGGCACACAGCTAGACTTCACCTCCACCGTGTCTCTACCCTGTCCAGTCGGTCCGATTGAGGAAAAGCATCAGGCCGGAAATCTTGGTGTCCGGCTGTGCAGCATATGTCAAAACCAGAGAGCTCGCATTTCTGGCAAGAGCCTTCCGCATTTGGAAGCCCGTGCATTCCAACAGCTGCTGCACTGACTTTTCAGCAAAGCCCCAGCGGAAACTTCAATGACAGTGTCTCTGATTTCCTCGAATTCTCCGTTCTCCCTCTACCGGTGTTTCTGTCTGTGTGTCTGTCCGCGCAAATGCTGTAAGGCTCAATGGGTGCCCAATGCTAATCGTTGTTCTTCTCAGCCCAATCCTCATTCCCAGCGCCCCGGCGAGGGCCAAATACCTCCTGCTGCAAATCCTTAATGTACTCATCTGATTGCTTCTGGGCGTCTCTTTGCTTTCGCATGTGTTCCAAAATAGTGGCTTTGAGCTGGTCTCGCTCCTGCTGCAATGCCTTGTTTTCCTGGTGATCAACAAGTCCAAAGTTCTTTTGAAAGATGACAGCCCCCATCAGCACAAGACATTGTTTTGGCACTTACAAATGACTGGCATGCTTGCACCCACGCAAAAGGACTGTTGTTGACAGGTGGTCATGCACCAACAAGCCCTTGGCACCATTTTGGGGGGGGGGGGGTGTCATTGTTCCTTTCACAGGCATCAAACATCTGGCAGCCATATCTATGGGTTGCAGTTGAGAGGACCAGGGTTTTGCTTTGGATCACGTGCACCGCTCTTGTTTGGCAACTGGTGTGCAGGAAAGAATGATGGCTTACCACTTTGCCATGGGCTGTGCCCTTGCGCCAGGCCTCGGACCCGCCACCACAGATGAGGTCCAACATTGTACTTAAACGCTGTGGATGACTGCAACGATGGGGCTTCACCGCTACATCGCTCGCCTGGGCACCTTTGGTGGTTGTGGACCAGCCACCCGAACAGTGTACGGTCTGCAGTAGAGCTTTACTCTCCATCCTCACCCTCAGTACCGCAAACCTATTCAGAGGGTGGGTTGACATGTGGGAGCCACCTTGATGTTTCGCTTTAGGCATTATAGGCAGCACATCCCAGCCCAACAGGTAACAAGGACGGCCCAACATCCCTCTCCCAAAACCAACAAGGTACACACCGACGGTGTCTCTCACAACCATCACGAAGTTGGGCAAAAATGAATCGTAAAAAATGATAGATGTTTTGGAGGCGCCATACCAAAAAATGCTCTCGCAAAATATTAAAAATCGAAGGGGAAAAAACCAATTTTTTCAGTATTTTAGGGGCAAAATCAAAATACTCGAATTTGCCCAGTATCAAATCCCTTATGCAGCTGACCCTTTGCTTGGATTTGTTGGTTACAAAATGGTTATCAAATGGTTACAAAATGGTTACAAAAACATTCGGGAAAACGGGTCGTTTTCCTGGCACCACCCACGAAAACATGGAAATTCAAAAGATGAATCTGTGCCCCATTTGTCCCTATTGACTTCTGTCGTTTTGTTGATGGCCTCAGGTTTGCGTGCACTCAAGCAGCAGTGGGATGTCGACTGTTAGTCCGGCTGCTAGTTCAGGTTGACACTCAGGCGCCCGTATGGCTTGGTGCATGTGTCCAAATGCGCCTCGTTGTGCTGACAGTGCTGTGCCTCACAGGCCCCAGTTCAGGCAGGGATTCAGGATCGCTGCACTCTGCTACAGTACAGCGCCACCTCTGCATTGAACGTATGGCAGAATTGCTTTGGGTAAAAGGTCCTCAGGGCATAGGGCCCAGCATCACCCGGTTGACGCAGACTGGTGAAACCCGTTTCAGACCTGTCAGCACAAGCTCGCTCCTGAGCCTTGCCGGGCCACTTATGCCCTGATCTGAAAGAGGCCAAGTGCTGTTTGGAGGCTAGTTCTCGTTTGCTACGGCATCACGTGTACCAACCAGGACGTTTGTTAATTGAACAGAAAAATTCGGGCCGTCCAGTAGCCGATTGTTTAGGCGCACAACCACCGGCGATTGCAGAGCAACCGACGGCGGTTGGAAGGAAATTGACGGCGGTTGGAGAGCAACCGACCGCGGTTGGAGGGTAACCGACCACGGTTGGAGGGTCACCGACCGTGGTTGGGGCTAACAACGGCAGTTGGAGGGTATCGGATGGCGGTTGAAGGGTAACACACACCGATGGGCGACCGCATCCGTTCGCATCTCAAAGATGACCACTACTGCCCATTCGTTGCAGTCAGCTAGCGAGCGTTGCACTGAACTGCCATGCCACTTGGTCAGTATCATTCTCCATTCCATTCTGCCTTTCTCACAGAGGATCGCACCGCACCTGTCTCCATCTTGCTTACCATTCACCAGGTTAGGTGCCTTGCACCACCCCCCCTAGCCAGGACTGCAACTCTCCCCAGACGTCACACCTCTTCCAACTTTTGTACTTTGTCCCCAACTTCAAGGGTCTGCTTCCGCATCGCTGCCAGTTTTCGCTCATGCAAGTCCCTCTCATCTCGGGCAACCTCGACCTGCACACAGGCGCATGTGCAAGGCAGGGCGGGAGTGAACAAAAAAAAAAACTCCTTGATTTACGCCTGACCCCCAAAATGGGCACACCTTGGAGAAAGCAAGCAGCCACCAAACACAGCAAAATTTCAAATCATCTAGCAATGCATCCAGCTGAAGTTTGTTGTTGGTAAAGGGAAGGCATATGAATCTTCACCCCCTCTCGGTGTTGCTGAACCAAATTTGGTCATCAACCGCCGGCGGTTGCGGAGACTGGGGGGCGGTTCTTGAGGGGCGATCCTTCGTGAGAAGACAATGCATCTCGTTGTTAACAGACCACCCTGGTGGAAGGGATGGGGGACGTGCCGTTTCCCCTTGCTTTGCGGCAATGCGAGTGGCAGGCGACATACAGCAGTCGCTACATTGAACGGAAACCAACGTCCGCTCCAACCCTCTCCAACACTGCCCCACCCTCCAATACTGTCGAAGCCTCACCAACCCTGTACGACCCTGTGCAAGCATGCCAAAGCCTTTACAACCCTCTGCAGCAGCAACCCTGTCCAAGCCTCCACATCTCTCGCCAACCGTGTAGAACTCTGTCCCAAAACCTCCACAAGCTTCTCCACCTTCTGTCACTCTGCGTGACGCCCAATGACAGATCCTCGCCTCAGAGAACACCCCGCCAGCCGCATAGGAAAAGCAAAACATGCACAGGACACCCGGCTGCTCTGTTGCTAATACGGAGGCAAATGCTCGGAAAAACACGCTTGCACCCAAACACAGCACAGTCGAACGGGATGAGGTGTCTGCTGACATGAGGGTGGAACCACGGCATCCCTGTCCAGAGCATTCAAAGCCTCTCCGGCCATGACCAGCACCCTCCAGCCTCTTGTTGTGTTGTTGTTTTGTACACGGGCGCGTTCCCCCTTGTTTTGGAGCCATGAACGGCCACCATTGTTGGGCCACAGATGGATATTCAGCATGAACATGTCCCAAGCGAAACCAGTAGGTTGGCAGGGGCCTGGAAAATGTCTTGTGCACTTGAATAAGCACCGGTATTGGGCCGCATGAAGGTTGATTCGTACAATGCCACCAGTTGAATGATGATTGCGGGAACAAACATGCCTCTCATGCATAAGTTAGGGAATGGGAAGAGTTGCACGCTCCCATGCTATGCAGCAAAAGCACATGCCCCTCATATGCACACGGGAATAGTGCAGCGAGGGTGCCCTATGACCAGCGGACAAGGAAGAATGCCATGCGCCAGTTGTGTGCGAGATTTGGAACGTGGGTGAACGCATGGGGGTATGGCCCCAGAGCAACACGAGTTTAGAGGTTGAGAGAGTGTCTGGTGAGGAAAGAAAGGTTGAAACCTTCTGCCCTCTACAATCCTCCCCGAACGCCGTCATAGCTCGCTAAATCCCAACCCCGCCAATCTTTTCCAGCCTTCGACAAGCCTCTTCGACCCTCTGCGACGGCTCCCAACCCTCCAAGCCTCCCCCGAAGACCTGCAGACACCCCAGCCCACCCCACCCCACCCCACCCCACCCCTAACACCACCCCAAAAACGACGGGATTGAGCAACACAACACAACTTACCTTCGCTTTGCATTCCGCGTGGCGCTTGAGCGCTTCGTCCAGTTCCCCTTTCGTTTTCGCCACAACGTCGTCGTTGGATCGCTTGATATTGTTCATACGCCCAGTGAAGTAGAGCCGCTGGCTCTCTAACTGCGTGGCGGAATGGTGGGAAGGGGGAGATAGAAATGCCGTTGTCAGATCAGGTTGGACTGCGTCGCCCTTGCATGATCCTGCCCGATCACTTTGAAACATGGAAATGCACAAAATATAATCATTTCCTTTTTCATGATGAGGTGTCTAAACAATTTGAAGGTTGCAGGCAGTCTGTGCAATCTTGGGTTGTTTTTAGGGCTGGAATGGGGTAGGAACAGTGTTGGTCTTCGCACTCTCGACTCCTAAACAATGCATGTGTTTTATATTTTGGATGTGTCTTCTTGTTGAAGACGAGATACAGCACCATCACCTGCACTTAATCGCAGTTGTGTCCCTAGATGCTAAGGCAAGTCTGCAGCTGCAGGCTGTAGAAGGGAAGAGGGAGAACACATGCACCGGGGGCCAGGGCTGTGCACCACCTGCGAGCCGATGCGTCCCACTGCCATAATATGGTGCAGCCCGTCTTTCGCACTGCCCCCCCACCCCCACCCCCTTCCACACTGATGAAAGCAACCCATCCCAATTCAAACAGATTTCAAGAGTGGCGTGTTTAACGCATACAGAAATGATACATAAACATATCTCGTTTGGGGCTGCCTATTAAAAAGGAAATTTGAAAAATACATTGAATCAACGCAAATTAAATCAAAGTTAAATAATAAGAAAACAAATAAAACCCAATAAGGATAAAAAATAATAAATAAGAAAACCCGCATCTTATCTTTGGAACAAGGTCGGGTTCAGATGAGTAACCCTTGACGCAACGGTAAAGAAATCCCACAACCCTCAAGAGCCCCTTCACAGTACCTATCCTCAGAACCCTGACTGAACAACGCTCGACAACCGTCTAGCCAGATGCAACCCTGAATACGGGGGGTGTGGGGGGGTTTCGCGTGGGGACAATTTTGCCACAGATAATTTTGCCAGGGGACAATTTCGCCACCCTTGAAATCCTGAAAATTCCAAGTGTCATACACCCGAACAACTGCAATAAAAGAGACAAGACATGCACCAGACAAAGACTCCCAAATTTCAACACTTCGCCACAACATTGTCACAAAATGGTGTTTTCTGAGAGGGCCCAAGCGCGCCTACGAACTCACCTCACCTGAGCCAACCGTTTCTAGCACAGATGCACCTGGCAATGTTACAGTGATGGCAGTGGTGCTGCTCTACGTTGCTGTAAGGGAGCTCCACAAGCTGCCCACCCCAACCCGAACGCACTTTGAATCACCTCCCATCCCCATGCCGGTCTCGAGCAAATACGCAAAACTCAATCACATTCCGAGAGCCGTGCCGTGCCTTGGCCGTGCCCGTTGTTTGCTTTGGTTTGGAGGTCAGTTTTGGCGTCAACCACAATCAACGAGATAGGAAAACAATTTTATTGAAGTTTTTTGGCTTGAAATTATACCACGTTCTGAGTGTCTAATTTTTTTTCTGCCATGTTTGTTTGCTGAGGAGGCCCGTAGCGGCGAAACTAGTTCAAAGTCAATCACATTCCGAGAGACCTTGGCCGTGCCCATTGTTTGCTTTGGTTTGGAGGTCAGTTTTGGCGTCAACTGCAATCGGCGAGAGTGGAAAACAATTTTATTGAAATTTGTTGGCTTGAAATTATACCACGATGAAGGGCCAGGGGGAGGGACAGTCCAGTCCATTCAAACAGAGGTTGGACGTCTGTCTGGGCCCCAGAAAAGTTTATCTCTGTGGGGTTGTAAAGAGACACCAACTTCGGAGGCGATACCAACGGCAAACTTTGTCCGGGTGGCCTACAGTGCTCGAGAAATTGCATACGTGTTGAATGATGATTGATCATTTTGTAGGGGCTGGGGGGGGAGCGTTAGCGCGCCGGGCATCTTTTTTGACCCGTGCCCCACCGGTGACCTTTTAGGGGGTGCACTAAGTGCAGTGCGCGCGTAGTGCAACTATTTGCACGTCTAGCCGTCCTAGAACCCCATGCTTTGTGATACTATGGGCATTATTGTTGTTTGACAACGGGTATTTTGATGCTTCTTTCACATTCGGGATGTAGTATATTTGGATTCTCACCCAGTTTCACCCATTTTCATTTCCACCACATCCACTCCTTACTAGGTTGATTTCTCGGCACCATGGGTACCCCAAGAAAGCAGGGGTGATGTAGCCATTCCACCCAACTTTGGGCCCCTGAGAAGGCAGGGGTGATGTAGCGAATACTGAGTTTGCGCTTCGTTCTTGTGACGTGAGGCAGAAACGCCGTCTAAACCGCTTGCGGCTTGGGGATTACCATGGCGAAATCCATGGGAAAGGTAAATGCAAAGTACCGTTTGTTAAGTACAATACAAATGACATTTGGAGTTGTTGAATTCACAGCTATTGTCTAATTATGCAACGTGCTTTGTCGGGAAGGTGCGCAGTCCATCATGGTCTATTGGGGGGCCCTTCTCCATCAAAGGGTATATCCGGGGCTGAAGTCGGGATAGTTAATAGAAAGGTAGCGCGCCGGGCAAACATCCCCCCTGGGGCGTTGCCAGGCTTCAAAGGACATCCTTTTCTCCCTCAGGGAGGGTTGTTGGGGGTTTTCGGTGGTTGAGGGCTGTTGAGGGTTAAGTTGAGGGAGATAGACTGTTGATGGAGGTTGTTGAGTGTTGCGGATGGTTGTTCAGGGTTGTCAACGGTTGTTGAGGGTTGTCAGGTATCGAAGCGTTGTTGGGGCTTGTGGAAGATTATTGCTAGTTGTTTGGTTGTTGGGGGTTTGGTGATTTTTGAGGTTTGTTGGCGGTTGTTGGCGGTGATGGAGGTTGTTGATTATCGGGAAGGGGTTGTGGAAGGTCATTGGTTGTGCAGGTCTGTTTACAACTGTTGAGTGTTGTGAAGGGTTGTTAAGGGATTTTACACGTTGTTGGGAGGTGTTGAGGCCTGTTGGCAGTTGTCAGGGCTTGTTTTTAAACGTTCCAAAACTGTGGAGAGTCTTTGAACACTTCGTCACCGCTTGGGTTGTTGATGGTGGTCGAGGCATGGTAATGGCTACAGGGGGGGGGGGGATTTCGCGATGGGAGAATTTCGCCGGGAAAATGTCGCCGTTAAGAAAGGTGGCAAAATTTCCCCTGGTGAAATTTCGGCAGAACAGTTCCATACTTCGCCACAGCTACAGGGATTGTGTCTTCTGAGAAGAGCCAAGCGCGCCTACAAATGCGCCCGAGCCAACCGTTTCTTGCGCAGATGCATGAAATCTGGTGCCGCTGATCCCTCAATTGGTGCATGCAAACCCAAAAGATGGCAGCCACACACACTGTGTGATGCTCATGCAGTGCTACAGATAGGAACAGAAGCAAAGGGGGCTAATTTAGAGACAACAATGGAAGGTTTACTTCTTTTTTCTGCCCGCTCCTCCAGTGCTACCCGACCCTCAGGCTGTCACACATGCTTGTGCTTTTGAGTGGGAAGGTGTGCCTCTGCAGGTTTTCAGATTTATCATGTTCCCGGGACGCAACTCTATTTGCTGTCGGGACTGCCAAATAGGTCCCACTCCGGCGATCTCTTGTGAATCGGTCGCTGAGAGCCCATTGCCGGCAGAGGGCTAAATTGTGCCTCTTGCGTCCCTGCATGGACATTGTTCATGCCAAAATCCCACCAGCAAGCCTCAGAAATACCTGTTTCCGGAACCTTACCGTGCACTTATCCCTGCAATGGGCTGATTTAGGAAAAATGGGGGGAAATGGGGGAAAGTGTGGGAAATTTTGGATGCTCGATCGAAAAATGGGGAAGTTTGGGGCTGAAAAGCTAAAAAAGCATGGTTTTGATTGGCAACAAGGCTATGTGGGGGGTGCTTTGGTGAAAGCTCCCGAGGAAAAATGGGGGGAAATGGGGGGAAATGGGGGAAAATAGGAGGGGGGGGCGGAGGGGAAGGTGTGGGGACATGATTAGCATGGGGTGGTAAAAGAGTGCTCCCTTGTCTACCACTCCCCACTTACAAATAGAGTTTGTACCCCTCTCTCTCACACCAATGCCATGGAGCATATTCATGACTGTAATGGTGTGAAGTATGTTCCCGTGAAAGTGCTGCGGGATCCGGAGAGGAAATGGATATCTGCCGGCTTCTTGGAAGTTGCCCGCTGTTGTTGCAACAGACAATTTTAGCATTTTGAGTTGGTGGGACGGAATTTCTGAGACATTGCCTTTGTTGTACACCATCGTGCGCCGCGTCTTGGCGGTTCCGGCCACCTCTTGTGATGTTGAGCGTTGCTTTTCCTCACTGAAGTGGGTCCGTGATGAACGGCAACAAGACATGAAAGAGGAGATGCACTATGCAGCCGTTCTGCTCCATTACAATGGCAATTTGAAGTAATGGAATTCAATGTGTTGCATTGTGTGGTTGTTGTGCTTCTTGGTCGAAAGCCCTACTCATGCCATGGACGGACACAGGGGACCAGTTGCATCAACAAACTGCAAACAAGTCTCAGTGCAGTAGAAAAAGTAGTTGCATTTTTCCCAAACCAATGCACCCTAGCCCCACAATTTTTGTTATTTGCGCCCCCCCCCCCCCCTATAACACCCCATTTCTTTCCCACTTTCCCCCAGTTCCCCCCCACTTTCCCCCATTATCCCCCATTTCCCCCCATTTCCCCCCATTTCCCCACATTTTTCCTAGTCCTGGGCACATTACGGGTACGTTGCTGGGTATATTACCACCCACCTTGTCTGGGTATTTCTGAGGCCTGCACCAGGGACACCACTTGATATGGCTGAAAGTACAGTGAAACCTTTGCTCACAATGTGGGTGTCGCAATGGCTGCGCGACACCCAACTTTCCTCATGGGTAAAGGCTTCTTGGCGTAAGGCTTTGGATGTTGCACCCCAAGCCGAAAGTGTTGATGAGGTTCTGCCTGCCCCCCGAGTCCTTTACCTGCCCCCTCCCCCAAGGGGAGATGACACGATGCAAGATGACACATCTCAGGATGCCCCTGTGGAGCAACCTGAGGAGGCTGAAGAGAGAGCTGTTATTCATGAGGCATGCCTCCCCACTCAAAAGTGCAAGCGTGTGCGACAGCCTGAGGCTCGGGTAGCACTCGAGGAGTGGGCACGCAAAAGAAGTAAAGCTGCCATTGTTGCCTCTAAGTCTGCCTCTGCTTCACCAGTTACAGGATCAACAGCACCAGATTTCATACCTGATTGGTGAGCATATGTGTATACTCGGTCGCCATGGCCTCCACTTTGGCATCCAACTTGGGGTCTGTGGCTTCCTTGCTCTGCGGGGATTTTTCATGCGTGTCCGGCAAAAACTCCCTCTCTATGCGATTGTCCCTCTCCTTCTCTGTGCGATTGAATATCAGTCTGTAATGAAGCACATGATGCAGCCTCAGGAAAATGCCACCCATGCGCGACACTGAGAACTCCGGGCGGCATAAAAACTTTCCCTCCCAGCAAAGGCAACGCAAACAGTTGTGCCCCTACAGCACATCAAGAAGCAACGATGCGTTCGAGCACTCCCTCCTGCAAGATTGAAACCCTGCGTGCTTGAGCGCCCAGCTGAGATGCTGGGACGTAGAAACGCCAAAGTTGTCCTTGGGACTCCAACTACACCTCAGCCAGCAACGAATGGTGCAAATCCCATTTGATGCAGAACAAAAAAATCAAACCACACACCTAGCACTGTTTTCCAGAACACGGAAAAGAAAAAGAAAACAAATCCATTTTGCACAGTGTTGCAGCGTCGACCCGGAGAAATGTTTTGACAAAGCACACCTGTGCACAAAGCAGTCGGAACTGTAATCCCAAATGCGCTGCGACTGCAGGTCGATGGCGAAATTGTGTCCGCTCTCCCTGCAGATTGAATTAAAAGTTCGGGGTATGAAGGTGGGCCAGGTGGTTGATGCAAATTGGTTGGATTTTGCAGGGGGGCGGGAATCAAAGCAAACAAACGCGCCTGTCACTTTGGTGGAAAAAAAGGTTGAAACTGTACAAACTGCGTTGTACGAATATTACGCTAAGTAGGTCAAGTCGCAGTGCAGTACACGAAGAGTAAACCACTAACTGGTGGGAAGAAGAGGCGTAGGCAATGCATGGGACCTTCCTGGGCAAGCGGAAAGTGGCGCAGAGGGGACGCTGTGGGTACCCACAAAAGTTGGAGAACAATCAGAAGTGGGTCAGTCAGCGTTGCAGGTCTGATGAATATTGCTATGGTTGGAGGGAGAGGGCTGGTTTTGGCAGCGGGGAGGAGTGGGAAGGGTGGTAAACCCCAATAGGATGCGGTAGCCGCACCGCACCCGAGTGTAGAACGTGCACACAAACAAGTGCGAGTGCAACACAATGCGTCTACATCGCGCATGGCACGCATCGCGGGTGATTTCCGGGTCCCTCCAGGAGTTGTGATCCACGATGAGCCACGCCTTCTGCTGCATGCGCTCAATGTTGAATTAGGTCAAGGGAGCTGTGCTGTCTGCAGGTCCCTGGTCCATCTCCCGTATTCTCCACCTCAGAGATGGGGCTGGCTGGGGACTGTCGTGTTGAAGAACCCACTTGGGGCAGACTCGCACAAAGGTTCATCGTCCCCGAACCCGCAAGCACGCACCGGATGGCAAATCAGCGGTGTCTGTCACTCTGGACCGCGGTCAGACAGAAGCACTAGTCCTAATGCCCTTAGATGGCTGGGACTTAAAGATGCCACTCACCTTTTTCACGCCATCCGGCCATCTTATCCCTACATCAGCAAATGAGGGCACCCAACCCCAGCCAGATTAAACTGTTGCTTTGAGACTGTTTGAATCTTTTAAGGTGAGTGACGGCTTGTTTTGCGATTTGGTTCCAGAGGCCTTGGTGCGACCATCGACAACCTCCACGCTCTATCACTTCCATGAAACAATGTCTTCAATCCTGCACAAAATTTTTGACTCACTGACTGGTCCAGGTTCACCCCTGGAAATCCGGTTCCGCCTTCGACCTCTTACTGCCAATTCCTGCTGTCTCCAGCCCTCCTGCACAAACCCTAATTCACTCCTTACAACCGCATCCAAGTAGAGGAACAGGTATCGCTCTTGGGTGTCGAACACCATTCAGCGACCCCCATGGCCGCCATCGGCCTGGGGATTGGACCTAAATTTTCACTTAACCCAGGCCCGCCCTGTTCTGCAGCCCTCCAACATTCGACTGCAAGTGCACGAACGATCAGGAACTGCGCTATAGGAGATCACAACCCGGACGAAACAAAACCTGACAGAACAACAAGTATCAAAAAGATGTGCATTTGTGAGTAACAATAGCCGGAAGCTGCGTCTCCTTTGCGACTCAACCATCAAGAAGGGCTAAGGGCGCAGGGCCGTTGGGCCGCTTCGCTTTGCCCAGCATACTTTTCATGCTGCATTGCGTGCTGCTTTCCATATCGACCACAGCCTTGGATGCCGCAGACTAAACATGCCCAGATATTCTGCAAACATGCAGATAGGCAATTGCAAACAAGTGCAGTTCATGTACAATGCCTCTATTGCAATGCAAATGCAACCACCCACACGTTCGTTTAGGTGCCTAACGGGGCCTATGCTCACAAAGCGAGTTTGTATCCAGGAAACAGCCGAAATTACGGTTGTGCGGGTTGGGGGAACGCGGAACCTTGGGAGGGAGGGAGTGCTTGTGGGGCAGCACAGGTCAAATGCAAGGAACCTTAGAGGGAGGGCTTTGTGGGGCTGCATAGGTCCAATGCATTGCTTTGCACTACCTTTCTGCCGTGCACAGCAATGCGACACATCATGCGAAGGGCGTGGCACATCATGCAGGGGGGTATGACAGGCATGACAGGCATGTAACATTTTTCTGCGGTTGAGGGGGAGGGGGGGGGGGTGACTTTAATCGTGCTCGCGTAACTTGGAGGCGAGAGCTGGCATACCATGCGGTCATGCCCATGCTTCCCCAATCTTGTCATTGCACTGTGCTGATGTGTCGTGTGGGGGTGTGGTCAAGCAGTCTAAACACATGTATTGCACTTGCACAAAGGTTGTCTGCAGGTTGCCTGGAGGTTGCCTTCAGGTTGCTTGGAGATTGCGTGGAGGATGCCTAGAGTATCTGGACGTTGCTGGAGAGTGTGTGGAGATCGTTGAAGATTACCTGAATGTTGCTGAAAATTGCCTAAAAATTGTTGAGGAATGCCTAAAGAGTGCTACAGGGTGCCCGTAAATTTCTGAAGGTTGCCGGAAGGTTGCCTGGAGGTTGTTGAAGGTTGCGTGGAGGTGACTTGGTGGTTGCCTAGAGATTGCTGAAGACTGCTTGGAGGTTGCTCAAGATTCCTTGAAAGTTGCCAAAGATGAATGAATACTTCATGAGATTGCTGAAGATTGTCAAAGGATTGTTGAAGATTGCCTAAAGATTGCTGAAAATGGTTGAAGATCGACTGCCAATTGCTGAAAGTTGCCTCAAGATTGCCTAGGATTACCTGAAGAATGCTGAGGAGTGAGTGCATATTGCTACAAAAGACCTGACAATTGCCTCAACATTGCTGAAGAGTCCTTGAAATTTGCTGAAAATTTGCTGGACATTTTCAGACACCAAATCCTTGCAATTTTCTGAAAATGTCCAGTGGTTGCCTGGGCATTCTAGAATTTGCGCCAAGGTTGCCTAGAGGTTGTCTAAAGAATGCCCAAGGTTGCCTTGGGGTTGCTATTGGTTGCTGGTGGGTGACCAGAGGTTGTTGAAGGTTCCCTAGATGTTGATGGAGATTGCTTGCAGGTCGCTTGTTGCTGCCTGCTGGTGGCTAAAGGTTGCCTTGAAATTGCTTGGAGGTTGTTGGAGGGGGCCTAGAGGTCACTTCAAAGTGTCCGAAGATTGCTGGCCAGTGCCAGGCAAGGCACCTCAGTCGGGCAAGCACGCAGGCAGACAGGCAGGCAGAAGCACACAGTTTGGCGAATGTTATACGACATATTGTCAGCCAGACGACGGTCAAGTGATCAGGTGGCACACACAAGCACAGCCCGTCTGCACTGCACTCCACAGTACAGACACACAGACCGATACTCCTGCATATGATTGTCAGTGAGGTGCACATGCACACAGCGACCAGCGTTAGCTGGATTTCTCCATGATACAACCACATGTGACGAAAAGCCACACGCAACCAACACTCTGGGCCCACCTCCGGGTGGGCCAGTTAGTGGCAAGTTGTATTACATTTGCTCTTCAGGCTTTTGTTTCATGGTCCATTGCTCGTGCCGTGTTCCGTGGGACTTACACTGAGGAGACACTGTGGTTTTGGTGAATATTAAGTTCAATAAAAGTTTGGCTTTTTTTCAGTTGCGGACTACGATTACAAACATTGGGGAACAACTGGTTTGCAGCAACACTCAGTGGTCGGTCGAGTGGACAAACACCCGGCCGATGGTTCGCCTATCGCCGGTTCGATTCCCAGCCGGCGGCTCACAGCTCAGCGATCGCCGGCTCAGCCAATTGATCGACCTGGAATCCTTATCATACTCGACTCGGTTCAAATCCTTCTAACCACAGACTTTTGACCCCCCACCCCCACCCCCACCCACCCAAAAAAATGGTATCCGGTTTCAGGGGGATAGAGGTCTCCAAATCAAAAATCCATTTGGGGATTGTTTTGTCGGGCAAAATAATGATTTTACGAGGGGTTGGACATCCAATGTCATGCCTTGCGGTATGCTACATGAATGACCCCCAAAAAAGGGGGGGTGTATGGCGTCCGCACCTGCGCTTGATCTAACAACCTCTCTTCACGTGATTTCCTAATGTCCTAACATCCTCTTCTAAGATCACCTCGTAGAGGTTGTTAGATCAAAACCATGCAGGCCCACATATATGGGAAAGCGCTAGAGACCCCCCTTTTGGGGCCTATTCGCATACCCCACCCCAAGGGGTTGAATTGTTGGTTTAACCCATTGTAAAGTCATTATTTTGTCCCATAAACGCATCCCCCAATAAATTTTTGGTTGGGACCCCCCTAGACCACCCCCCTCAACTTGAAACTCACTTTTTTGAAGGGGGGGTGGGGGGTCAAAAAATGTGGAAAAAAATGACCCCTCCCCCTTTTTGGGGGTCGAAAATCACAAATCTTTTGGTTTTTTCAATGCTGAAAAAGTGTTTTCGGGTCCCGACTCCATAGATAGGATGTGGGCAGAGTGGGCCGAGTGCTATTGCACTTTATGCAGTTTTCAGTCATTGTTGCTATGTTGGCGTTTTTGGTGACCTTAGTGGCTTTGTTTTACCCATTATGAGGGGTTCAATTGGGGATGTTTTGATGGTATACGCTTACTAGGATACAAAAGGACGTTTTTTGCAGCCTCTAGCCTTGCCTAGCGCCAGTCATGGCCCGTGTGACACACACGAAATGACTGTTTCTATTAAAAAGGGCTACATGTGTTGGATGAAAAATGCACATTTTTTGGCAACGCTTGACGGTCCTTAGGGACACTTGGGTTGTTGTTGGGTGATCATTTGGTGACAATGGGAGTAAATGGATTCAAAACCTAAGCTTGTTCCACATTTTTCTTCTATATGGACCCTCTAACCAATGACGGGGTCCGGGTGCTATCTCAAAGTTTCCTAGATTGGCCCCCCTATAGGGCCCTACGCGTGAGGACTTCGCCCTTTTCGGGCTGGCATGGGTTGGTTGAAAAATGGCAATTTTTGGGAAACCTTGAACAACCCTGGGGCCTGGGCTGTTGTTGGGTGATAATTGGGAGTGCGTAGGAACCCATGGGAAGCCATGATGCAAATGGATCTGATGGATAATAACAAAATTAGCCACTTGGAGGTTTATCGCCGAGGGCAGATTCTCTGCGAGGTGGAATTGCCAAAGGCAATAGACTAATACCCCAGGCATGGCACCACTGCCTGGTGCGAACTAGCAACACCAGGCTACACGGGGGTGTCCAGGGTGGTGATCGGCCAAATCAACCAACATATCGTTGAGTTGAAGGGAGCCACTGTGCACATGTCGCCTACACATCAAATGCAACAAATCCACCGATGACTTGACCTGCAACTGACAATATGTCGGACAAATAGGGCGGCAATGTTGAGACCCACCCTATGCAGCTTGGCTGGTAGTAGACCTAAACGTTGAAGAGCTCAAAAGTTCGCCACTGGTACTCAAAAATATGGCCCCGTGACCACAATTGACCCATACCTCCCAGAATAGCCCTGTTCTTGGAGATTTCCAAAAAGGCATAACAGCCCCCCCCCCCCCCCGTGTGACATTCCGTCTGGTTATTGTTTCTTTGCAGGGCCCTGGATAGTCACCCGTTCTTCCCTTCGCATGTTGGGTCGGGTTGCTGCTTTCTGTCAGCCGCTACGGCCGGTGCTCTTGCTAGTGTCGTTTTCGCGTTCGCGGAGCCCAGTAGTTGGTGTGTTAGGGCTGTCGTGAATGTGGCATAGTGTGCCGTTGGCGCGTCAGCGGCGCCCAATAGTTGGCGTATTGAGGATGTGCTGGTTGTTGCCGGGGCCGTTTGACTGTTTTTGCTGTCCCTTCTATGTTGTGTGTAAGTGTGGCCTTGGTTGTTGCGTGTGTGGTGGGTGCCGTGTTGGCCTTGGGGCGTGGGGTCGTGGGCCCGTGGTGGTGCTCCACGTGTGTGCCTTGTTTGTGGGCGGCGGTGGCTGTGCTGGGTGTTGGGCTGGTGTTGGTGCTTGCGGCGGGTGGTGTGGCTGTCCGCCGCTGTTGTTGTGGTACACTACTTTGCTTTGCTCTGTTGTACTGTGTGCTGCGTGCTGTCATGTGTTGGCAAGTTTCTGTGTGCCTCTGCCAGCTCTGGCGTGCTGCGCTGCGTTGTGTGTTATGCTGCCCCTGCGTTGTGTGCTACGCTGCCTCTGTGAGGCGTGGCAGCCTCGGCTACCCGGGCAGGGCCGCTACCCCCGTCGGGGCCGAGTTCGGGTAACCTCCGAAGCGCTTGGATAGGGCCGCCCACCCATTGGCAGGGCCGAGTCCGAGCCCCCGGGGCCTGCCTTTGAGGCTTGCGCGCGTGCCTTGTTTGGGCGGTGGTGGCTGTGCGTGGGTGAAGTGCCCGTGTGGTGGGTCTTGCCCCCACCCTGGGCGTTGGGTGTGGGCTGGTGCTGGTGCTTGCGGCGGGTGAGGTGGCTGTCCGTCGCCTTTGTTGTGGTACACTGCTTTATCTTTGCCCTGCTATGCTGTGTGCTGTGTGCTGTCGTGTGCTGGCAAGTTTCGCTGTGTGCCTCTGCCGGCTCTGGCGTGCTGCGCTGCGTTGTGCGCCGTGCTGCCTCCGTGAGGCGTGGCGGCCACGGCTACCCGGGCAGGGCCACTCTTCCTGTCGAGGCCGAGTCCGGGTAACCTCCGAAGTGCTTGGATAGGGCCGCCCCCCAAAGGTGACGATAATTTTGAGCAATTCGGCCGAAAATTTGAAAACCTGGTTTGAGAACAGAAACCCCCCCCCCCGCGCCCCCCCCCCCCCCAGGCGTGCGAAACCGCCCATATCTGCCCTCCAGGGTAAACGGGCTTGGCATCTCCTGAGGCAGGGTGCCTTTCAGTGCCGCTTGGATCCTCACATCAAGGGATTGAAACCAAAGGCGGTGTCCCCTATCAACTTAGAAAGTTGTTTGTACACTGCATGACAATACCCGTTTGTCTGCCTGGCTGCTGCCTCTGAAGTGTACACAGGCTGCAGTTCTTTTGATCACTCTTCGAACAGTTTGCAAGCTGCTTGTAAAGATTACGCAACCATGCAACCATGCATGTTTTTGAGTGCCGTGGTGATAAGGCCAGAAGCATGTTTTTCGTCCCTTTCTCAGCCCGTGCCCCTGTACCATACCGTCTGCTTGTCCATCTGTGTCGGAGAATTCAGGGATTCGGATCCACACACGGGATTCGGATCGCACACGGCACAGGACGGCTCAATCACCTCGGAGTGAAGTAGTTTGCAGAGGACGCATGGAGACTTGTGGATGCAGTCGCAGGCCTTGGAGTGACTGCACATTGTACTGATCTGCCCACTTATGGACGAGTCCAAGCGCTCTGGGACAGTAGTAAAGTGGCTGCAAGGCGGACACGAGAGCCGGGGCCAATGCAAAAACAGGGCATTGGATCGCTGGTGGGTCTCAAGGAGGTTGGGTCTATGGGGCTGCCGTCGGAAGCACTTCCAATGCACATGCGCATCGCGGTCCTTGGCCCATCCTTAATCTATCCGCACCTGAGTGCACGCGTATGCATACACCGGGTACCCCGCGCAAGAAAAGACGCCCAACATCACAAGACAATCAGTTCCATATCCCACCCCCTTACTGCCCTGATTCAGAGAAGGTATCTGCCCAAGGGCATTGGCAGATGAGCCAAAGTGGGCACACACAACGCAACGCACAACACACAACACACACAGGCTGGAGCAGCTTGTGCAGTTGTGTTGAACATGTCAGCAACTCTGTGTGCCGACTTGCACCCCCTTTGTGTGCCGGCGAAAATTGACACAATTGCGAACAAATCTGCACAAAGCGGTTGACCAATGTGCCTGCAATGTGCCTACGGCTTGGGGCGATTGGTTGAACGGTTTTTGGACAGGAAAAGAGGTTGCCCGTAACAAGGGCACCGGGGGCAGGGAGTGGAGGCTATTTCGCTAGAGTACTGGTGTGAGTCTCTGGGCCAGAGGCAGATTAGCTATGCTGATTGCACAGTGAACACGAAGAAGAAGGCACACGGCTTTGCTTCCGGTGCCCCTGTCCATTGATCCGAAACCTCGTCGCAGTGCCACAACAAAGATGGGAGGCAATGGACACGACCCCAGCACCTAGCACCTGCATACCAAGACAGATTAAGCAGGTTGGCAGCTGAAGACTGTCCTCGTGGCATATCACCGGTGTTCTCCCAGGCCGAGCTTCAATTTGATCCAAAAAGAGCACCAGCAGATATTCAGCGTATTGATGCGAGAAGGGCTTGAGGTGAAACTCCTGGGAAGCAGGAGAGCAGGAAGCAAAAGCAATCTGACTTGTCCAATTGGACATGCACACTGGATTGCTCCTTGAGGCCAAGCGACCGCCGTGCTGCCAACTACCATGGGCCAACCGCCAGATTCAAAGGCGCCATTGCTTACCAACCGCTGTTTGGGGTTGGAGCTTACAATGTGGATAGCTCCTGTGCCTCGCTTACGGAAACGGCAAACATAGGATGAGGAGTGAGGCATACCGCTTGAAGCCTGTCAGCCACCTCCTGCGTAATACAATCCAATACGCAAACCAAAGTGTGATCAGCATCCACCAGTACCCGAATACAATCCCTCACCAGATCCTTGAAAGGCTCAAGGCGCACCAACAACTCACACACGGCGATGTAGGCAGGGACTATGATGGCGACCAAGGCACTGCGCGGCAAGAACTGGGGGTCGGGCGACTGGCCTGTCGCACGCTTGTCCCTGAAGAGGCTAACCGTGCCTACAAGCATGACGAATGATTGATCGGTTGGGTAGTTGCAAAGCAAGGGGGAAGGTGGGGAGGTGTGGCGCTCCGTGGCAATCATGTCAAAAACTCTGGGCCCCATTGTATGACGCTCTTTCCACTTGTTGACACACTCATGTTCGAGCTTGCTCAAACGCTCATTTAACGCTGTCACACCCATATTCTCATGAACATCAAATATAAATTGCTCAAACGTTGCTGAAAACCACCATCATGAAGATACGCCTTCTTCTGGTTTGTTGGATACACGGCGACTTGTCCTATGGAAGCCCCCATAGGCGCTGACTGCGAAGATTTTCATTGAGCCAAAATCGAAACGGGCCAAAGGGTTCGTGAAGGTTCGTGCCGTCATCTCCCATTTTAAACATCTCAACCCTAGCCTCCCGTGCCTTGTCTCCATTTTTCAAACTAGTGGGGGTACTATGTACTAACTTTGAAATTTTCTCCATGAGTACTTGCGAAGAATCCGTTTATACACGCCCTCTGTATAGCTATACAGTTGACTTTGACTGTTGATTGAGCAGGTATGGTGGACATCAGCAACCAAATGCAACGAGAAAAAGTGTTGGAAATGAATGGATCAAATGTCTCAATCCGGGGATCCAAACCAGCTGGCGCAATCAAAAGCGATGGGCGGAAAGGTCGTGAGAATTGTTGGCCGTTTCCGCCCATGGTCCTACCCACACCCACTTCCCCGTCCCTAGAGTAGGAGACAACGGAGGGGTGGTGTCTGCGACTCAAACATTACAAACGCAAAAGTACAATTTGGGTTCCACCAATAGGAAAAACCGACAGGATTGTTTCCCTTTTAGCCGGCAAAAACCATGAGAGGGAGGGGGTTGCATCAAAATGTGACCTTGCCGACAATGTGTGCTGTATCAAATGGAAAGTGGGGCTAATGCGGCCACCACCGTACACCTTCTGAAATGTTACAAAACATGTGAACTCAAACGCTTCTTCTCGATTTCATATGTGATGGCGTAAAGGGGGGGGGTCCCATAAGGTGTGGTGTGAGAGTTTGAAAGAGCATAGGGGAAGGGCGGGAAAGAAGGGCGAGGTTTCGATGGTCGTAGAAAAGAGGGCAACGCAAGCGCATATAATATGCCGTGCTATTAGCGGAATTGTGCGGGATGGTCTCGAAAAAGTACCCAAGGGTTCATCGTTGTTGTTTGCGAACTAGGGTTAAACTCGTGCTTAAGCTTGCCAAATACCATTTTCGCTGTCTTCATTCAATTCGTCGGGCATTTGTCTTGCCCAACTACCCACCCCTCCTACTGCCTCATCAAGGCAATTTGGCTCCTCCTTCAATTTTTGATTCGCGTCAGTGTAGGTTCGGAATGGCCGGCTCTCATCGCCTTGAGACACCAACTTTCAGAAGTGCATCAAATAGCAACACAAGAGCAAAAGCAATTTGAACTCAATGCGATCATAGAGGGTGAAGGCTTGGGTTTTGTCCTTCTTCAACGGTGAAATGGCAAAATGTTGCACGTACTGTAGTTTTCAATATAATTTGGCCCCTATCCCTTCGAGGGGGTCGTCAAGGGGTGGAGGTTTCACTCATGTCCGATGTTTATGTTTTGGGGGCGGGGTTGGTGGCCCGATTTGGGACAATCGCACCGTCAAAATTGACGCGCAAGGTGTTGATGCACAAAAAAATCATCACACGATCCACCGTTCATGCAAATTCCAAAAATTGCAACAATGGTGTTGACCCAAGAAAGATACTTGCGCGGGTCCTTAATCCACAAAAAAGTTTTTGATCCAATGAGAACTTGACGAGCCCAAATTCTTGATGTGAAAAAGGCGCAAAGTTCTTTGAACCGACTGAACAAAGTGGATCCGACATAGATCAAGGTGCCCCCTCCACTCGCTGTGCGGAACGTTGAATCCCCCGTCTCCCTCTTGCCAACTCGAGCAAGGATAGAGATGGACACAATCCCGACGACCTTTCGTTATGTGTACAGGGGGATGGCCCGCATAGAAGTGTTGTACAGAAAGATCCTCGACAAAGGTGGGATCCTTTTGTATAACTCGGAACATCGTAGCGGCCTAGGAGAGAATGAGTTGAGGTTGTGGCTTGCAACGTGTGGCATCATATACCGTGCCGTGGGCATAGATCGAAGCGGCCATCTTTATTTGAGGCGCGCGCACTACATAAGCAAATAGTTCAAAGTAAACGATAACCGTTAAATCGTCTGTGCAAAGGAGGTTGATGACGTATGATGACGATATGCTATCTGGGTACTCTTCCGAGAACTCTTCGGATGGCGAAAGCAGTTTAGCGAACCGAAGCCATTGAACGGAGCGCAAACGAAATTTATCAAATGATATTTTCACCGCGCCGAGTTGTATGTTGACGTATCTTATCATGCACATTGATTCGGGAAGCACACCAAGGGCGCAAGTATACACTTCACTTCCAACAAGACCCACTTCAAAAAAATTTCGCACGGCAGCGAATTTCGCTGCAAAAGAACGGCACTGTAGTGCAAAAACTCTACATCCCCCCCCCCCGCTTGTCAACGACAATAACGCCAATTGCGGACACAACAAAGAGAAAAAATCAGTCAAAAACTCCATGTATCATTCACCACGAATCCTTGTGCGCACTTGGCATGCGCACTCACGTGCTTCAATCCCCTTGCGGAGGCTCCCAAAACGCGTAAGTGAACGGTAGTCCGTTCTTTCGAGGAAAAGGGCCCTAAAACAGCCCCTCGGCTACCGTTTGGTGCTCATTGGGCCCGAAACGGACTTCCGAGGGGGGTGTGGGGCTGTTTTGGGACCATATGGTGGAGGATACGTGCGGCCCAGTGGGGGTCTCAGGCACGTTGCTTCTGGTAAATGAGGTTGTTTTGAAGGCAATGGCATGACACAAAGGCAATACGAGACAACCTATGCAAGGTCATACAAGCTCTCAAATTGTTACAACACATTTTTGATAAGTTTCCATTTGACCATTAGCAGAACCTCAACCATCCGCGCCACAAACCAGCATGGAGAGATCATTTTCAAGTACCTAAGGGACTTGTTTGAGTGCAACTATCACACCCGCATGTGCTACGTTGAGGCAGGGTGAAGTGCTCAAGTTTTTCTATATATGTGGCTACTCACCCTACCATGCTATGTGCACCTCGAGCCACAGCGCGTGCACGGGGCTAGTGTATGTTGCTTTTGCGAGGGCCAACCTAGAGGCATGCCTAAGGGAGAGAGCAAAAGCCATGGAATTGGAGGAAAAGAGAGATCGCGAAGGGAGATTGCTTCAAGCATTGCAAGCTGATGACCTGGTTGCAAGTGAAGTGATAACCTTGACAGTTGCGGTGCTGAAAGCAGTGATACTTGAATGGCGTCACTCTAAACCATTCATCTCGGACTCCTTGCACCTCTCCGGACCCAAGTAACTACTTATGCAAGTTCCATGACATTGTGGCACACGATGGAATTTCTTATTGGAAAAGCCACAGACAGCACAGAAGGAGTATTTTGAGACAGAAAGAAATGCTACATGGAACGAAACGGATCAAGACTCTCGGAATTCGGCGATCTCTAAAAGTCATTGCGACGGAAAAAAATATATCAGGCATCGATGAATCATTATTATACTACAATGGTAAAAAAGCATTCTCAAACAGTAACAGACGGCTGGAAAAATATTCCAGAAAAGAGGGCTGTTCTGCAGACCATTGAACTTGCAGTAGAAGACTGCGCACGCGACCACAGGAGGTCGAACACATGCACCCCGTTTCTCTCTTATGGTCGGGGCCTCCCAGAAAGGTTGGTCAAAATTCGAACGAATTGGTCCATTGCGATATAAGTGATGCGAACAACTACTCAAGTCGACCGAACTCGGCTGTCTTTGACAAGGAATCGGACTAATGAAAAATTATTAGGATTACGTGTAGTGTTCGGAGAGTCTTGCACGTTTGGGGAAGAATCCCAAGATTTGTGCCCCAAGACATCAACGTATCCTTGCAAGGTTTGGGTTCGGTAGCAAAAGGTCGACATATTGGAATGCGATACCAATACCTTAAGCATTGCACCCCATCCTAGGACAATTGAATGTAGGCACTTCCAAGATCGCCAAAATTATCTCGGAAAATGATATGCTTTCTCATTGGTATTTGGTTGAACAACATCCTATCATCGTGGAGCCTTTCGTCGCCTCAAACCTACCATACGAGCTATGCATTTACAATCATGCGGAGTTTCTCGCCCTTTCTTATGGGAAATGGGCCTCCCAACATAACAATTGATGAGCTTCCTTACTCCCACCCGACCACGCGTTAGTATGTTCATCGAAATGCAACAGAGTGCCGGACTGCCGTGTTACTACTCTTCTCTCACATCCACGACACACTCCTCCACTACTCCCACGATGAAAACGTAGACCGCAAGCGCAAGGAATACGCCGATTCCACGACGATGGGAGACGAAGCACCGTGTTTTCAGCCTTGCCACCGTTTCATGCGAACGATTTTGAATGTGGCTCTTGCTCTTTTTCAAGCCGCAAATGGGTATCGGCCATGGTGCCCTTTTTTATCGTTGTGTGCATTCACGTGACGCATTTTGGGTGGTAGATGAGTTCACCCGTTTAGGGTTGCTGTGCAACAAGTTGCGGAGCGAACAATGGAAATCATCGGGCAAATGCCAAACGACTTTGCGACTTCTTTTCGTGGCAAAACCGACATTCCATGGATGAATATGATACCGAATACGTGTGCACATGCTAAAGCTCATAGTCGTCCCAATGGGCTTTAGTTTGTACTCGTTCCACCACCGAGACCAATCGGGGACGAAAAATCGCAAAGTGACCAACACATCTACAAATGCTGGCACACGTGTACGTATAGTCATTGGATCCTTTTGCGCGCAACTAACCACTTTGCAAGGGATATGAAGTTACTTCCCTTGGGCCTTAGGGTCTAGGGTAGCAAGATGTGCGTGTTTATGTCATCCATTTGGATGATGTGGGTGGGTGTCCCATGGAATCCATCTTGTTTTGCCTTGACCATGCGCGGCAAGAATTTTCCGTTGAACGCCCAGCGAACCTTCAAACTCACCGAATAACATTCGAAGATGGAGCTAAGGCGGAATTCAAAGGATGATCTCCCATCCCTTTCTGTAACCATCCCTGCACTTGCAGCTTCTCATGTTACCAAATGAAGCTAAGATCGTCCAACCTCCAATTATCCCTACATTTGCAGCTTCTCATGTTATCCAATTAAGCTACTAGTATCCATTGCATACATATCTAGCAAATTGACTTGACACATAGTATTCAAAGTTGGATATGTTTTGCCAATTACCAGCGACTCGTTGCAGATTGCCTCGTGGAATCACTTTTCTTCGGCTTGAGTACTACGTACGATTTGTGGCTTGCGTGACGCATGACATTTCCAATTTGATTTTTCCTTGGTTGGTTGGCACGCCACTCCCTTTCGGTTGTAACTGGCACTCCGACATCAAAAGTGAAAACTCCACGTGTCAGACAACTTTGTTGGCGGCGAGAAGGCAGCACCATACTCACGTAACACTACCGGGCATGCACCACACATGTATTTGGTGCACTTTTTGCCCGCTGGTGTGCGTCGCATGCGATTTCACGATGAACTTCATGGGCGAACACTAGACGCGTTGAGGTGCTACTACCTCGAAATGAATGACCATTCACACCTCGCCAAGCGGTGGTTGACAGCATGGTTTCTGCGGTGTCCGGCAACAAGTAGAAGCCCACCGAGAGAACGCAACAAGACAGGCGGTGTTGAATGGCGTGGGCAAACTATTTCCCCGGTCGCACCTTGGTCTTCCCCACCATTTGTTTGCTCGTGAAAGAAACGGTTACTTCGTTCCCTCGCTAAAGCCCCTTTGTTGGGCATGGAGGGATGTTGGAAAAGGTGTTCTTCCAGTTTTGCAAAGATGGTTGCAACAGCAATAACGGCTGCTCAATTTTTGCGAGGAGATGAAACCCGTGTAATCGGTCCTACATAGGAGGTATTGAAGGGCGTAATGAGGCGGGTGAAAGCGTGGGACGCAAGATTTCTCACAAAGTTGTGCAAGCCTACATGCTTCCCAACCGGTGTTGTGGAACGCCGAAGGGTGCAGGGTGACGTTTGAAACGCCTAAAACCACACCACTATTTCCACTTCCGACGAAATTTGCGTTTACATTACAAACAGCAAGTAGGCAAGTAGGTTTTTTCCTCAGGTGTTGATGCTTGTCTTCCGGTTCGCGAGCCACTTAAGGTGGGACATGCTATGAGCGAACACACCAACTCTCACGATGGTGGGCGCTACTACCATTCCTCCGGACCACCCGTTGTGCACCCTACCGGGTCGCCGATTACGCACCCTTCCGGGCCACCCGTTGTGCACCCTTCTGGGTCGCCGATTACGCACCCTTCCGGGCCACCGGTCGTGCACCCTTACGCACACCAAGTGCCGGAATCCCAGCGGGGTGTCGGCCAGGCGACGTCGTTCTTGAGCCCTCAACATCACCATATAACATCTGAGGCTGTGCATGGTCAAACGCGGGCGACGGGACAAATCCAACACTTTGGGTACAGCACTTCGGAGGCCCAGTACACGTCGGTAGGCAGGCCCGCCATGGCCAGAAGTTACCACGCCGTCACCAATTCTAACCCTCGCCCCCATGCTGACAACCATGCCCTTGGAACCAGAAGCGGCACCCCTCCGCAGGAATCATCCCCCTTGGGAGGTCCACACCGTTTCTCTCACCCCCATGCCGCTTCCACGCCACCACTTCACGGGGAAGCATCGCCGCCTATAGCCCCGCGCCAGCGGGACAGCAAGGTGTACAGCTTGAGGGATGGACACGACGACTCTTCCAATCGACACGGCCCCGTGCATCACGCGCTTTATTCCGGGCACACCGACGCTCGTGACGCAGCCCCGGTTCCCCATGGAGCCCCACACAACGACCCGCAGGCGTCCGTGCGCCCCACCGTCCGCGGCCCGTCGCCGAATCAGCACGGGCCTGTGCATTACGCTGCCCAGTCGGCTCACAGAGACGGGCCACATTCCACGCACGAGGCCGGGCACTTCGGTCCTAAAGACACCCGAGAGCCGCTCCAGAGGGTCCCCAGCGACCTCCTCCAAGCGCCTTCAAGTGCCCGGCGGCCCTCGCGGTCCCCTGAACATGCCGACGACGGGGCGCCGCAGCGGTGGGGCTACGGACCGGATGGGGCGGAGCGCATCATTCACGACCACCGGCCGCCGTTGCCGACGTCGTGGCAGTCCCAAACCCCCGCGGCCCGGCCCCTCAGCGCCCGTGAGAGCCTCCCTCAGAGCAGCCGGGGCCAGCGCCGCAGCAGCGCAGACCTCGGAGCTCTGCCCTCGAAGCCCACGGCCAGTGGCGGCGGCACACAGGCGAACCCACAGGGGCCATCGCAGGGCCTCAGGGATCTGCTCGAGACCTTCCCAAACTGGAAGCGGGCGGACATCGTGCAAGTGTGGGAGTCAGTCCAGGAAGCACCCAACCCCGTCCAGAGCGCCTGCGAGATCCTCCTCAAGGGCCCCGCGCAGTCTTCCTCACCTTTGCGCCGCCCAGTCCCCACCCGACACAGCTCACAACCCCTCATCCATCGATTCCCGGAGTCCCCGGTGCCCAGCGCCCATCTCCGGAGCCCCCCGGTCACACGGCCCGTTGTCAAGCCTGCGCGACTTTCCGCACCACGCAATACGACGCCACGCCACACCAGCTCCACCTCAACCCCGCGCGGCAGCAGCACCCCGAGCTCGCGCAACTCCAACCGATCCTCCATCTCCGACGACCCCCACAATGCCGACCTCCCTCTCAATGCGCCTGCCACACAAGAGGCTGCCCTGGCCCCCCCAAAGACAGCCAAGCGCCGCTTGAGCGGCGACAAACTGGTGATGCGGCCCCGGCGGTCATCGGAGCTGACGGGCGACACCAGTTCGCCGTCCAGTTACCAACTGGCCGCGCAGCGGATCAGCGGGCGTCGGCTCAGCGGGGATGGCACGCTGCGGCGCTCCGCTGATGGCTCCATGGACAGCCCTGCACCCAGTCCCTCTGCGAAGGGCCAGCAGGTGCTCAACCGGTTCTACGCGTCCATGAGCGCGGAGGACACCACCGCCCGCTCCCGGGCCCCCCAGCACGACGTCTGGGCATCGAAATCGCGCCAGTCGCCAAGCGCGATACCCAACAGTCCACCGGTAGGCCGTGCTGGGGAGTCCGACTCTGCCAGGTCCGGCAATTGCTGCGAGGGTGGCGGGGCGAGGCCAAAGCCGCTGGCGGCTGCAAAGTCCGCCCCGGTCTCGGGTTTTGAGGGCCTGGACCCGGACATTGCGGGATCTCTGCACGAGCATTTCCCGGAGCTAAGCAGGACAGGGGCCACGCGGATGTGGGATATGGCCAGCCACACCAGGATGGAGCTGCAAGCGGTGCTGGAAGCCATGATTGTGCACCACCACCTCAACGCCGCGATGGAGGCGTCGATGGGCCGCTCGAGCGAACCGCTGCATGAAGTAAAGCGGCGGCTGAGCTTGGCTTCAGACACCTCCGCAGACGATTCGCGAACCGGGAGCCGACTGCTCACCCTGGATAACGGACAAGAGGAGACCGAGGAGCACGGGCATGTGGACCCCCAGCGGCTGCAGTCCATCACCGAGGTCCCCCCATCCCCCTCTGTAAAAGTGGAGTCACGGCTTTTAGGCTTGTGCCGGCGGCTGTTGCCTTTCCCAGCCATTTGGCATTGCTTTTTTGGGAATTGAATGCAACCTAACGAACAGGGCTCCCGTTATACACCCCCACGGAAGTGCACGCCTTAGGGTGATGCTGCGGTCTGGAAGGTACATGGGGAGGGCACACTGCAGGTGCACAGCGTTTAGCCCTATCGAGAGGCACCATTGTTCAGCAGGACTGCAGGGGGGTCACACACTCACACACCAGTACTCACCGTTGGTGCGGTCACTCACACCCGCGCGGCCTTGGTAGGCGCGCCTGGATAGGGTGTCACTGGTACGCAGACAATTACACTTCGCAGAGGGCGCCGGACAGCCCAACGGGCTCCACCTGATCAGCACAGCCAGCAAAACAAAGAAAGAGCACGGCGACTGATCTACTCATCTGCAAGCACGTTTGGTTTGTTTGGTGTGGCGTTTCCGCGGATAACCTGGTTGAGCACGCAGTTTGCTGCGGGGACGGATGAGTCGTGCTGGGGCCTGCTTGCGTTGCTGCTCCTGAATTCGCTTCCACAAGCTGTGAGTCAGTGTGCTAGTGGATGGCCTGCCAGCGAGGTCGGACGAACACTGGACTCATGGTTTCGCTAATGTCTTGTAGGGAGCGTAGGAATGTTGGACCTCGCAGTTTGAGCTTTGATGGACACACATACACACACACACACACACGCACACACACACACACTCAGTGGCACATTTGCCAGGGACCTTTTTCCGGTTGTGGGGTACGACAGAGTCCCCCAGGCCCCGCACACCAGGTGCAGACACATAGGCATGGCACCAACACAAATTCCTGCGCGAGCACCAAGCACGACATGCATGCTCCACACCCAGCGGTCGTGCATCACTTGTCGCTGACTTGGGAGGACAGCACAATCTTGCTGCAATGCAGGGCATCATGCCCCAAGATACCTCGCCATGCTTCCCCTCTCACATTGATGTGCTCTGCACAATCTGCCACCGTGCACAATTACCAAGGGGGGTGCGACACTGTTGCAGCAGAGGGCATCACAAATTGGTGACCTCTACCCGACTGCTTCCTTGTAAACGAGCGACCCCCGGACCAGGGCCCTGCTCCAAAGAAGCACCGCGTGCACTCAGCACATCCGCACACCATCACAGGACGCTCACGACCCTCGCACACACCGAATACTCCGCAGCCACTGAAGAGACGGTCGGCCATTCCTCCTTCCCCCCCCGGTCCCCATGCCTCAGGGTATGGAAGAGGACATGGATATACAGCACTGAACACTGAGCACTGAACATAATCCGGTCACCGTGCTGAGATTTTGATTCAGTAGAAGGGGTGGACCACTGACACATAGAGAACTGACTCTCATGCCGGCTCAAATGTGTCCACCGCCCTCAGGCTACATGTGGATCTCCCCCCCCCCATACGGCATACACACACACACACACACAGGTGTTTTGTTTGGTGCCTGCCAGCTGGTGACACTGCATACCCAACCGAAAGCCAAACAGGCGCGATCCTCGGTGACTTTGTCATCACACGGGCTGCTTCTGCCTCCCCCTGGGCTGGTGAAAACCCTGCTTGGCACGACCCCACGGGTCATACAAAATGTCGGGACTTACCCATGAAATTTTGGAAGCGCTACGTAAACCAGAGCTCCTGGAAGCTCTGGCCGCAGCCATCGCACCACTTCTCAGTGGGAAGAAGGATCTACCGCCGCCGGCGAAAACGACTACTGCACGGGAAGAGGAACTCCTTGGCGTCATCCGGGAGCTACGTGGCACGGTCCGCGAGTTGCGCGCAGCACTACAAGCGGCAGGGGGTAAATCGGTGCCCCCAAAGGAGCAGGCCGTGGTGGACGAGCAACAGTCCCCCTATCGCGCGGCCCTCACTCGGAGGATGAAAACACAGAGCCGTCTTGTCGTACAGGATGTCCCAGACCTGGGAGAACCACTGCAGCCAACAGCCACTGCGGTGCATGAAATTGAGGGCAAACACGGCTTCACTGCGGTCCAAGGACGCCGCATTTACCAGGGAGAGCACAAGACTGCACTCAAGTCTTTGCAACAGATAGGAGCAAACAAGCCCGTCCATGACTGGAAGGTCACAGAGGCCACCGCAAAGGCCTTCGAGCACGTTTTGCTTGTGGGGCAACCGCTGGCGGAAGCACACGCAATAGCAGCACAGGCCTTAACAAAATATGATATTATATATAGCATCCAGAGCGTCAGCGCACACGTGCTAGCGACAAACTGCAGACGGGGAGTGGTCAATGTGCCAGGCATACTGGCAGCGCTTGGCAGTTCACGAGAATGCTTGCATGTCAAGGATTTCGTTCTCAGCATCAAGGTCATTACCAAACGTATGTCATGGGAAGTCAAGAGAGACCCGGATGTGACTGTGATCCCACCTGAGCACTCCATCCTGCTTTGCTGGGAGCGACCCAAAGACGGCGTCGAAGGACAGGACACGGAGCCAGAAGTGCTACCTCAGGACAAGGCTGCCATTCGGATTGTGTGCTGCCTAGACCCTTCCGCACTGCGCGCGGGACAGGACGGCACCAAAGTCAAGGCATCCCGCTGGGCTGAAAACACGTGCTGGGAGCTGACGGCCCCCCTACTCCAGCCGGCACTCACCAGTCCCCCACCCATGCAAGTGGGCAAGAGGGGCAGCAAGTATGAAGTCACGGTGGTGCTACCAGCGCCCATGGCTAAGCAGGTGCTCTGCAGCAGTGGCAAAATCGTCGGCCTGGAATACAGGTTGTTTATGAGCAAAACCATCGATGTCGATGACCTGAAGGCCAACATGGTCTGGGTCAAGCTCCCTCCATCTAACAAGCGCTCCATTTCGGAGCAGTGGCGTAGATTAAGCAAGCAGCCTTGGTTCGCAGGCCTCATGGCAGGGGACAAGGACGACAGACTCGGGGTACGAGTATGGGGGGGGGACTGTCTTGCCCGAAACCAGGGAGGAAATCGCAGGGCTGTTGGGCATACAACTCACCCCCCCCGTGACGCGAGTGAGAGTGAGAGGCTATGGTATTTCTATGGGCCTTGTCTCAGGGTCGCAATCTGCGGCCCAAAGGGAGGCTGACCGCGTTTTCGGCGCTAACGCTGTCAAAGTGCAACGATGTCAACACCTGAAGCACAGTGGGCTGATCAACCCTGTGTTTGACATGGATATTACGGGAGTCCCCCCAGACTGGGAGGGCTGTACTGCGCCGGCGAAGGACTCGCGGATGCCTGTCCGTAGGTGGCACCTATGTCTGCGTAAATCCACTGGCCCCTCATACACCCCGGTGGGGAAAAACACGACGCTCCCTGCGGTCCAGGGGTGTGTCTTGCCTGATGATGAAGAAATGGAGGACTCGCCTGCAGGAGCCCCCGCGGCAGAGGAGGATGAGAGCATTCTCTGAACCCCCCCCCCCCTGGAAGATGGCACTGAGTTACAGGTCCTCTGAAATTCGTTCAGACAAACGTTACCTCTTTGCGCGTCCATCACGAGGACGTATTCAATTTTCAGGCAGATGTGATTGGAATGGAAGAAACCCGGCTCACTGAGGCTGGGCAACGCTGCATGAGGGCAATTGCAAAAGAATGGGGCTGGGAATGCCACTGGGGAAAACCCTTGGGCTCCCCAACAGGGGGCATCTGGGGAGCTCCCCAAGGAGGGGTGGGACTTTTGTTCAGGAAGGGCTGGAGTGTCCGCAAGGTTGAACCAGATCCAGACGACCCAATTGCCTACAGGCTGTGGCATTCAGGGCGCTGGCTACACACACGGGCAGGAATCGGTGCAGGGCACTGCGTGCTGAACATATGTGTGGCCTATGGCATCCCAGGCAACGAATCTTTGAACCAGGAGTTCTGGGAGCAGGTGGTCTGCTATATGAGCAAGCTAGGCAATGCTGGATGCATCCTGCTAACGGACGCAAATTTCAATTTTGACCTGCTGCACAAAGTTCCTGCCGCACTCCTGACGGCGCTGGCAGACGGCTGGTTGGTGGATGCCGACCGCACTTTTAGCGTTCTCCATGGCACACCATGTGCATGTGGCTTCACGACGGCAGGCAAACCCCCCAACCGCATTGACGGCCTCCTGGTCACCCCAGCGCAAGCGAGCACGTTGACTAATGTCACAGCGCTGAAGTCTCATTCCCTCCCTGGGCATGCTCCAGTGTGCTTCACTTTCTCGCTTGACGTCCCAATGCAGAAAGTTGTTAAAATGAAGAAACTGCCTCCTTTCTCCCCCCCCCCCCCCCAGATCGGCTGAGGACACTCAGAAAATCTGTGACTCGCTGCTCCGGCCACACAAGGCTGATTGGAATGCCCTGCTGCAACAGGGAAATGTCAATGACATTTGGGACAGGTGGACCTGGCTGGCCGAGGAAGTAGGCATGGCACTCACATGCACGCATCTTACACTGGACACCCCCAACCCCACACTCCCATTTGCACCCAAGAGTGCCCCACGGGGGCGTGGCACGGAGCGAATGGTGCGGGACACTACGCTAGCACCGACAGGCCTGGCGCCCAACGGCGGCCCGCGCACGCGCATACTTTCCAAAATCACAGGGACCCTGGGAGCCCTTCGTTCGGTCATCCAGTGGCAACGTGCCCAGCTGGGCATCAGGGGCAAACGAGTCCCGGCATCCGCCAAACGCAAAGCCAGCTAGGTTTTCAGGCCAGGGGTGGTGCCCAGACTGGTGGAACTATCGTGGCAGGCCGCGTGCCGCCGCATGCGCAAAACGGCGCTGGCCTTTCGTGAGGACCTGCTGCTTCATGAATTTGTGGCCAGTGCCCCTGACCCCTCCCTCCCACTCATACGCCCCCTGCCAACGCTGGTAGACTGCATGTCGCTGTATGACAGCCTATGCGCACTAGGGAAGAGATATGCCCGCTATGAAGAGCGCACGCGCATAGATAAATGGAAATCCAAAATGAACCAAGCCTGGCTGGACAGGCCAAAGGAGGTTTATCAGTGGATACAGAACGAGTACCAACCTCCTCTGGTCATGCTCCTGGACCCAGACACAAGCCAACCAACGGCGAACATCCCCCGCATGGATGAAATTCTTCATGCCTCTTGGGACCAGGTTATGCGAAAATATGCAGACACCCCAGAGCCAGACGTGCACGCTTTTGCACAGAAGTATGATAAGTTTCTGATAAAGGGAGTGCAGATGCAGTCCACCCCTATCACAGGGTCCCGGCTCGCGAAACGCCTTAGAAAGATGGGTGTTCACACAGCCACCGGCCTGGATGGCTGGTGTGTTTCAGACCTTTTACTGCTGCCCACCTGTCTGCTGGACATGCTGTCAGAAATTCTGTTTCTAGTTGAGGCAACAGGAGCCTGGCCCAGGGTCCTGATACGTCTCGCTGATCCCGAAAGGGGAAGGGATGATGCCGATGCAGCAGCGCCCACTGTCCGTACTGTCCCAGATCTATAGGGTCTGGGCAGGGATCAGGTTAGAGGAGTGCATGGTGTGGCAGGAACTGTGGATCCACCCGCACGCTTACGGTTTTCGCAAGAAGCGCGGCGCCACTGATGCGGCCGCCTTTATCTCCATGCTCATTGAGCTACACAAACTGATGAAAACAATTTTGCATGGTTTTGGATTAGACTACGTAAAATGCTTTGACTTAATCCCACAGTCCATTGTACTGCATATTGCACTGACGCAGGGGATGGATTTGGGCACACACAGGGCCCTTTCTGGCATGTATCGCACCCTCACAAGGTGCTTTAAAATAATGGGATGTTTGGCCAGTTTTTTCGATGCCACCAATGGCATCCTCCAGGGCTGCCCATTGAGTGTGATACTCATCAACCTCCTGACCTCGGTCTGGAAACGGGTGCTGGATGCACAGCAACAGGGCATCAAAGTCGCGGTACAGGCCCTCCCCCCCAGCGATCAGCCAGCGCAGGCCCTGCAATTCATCCTAACTGCCCTTGGGTATGCGGATGATACTTATGGGTTTGCAGCCGGAAGCAATACCCTCACCCCCCTGCTTGACTGCACCACTGACTGGCTTGAGGACACGGGTCAAGGGGTGAACGCGAAGAAATCTGTCGGCTTTTCGTCTGACGCCCGTCACCCAGTGAAGGCAGCACTACAGGGGGTGCCCTTCCCTATCTCTTCTGAGTTTAAGTCCCTGGGCGCGGGGGTCCGTACCACGGACGCGACTTGTTCGGGACCGCTCATCAAGAAAAGGATTTCCAGAGCCTGCAGCCTCCTGGATAGGGTGCATGGTGCTCAGGGCAATTTTGAAAGGAGATGCGACATCATCTCCACAATGATCACGGCCACTGGCCTGCACGCAGCATAAATAGTGCCACTTCAGCCCAAAGACCTCCTGCCCTTCGAGACTAAGGTCATGCAGACCATTTGGGGACGGTCACGGCCCGGCAGGGCCAAAGAAATCTTTTTCACCTTGCTGTGCAAAGGGCACCGGATTGCACCTACCTTGGTACTTAAGTATCATCGCATCCTGTGGTTATCCCAGCTGTGTCGCACCAGGGGTGCTGGACAGATCACAGCCCAGGCCATTTGGGAGATGACAACATTTCACAAAGGCTCCGGCCCATACGGCCGAGCCATGTCCACAGCACAGGAGTGTGGCTGGGTCGCTACGCAGGGATGGTGGGGATGGAAAGTGCCTGGGCGCCAGGAACCCCTCCTCCTATACGGGGATAAAAACACTATCAAGCACGAGGTGCGTGAACAGCTGCGCTCGCAAATGCTGGACAGTCTGGTTCAGAGGCGTCCCCGCCTTTTCGCGGGGGCTCATTACACCACATGCCGGCGCCTGGTCCAGCCCAGCATAGCGTCATTTGCCACAGAGTTACAGCGCTCTATCCTGCGGGGCATCCTATCAGGAGCAACCTGGACAGCCCTCCGGGCCTATCAACGTGGCATGAGAGCCACATCCACGTGCCCGTACTGTGGAAATGCTCCGGAAAACGAGGAGCACATTTTTTGGCACTGTTCAGCCTGGAGTACGGTGCGGGACACCCACCTGCCGGGCATCAGGACGGCGGCAGCACAGATCACAGGCCTTCCCCTCATGGACCAGTGGCCCCCATGTTTGCGACTTTGTGGATTAGCCCCAGAGTTAGACGCAGACAGCGTCAAGTCAGGGACAGCGCTCGCATTCATGACAGCTCTGCACAATATGTTAGTAGCCGTTTTGCAGGCCCGCAAGTTACGAGACACACAATCCCCCATGCTTTTCATGGGGTCGAGCCTCTCACAGCAGCTTCGGCAATACCCGTACCACCAACTGGTGGGGCCCCTCCCCAGACCGGAAGACAAAGGGTTACTTCTTTTGCGTACCCCTAAGAAGGTGGAATGGCAGTGGGAAATGCCCTTTTTGGCGGACCTGCTATGCTGGCTGAGGGAACTGCACTGGGCCCCTGAACCAGGCACAGTGACGTTCTTGGAACTCGCACTGGACTTTGAGGAATTTGCGCAACGCACCCTCCCACACGCTCCACAGGCAAAATTTAAGGGCACCACCCTTTCACTGCAAGAGAGAGGCCGGGTCTTACGACTGGCAATGGCAAATGCGCAGCGCCTGGTCACCAAAGGCCATTTGCATCCAGCGCGTGTGGTCACACGCTGCAGCTCTTTAGTTCCTTTGGGGGGGCCGGCACTCTGCGGCCTGAACTGCCGCCCCTATTTCACCTGCCGCAGTGCCATGAACATGCACGTTCAGCAGTTAGCGGCATACTGTGAGCGCACGTGGGCCACCAAGGTTGGTCTCAACAAAATACACAAACTGCGCCCGTACACACATAGGCCACGCAGAACAGTGCAGGAAGTGGAGGAGCATCGACTACAACGTGCACTCCAGGGGAATCTGCAGTTGGGGCTGGCTCCATCCTCGGAGCAGACCACTTTTGCCAAAGGGGGGGGGGGGGCTGCTCCTCCTTTGCAGCTGATTTCTTCCCTGTGATAGAGGATGGGAAGCTCCCACAGCGCCCCTACACCGGGACACGCAGGCGCGCAAACACACACAGGGCGCCACCACCGGCGCCGCCGGCTGATCCGTCAAAGTGTGCCCAGCACTCTGCTGACGCATGCACGACCTGCAAGAGACTTCGGCGCACAGCTGAAGCATGCTGTGCGCTGGGACATCACGCTGATGACCACATAGCACGCAGACCGCAACTGCAGCTGTGCCCACTGCATGGCCTGCCACCGTGCCCGAGGTGCACACTCAAGCAAAGGGGAGTGCGCCACTGCTGTCAGCGGGGACACCATAAAGTGTGCACCCCAGTGCCTGCGCGCCGGAAGCGCCCACTTGCTGCACATGCACAACTGCCCAACAAACGACCACGCCTGCAAGGGCCTGCACGTATCTCTACGGGTCTGCTGAGGTCCCCACACCAACCCCCCACCCCTCCAGCCCCCAAACGCAGGAGGCCGAAAACACCCCCCCCTCCGTCCCCACCGGCCCCAGTTCCACGGGGGCTGGAGGAGACCGTGGCCGAGGATGTCACCCGCCCGCTTTTCGTGACGAGGCACGGGAGAGCAAATACTCTGGATACCTAGCCAGCAAAATACAGAGGTTCTGATTCCGCAGAAGGGAGGGAAACAACGTCACAAAGAGGCCTCAGCAGACCTGAGCCAAATGAGGCGTCCAGCCCAACGCTGCACAAGGATCCACCTCTAAAAGTACAGATCACACACACACACACACACACACACACACACACACACACACACACACACACACATACACACACATACACTTCAAGTGCCACGCACATGGCCTGCCACCCTGCTCCCAGATGCACTGTCAGGCAGCGAGGGCTTTGGCAGGGGTCACCACAATATCATCACACCCACGGCAACTCGCCTCTAAACCCCCTGTGGAGGAAGCATTTGCCAGTCCTTCATGTGCCGCCAAGCAGTAGCTAAGTGGGTACGGAGTCGGGTGTTTTACAACAAAAGACGCGTTTTTCGTTTTTTTTGTTTGTATTTGCCGTTTTTGGCCGTTTTTGGCCGCGGGTTGGTGTTTTTTCATGTTTTTTTGGTGTTTTTTTGTTTTTTCATGGTGGTATTAGGTACAAACGCATCTTGTGGTACCAAGGAAGCATTGTTTTTTTTTGAATATTTTTGGCATTCCTTGTTTCTCCGACGTCTTCTGGCAGAGAATTTTTTTGTTTTTTTCCCTCATGCATGACGTGCCAAGTAGTTCTACAATGGGGAACACACATATATGGGAGATGTGGGATTTGGGATGTTACGTCCACATGTCATGGCATGAACATGTGCAATGGGGGCCACACATATATAGGAGATGTGGGATTTGGGATGTTACGTCCATATGTCATGGCATGTATACGTGCAATCGGCGATCACATAGCAGATAGAGGTGTAAAGGAGGTCACAAAAAGAAAGTAGATGGGATGTGGGATCAGGGATGTCTGGTATGGGATGGGGGACATAGGATGTGGGATGTGCATTGCAAATACGTACAACATGTCCGTTCTTTCCCCCTCTTGGTAGCGTATGTTTTGTTGATGCCTGGCGTCTGGGTGAAGAACGACGTCGAGGGCGCCGAGTGGTCGTTCCACAAATCCGTCTCGGCCGCTGCTCGTTACCTGGCAGAGCAGGGTGTCAAGTTGCATGACGCCCAAGTCAGCCGGGAGGCCAAGCGCAATGGTGCCCGCAACGGTTGGCGCTTCACTACCGACCTGAACACGGTAGCCCCCCGTAATGCCACTGCTGCTGCAAAACCCCGCGCAGCACCATCCATCCCCAGCGGTCTTGCCGGTGCCAACCGCGTTTGCGGTGCTTGCGATAGTGAGTTTGGAGGGCACCTTAAGAAATGCGTTTCTTGTGGCAAGCAGACCCATGAACTATGTGGTACTATTGTTGTACAACACAAGTTCCACTGCTACATGTGCGTGTGCCTAGTCTGTCAATGTCTTTTGACAGACCCAGTGGTACAGTGTGCCCGATGCACGCGCACCGCTCATGCACACTGCACAACCGCAGTTGGTGACGCGGTTTATTGCAAGGCTTGTGCCTCTCCACCACCACCACCACCAAACCGAGGCCAGCGGCGCCTGTTTCGCCAGCAGTGGCAAAAGGGCCGGCCGTGGGTGAAATACATCAACGACGTCATGCACTGCGCGCTGCAACACAGTGTTGTTTTTCTGCTTTGTGTTGTTGATTGGTTGAGCTGTTGAGTGACACCATGCATGAACCCTTAAAAAACATGTTAATTGCCCTGGGAAATACATTTGAGGTCATAGGGATGTAGAAAAACAACATTTTGGGTGAAAAAAAACAAAAAAACACAAAAAAAGGCATTTTTTTAAAAAAGAACACCGTTCAGGGTGTCTGGGTGTCGCCGGGGTCCGTGACACCCGTTTACCTAATCCTTGTGTGCCGCACACGTGCACACACACACATTCAGGTCCCCACCTGCGCCTCTGGCCCAAAAGCGGCGGAGGCCACACAGCCCAAATCCTCCATCCCCCCAGCCCCCCCTGCCACACGGCACGCTGACCGATGATGAGGAGCATGGCGTTCCACCTCATTCTCTTTCCTGGAGGACATGAGAGAGCCAGTACAGAGATCATTTGCCCCATGCCTTTTCCGAGGTTGTGATTTTGGTTGAAAATCACTACATAAAGGCACCGCTCTCACACAGGCCCCAATCTGCTGTGTCATTGCTGCACATGGGTCTCCCTGGACAACAGTACAGATTATACGCACGCATGTGCACACGCTCATGCACACGTGCGCACTGTGGCACCAATCCACGCCATCCTGCCCTTTGTCCCTCCCTCTCCTCCATCCGTCCCTCCCTTGTCTCCCTTCCATCCTTCGCCGCTTGCAACATTTGTTCTGCCAGCTCGCAAGTAGTAAGTCTTCATCAGGGATTTGCTCAGTGGGCGTCCTACGGGACATAGGGGGTGGGTGTCTTCGAAATTCTGGATGGGTGGGTGTCCAAGCACCCCCCCCCCCTCGCGTGGGGGTGGCACAATTCTGGGTCCCTGGGTGACAGTTTGTCTTGCTCCCCTTGTGCTTTCTTCTAACAGGTTTGAAAATATTCAGTTCAGACAATCAACAGTACAACAAAAAAAAAACTGAGCGGAGCAGTGATCTAGTGGGACAACGTGCGCCTGCCGATGGACAGGTCACAGGTTCACATCCTAGGACATGCAATTTTTATAGGATGAGTGCATGACGGTGCATCATTGTTGGTGTTCCTGGGGGGTTTCGGTGGAGGGTACAAGTAAAAAAAGGAAGCGGTCTGAAGCCTCCTCAAATGAGGACAGTAATCCTTAAGATGGGTCAAGTTCATCCGATGCATCATGTGATTCAGACAGTGATGACAATGAATTGCTTGCTCATATGCTTCAACAATTTCTTAAACTTCTGAAAACTGGTCCAATGCTCGTGTCTTGTGTACTGCTTTGGTGGCTGGCTGGCTGGCTGGCTGGGTGGCTGGTTGCCTGTCCAACACCCCCCCCTCCCGGTGGGGGTGGGACAAGTCTGGGTCCCTGGGGTTTCCCAAATTCTGGGTGGGTGGGTCTCGTAATTCACCCCCCATCACTAAGCAAATCCCTGGTTTTCATGATGACAACACACTGTCTTGCGCCCACACTCCGCGACTCTGTCTGATGCTTGCCAACACCAGCACCCAGTTAGCAAAGCGATATACCCTGTTTCTAGGCCTTGTTGAGGGAATGGGGCATCTCAGGAATTTTCACACACCCACTCGCCGACAGATCCTGAGTGAAATCCATCCTGCAGCTGTGTGTGTTTCTGCTGACTGCGGGTTTTTGTGTACCTGTTTTTATCTCTCTGCCTCTATCCCTTGCTCCCTCCTCCCTGTGTGTTGGGGTGGGGGTAGGGGGTAACCAATGAGAGTTCCCCGACACTCAAGTCACTTGCTTCTGCTGCTTCATCCGGTGCTTGTTGGTTGAGGTCTTTACACCGGTGTTTATCTGCGTGTGTGTGTCTGTGTGTGTGTGCGTGTGTTACATTTCTGTTTTGGTCAGTTGTGTGTGTGTGTGTGTGTGTGTGTGTGTGCGTGACAATTCAGTCAAACAGTGCATACAGTCTTAAGGCCGCCCCAGGCACGGATGTGGCGCACTTACAGGACCTTCCCAACCCTTGCATCCAGGACCTTAAAAGGGCTGACCCTCGTTAATAGTACAGGCACACACATGCGCATGAGCGCACAGTGGAATGCATACACATATTGGAGTCAGCAACACTGTGCATCACTCGTCTCATCCAATCACCCTCCCGCCCTACCTCTTTGCCTTCCTCCCTTCCTTCATCCAACCACCCATCCACCCAAGCATCCGCGTCCCCTCCCAAGCCCTTGCACGCCCGCCCTCCTACACCAATGCACCCAGCCGTCCATCCACTCACCCACGACTACTCCACTCAGGACCAGCGGGAGGCACTCAAGAAGGACGTGGCGGGCGCCCTCTTCCGCCGCCGCAATGCTGTCTACGATGACACGCTGGGCTACTATTTCCCACGCTGTTTCTTCCCGTCTAGCACCAAACGCGAGCAGAAAGAGTCATACGACCGCTGCAAGGCTGTGCATCGCGCGATGCGCCACGACTTCAGCTCGATGAGTTTCCCCCCCGAGCGCACGCAGAGCAGCGGGCCGGACTTAAGTCTTGCGGAGCTCACGCCCGGGTACCAATTCCCTGGCAGCTCCCACTTGGAGATTGCTGCCCCCAACATCTCCAGCGCAGAAGAGGCCCCAAAGGACAAGGCACCAGCCTCGCCAACCGTGACGGCCGCGGCTTGCGGCTTGCGGGACATGCCCCCTCCGGAAAGCCCCCAGCCCCCACTCGAGCCCTCCGTAATCCCGGCTGCCGCCGTGCCCACCCAGGAGGTCAATCGCCGGAAGAGCAGCCACAGCCACGCGGTCGGGCAGACGGGGGCAAAGCCTGCAACGCGGAAAGAATCGCTCGCACGCATGAAGGTGATCAAATTAGCAAAGGGCTGTGAGGGGTTTTAGGTTACAGCTTTCCAGCTGCGCATGAATGCATTGTACTGTGTTGCTGTGACTGTGACTCAACTCACGGTACGACATACAAATTCCACGCATTTTGGCCCAGGCATTGCTTTTAAAGACACATCAATTCCCACCAATGCGCACATTTTGCATCCCGTACCGCAATTTCACACCATGCATTGTGGATTATTGTTTGCATTTCACGCGCTGAGTAAGCGGCTTGATTCAACAAGGTAAGTCGACCAAAGGTTCCACGTACGCTTTGGCTTCACCAACCCTGACTCGGTAGGTCGATTTCCTTGATTTGCTCTCCTTTCTTGGGCTTTTCACCCTTCACTTCCCTTCAGAAATCCAGGGAGCTGTCCTCGCCACCTTCTTGTGTGCTGCTCAAAATAGACCTTTGGACAGGTCGATCTGCTGGCTGTTTTCCATCCAAATTCAGAGGAATCCCAATGGATAAGCTACCATCCCCTCGTTGCGACGGTGAGTAATCCTCGGACCACACCTGAATTGAGGGTGCGAGGGGGGCTTCCTGCACATGAGATGCCCACAGAGAGGGTGAATGAAATAGCAACCACCGATGAAGCAGGCTGCAGTTTAGAAATTCCTGATCTCGTGCAGAGATGAGGTATCTTTTGTATGTTGCTTCAGCTTTGCAGATTCTACTGCATGCCATGTATCAGACCCCAGAAGTGTCCACAACGTCTCAGCTATCTCTGTCTAGCAATCCAATTTCCATGTACAGAGAGTGTGCTGGGCAAGACTGCTGATGTAGCGCCCATGATATTCTCCTGATGCTGTGGGTTTGTTGGTGACGCTGATGGTGGTAATGCTGCTGCTGCTCGCATCTTTCGCCCGCTGTACCTTAGCCGCATTTTCGTCAGCTGGCCTGAATTATGCCATCATTCCAGGCGTTTTAATTTGGATTGAGTCCGAGGTTGTCATTTGAATTTCACCGCTGCGTGGCTTTGATTTCAGCGGTAGGGCTTGACTGAGATTCTGGTGTGTGCTGTTATTTTCACCGGCGTGCGGACTCTTGCGTGCGGTTTGCTTTACGTCAAAGGTGAGGCGGTTCACCGTTGCCGCATCTGCAAGAAATTTGTTTCAAAAGAGCGCTTGTTTCAGGCATGGTCCCCTGTTTTTTTTCTTCTTCAGCAATCACAAGCTTTTCTGCCAGGAAATGTGCGCTTTTTGTACATCCGGGTCTGCGTTGTATGCCTCCAGATCAATTCCCCGTGACCATTGTTGACCGACCATCATGAACCATATCCAATCAGGATTCACTGGACAAGAAGCGGGGCAAGGATGAAGATGCCAAGGCCCCAGCGGCTGCACACCACGTGCGCCGCACCCCGAAAAAGACTCGCAGCAGCTCCAAGGGCTTGACCCCCCACACCTCAGCCCGCATGGGGATCACGGCTCCCGAGCACAAAAATCCGCGCCGCAGCAGTACGCCGCCCCCAAGGCGCAGCTCCTCCCGACCCCTGACCCCTGAACGCCACTTCCAGCGATTAGCGGATGTCGTGCCCGAAAACGATGCGGACGATGATGCGGATCACTGCGACCAAGAGCCTGACACTGAGGAGGCGTTCGTGCTGGACACTCCGCTGGAGATGGTGACCAAGTATTCCCTGGATTGGGAGGCAAAGACGTGGCGCCAGGAGGAGATCCAGGTGCGGACTGGTGCGTGCTCCGTTGCACTAGTTCTGTGTTTGTTTTGACCTGAGGCATGTGCCCCACCTGTTTTACAGCTTTCCTCGCCCCTGCGTCCCTGGGAGGGGGGCAGGAGGGGGGACTTGTCACTTTGCAGGCCCGGTGCTGGGTGTATGCTGTGCAGTGGTTGCGCAACGGTGTGCAGCCCTCAAGGACCTCAAATTCTAGGGGCTACAGGCTGACGGTTTGGGTTGTGTCTTATGTTGTGTGTGGCCTGCAGCACGTGCCGTCCATCAACAATGATGGTGGATTGGATTTCGGGAGAGCGTGTGTTGTTTGCAACGTCCGGCAAGCCACAGCGAAGTGGCCTTAATGCATGTCACAGTGGTTTTGCGTTGTGGGCGCAATGTATGAGGGGTCTGCCACCCTGACTGCACAACTCCGCACGGGGCCATGCTGCATTCGCGCGCACGCGTCATGCACAGGTGCAGATCGACCATCAGCCCTTCAGCGAGGGCATGACGCGCGAGGCATACAAGATGCTGGACCTCTCCCGGCCGCCCGGCAAGCGGGGGTGCGTCGTCAAACAGCGCAAGAAGGGGGCCACGCTGCAGCACTGGGTGGACGTGATCCTGCAAGAGATGGCTCGGGCGCTGGCCCAGGCCTACAACAGCATGGACCCCCCGAAGCGTGTGCAATACATCCCGCTGTATCTCATTCGGTACCGTGGGCTTGATTTGACGGTCGAGCCCTTCGTCAAGGGCAAGTTCCTCAAGTACAACAATAACCGGGGCTTCGTGCCCCCGTACCCCCGGTCTACACCGCAGGCGTTCACGCACTTCACATACCACTACAGCAAGGGAAGTCTGATGGTTGTAGATGTTCAGGGGGTCAAGGACTACTACACAGACCCGCAGATCCACACGGTGTCTTTGCATTGCACCCCTACGCCCTCTTCCGGGCGGCTACAGCCGCGCAGGGATCGTCATTGCACTGGCACGCACAGATGCTGCGGCATTCGATGGCATGACAATGCACAAGTAGTTTGAACTCTGTGGAAACAGCCGAGAGCCTCCGGGCGTCCACTGAGATACTGTTCTGGATGTGCACACTGAAACAACCCGCCAAAAACATGTCTGAAAGGCCGGCCACACCCGACGTAAATTTTTTTGGCATCTTGAACGCGCCTGAAATGAATTCCGCAGGTCACTCCCACCGGAAATAGAACCCCCCCCCCCCCAAAAGAATTTTGCTGTGCGGGCCCACTCTCTCGGGACAAAGGTCGCTCGCCAGACCTGACAGGAGAGTCGGCCCTGTGAAAACGACTTTGGCGAACCGTTTTGGTGGGGATGTGTTGATGTGTTGTGCGGGACATGAGGGGCCATGCCGCGAAACCTGTTGGCTCGAAACCGCACGGATGGAGAAGTAGGAACGGCACCCCAACACGGCGGCTTTGGGCTTTGGGCTCTGGGCTGTTCTCTCCAATCCAAAGAGAGCCTTATGGGCTCACGGACTGCCTCTGGTGGGAGAGCCAGGCGAGGCGCGCCTCACTCACCGGGCCCGCCATGCGGCAGGTCGGCGGGGCACACGCCTTCCTAAGTGCGCTCGTGCTGTTCTTGCACAGGCGGTGTGTGTGGTGCGCGACGGCGCCCATGCTTTGGTGTTGGCGGGTCTCTGCCCAGGCTGGGCTTCCCCGGGGGGGGCGCTTGCTGCCATGCAGGATCGCCTGCAGAGGGCCATGCTCTGGAGGGGGGGGTTCAGGGGGGGTCTTGGGGCAAGGGGGAGGGAGCCGCTGCGCACCGCGCTGCTCTCTGGTTGTGTGTTCCCGCTGCCTCTCTCCTGTTGTGGCAATTAGTCCATGGTTCGGCGAAATAGAAAGAAAAAAGTGGTATCTTTCCTGTTATTAGTTGTATTCTGATTGTCATATCAATGGGGGGAGGTTCTCAGTGGGCCTCAAACCCGGAGATGCCACACGGCAGTCCAGGGGGTCGGCCACACAGTTGGCGATAGATCTGTGTGGCCTGGGGTGTATGGATTGTAGGGGGTTGATGGCGCTGCCATGCAGGATTGCCCGCAGAGGGGCAGCGCCCTGCCGGGGTGCTTAGTTGTCGCTAGCTGTACAATTACAATTACAGCGATTATGAATGATAATGTTATCTTAGACCTCTGCACTGTCCTGTTCGGCTGTTGCACTACTTATACTTCCTAAATCCATATGAAATCAACTTTCACTGTTGTACTGTTATTATGGCTTTTATGTTGTCTGTGGTGGGGCTGGGGAGGGATTTTGGTGGCCCTCGTTGCACCGGCGCACCTCGACCCCTGGGGTCGCTCATGTTGGTGCGGGGAGGGGCTGGGAGGGGTTCTCATTGCTCACTGTTGGTGTGGGCTGGGGGGTCCCGGCCCGACCCATAAGCCCCCCCCCCCCCGTGTTTGGGCCAAGTCAGCCCAGGGCAACCCTGCCATCCCCCTCTGGAGCACCCTGAGTGAAAATCGTGCTGTGCTGCGAGGGACAGGACCCTCCCATGTCGACCCCCCCCCCCCCGCCCGCACATGGCCTCTCCCCGCACCCAAGAGCGCACCAACCAACTTGGGTGCCAGCAGCTCCCAGACTTTTTTTTTTGCCTCTGTGGACCGGGGCACAGAAGTGCCCCCCCTCCCCCATTTTTCACATTTTCCCATTTCCCCAATTTCCCCCGTTGGTGGGGAATGGTAAAAGGAGATTGTAACCCCCGAGTTGTGTATATTCAAAATGCTCAGAGTGAAACATTCAAAAATGCCCCCCAAAACCCGCAAAAAAATCCGCCGCCCCCCCCCCCCTTTTCTGGATCCCCCCTGTCAATGCCGTGGGGGTTGAGTTCCGGAACTGAACCCCCCCCCCCCCCTGTGGAAGCCAAAGGCAGACAACCTAATACCGCGGCCTTGTGCCAAACCCGACCCCCCTGTGGACCCCAAAGCAAGCACCCGGCCAGTTGTGTGCGGTGTGATGTGCAATATTCGCCAGAGTTTCGCCAGAATAGCGCCCTCGTTCAACAAGGCACAGGCTGACCCTGGCGCGTGCATTGTGCGCCCGCCAGTGTGCCTGGTGTACGCCATCCCTCCTCCCTGCGCTGCTGCAGCCAAACCCCTTGGCACGCCTCTTGAACCGAGAACCAAATTGTTGTGGATTCAGTGAATGCGGATGGCACCCAACGGATCCTCCATTTTCCGTGCGTGTGCCATGGCTGGCACGGGCTGTCGGGGGTTGTCACCGCCTGAGGGCCTGGAGTGGACAGTTCTGGCTGCAGTTTGTCTGGCAGGTTGGCCAACCCTTTGGACCGGCCCACGGGCAGCCAGGCCCACAGAAAATCCCACAGACAGACAAGCCCACAGACAAGCCCACAGACAGGCCCAAGGCCCACAGGCAGGCCACGACGCCGCTGCACTGTTTCATCCTTTCTGACGTATCCGGGGGTGAGAAAAGGAAACAAGCTGAGAATTCAAAGCACCGGTATCTGGGGCCCATGATCACCGAAGTAGAGCCGTTGTCGTGCAGGATTTTGGAGGTGGCCACCTTTTTGCCTTCAAGTGATCTGCGTTGGGTGGGTTGGGGGGGGGGGGGGCTGGGCTGGCGGTGGAGCCAACGTTTGCGGGGCTGGGGGTGTGCGTGACCTGTCCCTTTCTCCGCAGGCCGCACGCCGGGGCTTCGGGTTGGGCAACCTCGGCACCCACGGCATGGACAAGTTCCTGGACACACACCATTGCAACAAGATCTGCGAATACCTGCAGCTGCCGCGCGTAGTGGCCGGCCGCACCTGGGAGCTGCCTGCGACCCCCGTGCGGAAGCACCAGTGCAAGCCCCCCATCCCCTTTACGCTTGCGGATTATGTGCCCCCGCTGCAGCAGCTGGACAGGGACGGCTGGTACTCGGGTGCAGTTGTGGAGGGGGCCGAAGTACCCTCCGCCGAGACGCTCTCCATCCTGGGCGTCAGCTCCAGCTGCTTTGCGCATGTGATAGGCTTGTGGCGAGCGGTGGACGTGGAGAGCAAAGGGACTCTCAGTCGGGCGCAGGTGGATGGGATCCTGCAGCAGTTCGAGGAGCCGGACCAGAAGGAGTGGGTGCACAAAAACCGGCACGACCTGGACGAGGAGGTCGTGTCGTACGCGGATTTCGTGGGGTGGTGCGGGCGGATGGAGCGGGATGTGCACATGAGTTTCTAAGCGGATCGGACGGCGCCAGCGATCTGGGGGGGGTGGTCCCACTTGCCCCGGCGTCAGGCACCGTGGGGCCGTCACGTGCAGTTGGCTCAGGGGAGTCCGCACAGCGGGTGTCTCTGGGGAGGCAGGAACGCGGAGTGCTCGTGCCCCAGGCCTGCGGTGTGGTGCGACATCCCCCTCTGGTAACGCCCGACACTCCGACGGGGTCGATGGATGGAAGAGTGCGACATGAATCGCGTGCTGCGGTGCGAGTGGCTCGACCTGATCATTTTGCTCTTGATTGGCTCGCCAGCGCTGCAGTCGTCTCTGTGACTGCCAGTCTCCACACTGCCCTGTTTCGGGAGACCAGCAGATTGTCAGGAGTGTGCAGTTGCGCTGCGGGGGTGTCTTTTCCAGGAAAGATGAGGGCAGGGGTGCTGAGGGGGAGGGGGGGCTTCGTGGGTGCGCCCAGGCAGGGAAGAATGGCAGTCCAGAGGACCTATCACAACGCCTGCCGAAGGTCGTTCCCCAACAGTGTTGGGTGCTCCGGCCTGCCGGCCAGGGGTACACAAGGGGACGGAACACAGGGTGCCTATACACGGGGAAGGGGGTCCACGGATGTATGGATTGTGTCTCCGGTTCGATTTGCAAAGTTTGTTGTGAACAGCCTCCATCTCCTCGTGCACCTGCAGCTGCCATCGACGTATAATGACATTAGCGATTGCCTCCCGTTTCTCCTGGAGTCTTCGTGGCGTCTGCCGCGAGCGATTCGCTAATGAATGGGCTCCTCCCTGTTTCGGTGATGTGTTTCATGGCATCAGAAAAACCTCAAAGGCATCAGTGTAAAGCTCCTTTGAGCTGTTGCCCACGAAGCGAGTATCTCGCCAGAGCCTTTTCTCGTAACGTCCAGTGAAAGTCGCGGTTGACGCCACGGTCCTCAGGCCACAAGCCTTGTCCCCAAACTCTCCGTCGCCCGGTGCCTGATGCGTTCAGGCCGGAATCAATGCATGATTTTCCTCTCTTCCACTTATCTCATCACCTGGGAAACATCAAATTGTGCGAGCACATGAGTCTCCTGATCGATGTGCATGCGCAGTTGCTGTGCGTTTGACTGTAATTGTCCTATTCATTTGCCTGGACTGACGAGTTAATGATTGTTGATGTCTGTCTGTGAATATGTGTTGGTCTGCATGCATTTTGAATGCATGGGGAGGTATGGTTCTTGGAAAGTTCGGCAGAGTTTGCTGGAGACTGTGCTGAAGAATGCTTCACAGGCTGAAGTGGCTGCCCAAGAAAAGACGGATGACACACTGTTGAATGCCTTCATCATGGCTATCATCGCAGAAGCTATTGCTGCATCCAGTGGAAATAATGAGGAGCAACTGCCCTCCAGCGGGTGCTCTCAATACTCCATTCCTGCTGTTATCCTCAATGCTCCTATCATCTCCCCCTATCGAAAGCAACAGAATATGAACACGGCACGTGTCTTTTGTGTCAATATTGTAGTGCTGTAGTACAAATGTTTGTGCCCCTCCAATACGCCCATCTGGACCACCTTTCAGCAACGGGAGGGCAGCACTGGGAGACCAGAAAACGCTCCCCTTACAGTTGCACAAAAATGGACGATTTCTTGTGGGTCTGCGCCATGGTCTGCGCACTAAGTGACAGCAATACCTTAGCCCGAGTCTTATGGGGCTGCAGTGCACCCAGTCAATAAACTGGCCATTGTTGCTTCCACAAGTCTTAATGCATAGTACCTGTGTCACCTAAATGCAAGGGCCCACTGCCCCCACATATCCAGTTTGTTAAAGATTCCAAACAGGCGCTGGTGCACAAACTCACTATACCGCGCCCGGGCCTCAGGCGTCCGAACTCCGGATTGGGGCAGCGTGGACCTGCATCAGAAAGTAGACAATCCCGCATCGGTTTATCTCACCCTCTCGACCCAATACCTTATTTCCGACAAAACAAAGATAGCGAAGTCAACAAGTTGTCTCATTGCGCAAGTCCCTGGAACACCAACCTGCAGGGGGTGGGGGGCAGTCGCTTTGTATTAGGGGATTTCTCGCCATGTGCCCAATGGGGTGTTGGGAGGTGTTCGTAGCAAAGCGTCACTCCCCTGTGCCCAGTTGGTTTCAGCGCAAGATACCACACATTCCACGGAATGCCACGTCTGTTACGCTTCTCTAAAAGTACCCAAGGGTACGAGGCGGGTCGTGCAGACCGGATCAAAACCATTCCACTACATTCCTCTTGGGCACGGCAACCCAGGCCCCAGGCCCCTGAAACACAAAAGTCACCCATGACCATTGCTTCCGACACCAATGAGCTGCTCGAAAGGAAGTCTATAAAGATTCCAAGGAATACTGCTGCAATTGTGGCTAATGTCCCGGTCGATGGAATTGATGCTGATCTGTGTAAGGCCCATTGCTGATTCCAATCTGCCGTGTCTTCCTTGAACGCCAGCGTAACGCATACAGTGGTGTGGTGCTGTTCTATCTATCCATCATCGATCAACATGCACTTGATTTGTATTCTAGTCGACGGCAAGAGTGCAGACCATTCACTGGTGCTCGTGTCGCAGCTCCCCAGTGCACGCCCTGTTCGTGGAAGACAGTCGTAGCAACGGAGACTGTGCAATGCACGCAACAACTGTGCCCCAAGGGCGGACTGCCCAAATCAACCCGCGAATGGAACTGCCTGAATTTGCGAGGCAGGATTAGTATGAGGATTCCAACGACTTCGATGATTGCTATCGTGCGCCGGATGCGCGCGGGGCAAGCCCCCTCGACAGACAGCGATGCCGTCAAAATAGTGGTCTGCCGGTAGCAGTGAATCCATGGGGAGCATATCATTGGGGCTGTTGTAGGGGGGTTGGGTCTTCTGGGAGTTCCGAGGCGTGTCAACCCCTTAGGGCAGTAGGGCTTTCAACTGGGGTGGGGGGAGGGTCAATAGAGCCCCCCAAAACTGGGGTGGTTGGGTTGGGTTGGGTTGGGTGAAGGCCTCGCCTGGTCGCCTACCCACGGTCCGCGCCGCCTTCCCTGCCGGACACGACTGGGCGGCTGTACGCTGTACCCGGGTGTCCGGTCACAAGGCCTACTGGACTGTTGACCGCCCCCAGACCCCCGCGGTGGCGCTCGCGGGCGGGAGATGCCGCCGTGCTTGTGTGTATGTGCCCTTGTGTGTCCGAGGGGGGGGGGGGGGTGCTGTGGCACACCTGCTTGCTCCATTGTTGTTCGGCGTTGGCGCACATGGCGCGGGGAAGTGTGTGCCTGGTGCTCCAGGCCCTGGCAGGGAGGCTGGAGAGCCTGACTTTGAGCCCGCCGGGGGAGATGTGGGCCTGGGCTCGCAACCTCCACGTCACAAGGACATGCTACCCAACCACTCCACAGCTGCCTGTTGGCACGGGAAGGCGGTGGTACGTGGCACGACTGGGGTCAGACCCGCACTCTTTGACTGCCTTCGGCACAGGTGGTGCTGCCACGCGGGCTGGGTCCGGCTCCCCACGGCCGAGGGCGTACCCCGGGCAGGTGGAGGGGCACCAGGGCGCAAAGAGTGCTTCCCTGCCCTGGGTGCCACTGGTGCTGGCTGCACTGGCTGCGGCGCTACAGCTCGCGTAGACGAGGGGGCCTAGAGGGCACCACACCCGAATGGCCTCTCCGTTGAGGAAGGGGGGGGGGGCATGGGTCGGCAGGTGGTTGTCTGGCCTCCAGGGGTCGCCCACAACTGCACCGGAGTGCGCGGGGCTGTGCTGGCCTGGGCGTCTGTGATGAAGTTGGAGGGGCACGCGCACACCTGGAGGTTCCCTGGGCAGGCCGCTCAAGGGATACCCACAGAGGTCAAGCTGTGAGCCCTTCACAGCCCCCACTTTTTAGGCCCTGAGGGCGCCGACTCCGTGCACCCCTCCCGTCGGGGGCGCAAGCTGGGTGGGGGGGGGGGGTAGTGGTGGATGGGTCTACCTGCTCACTTGTTTGGGAGGAGGACCACTGGGTCTACCTGCTCACTTGTTTGGGAGGAGGACCACCTGCTGGGTTACCATGCGGGTCCGAGATCCCAACATACTCGTCATTCGGCGTCCGCTCCCTGTCCGTGAGGGGAGGGACCTCGATCACCATGTGACGGCCTGCAGTGTGGGTGCGAGGGCATGCTGGGGGGGGGGGGTGCTGGGCCTGCTTTCGGTCCGGCCCCATTTCTGTTGGGGGGGTAGGGGCAGCAAAGGGTCTGCTCCCCTGTTTCCTGATCCCCAAGGGGAACCAGCCCACGGCCTGCACCCTCGCTTTGTGGTGGCTGAAATTTGGGCCGACAGAGAAAACTGGGGGGGGGGGGTCTGGGAGAAGGGCTCAATTGAGAGAACCATTAATCAGTTCTTATGAACTCTGGCGCCGGCGCCAGAAAATTTTTTGAGCATTAAAAATGGCCAAATTTTTTTCACCAAATATATGGCAAATGATGACTTTTCTGAACCCCCTCGACGCGCTGATTCCAGAAATCCCATTTTCATTTTTTGCGTCTGGGTCACCTCCGAGGCCCGGGGGTCAGTCTCGGTAGGATTTTGGGGTTCCCGTCAATTGAGCCCCTTTTGGGGGGGAGGGTCTAGCCAGGGGGCTCTATCGACCCCCCCCCCATTGAAAGCCCGCCTACCCCTATGTTTTACTGCCCGTTTTTGCCTTTCGTCCATGGGCCGACGTGGCCCACCAAACCACCCAATGAAAACAGAGGAATACGGCAGGTGCATACTTTCAGGTGCCTGCACTTTTTGCCAGGATTTCACCAACCTGCTCTCTTCCTTCCCCTCCCAAACCCGGGATTATCCTCCAATCATGAGTTCCGCATGATATATGGTCTCAGGCTTTTGCTCTTTGACGTGATAGTCGACTGCCCTGTGAGCTACGTTCGACCCTGGATCTGCAGACTTCTTTCATACCTGCGGCCCAAACGGTCCTGTGGGTCTGTCCTGTGGGCGGTGTATTCCGTTCGGACCCGTGGTGCGAAGTCACATCCAGAAAAGGAAATGACGCAACCTGTAGTCGCCTTCTTCACAGTAATTCCGAGGAGCCGGTGCCTCCTTGGCCCATCCCCTGACCATTTGACCTCTGCTTTGAGTTGCACAGAAAACCCGAGGAGCCCCTGTGGCCCATGCCCTGACCATTTGACCTCTGCTTTGAGTTGCGCATCCCGGTGATGGTCCGATAGGCTGTGAATATTCAGAATCGTTGTGTCTGTCCTTGTGCAAAGGGTTTTTCAGAGGGCATTGCTGTGTTTCTGGGTTGTGTATTTGGGTACGGTGTCTTTATTTTTCGTGTTTGAATGGTTTTTGTGTCTTTGTGAGTGACATCGCTGTGATTTCAGGCATGGTCTCGTGCTTGTGTGTCTGCATTTCATTAGGACGCCTTAGGCTTACCCCCCCCCCCCCTTTTCACCGTTTTGTGCAAATGGCGGTTGCTTGTACCATGACACTGCTGGCTTCATTTTCGAATGTTTCTGGCCCCGTGGGCTGGAAAGCGTAGGAACAGACGGCACCGAACCGCCTCTCTGTGTTCATGCGTGATTCATGGCACAATTCGCTGTGGAAGTCCGTACAATGGACGTGGGGTTCTTTCAGCACACAACTGATGCACTGAGTGTTTCGGACATGAGTGCGGATCATGCTTTGCATTGCGACCCTTGAAAATGATTGATTTTCGTCATATCAGGCAGAAGCTCATGACTCTGCAAACCCTTGGTTCCCTTCATTGTACGTTTGGAGAGGATTGGCCCCCTTGGCGAATCTTTTGACGTACTGACTGTTGGGACAATCCATGAGTGCCTAACCAACAATATCTGCCCCCCTGGATCATTCACGAGCACAGGAGGGGGATGGGGCCTCACTTTATGGGAGCTTCTGGACTAGACAACGCTCAGGCCGTTGGTAATAATCCTGAGTGATCGAGATAATGGATACATCATACCACACCGAGGGACAGCAGCCACATTTCAGAACACAATTTTTGTAGGAACGATTCGCGAAGCGTTACGAAAAATGGAAGTCGGTTGGCGAAACTCCAAGCGCTTTTGGATCAACGTAAGCGTTTCGCGAAGTGCTTCGCAAAAACGCTTACGTGAGCAAAAGCGCTTGGAGTTTCGCCAATTGCCTTGGGTTTTTTTGTGACGTCTTAGCGAAGAGTTTCGAATCTATTACACTTTCGCGAAGCGTGTTTGGCCCCTGGAAAATGTTTCGCGTGCCAAAAACAAAAAATAACAACACTTTTTTTTGGCGGTACTGGCAGTCAATTTACTGCGCCGTTTTGTGAAACACTTTCGCCAGAGAAAGCTTTGCTCCACAAATTTTTTCGCCGGAAAGCGCTCCACGAAATATTTTCACAGGGGCAAATGCGCTTTGCAAAACTACAGGGGGGGGGATTTTCGTGACACTTTAATTTCGCGTGGGAAATTTCACGTTTCAAATTGACCGCGAAATTTCCCACGCGAAATTCAGGATTCTCTGCGAATTTCTCGCACACTAGCAGTACACACTATGGACTCTGGTGGGGAGTGATAACCCAGGGGGCTCCGTGAAATTTCCCACAGCGAAATTTACCACCGCAAATTTGACTTGGCGTGAAACCCCCACCCCCCCCTGTATGATAATACCACAGCCCAGGGACAGGCAGTGCAAACTGAGGCACAAACCCGCTGAACTGATTTCATGAGCAGAAAGATCTTGTCTAGTCCAGGAGTATTTTACGCATCGTCCACTTGTAAAACCAGCCATATGGCTGTTGCATTTCTTCCCATGCTTCAACGTTGTTTGAGACGGGGAGCACTGGTTAAGGACTGTTTGCCACACGCTTCGGAAGTATTGCTTTTGCCTCTTACGCATTGCTGTGTACTCCGAGTGAGGTACAGGCGTGGACCGGCCCTATGGCTCTGTGATTTGGTTGTTGACATACATCAAAAGCATCGTTTGGGGAGTGTGACACCACTGCTGGACATGTGTTGTGATATCCATCCCCCTGGTATCACTTGAAATATCTACAAACCAAAAAGCTCAATGATTTGCTGGTACCCCCCCCCCCCCCTTGTATAAGCTACGCCAATGTACACAATTAATACGGTCCCTACGCCTACTGTAAATTGGACAAGGGCGTGGCTTGCGCGCAACAGATACAACTGCCGACATACACGTGCGCAGGCTACATGTGCTGAAACTGGCAATTCAGGACCTATGGGATGCATCAGACTGAAAAAAAAGATTCCTGGTGCACCAACAGGGGGCACTTGTGCTGAAATTGGCAAATGTGACGACAAACCCATGTCTTATGTGGCCACACTACATTTCGTACGCAATTAAAATTACGTACAAAATTATTACGGTCACTACGCCTACTGTAGCTTGGACAAGGGCGTAGCTTATGCAAGGGGGGGGGGGTACTTTGCCCGCACCATGAACTCACTGCCTTGAGCCGCATGGTTCTGTAATGTCCCATATGAAGTACGGAATTCCTATTAGGCAGTGCACGGCCACAGTGTTGCACAGGGAAGGGCAGTAAACGTGTGGGCCGTTTTGGGATGTGGCATGCTTTTGGGTTCTACATGTTGCAAAAGGATTGGTGGATGGCGTTGTGCAAAAGCTGGCGCATTTGCGCGCCTCCTATTGGCCCTCAAGCAAAGCCCTGGATGCACCAATGATGCTTTGAAGTCCAGTTTGGAAGAGAGTTATGCTGAGTGGGTTGGGGCAAGGCACAGGGCCCAGGAGGCCTGATCGAAGCTCGTTACCCTCCTTCCCCTCTTTGTCCCCCCCCCCCCCTCTCCGTTTTGAAAGATAGCACCACAAGGGTGACCAAAATGCTTCTCAAAGATGGTCACTATGGTACGGACCTCGCGGCAGTGCGAGCGGTTGAAAGGTTGAAAGACATTATCTTGCAAAATTGTACTTTTGTTGTCGGCCATTGTTGATCGCATAGATGAAGTGTGGCTTGAAGGATGATATGTATGTATGATATGTTGCCATTGTTTGCCTCCTTGCTCTTGGATCATATATGGCAGGTTTACACAACCATTGTTTGATCAGTGCGATGGGGGTTGGTTTGGTCATATGTGATAGGGCAGCAATATGCTGTTGCACTCCACACATGGAGCATGGAGCATTCTTATCCTGCTGGCTTGGGGTGCTTGTTGTGTGGGGAGCTTGAGTAGCAAGCTCATGGGTTGCTGAGCATCGGCGGTTCCAAGAGAAAGTGCGGGTATTTTTGGTGAACGGCAACTTCTCGAGTCTGTTGGAGTCAACTACGCACATGGGGGCCGCTGGCGTGGCCCGCATGTTTTGGTTTCTTGCACAGGGGGTAGAAGAGCGGCGGCCTTGTGGGGCAGGGTTGCCAAGTAGCCGAAACTTGTTTCTCGGTTGGAGGAGTTTCTCCGGATGTGCCATAAGTACCAGGGGTTAGGTTACCACTGTTGTTCTTCCTGGCGGGTAAGTCCAAATGCTTCATGGCGTCGGTTGGCCGGGTCGCGGGTGTGGGAGTATGTGGCCCCATCTGCGAGAATTACCCGGAGGTTAATCTGGCTGTGAGTGTGCCGGGGAGGCATGATCAGTCGCAGCATGCAGCAGAGTTGTACTCGGTGGTTAGGGTGGCCCTGGTTAACTGCTTTTTGTTCCGCAGTCAGACTATGTGATGGCGGGCATGGGGGGGGGCGAGTGCAGCCGCAACAGTGGCTGCTTTCTAATGTGGATCTGTGGATTTAGCTAGTAGAGTTGCTAGAGGGGCAAACATAGTTAGCGGTGTTTGCCAAGCTGGGGACCGGGGGTGAGAGGGTTGATGAAGCGGTCAAGGCGGAAGAGTTGGCCTTGGAGGCGCCGTGTTCCCACCCCTTGCATGCAGGTGTGTTGGGGGGGGGGGGATGGCAGAGTGTGTGCATGGGAGGCAGTGACAATAAAGGGGATGGCATGGCCAGCCAGCCCCATCACTACCGGGTGCCAGGGCGACCCCTGCTCAACAGGCATCAGGTGGGGGGTGTCTCCCGCACCCCAGATGGGCTGTATGCGCAACAGGAGCGGGAGCCCATCATGGGCAGACCAGCCGTGAGGGGGAAACAGGCATATGGTGGACGGCCGGGACAACACGTGGAGGAACAGGGCACCTGGGCCTCACGCACACAGAAACGCAGCGAGGCAGGCTATGGACGGCCTGTGGACAGAGGCGCGTGGACAGCAAAAACAGTCAAACGACCCCGGCAACAACAAGCACATCCTCAATACGCCAATTTTTGGGCGTCGCTGACGCGCAAACGGCACACCATGCCACATTCAGCACAGCCCGAACACACCAACTACTGGGCTCCGCGGACGCGGAAATGACACCAGCAAGAGCACCGGCCGCAGCGGCTGACAGAAAGTAGCGACCCGACGCAACATGCGAAGGGAAGAACGGGTGACCGTCTAGGGCCCCGTAAAGGAGCAACAACCAGACGGAATGTCACACAGGGGGCAGGAGACGATATGTGTGACGGTGAGCCAAGGGGAGTTCTTGGAGAAGGTGAGACGGGGTTCGGACAGGGACACGGCAACAGAGTCTGAGGCCTCCACTGATCCATGTGGGAGGTTGTACAGTTCATGCTAAGGAGATTCAAACGGGATGGCGGAGGAGGGGATCTGGAATGAATTGGGGGTGAAGGAGCTTGGGGAGCCGGAACGAGAGCGGGGGAGTGAAAGCGCGGACAATGGGGGGTCGGCAGATCATGACTTATACGGGGAGGTGTTTGAGGGGTACGCAATGGAGGTAAGGGTATGGGGTGAGTAGACTTGGGTACAAGCCAGCGCCCGGTTGCTGGGACTCTTGCACAATTGAGTGGTAATCGCCACGGCTAATGGGATGCATTCGGTGGTTTGAATCCCGCGGCCGTAGATCGTACTTAATGAGAAATGGGATGCGCTGAATGTACTGGATGCCCCATTTTGTGTGGGCATGGCTCATGAGTGATGCCTTGATGAGTAGTGCGGCGGAGTGGGAGCTCCACTGCCGGGATTGAGTGTTGTCTCAAACTTTCTACTGTTTAAAGAATAGAGAAAGTGGGAAGGTGTAGAGATACGCCCCAATGTGCATGGTTCATGGCTAACCAGTGCTAATGGGAGCGTGAGAGCTGACCCAAACAACCCAAGAAACATTCGATAGCCACCTCGTGTGGTGAATTGAAGGCAACATTCGGCACTGGTTTGCGCTGCGGTGCCTGTGACATGGGTGTAAATGCGAGCTCTGTATCCGTTGCTTCATGGCCAATGTCCATCCCCCCCCCCTATGTTCATCCCCCCCTCCCGGGGGGGGGGGGGACAACCCATCAGCCACAATGGGATGCGGGGAGCGACATGCTACCCCCCTGGCGCCGCAGACCAGAAGCAGTGAGCATGCCAGCAGAAAAAGAAAGAGCCCGAAACTGGGAGGAACGCATGCAGCAAAACAGCTGGGCACAAGGCCGCCCCACATACGGCAGGGAGACGAGCCCCAACAGGACACACAACAAGACACAAGGGAACCATGAGGTGCGAGCACTGCAGCAACCACCAAATGCAGCGCACGCCGAGCGAGCCATCAGCAAACACCCCCCCTCCCTCTACAAGGTGCCCACGTACTCCACAAGGGCGGGGGCTGCGCCCCGCGCTCCGGGGGGTGCCCGCCACGGGGGTGGCAACAGGGCCCTGAACAGCCAACCGGGCACGGGGCAGTCCACGTTGTATGGAGATGTGAAATCCTCGTATGGGGGGGCAGGCGGGTGGGGCAGGAGGGGGTGCGCGACATGGGCACCCAGGAGCGCCAGCAGATAGGGGGAGGAGCAACACAGACACACAGAACGTGGGAGCCACACCAGGAGGTACAAGGGCGGGCACAGCAGACAAGGAGGAGGGGCACAGCAAGGCGGGAGAGGCAACCGGAACAGCGGGAACAGAGAACCAGAATGGAGCGGATGGCAGAGCGTGCGCATGGGAGGCAGCGACAATAAAGGGGATGGCTTGGCCAGCCAACCCCGTCGCTACCGGGTGCCAGGGCAACCCCTGCTCAACAGGCATCAGGTGGGGGGTGTCTCCCGCAGCCCATATGGGCTGTTTGCGCAACAGGAGTGGGAGCCCATCAGGGGCAGACCAGCCGTGAGGGGGAAAAGGACATATGGTGGACGGCCTGGACAACGCGTGGAGGAACAGGGCACCTGGGCCGCACAGAAACATAGCGAGGCAGGCTATGGACGGCATGTGGACAGAGGCGCGTGGACAGCAAAAGCAGTCAAACGACCCCGGCAACAACAAGCACATCCTCAATACGCCAACTATTGGGCGCCACTGACACGCAAACGGCACACCATGCCACATTCAGCACAGCCCGAACACGCCAACTACTGGGCTCCGCGAAGGCAGAAACGACACCAGCAAGAGCACCGGCCGTAGCGGCTGACAGAAAGCAGCAACCCGACCCAACATGCGAAGGGAAGAACGGGTGACCGTCTAGGGCCCCGTAAAGGAGCAACAACCAGACGGAATGTCACACAGGGGGGCGGGGGGAGGTTGGGTTGGGATGGGTTGGGTCTCGGCCCGCACCAAAGGCGGTGCCCCACGGCCAGTGTGACCTTACCTCATTGGCTCGATAGGGTTCCACCTTGGCTGTCTCGTCTCACAGCCGCCTCGGACTGCTGACGATCCCCGAACCTCACCAAGGCGCCGGTGAGAGGGAGATACCGCCGTGCCTGTGTGTACGCCACGCGCACCCCAGGGCTTGTGGGGGTGCAAGGCACCGGGTCAGGGTACCGTAGCACACCTTTTGTCTCCATCAGGCTGTGTTCCTCCTGTTGGCATGTGTGGGGGAGGGTTGTGTGTGCCTGGTGCTCCGGGCCCCAACAGCGGGTGTGGGTGCCCTACCACGAGGCTGCTGGGGGAGTATGTGGGCCGGGTGACCTGCGGCTTCCTCCAGCCCACAGTTGAACCCCAGAGGGGCGCACGGGGCTTGTGATCTGCAAAGATGGACAGCAATTACGTTTGCTCTTGGCAACAGTTGTGTGTGCCAATGCATGGCACCCGCACTAAATGTAATGTAGGTCCATGCCCCCCTCTTCCAAATTAGGAGGGGTCAGCGAGCGGTGTATCTTCCGGGTCCTGCCTCACCCAAGGTGACCAAGGCGCTTTGGGCTCATTGGGAAGCTCTAATCTCTTGAGTGCTTCTGTGTATTGTTTTTGCACAATGTGCACATGGTGTGCATATGTGGTAAATCCCACCAAAACAAAAATCCACCCAAAACCACCAACCACCTCTATACGAGAGGGCAAGTAGCAAGAAGAACAGGTGAAGTATTCTGTGATATCCAACCTTGTACCTCAACATACCTATGAACAATCAAAGTAGGCACCCGCAGTTCAACGATGCAAGGGCATATGGGATGCACACATGTTCCAGTGGCGAGTGTCACACTCAAATATATCACCTAGATGGTGCGCACACAATTGGCAAGAAACACTGTGAAGAACAAAACATTTTCTTCTTCCTCCAGGGAGGCTTCCTCTTGTGCCCACATGGACTGAGGCACATAGGACCAAGGTCCATAGGGCTGATACCTAGTTTGCCTCTAGATACAAAACCGACTTAATTGTAGCAAAATACACATATGGCCATGCAACTCTGTGGCAGAACCCATCTACATATTGCGGACTATCCTCCGTTGCCACAAGCGGGCAAAGAGGTGCTCCACCCTTGCACAATAGTAGTGATGCACATCTTTCTATCTTGTTGGGCTTTAGAGGTGTATTTAGGATCAAATAGTACATCATACTAAGATCCACCAACTGTCCATCCCCCTCAAGGGACGCGGGGGGGACTATCGTCAAGTGACCCCCCCCCCCCCATCCCAGGTGGGGATGGACACCACTCCCAACCAACCACTTACCAACGCATGCTATGTAGAATTCATGGCCGGTCGGTTGCTTGCTGTAGGTCACCCAAGGATCTCGGATACACGCTGACATGCATAGATGCTGATGGTGCCATGCACATCATGCAAATAAGCAAAATTCTCAATGCACTACATCCATTCATCAATATTCTGCCTACCCCTTGCACAACAGCCAGCACAGGCTCCTTTGCGAAAGAGACATAGCGCAAAACAGCCCCTTGAGGGAACATTTTCAGAGGTCTGAGGAGGGCAATGGGTGAGAACAAAGGAGGTGCACATGAGCTCTGACAACAAGGTCTCACAGTTGCGCTGTCATGTGCAATATGACACTGACATGTTTTTTTTTTCCAGGAACTAGCCAGTACCACCCTCCCCCCCCGGGTCAAGGAGGGGCGGCGGGCGGTGTAGCCCTCAGGGCCTCGTCCCATCAGTGGTGACCAAGGCGTAGCGGGCTCACTGGGGGCTCCGCCCCCCGAGCGCTTCCGGGGCAAGAAAGTGCTCTACACGCCCCGGAACTCTCCGTCCACGGTGTGCAGTGCCACCTGTGACCCACTGGGTCAATCAAGGAGTGCCTGCCTTTGCTTGGGACATGTCCGGAGGAGGAGCAAGTGTGACTACCACATGTATGGGTTTTGTGTCACACAAGCCAGGTGGAGTGAAATCAGGGTTGCGCGGAGAAGCAAAAGATTCTGTGACCACACACATCCTTCAGAAACAAATGGAGGTTTGTATCATAAAACTCCCCTTTCCCCATGGAGCATTTTTAAGATACCCCCCTGCGAGATAGAGCTGACCCAGCCAGCCCAAGAAACATTTGATAGCCACCTCATGTGGTGAACCCAAGGCGACATTTGGCAGTGGTCTAGTTTGCGGTGCGGTGCAGCAAGGCAAAACTATGCACAGAGAGAGTTTTGGCGATGACCATAGGCCTGCGACACGGCGGTATATGCAAGCTCTGTATCCGTTGCTTCATGGCCCCCTTGCGAGAGCAACACCCCTGTCAGAGCAACGGTAGGTGTTGTTTCTGCAACTTTTGAACCACGTCCTACTTTGCCCTCTAGAACTTCACCCCCCGTGTCAGAGCAATAGTAGGTGTTGTTTCCGTCAAATTTTGGGATTTTAGTGTTGCTCTCGCAAGGGGTGGAGGAGGGGGTTGGAGGGTGGAGGTTCCAAACCGGCAAAGTGGGTACTGGAGCAAAGTGGCTCCGTAGTTCAGGGAGGCATCCAATGCAATAATCTGGTGGAATGTGAGCCATTCTGTGGATTGTTCATGGCCAAACATGGGCATGGTATCCAATTTCTTAGGCCCCCCCCCTCTCTCCCAAAGAGTCTTTCCAAGCTAGTCAGCGGCGGGAAGCTTGCAGCCATGCCGGAATTGCATGTTGTCTGTTAACTCATCAAGGGCGTCAAGCAGCTTGGTCTCCCACAACACTGTCTTGATGCTGTGTCGTATGCAGACCACAGGCCGAAGAGCAGATATGCAGTAGGTCCTCGCCCTGACAGTACGTTTCAACAGTCCGTTTTTCTCACACCAATTTGCATCATCCCTCCTTCTTTTTGAAGCTATGTACCTTTTAGTGGCTGCAATCCAGTGGCTCTTGGTAGGTGGCTCTGGCAAACTAAGCTAAGTCTACCAATAGTTCCACCTACACCTTCGCTTAGGGGGGAACGTTAGCGCGCCGGGCGCGCGCCGGGCATCTTTTTGGACCCGTGCCCGTCTAGTGGCCTTTTAGGGGGTGCGCTAAGGGGGCGCACTTAGCACAGTGCAGCTATTTGGGCGCCTGGCTATACTAGAGACCCACACTTTGAGATACTAGGAGCATCATGGTGACCCCTAGCGTAGGTTTTGACTTCTGATTTTGTCTCCTTTGTTGGGGACCCCCGAGAATGCAGGGGTGACGTAGCATTTCCGCCCTCCTTTGGGCCCCAACCTTCCGGTGCTATTGAGGAAACTGGGACAATCTTTGAATCCACCACGGGTGGGCCGTCTCCTCGGTCCGGGTACGCGACTCCCCCCCCCCCCCCTCCGGGCCCACTTAGTTACCAAGGGTCAATGGCTACTAGCCATACATAGGGGGAACGTTAGCGCGCTGGGCGCACGCCGGGCATCTTTTTGGACCCGTGCCCCACCGGTGACCTTTTAGGGGGTGCGCTAAGGGGCGCACTTAGGACAATCTTTGAATCCACGCTTTGTTGTGTGGTGCATCATGGTGACCCCCGGCTTAGGTTTTGAGTTTTGATTTTGTTCCCTTTGTTGGAGACCCCCGAGAATGCAGGGGTGATGTAGCATTTCCGCCCTCTTTTGGGCCCCAACCGTCCGGTGCTATTGAGGAAACCGGGACAATCTTTGAATCCACGCTTTGTTGTGTGGTGCATCATGGTGACCCCCGGCTTAGGTTTTGAGTTTTGATTTTGTTCCCTTTGTTGGGGACCCCCGAGAATGCAGGGGTGATGTAGCATTTCCGCCCTCTTTTGGGCCCCAACCATCCGGTGCTATTGAGGAAACCGGGACAATCTTTGAATCCACGCTTTGTTGTGTGGTGCATCATGGTGACCCCCGGCTTAGGTTTTGAGTTTTGATTTTGTTCCCTTTGTTGGGGACCCCCGAGAATGCAGGGGTGATGTAGCATTTCCGCCCTCTTTTGGGCCCCAACCGTCCGGTGCTATTGAGGAAACCGGGACAATCTTTGAATCCACGCTTTGTTGCTTGTGTTGTTTGTGTTGTTTGTTGTTTGTGTCCAATTCGCCGATACCGGCATCTGAAGATCCCTGCCTCGAGCTTTAATACCCCGGCTCGAGGAGGAGGCAATCAGGGTCTGGAGATCCCTGCCTCGAGCTTTTCCCCGGCTCGAGAAGGAGGCAAAAAGGGGCTTTCTTTCTTTCTTTGCTTTCTCGTGCTTTGCTTTGCGTTGCGTTGCGTTGTGTTTTGTTGCGTAGTTCCGTTTTTCCGCGTTTTTTTAGGTAAGTGCGGCAAGGGGCGGTTCCCCGTGTCACAAAACTTCCACCCAGCACAGTGCCCAAACCCAAACCCGTGTGTGCCGAAACCTAAACCAATACCAATGCACTCGCCGCAGAGCGATGGAAGTAGGCACCCGGGAAAGCATTCGCCGCAGAGCGACGGGAGTAGGCACTGTCTGGGTGGCATGGTCATTAAGAATCGCGAATACAGGAGTTGCATTAGATACGTCTTTGCCGTGTTTCTTGCCTGTGTTCCACGGAATCCCGCATGTGTTTCCCTGTTTCCTGCGTGCAGTTCTTTCTCGCCCCATGAGTGCAGCGAAGAAGGAAAAGAAGAAGTTACTCCAAACCGCTTGCCACATCTGCAACAAGAAGGGGTGCCAAGCTGCATGTTTGCTTTGCAACAACCACCTTTGCATTGGTGAGGAGGTAGAGTGGAGGCCTCCGTTGTTGTAGAGTAACCCCTTAGGCCACCGCGTCTCTGCCAAACTGAACTAGACCTTTGCTAACCCCCTCCCCTAGCCCCCCTCCCCCCCCGGCAACTAGCAGCGACTAGCAAGTCCCTTAGAGAAGCCCTCCTCGGCGGCTAGCCCCCCCCCCCCCCAAAAAGCCCCCCCCTCCCCTAGGGGCCTTTGGCCCACTTCTACTGGGGGGGGGAGTCGCGTCTAAAAGCGAGGGGACGGCCCACCCGTGGAATCCACGCTTCGGTGTGGCCCCTCGAGTTGGGGTTAGGGACTCACAATCCACGCTTCGGTGTGGCCCCTCGAGTTGGGGTTAGGGACTCACAATCCATGCTTCGGTGTGGCCCCTCGAGTTGGGGTTAGGGACTCACAATCCACGCTTCGGTGTGGCCCCTCGAGTTGGCGGAAGTGTGTGTTTTGTGTTGCCAAAGGCGCTCCACCGTCGCAGTTTGTGATGAGTGTAAGGAGCACTATTGTAATGAATGTATTGACACCCACACTTGTGGGACCAATGTTGTTTGTTAATTACACTACAAATGACAGTTGGAGTGGTTGAAGTCACAGATATTGCTTTATTTTGCAACGTGCTTTGTAGGGAAGGTGTGCAGTGCAATGTGGTCTACTTGGGGGGCTTCTCCATGGGAGGGTAAATCTGGGGCTGAAGTCGGGATAGTTAATAGAAAAGTAGCGCGCCGGGCGCGCGCTGGGCAAACATTCCCCCTAGCTCACCTTAACTCAGCTTTGACCTCCCTCGCCGGTTCTCATATCTCTCTGGGACGCGTAATTTCATGCCAACACGGAGCGTTTTCAGGGGTTGGTGCTGTTGTTGCCTCATTTGTGCCTGCTGAGTGTCCCAAAGGGGGGGGTATGTGGGGTATATTCGGAAAGCCACTGAAAGGGGCTATTTGGAACACCCAGGTTTGCATGCTGTACTGACGACATGTTGGAGATTTTTGTCCATTTTGGACGGTGCCTGTGTTGCTTTCTGCCTCTATTTGTCAACAGGCAGGTACCATGTCCGCATACAAATTCACGCAGCGTGCTGTTGCTTCGCCCGATGCACCCCAGAAACCTTTGGTGCGCAAAAGGGCGCGTTCTGGGGGTGGGTGTGTGTGTGACTCGGCGTCCTGCCAAGCAGGCCAAGAAACCCCGTACAGGCGGGACACCGCAACCTGCCTGCTCCCACAAGGAACACCAGATTCTGTCCACTGCAGAGGCCACTGCCTTTGCAGCCCAGTTTTGGGATCGTAAAGAGCACCCAAGCAAGGCTTCTCAGCATGAATTTCTGGCAACCTGCATCGACGTCGATTTGGAGCAAAACGTGAAACATGCAGGTCCTTGGAGCATTGCCTGTGCCCTGTGTGTCCTCCCGTTTACAGCTCTGTGTGCAAAACTGTGACCCCCCCCCCCCCAAACCCATACATTTCTGAAATGGGGTTTTCTCACAGAATCCGAAAAGCATACACATACCCCCCCCCAAGGTGACGACATTTTGGTGCATTAGACCAAAAGTTGAGAAAAGTCTGGAAAAAATGTGAAAACGCTCCGTGTTGGCAGGAAACGGATGTCCCAGAGAGATATGTAAGCATAAGCTAATGCGATGCTCTCTTCATCGATGCTTCAAGATGGTTGATGAGACCCTTTGGTCAGTACAGCACCTTCGTTCATCTTCTGTTCTAGTGCCCCGATGTTCGGTCATTGGATCTCAGTATTCAATCGGCCAATACGACACTATTTTAGTTGACGTGACATCACATGGCACAGTCCTCCTTCAGTCATTCGCCTGCCATATGCAAAGCTCATGGACTACACAATCCCTGTCTGGACTACACAATCCCTGTCTATGGCACTGGAAAGATTGTGGATGTGACCTTGAAGCGGGACGACACGTTTCTGGATGTCAAACGCAGGATCTTCTCGGCTGCATCCATTCCTGCGGATCTGCAAACTTTGGTGCACCCGCAGTTCGTTCTGCTTGACAGCTGTACTGTAAACTCGCTTGAAGCTGGCGGCTGCAGTCTATTCCTGGGCCTCTTTGCGCACAGTTGCCAGGTGTTCATCAGGATATTGGTGGAACAGCTTCCCGTCAAAATAATCGCCACAGAAATCCAGCCATTTGACACAGTCTCTGATATAAAAGAGAAGATTTGCCATATTTCAGGCATTTGCAAGCCAGCACAGCGGCTAATGAGGAGCGGGCTCGAGCTGGAGGATGGCCACTGTCCGCTCTTGGATTGCCAATCTGCGTGTTCGCTGTCTGCAGGCATGGCAACTTTTGATTTGCACGTGGTTAAGCCTTCCGGCTCTAAACGACTCGTGGTGCTGCAGGTGCGCAATGACGCAAAGCTGACATGCCTCACGCTTTCGCCGCATGCCACAGACACCATTGTCCTGGTGAAGCGCCAAGTGTGCTCCGTCGAGGGCATTCCCGTGGACGAGCAGCTGTTGTATCTCGGCACCCAATTGCTCGAAAACAAACGCACCCTCGGGAGCTACGTGGATGCCACGCCAGTGTGTCTACTTGGCTTTGTGCGGAGAAGGCGCCTCGGGTTGGCGATAGCAAAGCTGGTTCCCAATCCTGTCAGGCTGTTGGCACGGAACACGGCGGCTCATGACGCACCGACTTGGCAGCAGTGTGGGGGGACGAGGCGACAAACCGGGAGCGCTCTGGGCCACCTGTTTGCCTCGGTGAAGCAACGAGTCACGGTGGTGCATCTCCCCATTTGGGTATACGCAGGGCAGACCCCGATTCAGGTCATTGTTCAGCAGGTCCAGGATACCACGACCGCGTCTGACTTGAAGCATCAAATTTGCGTCGCGCACGGGATTCGCAAGGAAATGCAGCGCCTGCGGTGGCAGCGCACCGAAGTGGCGGATGATGCCGTGCTCTTCGGTGTTTGCGGGTTGATGGCCCCGTCCACCGGGATGATGCAATTCGAGTTGCAGCTGCAACCGTCGTACGCCATTGCCGTGGTGCTGCAGCTGCAAAACGACGCAACGCTAACGTGCACCACCGCAAATCGGGATGCCACCATTCAGGGGCTAAAGTCTGTTGTGCAACGTCTGAAGGGCATTCCCGCTGAGGAACAAGTGTTGTATTTGGGCTCCCAGCTGCTTGAAGACGGGCGCTCTCTGGCAAGCTACAATGTCCAGCCAGTGTGCGTGCTCGCAGTCAGACGGGCGGTCGACCCCTTCCGCTGGAAGTGTGCCATCAAGATGCCTTCCAACCTCCCGGACCAGAAGTCCATCTGGGATTTGCAGAAGGCTTCGCCGGAGTACAAGGCGGTGGAGTTTGCCTTCTTGAGTTCCATCGTTCCGCAAAGGAAGCACCGGATCGCGGAATGCCCAGACCCCCCGTGCAGCCACTTCGCCCCTGCAATGCGGCTGAAGGTGAGCAAGATACAGCTCCTGCGCAACCTGGACCTGCTTGCAGCCTACACTGCACACCGGGATGCCATCAGCGCAAGCAAACCCTGCAGGGAGCTCCCCAGTGAATTCACCAATTGTGCGCTGGACCTGCAGGAGCCGGATGCCGACGGTTGCAACGCCAACGAGTACATGTTGTACCACGGATCAAAAACCTTGAGGTCCATGGGCTGCATCATCAATTTCGGGTTTGATCCCGAGCGCTCCCGAAAGTGTATGTTCGGCAAGGCGGCCTATTTCGCACCCAATGCCTGCAAAAGCCACTCTTATACCCAAAAGGCCAAAGGGAATAGCCTGCACTGCATCGTGGCTGCCAGGGTCTGCCTTGGCGAGGCCTACATTGCTCGGCAGCCGATGAAGGACGCAACGTGTGCACCCGCCGGCTATCATGCAGTGATTGCTGCGTCCCGCTTTAGCTCCGAAGGGGGCTGCGTGGACCTTCCCGAGGTGATGATCTACAGCAAATCGCAAGCGTTGCCTCAGTATCTGATATGGTATCAGCACATGGAGGACTGCCGGTGCCAATGGTGTGGGTAGCCCTCGAGACACCAGGGCGCTGGCGTGCATGTCTGTGGATCTTTTGAGTTTATATGGTGCTGACGAGAGTCCCCAGGTACTCAGATGCCGCGTGTTCGCCGCTTACTGCGCAAGTGGGATCAGCGGCTTCACATGCCTTTGGGAGAAGTAGGTTTGCCTTCGGTGAAGGGGGAATGCCATCTGTCAGGGCAGATCACAAGGGGCACATGACTGTGGGTCCAGGACACCCCTCCCGCAACCCTGTGGACTCTGACCTGCGCCCAGAGTTCCTTTTCACAACTGAGCAACACCAGGTGTTGCCCACCCCACCCCACCCCAAAATCAGGTCAGGTCACTCCAGCTCCCACCTATACGCACGAAGCGTCCGATGGCCGCACGTCCAGATTCACGGTGGTCTCAGACTGCCGTGATTTCTACCTGCCACACATACACCATACTGGAACGATCAAAAACAAAGGTGCACCCGCTCACACCAGACCCTTGCCCCAGCCCCCTCCCCCCTTGGTGCGAATTCCTTCCAAACATGGCGTCGCGCTACAACGGTGAGGGAATCGACGTTCGAGAGTGCTGGACAGTTACTGGATAGGAAGAAGCCTGCATTGTGAAGGCCCCGGCAGCATATTGTGGTTGTGTCTGAGTGAGCTCTCAGGATGCAAAAGTTACGAGCAGTAGAGCTCGGGTCAGCGAAAGCCTGTAGAGTGACACCAAGGCCAAAAAGGAAAAAAAAAAAAGAGAGAGTGATGCCTGTGCACGCACAACTTTTGTTTTGATACAACTCGACGGCGGCGGGACCTGCCACAGCGAAAGGCATTGCAAAGCCTAAAAGTGCACTGAAACTGAAAAGACTGAGGCGGCCGCACGTGCACTTGTCTCTTTACCAGCTGGTGCCACAAATGATGTGAGGCCTTGCTTACCAGAGAACTGCCCAATCCATTCGGCACCGGAGACACGCAGCAACAGGTGCTGGCGTCTTTACGCACACGAGCACAACAGGGTCTTTCGGCAGGCACTAATGGCACCCCATGAAACAGAACGCGCTCTTATGATTGCATCAACGAGCCTGTAATCACCGCTTCGGTGCGTTGAAAACACCGCAGCCGGTTGTGGTCTTCCTGTCAATTCGTGCTGTTAAGGTCCTGTAGCACAGTAGCGCAGGGACGGTGCTGCCTGCTGCCTGGAGTGCACAGGTCAGCGAAGGCAACAGTCGGCAGAGAGACAGCTCAAACACAGGCCGGAGGCAGCAAGGCACAAACGGGGCATTGGACAGGATCCACCTCAAGTGCGGTCAACCCCTGGGAATTGCAGCAAACGAAATCTGCGGCACTCAGCCTCGCACAAACCAGCTGCATGCAGGCCAAGTTGTTCTGCACCGCGGCTGCCATGTGCAAGGCTGTGGCGCCGTCCTGGTCTCGGCCGACAAGCGTGGACAACACACACAACACCAGAGCCAGAGGGGCCTTGGGAGCAGAGGCACACGGAGCCCTTGCCCCCAAGAGCAGCCCGGCAGCTTAGATTTTGGTGGGGGCACACGGAGTCTCACCTGATGAGGGGTAGCCAGAGGGAGCCAGCAAAAGTCGGCGGCCACCCCACCCGACCCCACCCCTTAAGTGGTTGAGCCAAAATTTTCTTCAGCGCCTTCAGCGCCATTTTCAGTTGTGATTGCTTGCTTTGTTGTCTGTATCCACAGCACTCTGTGTACCAATGCACCACTTCACTCCTTCCTAATGTGGCAGTGTAGTCCTCCATATTCTGCAAGTGGCGTGGGCCTGGTTTTGACAGCACGCATTGCACCGCGGCACAGTCATATCCCGCCAGGGAGATGCCATGAATACAATGACTAAGGCGGTGGTCTTTTTGCATTCACAGATTTTCGAAGAAGGCTTGAAACACCGTATTTCGGCAAATGTGTATGGCATTTGTTGGTTGCTGGTCATTCAATTTTTATCCTCTGGTTTCCTCCATCAGGAAAAAGGTCCCTCAGAAAGTCAGCCCTCCCAACCTTCCCTCGACCCCCCACCCCTGATCCTCCCCCACCCAAACACCACAGACTGTGCGTCTTGGGATGCGACCGTGTCCTCCTCAGGTCCCTCAGGGGCCGAGCCACAGATAGAGCAGCACTTAGTGGCTAGGGAGGAGGGTGGTTGAGGGCACCAGGCAGCAGTAAAATCGGACTCAAGGCGGTGTGTGTGATTGCTCATTAGTAACGTGAGATGGTGGTCGGGTGGTCGAATGCCCACGCACATTGCTGCTGTCTTGATGGCCAACCCAGAACAGGTATGGTACGGTAAGCAAGAACGCTAAGAACGCCGGTGACGACGCTGGTGACGCTTCAATATGAGCTGCGGCCAACCACATCTCCCCCACTGAAAAGGAGCTCTGGGCAACAACGGCGCCCAAGGATGTTGGCCTGAACAAGTACTGGCGCTGCAGGCGCTGGGACAAAAGTTTTCACATTTTTCACCCCACACCACATACCTCAAAATGATCAGCGTGACGTTGTACAGATACATGTAAATATGTGCAAAGATATATAATTATCGGTTACGCATCAACCGTTGTGAGTTGCTTGCCACCTGCCATTGGTGGAAGGTCTGCAACACTTGGCACACTGTGCCATGTGTTCTGTCGTGTAACCGACGGCCATACACACCAGAACATTGCTACGTCTGTCTCATGCATCAGCAAGATATGTTTGCTTGGGACTCGTTGCAGGTCCTTCGACACACAGACATCTGCCCACGAACCCATGAACCCACGATTACAAAGCATGTCCAAACCTCGAGGCATGCAGATGCATGGAGTGTCACAGTATCACTGCCACGACACTGATGACAAACACATGTGCAAGCAATATACACAGTTTGCTGAGGCATTCCGAATACCATATGCCACACAGATATGGATATACTGAACACTGAACCCTGCTACCAGAAGGCCAAACGTTCGTGTGATGTAGGCGCAACGGCATTTGGGAGCTGGTATTCCCTGTAGGCCGACATGCACAGTGCACGTGGTTGTAACGCTATGTATGGTCTATGCGGGGGGGGGGGATCTGCGGAGAACGACAGCATGGGGTTTTACATAACCCCCCCCTTTTTTCGTTGGCCAAAATTTTAGGCAAAAGTAGGGTTTTCACAAAACTGAATCCCCCCCCTTTTTTTGGGGAAGGGTTTGCTTTGTCCATATCACACTACCACTATGTAGCATTTTCGACCACTTGTGGGCCCCCGAGAAGGCAGGGGTGAGGTTGCCAATTCTGATTTTGTCCCTCTTTGTTTGGGGACCCCCCAAGAATGCAGGTGTAATGTAGCATTTCCGCCCACTTGTGGGCCCCCGAGAAGGCAGGGATGAGGCAGCCAATTCTGATTTTGTCCCTCTTTGTTTGGGGACCCCCGACAATGCAGGGGTAATGTAGCATTTCCGCCCACTTGTGGGCCCCCGAGAAGGGAGTGGTGAGGCAGCCAATTCCGATTTTGTCCCTCTTTGTTGAGGACCCAACAGAATGCTGCCCACTCATGGGCCCCCAAGAAGGCAGGGGTGAGGTAGCCAACTCCGATTTTGTCCCTCTTTGTTTGATGGACCCCCCAGACGTCAACGGTTAGCAAGTGGAAGTTGAAACTTTGTGAGATGGGGAGTTTGGCAGGGTTTATGGCGTAGTATGGAGCCTCGAACAACTTTCCCTTGTGTGTTCTTCCAGGCCCCTACTTCTCACATCAGAGCGTTGGGTCTAATGGCTCAGCAACATGCCTCAGAAATTTTGCCTATCTGGGTGACCTCACATGAAATGGGATCATCTGCAAGCACGACGCCACCACCCTCCGCGTTCTTGGTGATCAAACTAGTCGATTGTCTTGCGCGGTGCTATTGGCCCGCATCCCCGTTCACATTGAATATCAAGTGCTGCTTGCGGCTCGTGCATCCCGGCTTGCACCTTGAAACAATTGAAGTAAGTGATTGGATTGTGGAGACGCAGATTGCCCAGCATGCTCGGACGACAAAGGCGGAGAAAGGAGAAAAGGTGCGGCGGATTACCGTTCATGTGGACAAGGAAGCGGAGGAAGGCACGGGACCACAACCACGGGTGATGAAGGAGGGGACAAATATGGCACACAACGACCTGCAGGTGAGGCCAATGAAGATTGGCGTCCAGAGCATCGCAAGTCCGACGAGTTCGACGGGTCCGACACGGACAGTTCGTCAACGACGAATTCTAGTAGTGGTGGGACGTCCTCTATCATCGGGGTCTAGTTCCGAAAGCGGCAGTTCGGACAGCAGTGCCAAAGTGGTCGCCGCGACAGGACACAAGAAAGTGTACAAAAAGACCGCCAAGCAACCCCGGGGAAGCCAAGCAAGCGAAAAGTGGGAAGACAGCCATGGAAGCTTCATTGGCACAAAAGCGACAAGCACTAGAGCGGAAGTCGAGTAGCGACTCCAAAAGGCAGCGGAAGTAGATGATTACTTGAGGTGCACAGGCAGGTGCATAGGACATTACGCTATGGCAGGGGGCTTGGGCGCAACGCAGTGCAAGCGGTGCCTTGAGGAAATGGATATTGAAGTGAAAGTGGTAGATGGGTCTATCCCCTGGGGATTTTTTTTTGGGTGCGAAGTGCATGCGTCAAGCGGTTCCGCGCATTGCCGCGAGACACACAACAACACACAACCATAGCATGACAGACGATGTACTTCTTGTTGGCACAACCGAAGTTCTGGGATTGGGCACCCCGTGAAACACGACTCGAAACGACTCGAAACGACCGCATTGTGGGATGCAGTGGTGATCCGAAACGCGAAACGATGCGAAACGACCGTATTGTGGGACTGGGCAGCCCATGAAGCGGTGATGCGAAACGAAAAATGACGAAACGTACGCCTTGCAGGATTGGGCATCGTGTGAGGCACCCTCTTCGGTGTTGGGCCGCGCCGAAGAGAAATCGTCCATGGCTCCCCCCTGGCAGGGGGTGTGGGCGGCTACAACCACCATTGCATTGGTGAGGAGGTAGAGTGGAGGCCTCCGTTGTTGTATGCTAATCCCTTAGGCCACCGCGTCCTTGCCACACCTGATATGTGAAACAGCAGCATCAAGTAAGCATGCAAAGATCCGTCACTTTTGAAGCAAGACACCCCCAAATTTCCTTCTGCATGCCCAAATAATGGACAAATACACACTTGTGCACATCCAAGGTAACCCCCTGCGGCGCGTTTTGGAAAATTTCAGTCGCGCGAAAAAGAGGCAACCCCCCCCCCCTTTTTTTCAAAGTGGCCAATTTTAGGCAAAACCCCATGACTTCACATTTCACAACCCCCCCCCCCCCTTGTCTACGCAAAACACTGAACAATGTGGTTATGACCATGCGCCTGTGACACGGGGGCGTATGCGAGCCCAGTTTCCGTTGCCTCATGGCCTTGTCTACGCAGATGTGCACGCTTAGACACAAACGGCATGGTTGTACTCAGTGCACGGATGCAGAGTCCAACTGGGAACCACGGTGCCTTTGACGCCGCAATTGGCGGGATTTATGGATGACATAATGTTCACCACCTGAAATCATTCCTTTCTGAACTGTATGGTGTAGCACAAGCAGCTGGGCAGAGGTTTGACATTTGCGGAAACCGAAATTTGGTGCCAAGGAAACCAACCACATTTGGGACTGAAAAACAAAGTGTTCTTGTGAGAGGCTTATCAATTGAGTGTGGAAAGAAACCAACCGCAATCGCTACCACGCCTTCAATCATTAGTTCCAATTTTGCACACACAATATGAGAAATGTGTCACCCGGGATATTCAGGTGGCAGCCGCCATTGCAGAAGCTGGACTCTGAGACCCAGGATACAATGCCATGGAAGAGCCTCCTTGAGACGCTGCAGTTGCAAGTGCCAGTGCATGCAAAACACTGCATAATGTACCCTAGAATGACTGGTACTCTAAACTGCACATGATACAATTGCACAAGCGCCAAAAGCATGGCAGGATCAACTGCTGGAGACACTAAAGGGCGTGTTGAAGCAAGCGGTTGACGAGGCGCCACCAGAAACGCAGGTACCCACAGGCGAACAAACCAAAAGAACGAAAAGCAAACAGGACGCCTCAACAAAGTGCACCCTCACCCACACCAACACCCAGACAGCCCATCGCACATTGGACCAAAGCAAACATAAGACAGCCAAAGGAGTGTTGAATACCGGCCAGCACCACCAGTTTGCCACGGCCACAGAGGCCAATGGCGCAGCATCCGAAACCACCAAGCCCACCAGTGCACCATGTGACCCGCCAAAGAGTGGCACAATGTGTGCGACGTGGGGTACAAGTTATGGTGGGCATGGCATATGTTGATACATCTGGTGCTGCCTATACTGAAAGCCTGGATCATTTGGAGTCAATGGGGTGCCATGAGCACTGATCTTGATGGGGACTGCTGTTTGTAGATATAGGCACCCTGCACCCGACCATGAGATACATGCACACACGTATGCATGTTTGGGCAAGGTACTGAAACCAAGCTGCAACAAATCAGGTGTCAATGCCTACAATCTCTCCACCTCAGCAGTGGTACACATACCCAGCCACCCAGTGCACTTCATGCTGGGACCTCCAGGTTCTGCGTTGATCCCAGTCTGCACATGGGGGGCTGCTGTGCGTAGATATGCCACTAATGTACAGCAGTGCAGTTAGATCTCGGTAGGAGTATACCATACCACGTACCTGTCAGTGATGCCCCCCCCTGGTTAGTGTGCATAGGGGTCGGAAGGGGAGACTTGGCACATTTCGTGTGCGGTGCAACAATGAAGTAGGCCAACCATGGGCCTAGACCCAATACTGACGTTGAGTTAAACTTCTTGGTTGGTTCCATGTTGTTTCTGGGGTATTTGGCTCCACCTTGGTTCCAAAATACGTTGATACCATGGCACACTTCCCCCCTTGTCTTTTTGTTGGCTGTTGCATGCAACGCATGCTTTGTGGCTTTGTGCATGCGACAGAGCCTATTGTATGGCCCTCAGCAAAGAGGACCCTAAACAAACAAGAGACATGGGTGCGCAGGTTGTTCGTGTGGCGGAAGGGGTATCAATAGAGTGCCTTCCCGGAGATCCCCTCCTCCGGTGGGGCAATTGGCAAGAACCCCCTGACCCAAAAAGTGGTCTAAATTGGCATGGGCTTACCGTGCAGAACGAGAAGATAGCTCATCGTGTATGTGGCCAATGGTGCGGACTAGTTGCAGGATTCAGTTTCCATCGCCTTCCCTTTGGGCACAATTGATATCTGTCTGATAGACTTAATGGCCCTGCCTTAGCCACTTTTAGCCATTAGTTCTCAGTATCTAACAAGTTCCAAACATGCTTCAAAAATGCAGACAAGATACTGTGCTATGTACACACTGGCTTGATAGGCACAGCAGAAGGCCCTGTCACATCACAGAAACCTGAACAACCCCTTCCCTTTGCCATGGAGCCCACTCATAGTGAGTTGGAGGGGGGATCGGGTTCGGAGTTGGAAACCACTTCGTGTAGTTCTGAAGGGTCTGGGTCCACGTCGGGAGGGTCAGTGTTTGACACAGGCTCATGCCAGTCAGGGGGGTCAGGGTGTAGCACGGAAGTGAGTGACAATCCATATCGGAAGAGACGCCGAGGACTGGGGAGGGAGGCCTGACATCTACGGATGACACTAACCTACCTCTCAGAGCCCATATGGACAATTTGTGGCGGCGCCTCTGGCGCCGTATTCGTGGACGAACTGTGGCGGCGGCTTTGCCGCCGTATTTGAGGCAATGCACTGAATGAGAGGGCATAGGTCTGTCGGTGGGGACCTATCGCTGAACTTTCCACTGTTTATGGCCAAGCTACAGCGGGCGTAGGGACCGTATTAATTCCGTACCTAATTCAATTCGGTACAAAATGTAGTGCAACACCGCATAAGACATGGTTTTGGTGACAAATCTGCCAGTTACATGGAGTCATGGAAACATTTGTTGTGACTGTTTGCCCACTTGAAGCCACAGAGCTCTGATTTTGGGGATATTTGTGCATTATCTTCCCCTTTCTTAATGGTGGCGTGTGTGCCGGTAGTTGTATGTGTTGCGCGCAAGCTACGGCCTCGTCTAAGCTACAGTAGGCGTAGAGACGTATTAATTCTGTTTTTTAGCGTAGCTCAGGCAAGGGCGGGGGGTATGATGTAAGTGTCTTGCTTCACATACCACCTGTGCTATAGTGGCACTGAAGCAATCACTTCTCATTGATAGGCATGTTTCATTGTAACCCAAGATGTGTTGGGGTGGTCGCTCTGTTTGTGTCGTGGTACATTTTCTTGGATTGGCTGACAAGAGTGCAATTAAAGGATTGCGTCATCATGTCTCAGCTCTGCGCTGTCGACATGCCCACGAGGGCTCGGCCGCCGAGTGTCCTTCGGGAAGGCGATGTTTTGCGACGCGCACGCCGTGCGTTCGACGAAGTGCCGGCCAAAATCACGCTGAGGACAGAAATGGAACGCATTGTGGCCAAAGAAGTCGTCGGGATGGGAGATTCTGGCGCTCAGGAGATCCTTCAGTACCGCGGGGAGCTGCCTCTGAGCCTACGCAAGAATCGTGTCGTCTACTTCGTGACGCCCACGTACAAGAGGGCCTCCCAAGTTGTCGACTTGCTCCGCGTCAGTCAGATGCTTCAGCTCGCAACCCTCACGCACCAGGTTGGCCTCGTGTACTGGATCGTGGTGGAGGACGCCGTGTCCTGCACTGAACGCATTCGGGACATGCTACTTCAGTCGGCGCTCCCTTTCGCGCACATCGCCGTGCCGTCCAACAAGACCTCGCCGTGCCGCGGGATGCAACAGCGCAATGCCGCATTACGAGTGATCCGGCGAGTGGGCGCAGAGGGTGTCGTGTACTTCGGGGACGACGACAACGCCTACGATGCCCGACTCATCACCGAATTGTCCCTGACAAAGGGCGTGGGGATCTTCAGTGTGGCCTTTGTCGGTGGTGGGGCGTACGAGCGGTGTGAGGTCGCGAAAGGCCGCGTTGTAGCGATGCACAGCAGCTGGGTGGAGGGAAGGCGGCGTCGGTTCCCCATGGACATGGCTGGGTTTGCGTTCAGCACCGGCTTGTTATTGAGGAAGCGGCCCGCATTCCCTGAGGGAACGCAGTGTCCCAGATGGTTCAGTGAGACGGTGTTCTTTGAACAACTGGTTGGGGGCTGGGAGGATTTGGAGCCGCTGGCGGCGAACTGCACGAGTATCTTAGCGTGGCATGTCAAAACAAGTGGCGCAACCACACGTGAAGTGGATGGAGACAAGGCACATCACATATTGAAGAACCTTCTGTAATTGCTCCCGTCCCATCCACCTGCTGCTCTTCCTATCTGCCTCTCCACTACGCTCCCTCCCTCCCTCCCTCCCTCCCTCCCTCCCTCCCTCCCTCCCTGCCTGCCTGCCTAGCCCCCCCCCCCCCCCTCCCTCCCTACGTTGCGCCCCCCACATCTCAGTTGTAATACCAAGCCATGCCGGTGGCAAGCATTATGTATGGCCAACGGTGGTTACTGACCAACGAAGCCATATCTTGCGTCTGACAATACAAGAGGACAACCAACGATAAGTCGGCCTGCTCTGCGTTCCGCTTGCAGCTATTTGGATCCCAGTGCTGCCCTCATCAAACAGATATTTATCACCTCGCCGTCCTGCGACAGCTCAGGTTTTATGGCATTGATGAGTGAGATCAGGTGCTGATCTCTTTTGATCTCCATGTTGCTTTAGCAAATGGTATCCAATTTCCATATTCATGTACATCCACAAGCATTACATTCATATGTAATGTGTCCACGTGCATTTCCCACATTCCAGCCCAGAAGCTGCAACTTGCCACTGGAATGTGTCTCAACGCCATGTAGTTAGCCTGAGCAAGCAGGCACAACTTCTGAAGGCATGTTTTGCACTGGAGATCAGCAAGTGTACAAATTATGTCCGGATTGTATCAGCTTCAGTACCTGCTGCAGTATTGTTAGTTTAATTGAAGTGCAGGATTCAAGCACTCGGGCTTCGACTGTGTGGCAGGCTGAACACCATGGTCGGCACATGTCCAGTTTACATACCCTCACAGACACAGCCAGCAGCAGCCCCAAGGCATTGGTTGCTGTTGGCCAATTTATATTGCTCTTGGTGAATGCAGAATGCAGCTTTTTGGCGGGGAGGTCCAGCGAATTCCACTTGCACCTGCCATTAATCTTTGCCCCAACATGCTCTTCTGGCACCATCAAGCAATGCGTTTGGTCAATCCAATTCCAGATTGCAGCCAACAATTTGCAGTTGGAAGATGCACGAGGCGACAAAGGGAGATGCAGGGCGCAGCCCATGGGGTGGGAGGGAGGGGGGTTGCAGTGGGTGGCTGGTGTTTGTGTTTGATAGCTCAATAACCCCTACCGTCTCAGGGTCCCCAAAGCCAGTAGGAATCAAAGTGGCTACATGGCCCTGTGCCTCTCTGAGTTTCCAAAGTGGGTCAAAACTAATCACCTCGAAGAGAGGTTGTTAGATCAAGCGCAGGCGCGAGCGTTGTCTACCCCCCCTTTTTTGGGGTCATTCGTGTAGCCGAGGTCCAAACTAACCCCCCCCCCCCCCGGGGTCACTAAGCAATAGCCTGGTATCAATCTGTGAAACAATGAGTCCATGGTGGGTACAAGGGGGGGGGGACCTGACGCGGCACGTGTGCGGCGTGGGTATTTGGCTACCTATCCCGACCAAGCAACCGTGTTTACCACCAACGGGTTTTCTCTCTGTAGGGGCTGTTTTAGGAGGGGGGTTAGCCCAGGTTAGCCTAACCATTCCGGCAAAACACGCCGTACAAGTAGTGCGCAGCATGTGCGCGGCACAGATACTCCCCCAAGGGAGGGGTGTTGGCACAGAGTCTGGGGAGGAAGTTTGGTTCCTCAAATTGACCGCCAAATCAAAAACTATGCCAAATCAGCAAATTTTCTTCTCTAAGGGCCTGAAGAAATGGAACCAAGGCTGTTTCAATGTTTCTGGGACCTCCTGCCAAATTTCCAACAGCCAAACTTACCCCACCAAAATGACCTGGCACTGAATTTCCTCCTCCTCTGCATTTCGGTTTACCAAAGGGCAGGGGTTAGGAGCATTGTACAAGAGCCTGGAGGTGAGACACATGTTTGTTCATCCTTGTGACCTTTTGAAGGGGGATCTCTTCCCTCCCCCTCCCATGCCATGGCACTGCCCAGGATTGTACAGCATGACTTACTGGCTCAAAGGAGTTGGTGCCATTGCAGCACCACAGGGGATGACTCGGAAGGAGAGACCAAGGGTAATACAAAAGGCAACTCCCCACACTGCTGCCACCTGTTCTTCAATGCTCATGAAGTCGGACCTTCCCCTCTTCACCAATTGCTTGGTCCTTGTTATTGTTTCACTGGTGCTGCAACTAGTCGTAAAATGGTGAGTTTTGGACGTTTGTGGCTTGTGGCTTGCACCTCATTGCATTGGTTGGTGATCTGCCCATGCCCCCCTACCGTATTGGTTTTGGACCAAATTCAATTCACCGCTGATTTTTAGGGGGAACGTTAGCGCGCCGGGCATCTTTTGTGACCCGTGCCCTACCGGTGGACTGTTGCCGTTGATATGTTGGGCAACATTATATGGATTTGCCCCTTGGCCCCCGGGACATCAGCAGATGTTTTGATTTGGGATGGGTATGGACCTTCTCATACCCGAGGTGATTTCTTTGATTTCGAAGTTGGGGGCCATGATGGTGCTTATAAGGGGCGGATTCATGTCATTGTGCCATTCATTGGAAGAAAGAATGGCACTTTGACAGCCCACCGACAATGTTACAATGACGTGCACGGGTGGTATAGGGCACGCATTGAGCAGCTGTTTGCTCGGTTGTGGCACGCAAGATGAGGCAGAGGATGAGGCAGAAGTGTGTGTGTTGTGTTGCCAGAACGCTCCACCGTCGCAGTTTGTGATGAGTGTAAGGAGCACTATTGTACTGAATGTATTGACACCCACACTTGTGGGACCAATGTTATGATGCAGCTCTACTGTTCGCGATACCTCAATAACGCCTATCGCTTCTACTGGAGATCGATGCGGTTGTGCTATCCTAACCCCCAATTCTCCCAACTTGCTAAGGTGTTGACCAAGATCGCCCTTAAAGGAGCGAGAGTGGTACTGTGTACCCCAGTTTGCAACTTTCTTGAGCTGGGGCAGTTTGGGTCACCTAATTCTAAGGGCGTTTCCAAGGGGTGTGCTTGGGGGCTCTTCGGGGGGAACATAGTCTAAAAGTAGCGTGCCGGGCGCGCGCAGGGCGCGCGCCGGGCAAACATTCCCCCTTAGATGTTGGGAACGACGCTGGTTTTTCGTGTGTTTTCGGAGGACCCTAATGGTGTGGTATCTGCAGTGGTGGCCACCTATTTGGCCAGCACTCACTTCGCTTGCGCCCCAGCATTCTACGGCCGCACGCAGGAAACACCCTGTCAAATATCCAGCAGGGTGCAAGTGGCCGTATTTTAAACAAGACGGGCAAGGTTTAGGTGTGGTTTTCATGAAGGCACAGTGAGCAGCGTGCAAAAAAGAGTCCGTGACAGCCGCCGATTGCAGATTTGCAAGGGCTGTGCAACTCAATGGTCTTGTTGAAGGGCGGATTTGTGCGCTACACCTCGATGTTGCCTCACCGTCAGGCATACTGACACAGAATGGATGCGGATGGCATAAAGAAGCTGCTGAAGGAGAAGCGTGGAGGGCAGTTGGATCCACAAGATGAGGTCATGTTCCTACTAAATTTGTGCGTGCTTGCACGAAAGTCCAGGGTAAAAGGCCGCCGTTCACCAAACACTGAAGCGGAGAGACAGAGGCAAAGAGGGGCACGAGCGAAAGAATCAACTTGAGCCAACAGATGTCGCGTGTGGCTCTCGGCGAAATGTCGCACAGGGGTGCGGTACAGTGATCATCTTGGGGTAACCCCGTCTACATTGAGATGTGTTAGTTAGTGGCTCCGGAGTATTTGTGCCACGAATGCCTGAGGCCAATGCCCAGTTGAAAACGACCGCCAAAAAGCGCCAGATCCCACCAGAGGCCCACAAGCAGTGCAGCATGTAATCGCCCCTCCTTACAATAGTGGCAACAGCAGGGGTCTGGCAACCGTTCAAGCATTCCCCTGTTTGTTATGGGCAAATTTGGCTCCCGTTGCATAATCTGTTCACTTTTCTTTAGAGTTGGCACACAATGGGTTGTGTAGGAATAGATAAAACAAATTTGTAGAGTTTTCCCCACGGTCTCCCCCCCAGTTTGCGCCCATCGACCAGGCACACCAGGGCGTAAGTCTGGCCGAATGTTTGCAACCCCACAGAACCGACAGGCGACAGCTGACCTGGTACAGTGGAGAAAGGAGGATGGGTCCTTGTCCCTGACCCCAGCCATTGAACTACCGGAAAGCGACCTCAGAGAACATTCTGGATCACTGGACTGAAGGCAATGAAGACTGTGGTGGCAAGCCCGGGTGGAGCGAATTGGTGGTGAAGCAAACCTGACCCATTGTGGCCCCCGGTTAGCCGGTTAGCGAGAATATACGTCATTCTCGGATTTGGTGATAACCTTCAGAGTGAGGCACTGCCCGTGTATTTGCGCAGGAAGTCATTGCCAACTTGTCCGTAAGGGAGGTCGTCCGCATCTGGGACATGGTGAAGTATGTTGAGTGACCTGCTTGTTGAGGGGTGCATGAGCCGAGGGGCGACGCATGACGGCCCCGCACATGTTGTACTGGATGTCGCCCTGCGCAAGTCCACGTTTCGGGCAACAATCAACCCTGGTCAACAACGCGTTGTAGGGAGAGTGAAGACTGGGAGCGCAAGAATGGCGAAGATTCGTGGAGGAGCGTCGGAAGAGGCGTGAAGAGGAAGAATTGGAAAGGAGGGCAAGCCAGATCGAGGAAGAGCGGATTGCGGCGGAGAAGGCGAAAGAGGAAGAGGAGATGCGGCAGAAGGAGGCCGCTGAAGCGGCGGAGAAGGCTGCGAAAGCAGAAGAAGAGGAGAAGGCCGAGCAGCACGCTGCGACCCGCAGAACGACGAAGAGAAGGAACGTCAAGAAGAGGAGGCCGACGAGCTGCAGAAGCGTCAGGAGCTGGCAGCGCAGCAGAAGACGGAGGAGGAGGAAAAGACCCGCGAAGCGGAGGCTCGGGAAGAAGGGCAGAAGCGCCTGGAGTTAGCGGAACAGCAGAAGACGGAGGAGGAGGTGTGTGTGTGTGTTGTGTTGTGTTGTGTTGTGTTGTGTTGTGTTCTGTTGTGTTGTGGTTGTGTTGTGTTGCGTGGTGTTGCGTTGCGTTGCGTTTGCGTTGCGTTGCATTGCGTTGTGTTGTGTTGTGTTGTGTTGTGTTGTGTTGTGTTGTGTTGTGTTGTGTTGTGTTGTGTTGTGTTGTGTTGTGTTGTGTTGTGTTGTGTTGTGTTGTGTTGTGTTGTGTTGCTGGGTGTTGTGTTGTGTTGTGTTGTGTTGTGTGCTGGTGTTGTGTTGTGTTGTGTTGCTGGGTGTTGTGTTGTGTTGTGTTGCTGGTGTTGTGTTGTGTGTGTTGTGTTGTGTTGTGTTGTGTTGTGTTGTGTTGTGTTGTGTTGTGTTGTGTTGCGGGGTGTTGTGTTTGTGTTGTGTTGTGTTGTGTTGTGTTGTGTTGTGTTAAGTGTTGTGTTATGTTGTGTTTTGTTGTGTTGTGTTGTGTTGTGTTGTGTTGTGTTGTGTTGTGTTGTGTTGTGTTGTGTTGTGTTGTGTTGTGGGCGGGGTGTTTTGAACGTGTGTTGTCGTGCAGTAGTGTTAAGCTACCCCGCTGAATGCACGCTTCACTTTCATGAAATATTCGTTTGGCGTTCTATTTTTCGGGTGTTAAATACTGCATGAAGTACCGCGTAATACCACAGCCCCTCTGTGTGTCCCATGCCTCCCGTGCCTTTTTCCTGTGAACAATAGAAGTCTCGGTCTTCTTAGCGACGGGTCTGGTACCACGACGTGCACGACGCGTTCTCACGGTGCTGCTTTTGGGGGGGGGAGGTCATGCAGGAGCTCTTCGCCTGTGCAGTAGCTTGTCGCTTGGCCCTCTCCGCAGAGAAGATCCGTCAAGAGGAGGCCGCGGAAGGAGAGCAGGAGCGTTTGGAGTTGGCGGAGCAGCAAAGAGAGGAGGAGGAGCAGAAGATGCGGCAGCAGGAAGTGCAGCAGGAGGAGAAGGAGCGCTTGGAGCTTGCGGAGTCAGCAGAAGACGCAGAGAGGAGGGAGAACGTGCGCGAGTGGAGGAATTGCGACAGGAGAGGTGGAGCGCAGGACTTGTTGGACAGCTGAAGGCTGAGGAGGAGGAGGGTTTGCGTCGCCAGGTGTGTGTGGAGGTGTTTCAATGCCCTTGCACGTGGCCCAGTGGGGCGTGCGTGAGTGTTCGGAGCTGCCCTACCCCCGGTTGCACCTGCGGCGGGGGTGGAGGTGCCCCACTGCCATTGCGCATACTACTGCAGGGGCGGGGGCGGGAGGGAGGCACAATGCCTGCACACATAATGCCCCCAGCAAAGGTTAATTTTTCAAGGGTTCGTGGCGTAGGGGTTTTCCATCGAAGCCACAGATACGTGCGCATCCTCTTGAGCACAGAATCCCCACGCAGGAGGACGACCGGCTGGTAATCCGGCCGCCGCGCCTGCGGAAGGCTCGGCCGGCCAAGCCCGCCGCCCTGCGCCCACGGGGAAGCGCCAAAACTCTTTCTGCCGCCGAGCCCATTTCCAAAGCGATTCCGTCCAACCTGACTTCGGGCAAGCTTATCCGACCACAAAGCACACTGTCGCGTGCGGTGCACGTGGTGTGGTCCGGGATTGTCTTGGCCAAACAAGTCCAAGACCTGTCGCCTGCTGAGCAATTGACTGCATTGTTTTTCTGGCATTGTGCTGTCCTCCAAATGTGATCCCCACCGGGGGAGGAAACGTGCTTGCAGGCGACAAATGAATATCATTGTAGTCTGATCCATTTTTCCTGAAATGAAAATGTTTTGGCACATCCGGACCGCATTGCCCCAGAATGGGGGCTGAAGGAGGGTCAGCGGCGCAGAGCAGGGCCGGGCTTAGTGAGGCAGGTGATGGCTTTCATATTTGACAGTTTCAGGCCACCAAGGCTGTTGGGGAACCGACGGCGGTGTTTCTGTAGCCAACGGCGGTTTTTGGGTAATCGGCGAAGAAGCTTCGAGGCTAATCCCCGTGGGAGTTGGATGCTGAGTGACGGCGGTTTTGTTGGCAGGCGTGAGGGAAGAAAGAAAGCAGAGCGCTGTTGTTGCCCGCAGACATGTCATTTGATGTCAAAGCAGAGCGCAGGAGCCAGCAGCGCTCCTCTTCCGGTGCACCGCATCCCTCACCCCGTCCAGACCCCAAGGGGCTGTTGCACAGCGCCCGTCCCTTTTCGCTGTGCCGCAGGGCGAGCAAGAGGAGGGGCAGGAGCGCCAGCAGCTGGTGCAGCAGCTCGTGTCCGAGGAGGAGGCGACGACGCGGCAGCAGGAAGTGCAGGAGGAGGCCCAGACCCGACAGGAGATGCTGGGGCAGGAGCCCGTGCCGGACGCCCCCGCACCTCCGACAGAGCCCATGCCAAACGCCCCCGCAGCCCCGACAGAGCCTGTGCCGGACGCCCCCGCAGCCCCGACAGAGCCTGTGCCGGACGCCCCCGCAGCCGCGACAGAGCCCGTGCCGGACGCCCCCGCAGCCCCGACAGAGCCCGTGCCGGACGCCCCCGCAGCCCCGACAGAGCCTGTGCCGGACGCCCCCGCAGCCGCGACAGAGCCCGTGCCGGACGCCCCCGCAGCCCCGACAGAGCCCGTGCCGGACGCCCCCGCAGCCCCGACAGAGCCCGTGCCGGACGCCCCCGCAGCCCCGACAGAGCCCGTGCCGGACGCCCCCCCTGCAACCCCCGCCGCCCCTGCGGCCCCAGCCCCAGCACCTGCTGCGGCTCCCAAGGCGCCGGCAGCGCCGCGGTGGCGGCCGGACCTGAGCAAGTGGCCCCCGACCGTGGCGCCGCAGTCCATTCCGGTGGTGGTGCGGCCGTTCCAGCACTTCCCTGTCATGTTGTACACGGGCTCGCCTTTGTGGCGGTGATCGCATTCCACGGAGACAGAAAACGGCTTGTGTCTACCCCCCACTCCGATCCCTCGAGGCCCTGTGCCTGGGCGAATCTGAGTAGCCACGGACTAGTGGAGTCCCTTGCCCTCTAGAAGTGGCCCTCCACCACGTCCCCGTCCTCAACAAAGACTCCTCTACACCAGAGCATCAGGCGACTCCCAGGGCCAGCCCGTGCCTGGGCGGCACAGCACTGTTTCTGCCCCCCCCAGAGGCCTGCAGGTTGTCACGGAGGTGGGGATGGGACATGTGGAACGGCTGAGTACCAGGGGGGGGGGTGCTTGTCCTTTCAATGTGGATGGAAAAGAGGGTCACCCCAGTCCCCGGTCCAGACCCCGCCCCCTACCCGCGTTCAATTCAAAGCCTGGGAGGACCCCCCCCCCCCCCGGCTTCCAAGGGTGTCCTTTGGGAATGCCATTTTTACGGTTTGAAACTAGATTTGGCCACCTGCGCCTGCGGATGTGGACGTTGAAGCACGGCATTCAGCATCGTGAACACGGACCATTTTCGGCTTCGGCCGTGTTTCGTGTCTGCTTCCCACGGCGTTTTCCCCACAGTGCCCGATCACACTGCAAGATGGGCCGACAGTGGGAGGAGCATGGCCAGAGTGCATTCGGTGGCTGATGAATAGTGCATGTGCAAACGGAAAAGGGGTATGAGTCGTGTGGTCTAGTGATCCAGAGTGTTGTCCATTCAGAACAGCAGGGCAGGGGGTGGCTGTGAGGGAGCCGGCTTGAGGTCTGGATGGCAGGAGCTCGGCAGCGATTTTTTTCATTTTTCTATGGGAATGTTGTTCACGCCATGTGCACGCAGTGCAAAGTTTTATGTGTCGGCAACACCCGAACCTCCCTCTATCCCCTTCCTGTTCTTTGCAGGTGGACATTGGATTACGATCATGGGGGATCACCTGATGACTAGTGAATTCATGACTCTCCGCTTTGGAGTTCCCCAAAACAGCAGGGGTGATGTAGCCATATTGATTTCTCCACGCTCATGGAGACCCTGAGGTGGCAGCAGGTGTTGTAAAGGTGGTGGGTAGTTTTGGAGGTTCTCCTTTGGGATTTACCCAACATGCACACTGTGCGCACGCCGTGCAACAGCATTGCCTATGAGGGGCATCCCTGATGAGGCAGCGGTGCCGTCCCACAGGAGGGGGCTGGCGGCGGTCGCCAGATCCTTTATATATGAAGGGCTTAGCTGTGGAGGTGTGCTCAAGTTGGATTCCATGCAGCGCAGTGGCAAAACGCGGGATGCACTGTGCCACCCACGGCTGTACTCTGTTTGAAGGTTGCATGGGGCAGTAGTCTGAGCCAGTGTTGAGGGTCCTGGTTGCAAATTGTCTTTGGAAAGGGGCGGGGGCAGACTTGGGCACAGCAGCATCAGCAGCATTGATTGGCAGTTTTGGAGAGTCGTTTGCCATCACCGTTTCGGTTTCCCCATGCGGCGGGTTGCCGCTGCCAACACCTTTCAGAATATTTGTGCCAATGCATTCAACAGCCCAGTGCCCCCCCCCCCCCCGCCTCCTCTGCAATGCACCGAGCCTCCCAGTTGACCGAGCATAGCCACCGGCTTCTCGACTCAACCGCACCCCCCTTTCTTCGGGCGGTCCATGGGGTATCCCCATAGCCCACGGCTGCCCCCATCGCTGTACACACTGCTGCCACATTACCCGGTCAGCACCTCGCACCCCCCCTCTTCTCCATGCACCCTCCGGAGCCCCCTCTTCGCAGACACGGAGCGTGTAGAGCAGCTTCTGTCTGCGGCTGGGCACCGGGTCGTGATTCTGGGGCTTTTGCACGGCCCCAGGTATCTCTTTCTTTGTGCCCTGAGGTTCCCCTTTTCTAGCCATATCCCAGAGGGCAGCGACCCTCTGCCCACCTGCTCGTCCTTTGGATGTTGTAGGCAGGGCCAAACCGCACCTTCGGGCTTTCAGAACAGCGTGTCTCCCATAGCCTTTTTGGGACGAGGGTGCGATACAGCCTGTCTTTTTTTCTTGGTTCTGGGCACAACAGGATGTCCCCTCGCCCCCCCCCCCCCCGCCCAGCCCCCCTCCCCGCTCGGGCGGGTTCAAGGCCCGGGTCTTCAAAGCCACGCCAGAGCGGGTGCAAGCCCTGGGACTTGTCTTGCTCTTCCTCCTCAAGTCTGCTCAGAAAGTGCCCTAACGGTCTCAATTTTAGCGATGGCTTTGTGCATCGTGGCGTACTGCGGGCGCAATGACTCTGTTTGGACTCTGTGGGTGGTTTGGTACAGCGGAAATAAACGAGTATCGCACTGCGATGAAGGCGGTTCTATGGTGGTCACGTGCTGTGCCTGGTGCGTGTGTTGCCCGAAGGCAGAATTCGAGTCCGATTTTCAGTCACGTGCCCGTGTTCCGAGGGGAAGTCGCAGGCCAAAGTTGCGACTACAAACACACCGCCTTAGGCCTTGCATGGTCCGGACCGTGGCCATCCGCTTCTTTGGTTTGAATCACCAGAAGTTGCGCAGGGTATTTTTTTTTGATGGTTGTGTGTCTGGTGCAGCATTAGGGCAAGCTCCGACTGCAGGTAGATCGCACCCAACTGGTACACAGAGATCAAGTCGATGTATTGCAGAATGTGGCGCAGTTTGGCTGTGTAAGCTTTTTTTTTTTTTGCAGGGTGCGCTCACGTGGGCACTCGAGTGCATGAGTTGTCCCCAAATCGTGACCCAGCCCCAATGAGTTTGGGAAATTGCGAGCAATCGCCATTCCTTAGTGCCGAGCCCAGTGCAGGGGCCCATAGAGGGGATTCCAGGGCCTGGGACTCCGTACCATCGGTTAGAGACTAAGGCTGAAGAGTTGAAAAGGTCTCTAGGACAAGGGTAGAACAAGACTGACGCCTAGTAGTCAGCATGGGCCAAGGTAGTTGTGCGTCAAACACACATGACCTGGGGCTGCAATTGGGTGGATGGATCCCAGACCCCCCCGCCAAATCTCTGTTGGGCTTGATCCTTCTAGCCACCCCCAACTGCCATGTGTCTGGATCAGAGGTACGCTGCCATCGCTGTGGGGCTGCATCTCAATGGTGGTCAGTGCATCCCCATCGGCCCAAATGGTTTCATTTTGTCACTCAAGGATGATGCAAATCCATCGCATGGCCTCTTGAGGATTTTTGGCACAAATCAAAGTGAAGTGTGCATTGACCCAAAAAGGCCTGGAAGAGGGGCAAGTGACTGGTGCATGGGGGCCCAGAGGGGGATCAAATTGGGTTGCCAGGACTGGGACCCCTGACATTGGCCAGAAAAGGGCAAACAGGACATGCATTCAGTGGCGGCACTACAAAACGAGCACACCAAGTTTGGTCAAACCAGAAACGGGTGCAACGAGCCCAAAAAACGCTGTCCCTTGTTTTTGGGGTGCTGAAAACGATGGAAGTTGTGTAAAACCCAACGAAGGCTGTGCATCTGGATGAAGCTGAAGTCGGCCAGACTGCGCACAAACAAAATCATAGATTCATTAAGCTACCCGCATCTGCAATGCCACTGCAACGTGCATGACTCAGGGTCTACAGTCAGGTGCCTAAGCTGCGTAAGTGGGCAACTGGGAATGCTGCAAGCGGCAGATGGGGTAAACAGTCCAGCAGTAGACGATGTGGCCATCACGGAAGCATTGATCGGCTGCATCTTTCCGATATCCCGCACCACCCCCATGACCGCATGCATTGAGACTATGCACAGATGTCAGGCACATTGTTTGGACTCCACCAGCATCCCTGGGGGCCTTGAGGGCATTTCTCTAGGTGCTTGGAAGGTCAAGCAGGACACCCAATACCACCAGGGTTGCACTGGTGGATCTTCTAAAGACTGGATGGCCACCACGTCTAAACCTTGTGGGGGACACAAACTGGATTCCATTCCCTGAGCATAGGACTGGAGTCAACATCCACCACTTGGTGGATCATCCAAAACCTGCTTTATCGCCCCATCATGCCCTCACGACGCTGAGACCTCAATAATTAAGGGCTGAAACCCACCATGTGGCCAGGGGGTGGTCTTTCTACAAGGCCCTGAGGTCCAGATGCCCGACATATTTCATCTGGCGTGTTGTGCCAGGCCTTTGTACTGTGCACCTGCACCGCATGAACGCGTGCGTCAAGATTGCCACGCATCAAGATTGCCACAGAACACAGGAACTCATGACCTGCTCATTGATTGGCTGCTTATGTACACAAACCCTTCTTTTAGCCTCTTTTCTATGTCATGTTACTTTTTGGCGGGCCGCCTTGCACTGAGGCTTCGAAGAAGGCTTGGCCTAAGATTAGGGCTTGGCCTTGGCCTTGGGTGTGGGGCAGGCACCTGGAAATGTTAGGGTGCTGCTTCAACATCCATATTGTCACCTGTGAAAAACAATTTATCTTGAAACTAGGGGCCAATCCCCACACACCTCCGGCAATTTTTGCCCAAATAATATCGACCACCATCCAATTTCACGCCCAGTACCACACATTTCTTTCCATAAGCAAAGGGGCGGGAGGTTAGTGCAGCCCCCCCCCCCCCCTATGCATAGCTGTCGGGGATGACGTCTGCGTGGTCCCTCAAGTACACAGTCACCTTACAGTCACCTTGCAGAGCCCGCCCTCCCAAGCCCATAAGCACATCTCCAGCATCATAGTTAGCGCGGTCCTGAACGTACATCCGTTTCTGAGGTCATGGATTGCATGCCTACTCAGCATTGCGTCTTGGGCGTAGGTGGCATGCTTATCAGGGTTCTCTCGCTCCACTGTTTTGCGCACGCTACACTCCGTTGTGCCCCACATCATCAGCAGAACGCCCTGGGATGTCGACAGCACCCTTCAGTGGTGCTGGCATGTGGTATATGTTTTGCCCTACACTCGGGACACCATATTTTTCAGGCTCCATCCCTGGATACGGCACAACGTGGTGTGGTTGGCACGTGCGTACCCCTCTTGGCATATGCCCCATGCCGGCGCATGCAAGGCGTTTTGTGTAGACTGGTGCTATGATTTTCCTATACTGTCGTCCCTGACGCCGATTTTGGAACCCGTCAACTCCCATCCGGTCGGGGCTAGAACTCCGGGGGGGGAGGGGGCGCCAGCTTTTCTTGTGTACCTTACCCCCCCCCCCCCCACCCCCTTGTAATCCCCCCCCCCCTTGCAATCCCCCCCCCTGGGGGGGAATGGTCACTTGGCCCAAAAAGCATAAAAAATACTAGGCGCCAAAGAAAATTTTTACAAGGCGCCGAACTGTCTCTTGTGTCTGCTGACTGCCTCTTGTGCACACGTGCAATAGCCCAGAGTTCCTTCGGGGGGAGTGCGCATGGTGTAATATTATGGACCGGTGCACAAAGGGGAGTCCATCATCCCCCCAAATGCCTCCAAGGGGATGTTGACACTTCATACCTATGTATTGTGACAGACCTATGTGGCGTGGTCCCCTCGGGAAAAGAGCCACAGCAAACAACCGGATTCAGAAAGAAGGAAACGAAGAATTTGCGAAAAGTGTCGGCAAAGATAAGGGAGGAGGGTCACTTCGGTCAGACACACAGTCAACTGGATGCAAACGCCCACTTGAAAAGCCATAGCCACATGATTTACTCGGCAGGAACGCCATGTGGACCAGCGCTCTGAACATGCTCGGGGTTGGGATGGTGTTGGGGGTGCAGTCCTTAGTCAACACGGCTGATGAGTTGTGATGTCTAGGTACTCGCAAGCCCAGAAACGTTTCGAGAATTCAGTTTCTGCTAAATTTGCTATTTGTAAGTTTCCTGGCACCGACACCCGTTTCTTGTTGCAGGGCTTGCTGCGCCATGTTGGAGTTCATTTCTAGTACAGCAAACGGCGATGCGAAGCTCAACGGTCGCGAGGGGGCGTCAACCTCCGATCATTTTGTGCCGACGTCTATGACACCAGAAACCCCAACTTCTGATTCACCTCCAGAGAACACCATCCGACCAATCTCTCGTGTGGCCGAGAGCCGGCATTCGGCGTGGCTTGCGGCACAACAGCGGGCGCACTTCCTCATTCTTCCGGACACTTGGTTCGAAAGACTATGGGACGTCATTGTGTCCATCGTTTCGCTTGTTTCAGGTACCCTCCCCCCCCATGTCCAGCCCCCCCTCCCCCTTGTCCATCCCCCCCCTGGGGGGAGGGGGGGAACCGTCACTGGCTAGTTCCTGAAAAAAAAAACGTGTCAGTGTCATATTGCATAGAACTGCGCAACTGTGAGACCTCGTTGTCAGACCTCATGTGCACCTCCTTTGTTCTGACCCATTGCAGTGTTTCAGAAGGTCAGTGATCAACAGTGGTGGGGAGGTGGTTGAGGAGGGAGATTGTCCTACCGCTGATGAGGACAGTGAAATGGACAGTGACAGTGAAGTAGTTTGGGCAAAATCTGCTTGGGGACCCTGGGGGCTAGGCCACACCTTTGGGGACAAGTTGTATTTCACAAGGGACATCCCAGAACACAAGTGGATCCCCAAAAAACTGGTGGCCCCAACAGTTCCTAAACCTGCACCCAAACCCGCACCCAAACGTGGAAAGCAGCCTGCAGCAAAGCCTGCTGCAGCTCGTTCCTCCATCCCTGTCGCTGATAGGGAACATGTGCAGTTGTTCAAGACTATGTGGGACTGCAAGTGTCCCTGTTCAGAAGAAGGGGCAGGCAGAAAACTGATGAATGGATGCAGTGCATTGAGACTTTTGCTTATTTGCATTATGCGCATGGCACCATCAGCAGTCTCCAGGCGTGCAATGCCACATGGGGTCCCAATTGGCATCATTTGGCCTGGGGACAACTCCAGCACATTTCCTGTTGACCGAATTTCTCCTGGTGAAATCCTCCGAAGCGTGTTCATGACGGCGAAACATTGAAAGCCATGCACACGATGTGAGAATGCGTTTGTAATGCTGTGTGTTTGGGTGCCCTGTGTGTGTGTGCGTGTGTGATCGCACATGTTTCGCATGCCACATGAGTGTCAAGCAAGTTGTATACCACGCATTTGGACGGGGAGGCGTTTTGAGTCTCACCTGACACGTCCGTGCCTCGCCTTCTTCGAGATGCCTCGCCGTGATGCTCCGTCCTTTTGTCCATCCCTCTGTGAAATGGGGACGAGTACTTCCAAGTGGCATGGCCAGTGGTTGCTGCTGTTTGGTGTGATGGGTGCTTGACCCCGGCCTTCTCAAACAGTGTGGAAGATCCCATACGACATCGCGTTTTCCATTCCCAAAGTCGATTTCGTGTTTATCCTCAACATCATCATCGACTCCGTCTTCGTCCTCGACATCGTCTTCAACTTCCGCCGCTGCTACAAGACCAAATGGTATCCGGCGCAGAGTCATTGGGCACGCACAGGACGCACATTAGTGGAGGCAGTAGGGGGACACAGGGCTTCGAAAAGCATCAAATGAGAACATATTTTTGTGTCTGCGGTCGGAATGTGCGAGTGTTTGGGTTCAGTTTGGGTACAATATTGCACTGATCGCTCACAAAGTGCTAGAGCTGGTGCTAGAGGTAGGATTTGGCCCAGCACGGGATATGGTGATGGGCCTGGGGGCTGCAATGTGGTTGATGTAGGGGGGCATCTGAGGTTGCTTACAGGACGAAGAAGGGGGAGGTCTTTTCAAGCACTGCATCGAGATTGCATGAGTGGACATGCAAAACGTGCCTTTAGACATGGCACATTGAAATATTGTTGAAATCACAAAAAAATCAGACCCACCACCACCACCACCACACAAATATATGAGCAAACACAGACACACAGACACCTGCCCCCTCCAAACCCGCCCCGTGTGGTTTCTGTGTCGTTTGCGTTCCCCCTTCCTGTCTACAGTAGCCTGGGGAGCACACAATCCCAAACTGGGGGTGCTGGTCATTTCCCCCTCCTGCCCTCCTGCCCACCTGCTCCGGGGTGGGGAGATCCGATCAATTCAGATCAGGAAGAGGGTCCCTCGTGCGCAATGGGGAAGGGGGTCCAATGCGTTGTGACGGGATGGTCTTCTCCCTTCCTCCTTTCAGTCGACCCTGGTGCCACTGTTTGTCGGACCCTCGGATCTTGCTTTGGAGAGCCCGTGAGACGGAGTTGAAGGGGAATGCTGCGGGACGGTCAGGGAAGGGGTTTAGAGGGCGGTTAGAGGCCGCCTTGTGTGTGCACCGCCTTCTGTGTGTACCACCTTGAGTGTGGCCCCTGAAATAACATGACTCCTGCGGTGGCCACAGACCCAAGGGGGGGTGACGGATTTAACCGGACTTTCGGCCGGCGGATCTGGCCGAAAGTCCGGCCGAGTCAGCGGGCCGAAAGTCCGGCCGGACTTTCGGCCGGCGGAAGGTCCGCCGAGCCGATAGGTCAGCCGAACCCAAGTCCGGTTAAATCCGGCGGGCCGTTCACGACCATCAACTGACGCATGTATGCGCTTTTCGGGGGCCACCCCGTTGGAGATAAACTGTTTGCATTCCGTGCCCTACTCTTGTTCCACATCAAGGGCAAACAGAATGGATTAATTGTGCGGTGCCCCACTGCAGCCACCAGCCCTCTCATCACCTCCCTCTATCCTTCTTCCAACACACAAAAGGCGGTCTGTTGCCACCGCAGGAGTCATGTTATTGAAGGGGCCACAGGCAAGGCGGTCCACACTGAAGGCAGTGCACACACAAGGCAGAACACACAAAAGGTGGTGTGTGGCCACCACAGGAGTCATGTTATTGAAGGGGCCACAGGCAAGGCGGTGCACACAGAACGCGGTGCACACACAAGGCGGTGCACACACAAGGCGGAACACACAAAAGGCGGTCTGTGGCCACCGCAGGAGTCTTGTTATTTAAGGGGCCATAGGCAAGGCGTTACACACGGAAGGCGGTGCACACACAAGGCGGAACACACAAAAGGCGGTCTGCGGCCACCGCAAGAGTCATGTTATTGAAGGGGCCACAAGCAAGGCGGCACACACAGAAGGCGGTGCACACACAAGGCGGAACACACAAAAGGTGGTCTGTGGCCACCGCAGGAGTCATGTGATTGAAGGGGCCACAAGCAAGGTGGTAAGCATTGAAGGCGGTGCACACACAAGGCGGAACACACAAAAGGCGGTTTGTGGCCACCGCAGGAGTCATGTTATTTAAGAGGCGACAGGCAAGGCGGTACACACAGAACGCGGTGCACGCACAAGGCGGTGCACACACAAGGCGGAACACACAAAAGGTAGTCGGTGGCCACCGCAGGAGTCATGTGATTGAAGGGGCCACAGGCAAGGTGGTAAGCATTGAAGGCGGTGCACACACAAGGCGGAACACGCAAAAGGCGGTCTGTGGCCATCGCAGGAGTCATGTTATTGAAGGGGCCACAGGCAAGGCGGCACACACAGAAGGCGGTGCACACACAAGGCGGAACACACAAAAGGTGGTCTGTGGCCACCGCAGGAGTCATGTGATTGAAGGGGCCACAGGCAAGGTGGTAAGCATTGAAGGTGGTGCACCCACAAGGCGGAACACACAAAAGGCGGTATGTGGCCACCACAGGAGTCATGTTATTTAAGGGGCGACAGGCAAGGCGGTCCACACGGAAGGCGGTGCACACACAAAGCGGAACACACACAAGGCGGTCTGTGGCCACCGCGGGAGTCTTGTTATTAATATACGGGGGGGGGGGGGTTGTTAGTATATGGGGTTATTACTACAAGGGGGGGTTGACGGATTAAACCGGACTTTCGGCCAGCCAATCGGCCGGCCGAGGGTCCGGCCGGACTTCGAGCCATTTTTTCGGCCGAAAGAGGGGGGGGGGGGTGTGACGGATTAAACCGGACTTTCGGCCGGCCGAAAGTCCACCGAGCCGATAAGTCCGCCGAACCCCATTCGGTTTAATCCGGTGAGCTGTCGTGACCGGGGCCATTGGCAGCTTATGCATTGTAGTGAGTGCAGCATCTATTGCAGTGAGTGGACACAGTGGCAACGCCGTGCAAACAGTAAGCCAGGCAAGCACAGCGGTCCCATACAATGGGAGAGGATGATTGAGAACCATTTTCCGTTCATGAGGTCAGCAAGATGGTGCCAAAGCCTGGGTCAAGCGGAGGGGGATGTGTGAGTCCGAGGCGCCGCCGCATCAGGTTTATTAGGGCCCTCACGAAGCGGTGGAGTAACTGTGCCTGCGTGTGCGCATACGTGCGTGAAAATTGCTTGTGCGTTCCTGTCGGGGGGGTGTTGGAGCAAAAAGAGGATGTACCCTCCCAAAATGACGTTGGGGTGTGATTTACCACCCGTCAACCGAAATCTTGGCTTGGACGCTACCATGGACCTTCAGCATGGACAATGCACGCCATGGGTCCCGACACACAAGATGGAGCGCTTCAGGCTGTCCCTGAGCAGCCCTTCGGGAGTTTGTTTCTGAGTTTGTTTCTGTCTCTCCACCTTGTTGCTGGTTTTGTGCTTCTGAAGTGGTGGTGTGTTTTTGTGTGCGGTGTGTGTGTGTGTGTGTGTGTGTGTGTGTGTGTGTGTGTGTGTGTGTGTGTGTGGCATGCACGTGTGGGTGGGTGGGTGAGAGTGAGTGAGTGAGTGTATGTTGTAATACGCGCATTTTTTTTGTGGCAAATGCATGTAACAAAAAAATCGGCACGCCGTGTAATTTTTTTGCCGCAACAAAAAAGTTGCACAATTTGACAATTTTTTTTACATGCGGTTCTCACAAAAAAAATTACACAACGTGACAATTTTTTTTAGATGCGTTTACCGCAAAAAAAAATTACACGGCGTGACAAAACATTTTTTACACGTGTTTGCTGCAAAAAAAAATACACGACCTTACCGCGAAGAAAAAAATTACCAATTTTATTGAAAATGCATGCATGTAGCCAATGTGCCCACTTGTGGGCCACCTCAGATTTTGTCCCCCCCCCTGTGAAGCGTTGGGGACCCCCCAGGCGGCAGGGGTTTTGTAGCCACCCGGCCTACTTGTGGGCCACCTCTGATTTTGGGACCCGCTTGTCGGCTATGTGTTGAGCATTGTTAATGCTGATTGCGATGTGCGGGTCATTGAGTGGCCTGGTGATGATTGGGAGGGCGTGACTGAGCTTCCTTGCCCTCCTCAGCCCCCCCCCCCCCCGCGCACCCAATTTGAAGGTACCCTTTCGGGGATCGAGGAGAGTGTTCAAGCCACCCCCATCCCACTCTAAGGCAAGGAGGCCTCCGCTCAGCAAAGCGTGGAAGGTCTGAAGGCTAAGGCGCAACCTTCCATGGCCACTCTCACAGAGGAGGACCCGTCCCAAGGTCCTCATCCGAGGAGAGTGGCGCAAGGCTACCCAAGAGATGCATCTGGCCAGCCGGAGCGTGGCCAGCTTTTCATCAATGAGCTGGCCAAGCAGCTAGTAGCGGAGTTGCGCGCTGCTTGTCACCTTAACACCAATCCTGGTGCGAAGCCCAAGTCCAGCGACACAAAAGCTGGCTTGATCTACAAGCATGCATTCTACAAGTACTTGTAGCGGGTGCATGTTTTGTGGGCTATATGTTCCTCCGCCTGTTAGGTGTACCAATGGTGGAGCATATAAGCATGCTAATATGTTGGCCCCATCCCAGTGCCTTGGTGGCCTATAATGGTGGCACTAACGTTGGCCATGCCCCTGTCAGGACTCTGTTCTTGAGCGTGATTTTGCTCCTAATGCCGGCACACTAGATGTTGGCCATGGCCTTGTCAGGACTCTTTTCTTGGGCCTGATTTTTGTTTCTAGTGTCAATGACACCATGTCATACTATGTTTTATTGGCCGAGTCCCAACTAGTTGGTGGCCACACACACAGAGTACTAGGTGCACTGTGGACTCGGCGTCCCATCGTTAAGGTCGCTACGGGGTGCCGTATGGAACCGGCAATTGTACATACCGAGCAAATTTCAAGAATCTTAAAGCTAATTAATTCTGAGGAAGTTGTGCGTCTAAAAGTTACTTGTTCGCGGAAAATAATTTATTACAAAAAAAATAATTCCAGGCGGACGATCAAAAAAGAGCACATAGTGACGCGGAATTCAACAAAATCGCAAAAAATAAATTCACTCTTTGGGTTAGGAGGAGGAATGTGCCCCAAGAGGTGCCGGTCAGGTCCCCAACGCTGGGACTGCACCCGCACAGCGTTGTGTCCCTACCAATCGAGCGGAACCTGCTCCGCGTTGGGTTCGAGGTGCTTCTGTGACTTCCACCAGGAGTACCGGGGAGAAAGTCGCTGGGGAAATCGTCAAGGTGCACCGCAATGGCACCTTTGATGTCAGTTATAAAATCGGCAACATCAGGTACTGCAAACCGCAGTGCCCACGGCACAGGTTGTCCTAATCTTTACATTTGATTGTCATATGAAAGAGTTTGACCACCGCATGGTCCACAATTCCATTGTGAACCAATTGGACATGCTTTACCCAAGGGGTGTGATACCGCTCTTGTGATGAGTGGTAATGAACCGATTCGCTTGGTGGGTGTTTTTCAACGTGCACAATCACTCTGCTCGCACTGTGCACATCTTCGGCAACATCCATGTGGAGAGTACCAGGAAACAACAATTCCCAACCAGGGAGAAGTAAGAGATAATAGCATGCAACCAGGGGGCACCAAGAAGTAGTAGCATGCAAGCAGCAAGCACTAGGAAACAACAACATTCATTCCAGGGGGGGGGTTGGAAAAAAATTCGCGCGAATTTTTTTTTTCGTACCCCCCTCCCCCTCCTGCGGTACCCCCCCAAAAAAAAGCTGGCACCCCATGTAGGAATTTTTTTTCGCCGGGAGGAATTTTTTTACTATGTGCTACTTGAACTTGCATGGCACCTTCATTTTGCCACATCGTATGACATTGGCACATGAACTACTGCTGAGATAAAAGTAAGTGGGTTTTTTTTTGCATGGCGCCATTGATTTCTCTCCAGTAGCGGGGGACACTTGTTAAATGCAATCGTCCGCCCGCGGACAAGGGGCCCCTGGCGTGGGGCGCTGCCACCCACATTGAGCATTGTGTCCGATCCATCTACTCTCCAAGCGGAGCTGCTAGCCTTGCTACGCTAGTGGTGCCCCACTCATCAATGAGTGTGGGCGAAGCGTGGAGCCGCGTGACCACTAGCGTTTGGTGGCCGTGTGGCAACCCGGGAGTGGAATTGCGGTACACAATGTGAAATGTGGGGTGTTCCACTTGTTTGTTTGTTTGTTTCACAACCCCATGGCAGCAAATAGAGCAGTAGTAGTAGCAACACGCATGCCGAGAAGCGGAAGAAGAAGCAGATTCCGAAGAAGAAGAAGCACACGACAGCGAAATCCCCGGTAAAGGAGCAGGCTCCGGGCAACACAGGCCAGAAGCGACCCGCAGCTTCCCAAGGTGGGAAGCCAAAGAAGCGATGAGTGGCCGTTGGGGATAACCGGCAACAAGGTGCGTTGGCCGGCAATGGGGTGACCGCGTAATGCCACTCGAAATGCGAAACGACTCCAAACGGCCTTACGGGAGTGGGCACCCCGTTTGGCGGGCGTAACGTTGGCAAGCCAATGAAGGTTGGTAGGACATGGGGCTACGGTTGGGGGGACGAACGATGTGCATGCGGTGCAGCGATAAACATGCGTTTAACGATACGTTTTTTGTGGTGAGATAAAACCATACGAGAAAAATTTTTTTTGGCGATGTGCGCGCAAGAACGGCGTAGTGCAACAATGTGCACCATTCACACACATACAGAGACATACTAACACACCAACACACAAACTGTAGGCTCATTGAGAACCAATCTTTGTTGGCAAGCCATTGTGGCGTAGCGGTCATCAACCAGCATGCAAGAAGGCAATGGGGACATGACATTGTGGGGTCCACTGTAGGCTTGGGCAACCTGCCAGAATGGACAGGACATCAATCACCCTTGTCCTTCAATGCTGCTGGTTCGGTTTCTCGCCCCAGATAGGGTGTATTGCCTTATCTGGGGACTCTTTCCTGCCGATAAGAGGCCAGGGTGGGGCACTGCACTGCAGCCGGAACAGACCGGAACACACCACCCATATCGGCTGAAATATCCATGGTTAGTTTGAACAATACCCTCCTTGCACCTTCCAAACCCAAACACGTGGGGTAGACTTAAGGAAATTTCAGGTTTTGGGGTCCTGAAAAAATTTTCGCGCGAATTTTTTTTTCGTTCCCCCCTCCCCATCCGGGGGTACCCCCCGAAAAAAAAGCTGCACGCCGGTACCAGGAATTTTTTTTCTACCCCCCCCCCCCCTGATTCATTCAGAGAGGACCAAGAGATAACATCATGTGACCACGGGGCACCGGGGAATAACCACATCCAACCAGAGACCGTAGGAAGTACCATATCCCTGTTTTCGTTGCAGCAACGCAAAGCCCGAAAAAATCACAAAAAATTAATTACAGGCAAACGGTTCAAATTTTTCATCGTGGAATTCGAAAAAATCGCAGAAAATCAATTAATTTTTGACAATGCATTTCGCGGAGTTTTCCAATTCTTAAGATTCTTACAATTTGCACGGTATTTCGCATGTATTGCAAAAGTTGCATTTCTTTCAATTTTTCAATTTTTTTTTTATAATTCCCACGACTTACCGGAAAAAAAAATAACTACACGCATTTACCACAAAAAATAATTCATTTTTTTTATATTTTACACGACGTACCGCCAAAAAAAATTACACGCATTTACCGCAAAAAAAATACAACTGCACGATTTTTTTGTACACGAGTTACATTTTTTCATGTCCGGACATCCTTGTCACAGCTTAGGCATCACTGCCAACCCCGGGCTGCTGACTGCCTCGCGAGGGAACGAGCAACACCAATCTTGTTCCTTTCTTGTGGTACATGGCCATAGGGACGGTACTTGCTTGCAATGGGACCCCTGGGCATCGCCGGATGCGAATGTCCGCTTGAGGAAGCCAGAGTGCAGCAGGGGCAATCTTGACATGCAGAGATCCCCCTTTGACCAACTTAGCCCCAGCCATTACGGGTGAAAACGGCAGGCGTCGTTGTAATTTTGTTCCCCATTGCGATCCTTCACCTGGAGCACAGCTTGTTCCCCTCTTCGCCTCACTAGGATTTTGCACGTTATTTTTTTTCGTTCTCGATGTACCAGTGAACACTGGGCCCAGCACCCCAGTGCTTGGGCGTTGGGGTCGCATGGCAGGTGTGTGCACCGGTCCCACACACAGTTTGCTGCACATGCACCTTGCGTGCGTGGGCAGCCCGCCTCACGGTGGAGGAGGGTGCATGCACGCGTGCGAGCGAGTGAGCGAGAATTCACACTCCGCAACCTGCTGCTGCATCGTTGCCTGTTTGTTGCGTTTGTGCGATCCCCAATTGTTCTCACTCGGTGTGCGTGCCTGCCTGCGTGAGTTTGTGTCTCATTTTATCCAGCAAGCCACCATCATTGCACATTTTGTTGCCAGGGGCATCGAAACTGACCCCAAGAAGATCCGCGCGCGGTATTTGAGGAGCTGGTTTGTGATCGACTTCATCGCGGCCGTGCCCATCGACCTATTGGCCACCATAATTTTCTCGGAGCGCACAGGCGACGGCAACGACGAGGTCGCGTTCCTGCGCGCTACCGACGCCGCAAAGTTCCTCCGTATTCCTCGTCTCTTCCGGCTGCTCCGCATCTTTCGTCTCGCGCGGATTTTCTCAATGCGTGCGAACTTCGGGGCCCCAGTGTCGCGAATTCTGCTGCTCGTGTTCTTGACGGTCCTGTTCATTCACTGGGACGCGTGCTTTGAGTATCTCGCCGTGTGGCTTGCGGGGTTTCCGGAGGGCAACTGGGCGGACAGCGTCCAGAACATCACCAACATCACCATCACAGGAACGGCTGACACCAGTTGGAAGTATGTCGCTCCTGGACCATCAGGTCCTCAGGGGCAGAGTACCAGCCAAGAACTCAGCCCCACCATGGGAGGAGGGTCCGGCTCGGATGGGCTCTTTACCCAACAGTAGAGACAGTAGCAGCGGCCATTCCCCACTGGAACCCCCCCCCCCCCCTCCCAACCCAAAGATGTGGTAAGGTAAAACCTCTGGTCATTGCGCTATGGGCTTGTGTGTATGCCGCCCCCTTCGTAGCGAAAAGTGGGACGTGACTTGGTGCTCCGATTGGCAACATATATTAAACCTAAAGGCCTCTCAGGAAACGAGGAAGTGGCCGTTCTAACAGCTCTTGGGCACCCTTTCATTTTATTCAGTGTTACATAGTGCTTACTTGAGCTACACCCTTTTGGAAACAGCTGTTGTGCGTTTTCAGCATCGTGTCACCATCCCCTGAATTTTCCAGAGACAGTGCAAGCAGTTCGACCAGGTGCCAAAGCCGCCAGAGGAAACCCTGGGATTCTAAAGCATCTCAAGAGAAAATGTTTACCCCCAAAACTCTCCTCCCAAAATGACTGGTGGGATCATTTTGAGAAATACATATTCTTATATCCCTCTTCCCTTAAATCTAGCTTGCAACAACCAGTCACAAGGAAGCAACACGCAAGTTGTCTGCTTTCTGATTGGCCATAACGATTCCCCAATGCTTTGGGCTCTATTATATTTTAGCCATCTTTTGCATTCATACATGTGTTCCCCAAAGAGCTTGAGCCCACAACTCAGCGGTGGCGGTCCAGGGTGTGGCCGTCAAGTTGGGAGGTGCCCTCCCAAATCTGCGCACTTTTGGGCCAAAAACATCCATTCGCCAAAAACGGCTTCGAAACGGCCAAAAAAGGAAAAAGGATGACATGTACTGCAACCAGCTTGGTCTTCTTGTGTCAAAGAGCCCTGTCGTGGCCTCCAACTTCGCAATCTGCCTAAGAACTGCCCCCCCAGAAGGCGCCAAACAGGCCCAAAACCTGCCTGGTTTGGCCACAAAGAGACCCAAACCAAGAACAGGCCGTATCTTGGGCTATGTGGCTGAAACTCCGATTCTGAGGGCACATAGTCGACCCGAAAATTCCCATTTTTTGTGGTTTCCACGCCTCAAAATCACTCAACTTGACGCCTAGACCCCTGTACCAGGGCGCCCTAGGACCTACGAGGGCAGTGCACACGGCCCTACAACTAGCGCCAAAAAGGGTCCAACGGGTGTCTCTGGGGGGTCACAGTTCCTCCCACACCATTTGGGATCCTCAAACAATTTTACCCAATTTTGAGCCCGTGGTGACCCATTTTGGCCCTTCCAACATCCCACAAAAGCTGTTTTGGCCGTTCTTTGACCAAATCAGAGTCCAAAATGGGTCGCAAACACATTTTTTCCAAAAGGGAATCTGGCAGCATTGTGATATCATCCTACCAACACTGCCAAAAGTAGCTTCTTCCATCCCACAATTAGCCCATTCCTCACCCTATATTGCCCTATAGCATGGGAATTGGAAGCATTCCACTCCATCATTTTCATTCTCCACATGAGGTTTACGGGCTTATCTTGTGGAGTTTCCCTGTAGTTGGCCATTTTTCGCACCCTGGGTAGGATCCTGCCAACGGTCATGTTATACCCTATTTTTTCCCGCCAAAAATTCGCCTAGTACCCCCTAAACCCTAGGTCTCTAGTGTCCCCGATCCTTTTCAAACCTTGTGTTTTTTTTTTTGAACTGTCTGACCTCGAAATGGGGGCATCAAGGGTTTGGCCGGATCTGAGAAGTAAAACGCGGGGCGGGTTTTTCAACATCCCCCCCCCCGTTTTTTTTGGACCCCCCGAATAATTGGAAAATGGGGGAGGGGTTCGGTTTTACCTATTGTTCGCTTTGTTGGGCAACTATTGTGCAATTATTTGGGTGTCTGGCCATACTAGAGACCCATACTTTGAGATACTAGGGGCATCATTGTTGCCACACCAGGGATATGGCATTTTTGGATTTTCATCCAGATTCACCCATTTCCACCCCCTTTCACACTTTTTTGCTCATCTCCACCACATCCACTCTTTTCTAGGTTGAGTTCTCCCTACCACGGGGACCCCGAGAAGGCAAGGGTGATGTAGCCATTATGATTTCTCCCCGCCATGGGGACCCCGAGAAGGCAGGGTTGATGTAGCCATTATGAGTTCTCCTCGCCATGGGGACCCCGAGAAGGCAGGGGTGATGTAGCCATTTTGATTTCTCCCCCCCATGGGGACCCCGAGAAGGGAAGGGTGATGTAGGAGTTAGGTTGGCTGAAGTATGGGCACGATGAGATACTTCTGTGTGAACATTTGTTTCGCTTCTTTTTCTTCTCGAAACACACTCCACCTCATGGGTGTGCTCATCTCCTCTCCGGAGCAAAGGGGTGCTTTGAGGATGCTTGGTGGGCAAGTGTGCACCGTGTTCGTTCTTACTTGAATGGCGTTGTTGCTGAAATTTGATGGGTGGAAAGATTGTTGGAGTGGAACCATGTCCCACACTTTCCTTATTTTGGCACACATTACGTGGACAGCATGCCCATCGCTTCTATAGGAGGCATCCTTTGTGATGTCCTCTTCAATCCAAAGTATAGAGTAACGGTTGCCATTGATAGTCTTGGCAACATCATTTGGATTTGTCTGTTGGCCCCCGGGACATCGGCGGATGTTCTCATTTGGGATCGCGAGGGGCCCAAAAGGGCAAAGGGGCATTATATGGATTATGAGATTGGCTCCATGGGTGGTGCATACAAGGGGCGCCTCCATATGGTATGGCCCTGTATCGGTCGAAACACTTTGACGGAGCGCCAAGAGGAGTACAACGATGTACATGGTTTCTATAGGGCATGTATTGAGCACTTGTTTGCACGCATGTGGCATTGGGGCGTTGTAAGGAACATATGGATGGGATCCGGTACTGAGGTGCATGAGTATGTGCGTGTACTCCTGCATTTGCAGCAATTTTTGATTCGAAGACAAGTACGGTACCCTCCATATGGTCCATGGAAAATGTACCTACACATGTGTGGGCTGCATCTGCAAAGGAGGACAATAATGATGAGGATGTGGTGGGTGACAATGGGGATGTATGTGCCCTTTGTTGCACCAAGTCCGACCCTGAGAAGTCCATGTGTGACAAGTGTTAGCTGCAATATTGTACGGATTGCATTGACACGCATACATGTGACAATGTCACGGTGCTTTAATTTTGCAACTGTGTCATGTTGTGCACACAAGTTGCTCACTCTGATTTTTTTACTTAGGGAACAAAAAGAAAGATATGTGTTGTTGAGGGTAGATACCCGGGGTGGCGACCATCGCCGTTCATGGCTTCCCGCATTTTACATGATGTGTTATGCGAAGGGAAGGTGGCTTGCATTTGTCTTCAGCTAGGGTAGTTTGGGTGACCTAAATTTAGGGGCGTTTGGAGGGGTGTGCCTGGGGCTCTTCGGGTGGAACCTAGTCTAAAAGTAGTGCGCAGTGCACGCACAGTGCAAGGACGCCCCCTGTGGCCCCCCCTGCCTTGAGGTAGAGTTGCCCCAATAGTTGGAACACATTGAAGGCTTGTTGAGTCTGAAGTAAAACCTAGTAAAAAAAATTTCTTTCAAAAAAAGTTTTTCTACTCGGTAAATTTACCTAGTAGAAATATTTTTTCCACCTTTTTGGGGAGTGACTGTTTGAGGACTCCACTCTTGGAGGGACTGTGGTTGGGGTAGCATCCCCCCCAAGGGGGGGGGTGGATCTGAAAAACAGCACCCGGGGTCAATTGCTCTATTTTGGGGAACGTGTAAAAAAACGGGGGTTGGTTGGTCAAAACTTGTTCTATTTTTTCGGTGTTTAAATTACAAAGGGGGTTTTGGAATAGGTGCCAACGAATGAACCACAAAGCCCGTTAGGGTTAGGGTTAGGTGAGGGGCCACAAAAGCAGAGCTTGGATTGAAGGGTCCATCTCCCCAACTCGAGGGGCCACAAAAGCAGAGCGTGGATTGAAGAGTCCGTTTCCCGAACTCAAGGGGCCACAAGAGCAGAGCGTGGATTCAGGTAGGTAAACAGTGGTGCAGATAGTCCCTCAAGGAATAAAAGAGTCAAAGAACATTGATGCAAGCAAACAAAACAGTCCCTCTTACAGTCTGGTCCTGAAACAGTCAGTCCCGAAAAAGGCAAACAGGCAATAAAAGTGAGTCCATATCCCCAACCCGAGGGGCCACAAAAGCAGAGCGTGGATCGAAGATTCCATCTCCCCAACTCGAAGGGCAGAGCGTGGATTCAGGCAGGTGAAGAGTGGTGCAGGTAGTCCCTCAGAGAATCAAAGAGTTAGACAACGTTGACACCCACTACCGGGTGGTGGTGGTGGGGGGCCAGGAACGGTACATTGCCATACTGGGATCCTCTGCTGCCCCAACCTTCCACCCTTCCGATCCCACTCCCCAAAGAGGGCCCAGCCTGGGACCTTCCTCAAGGAGCCCCCTCACCCCCCCCAACTCAGTTTCCCTATGAAGAGGGTGAGACGGGGTTTGGTACAAACCAGGGGTACTGGATTTGACGTGCTTTGGAATAATGAATACAAAGCAGTATCAAACATATCTGGTATTACCTGCATTTTATTAAAGGGGCTTTTGGCCTCTAATCTGTATTATATACATGTCCTGAGTGGCTGAAGCTCGGCAAGCGAGTTCCAGCCACTCAGTGACTCATTGTGGTTGCCTTGTGACTAAGCACCACCTGGACTGGGACTCAACTTGCCTTTGTTGGTGTCTCCCAACGGCGCCTGGCGATTGACAGATCGCATCAGCCAACAGTAAACAAACAGCAGCGTGGCAATTGCCGGGCAGCAGTGTGGGCATTCCATTGGGTACGAGACTCGTTGTACAAAGTACCGTTTGTGCCCATTGCTGCAGGAGAGCGAGGTTGTACCTGTGGCCATCGGTAGGCGTCGGAAGTTGCTCCCGTGTACAGTTTCTGCATGATGCTGCGTAGTGTTGTGCGGTGTTGCATAGTGTTGCATGGTATTGCACGGTGTTGCACGGTGTTACCTGGTTTACATAGTATTTTCTGGTGTTGCTTGGTGCTAGATGATGATGTTTCATGAAGATGCATGCTGCTGCATAGTGTGGCGTGGTGTGGCATGGCGTCGCATGATGTTGCATAGTGATGCACCTGTTTGCGTGGTGCTTCGTGGTTTTGCACGGTCTTGCATTGCCACAGCGCCTACACCGCCGCGTTGTTCCGGGCGTGCTCCCACATGCTCTGCATGAGCTACGGCCTGGAGCCTCCGCGGAATTTGTTGGACAAATGGGTCACGATGTCGTCAATGTTGACCGGGGCATTCATGTACGCGATGGTCGTGGGGAGCGTGGCCGCTCATTACTCGTCGTCCGAGGGTTCCCGGCAGATGTACAACCGCATGACGGATTGCGTGACGGACTGGCTGCGCGAACACGACATCGACACGGAGCTTGCATCGCGTGTGCGTGGGTACTTCCAGCACCGATACCCGCGGCAGGTGCAGTCCTCTGCTGGTGCTTCGGGTGCGCCGGCTTAAGCCCCTCTCAGAACAGGTCGTGACATTTTCGAGCGATCTCGTGTCCCAAGAGACCCAAGAGAACACTGTTGATGCATGAGGAAAGGGCTCCCCTACAGAATTCCTCTACGGTGAGAAGAGCGCAAACACAAATCATTTGTGCGCGCAAAAGACACGTGGCAGGCTCTATGTTTGGTTGTCGTCTCATACACTGGTTTTTGCGATGGCGCCCCGCGATCCACTTCCCGCTTCCGCAGGATGCCGCTGCAGTCCACTGCTGCCCACTGCTGCCCACTGCTGTCCTCTCGCGTGTGCTTGCTGCTGGCTGTTGCTTGTCAAAAGTGGTATCTCCACCCTACGCAATGCAGAGGGCACCACGACCTCACTGGTTATATATGTATATCTCTCGGGGACATTCAGAATGTGCCAACTTTGTGGGTTTTGGCATTTTTTGGGATTTTTTTTGACAAGTTTTGCTTCCATGTGCAAACATGTCATCACATAGGGGGGGCGTACCGTGCGCTGTGCCCGCGCTGTGCGCGCGCTGTGCGAAAAGTTGGCTGTTCTCCACCACCGGGAGTTCCGTGAGTTCAGAAGATTGAAAGGACGTCATTGAATGGCTGCTGCAGTGGACGGGGCTATAGGGGGCAGAATTTACGTCCCTGGGACCCATGGCAAGCATCAGATGTTTGAATTTTTGAGTTTTGAATTGATTGTGCATGATTCCGCAGGTGGGTGGTTTTCAGGGTTGTTACCTGGATAATCACCGTAATAATTGGCGCTGTGTGCGCGCTGTGCGAAAACGCCCCCAGGGGGTACGTGTATACTTTTTGAAATCTGCGAGAAAAGGCCGTTTCAGAAATGTATGGGTTGGGGGGGGGGGGGGGTAGGTGGTCACATTTTTCAGCACAGCACAACACATTGGACGGTGCACACAAACATGGCACTGCACCGTTGAAATATTTCGTTCGGTGACCCCTTGTGATGGTGTACTTCTGGTAATCTTTGTACTTCACGTTTTTATCCACATCAACATCGATGCATGTGGCCAAAAACTCCTGTTGTGAAGCCTTGGTGGGGTGCGTCTTTTGATCCCAAAACTGGGCAGCAAAAGCGGCGGCCTCAGCGGTCGTCAGAATGTCGTGCTCCTTGTGGGTGCATGCAGGTGGCTGTGAATGGGAGGTACGGGGCTTTTTTGCCCGGCTACCAGGCTCATGCCGTTGCACCTGCACCCAGGTTGCTCCCCCAGAGCGAGCCCTTTTTTGCACCAAAGGCTTTTGTGGTGCATCTGGGGAAGCAACAGCCCATGGAGTGAATTTGTATGGAGACATGGTGACTGCCTGGTGACAAAAAGAGGCAGCAAGCAACACAGGCACCGTCCAAAACGGACGAAAATCTCAAGCATGTTGTCAGTACAGCATGCAGACCCAGGGTGTTCCAAATAGCCCTTTTCACGCCTCGAGGAGGCAAGGCTGGTCTCTTTGGCCCACTTTGACCTCATTGTGACCACAACAGGCCACCACACGTACCCTTCAACTGCCCCTTGTCAACCGTTGGTGGCACATGGCTCAGGGAGCCACGCGAGGGGTCGAAACTGGGGGCAGCAGCCTGGTCACAAGGTACAATCTTGGTCAGGGCCTGGTTTTATATATCTCTCTCGGGGACGACGCCGTTTGTGCCACCTTTGTGGGTTTTCGTGGGTCGGTGCCCTTGTTGCCTCATTTGTGCCCACTGAGTGTTCCAGAAGGGGGGGTATGCGGGGTATATTCGGAAAGCCCTTGAAAATTGGTTCCCAAGCAGGCCATTCTGAAGGCATTCAGCAGTTTGCATGGACACAACGCACTGTTCATGGCTGCAAAACGCCATTTTCACCATGTTCCTGGTCCCCAATGGATTACGGCAAAAAAAACCATTGCCGACCCATTTTTGACCCCGGGTGCTGGTCTATCAACCCAACCCTAAGTGCCAAGGGTGTGTTGAAAGGTGTGTGTCGCGGAAGTGGCTCATCGATACTCCTTTTCACTCTCGTCCATCACTCAGGGGATGCATGGCATGCAAAGCTGTTCAAATGAGGCGCAAGCTGAAAATCTGGGTATTTTTCGCCACCAGAAGCACACTTGTATGCCTTTTTGGGCCGGAGAACAGATCACTGAGGGTGGCAGCTGGGTCAACAAGGTGCCAAAAGGCGAGGAAAAGCTTTTTTCCATCTTTTTAGGGAACGCTTCCCCTACGGCGCACAGTTTGGGTAATTATACTGGAATACAGGCGGAATAGTGCTGCATACGTACACACACTTTTTACATAGTGTTTACCCACACACACCACTTTTTCTCTAGCTTGACCACTACCGTCTTGTGGGCCCATACCGTATTGGGTACGGAATCAAATACACCATTTGTGAAAGAAAGAGGCCCAAAAAGGAGACTGTAGCAATAAAACAAGCCAGTTCTCATTTCGTCCCGGCGCTTGGCGTGGGGGACCCCGAAGAAGGTAGGGGTTATGTAGCCATCTTGCCCACTTTCCCCCCCCCCCCCAAAAAAAACAGCCGGGGTTAAGTAGCCACTTCTGATTTTGATCCCAAGCTTCGGTGTGGCCCCCTGAGTTGGGGTTAAGGACTCCCATGCCTCAGTGTGGCCCCTGGAGTTGTAACGCAACCATGTAGTTGTGCGAGACATACCCATACACACTTGCACACATCTCGTCATGCAAGTTGCCTGATTCAAGAGCTATGGTGGAAGGAGTAGCATCGGGGCTCTACTACTTCTGACCGAGGGGTCGACGTCCCTCTTCCTTAACCACAGTAGAAGGGTGGGATTTCCTACCACACTTTGCACGTTGAGCTGTAGTCTCCCACCTTGTAAAGAGCAATGGTGTCAACAGATCAACGTGCACAGAGCTTTTTTGTTCCGTGCACGTGAGATTTTGCGCCATTCCGCGCCAGCCTACTTACTGTTGGAACCCCCCGCCCCCCCCACCTCCACCCTCAACCACAAACGGGGTTATAAAGCATTTGCTGGTTGCACCAGCTTGGTTATGCTGATGCTAGGTAAGGAATTTCCTTAAAGGGATGTTGGACAATCTATCGATTTTTGGGGAGACAATGTGTAAAACTGAGGGACCCCCCCCCCCCCGTGTACTGCCTGTTGTTGCCCACGCCTGCAAACTGCTTCCCACTGCTATGCACTCCTGTGCAGTGCTGCCCGCTGTTGCCCCTTGCTGCCCATGTAGGTATACCAGGATTTCCTTTGGTCGGGTGTGCCTGCTCTCCACCACTGCCCACTGCTCCACCGCCCACCGCTGTGTTTTTGCAGAAAGCGTTCGATGATGAAGTAGTGCTGTCGCTCTTATCGCACTCACTCCAAATTGAAGTGCAGCTGGAGTTGTACTTGGATTTCCTTTGGTCGGACGTGCCTGCACTGCGGACTGCGCCCGAGCCCCTGCTGCGGTCCATTTGTCAGATCCTGACACGAGCCTACCACGTGCCGGGAGACATAGTGATGGCCAAGGGGGATCTGGCCAAGTACATGCACATTACGCAGGAAGGGGAGCTGGCGGTCTATGACAGCCAAGGCCGATATGTGCGCAGCATCTGCGAAGGCGATGTGTTCGGACACGAGGGGCTGCTGGCCAAGGGCACTGGGCAAAAGGGACAGTGCCAGTACACAGTCGTGTGTGAGGCGCACTGCGAGACTCTGGTCATGGACCAACATGGTACCGTCGTCATTGCCTCTCTGTGCACGCTCTCGTTGTTGCAGGACCAGATTTGTTGGGGTTGGGCATGTGTTGAATGTGTGTGTGGGGGGGGGGAGGGGGGGATGAAATCAAGTGCACAAAGTGGTGAAGGTACACGAAGTTGGAGCCCCGGTGGGATGTCCCAGCCTGGCCGGATGTGTGTGTGTGTGTGTGTATCTTTCTGAGTGTCTATTTTTTTTCGTAAGGCGCCTAGTGCGGTCAAACAATGCCTCTGCTTTTGTTGTGACTGTGCCTGACGAGAATCAGTGCAAACTGGCCTCCTTGATTGCTGCCTGCTGTCTTGGCTGTTGCCTGTTTGTTACGTCAATCGTGTGTGTGTGTGTGTGTGTGTGTGTGTGGGCGCGTGTGTGTGGAGGGTGTCTCAGGGGTGGACAGATGCCTCGTGCTCTGGACCGCCCCATCGACTCTGCCTGTGAACACAATTTGTGTGCCTGCTCCCTGCAGAAAGGCGCCTAGCCTACATGACTGCTCTCACTCTTTTGTGTATGGCCTGACGAGAAGTCCAGATACCCCGTGCATTTCGCTTGCCTGTCGCTTTCGGCTCCAGGGGGTGTATTGCTGTGTGTGTGTGTGTGTGCGTGTGTGTGTGTGTGTGTGCGTGCGTGCGTGCGTGCGTGCGTGCGTGCGTGCGTGCGTGCGTGCGTGCGAGTGATGCTGCGGTCGCTGGGTGGTTCGGGCACGGGGGGGGCAGTTGAGTTCGCGGGTGTTAACACTGCAGCGGAGGAGTCGTGGCCTGCTGATGGAGTTGCACCGCGTTCTCTCCCTGCACTACAGAAAGGCGCCTATGCCACATGCTCTTTTTACATTCTGTTGAGGGATTGTGGTACTGATGAGAGTACAAGATGCTCAGAGGTCCAGATCTTGTTTTGCGTGTCCATTGTCGTGTTGGGTTTTGTGCTCCTATATTTGTGTGTGTGTGTGTGTGTGCGTGCACGTGTGTGTGTGTGTGTGTGCGTGCACGTGTGTGTGTGTGTGTGTGTGTGTGCACGTGGGGTGCATGTGGAGCTGGGTGAGTTTAATGTGTGTGGTGGTTGTTTGGGGTGCGTTGAGATGGACCTCATGTGCGGAGGGGGCGGGGTGGGGGGTTGTGTAGTAGGTATCGCACAGCACCAGCAAGGTGGCGGCACATGTGCGTACCAGTGCTGACCTCTGGTAGTGGTCTGGGGCAATGATGTGTCCATACATCACATGTGCTTGTGAACACCACCCTTTACCACCATTCCTTGTTTCCTGATGGAAACAACAGCCTCACCTGAGGGGTTGTGTGTGTGTGTGCATGTGTGTGTGTGTGTGTGCATGTGTGTGTGTGTGTGTGTGTGTGTGTGTGTGTGTGGTTATGTGGCAGCACCTAACACTGGTTGCATTGGACAGTTTTAAACACGAACTTCTCCATGGATTGATTTCTTGGTCTGCTGAAGTAGTGCCGCTAACAGAGTAGGACAGGGGAACAGTTTGCCTGTACTGCACAGCACCTGCACTGTCCAGTGCACACTATGCTCTCATCATCTTCGACAGACCGAAAGACGTCTAGGACAGCTCTGCTGTTCCTGAGGAGTTTTCTTTCAACCGCCTTTCTTGCTGTGTTCTTGTTTCGCGGTTCCCAGCATTGAGCACTCCAAATCGCCAATCTGGGCGTTGCGAATGGAGCATGCAGGCCAGCACGAGCAGCTGCGTCCCTCCGCGTGGCTCTGCCAGTGGGGCAGCGCCAAGTTGCTTATGGGGGGGGATTGCACCTCAGTGCATTTGACCACCCCCTGTAAGACCCCCCCCCTAAGGATCTGAGATGGGATGGTCCCCCCCCCCTCCAGACACAATTTTTCAGACCCCAATTTTGGCGTGATTTCTGTCAAGTTATGTCGAAAACTGCACATGGAAAATTTTGGTGGGGTGGTGTCCTGAAACTTCTACCATTTAGCCCAAATGCCCGAACCTGGGCTGGAAGGGAGGGTGCACGGCACACAAGAAGTAATGGCTATGGAGGGGGTGCGGGCATTTTCAGAGGCATGCAACTGACCGCTCGCGGTGTTGTGCTCGCTTTTCTTACTTCGCAGAACATTAATTGTTGAGGGCACTGGGTACTTGGGTCTAGTGGTCCCCGTGGGTACTAGGGTACCTGTGTTGTCACCAAATGATGGTATTGCCCACTGAGGTGCAAAGAGGCCCAAAATGGCGCTTCTGGGCCCCAGTGGGCACCACTAGGAGGGCCAGGGCCTAATTGTGCTACATGGCTCTGCATGGGTTGAGACGTACTCCCATTGTCACCAAATGACCACCGAAGCCTGGCCCCAGGGGTTGTTGGAGGTCACCCGGAAATCGTCATTTTTCAACCAACCCATGCTGAGCTGAAAACAACGAAGTCCTCACCGGTGGGGCCCCATAGGGGGGCCGGTCTTGGATACTGGAGGTAGAAGCTGGGAGTCCTTGCCATGGGCTAGGGGGTCCATATAGAAGAAAAAGGGTCTTCAGGACCTAGATGTGGATGGAGGCTTAGTGGCCACAAGAGGCCAACGAAGTTTTGACCCCCCACCCATCCCCTAAAGTGCCCCCCCAAAAAGCGGTACCCAGGCATGGGGTGGGGGGGGGGGGGCTGAGGGTTGAAAATTGAAAAATTCATTGGGGATAGTTTTATCTCCCAAAATGATGATTTTACAGGGGGTTAAACATCCAATATCACACATTGCGGTATGCTACTGGAATACCCCCAAAAGGGGGGTATGGTGCCCGCACCTGCGCTTGATCTAACCACCCTCTTCGAGGTGATTTTGGCTTCAACCTTTTGTCTCCCCATCCCATTTTGATTTGAGGCCCCCCTTGTACAAGACACCCCTCCACTGTACACTCTGGGATGGGATGCCCCCCATAAGCAAGTTGGATCTGCCCTGGACACACTGCAGTTGCTTTGGATTGCAATGAAGCATCTCACTCGGGGTCCAGGAATGCCTACCCTGGCCTTGCATGACAGGACTCGACAGTCCCGCATGTCCATTCTTTGGACTCCGCCGTGTTCAGGGCAGCCTGCGTTTGGCCTAATCATCAGGGGTTTGGGCGAGGCCCACGTGTTGAGGTGGACTGTATGTATGTGCGGAGGGGGCGGGGTGGGGGGTTGTGTAGTAGGTATCACACAGCACCAGCATGGTGGCGGCACTTGTGCGTACCAGTGCTGACCTCTGGTAGTGGTCTGGGGCAATGATGTGTCCATACATCACATGTGCTTGTGAACACCACCCTTTACCACCATTCCTTGTTTCCTGATGGAAACAACAGCCTCACCTGAGGGGTTGTGTGTGTGTGTGCATGTGTGTGTGTGTGTGTGCATGTGTGTGTGTGTGTGTGTGTGTGTGTGTGTGTGTGGTTATGTGGCAGCACCTAACACTGGTTGCATTGGACAGTTTTAAACACGAACTTCTCCATGGATTGATTTCTTGGTCTGCTGAAGTAGTGCCGCTAACAGAGTAGGACAGGGGAACAGTTTGCCTGTACTGCACAGCACCTGCACTGTCCAGTGCACACTATGCTCTCATCATCTTCGACAGACCGAAAGACGTCTAGGACAGCTCTGCTGTTCCTGAGGAGTTTTCTTTCAACCGCCTTTCTTGCTGTGTTCTTGTTTCGCGGTTCCCAGCATTGAGCACTCCAAATCGCCAATCTGGGCGTTGCGAATGGAGCATGCAGGCCAGCACGAGCAGCTGCGTCCCTCCGCGTGGCTCTGCCAGTGGGGCAGCGCCAAGTTGCTTATGGGGGGGGATTGCACCTCAGTGCATTTGACCACCCCCTGTAAGACCCCCCCCCTAAGGATCTGAGATGGGATGGTCCCCCCCCCCTCCAGACACAATTTTTCAGACCCCAATTTTGGCGTGATTTCTGTCAAGTTATGTCGAAAACTGCACATGGAAAATTTTGGTGGGGTGGTGTCCTGAAACTTCTACCATTTAGCCCAAATGCCCGAACCTGGGCTGGAAGGGAGGGTGCACGGCACACAAGAAGTAATGGCTATGGAGGGGGTGCGGGCATTTTCAGAGGCATGCAACTGACCGCTCGCGGTGTTGTGCTCGCTTTTCTTACTTCGCAGAACATTAATTGTTGAGGGCACTGGGTACTTGGGTCTAGTGGTCCCCGTGGGTACTAGGGTACCTGTGTTGTCACCAAATGATGGTATTGCCCACTGAGGTGCAAAGAGGCCCAAAATGGCGCTTCTGGGCCCCAGTGGGCACCACTAGGAGGGCCAGGGCCTAATTGTGCTACATGGCTCTGCATGGGTTGAGACGTACTCCCATTGTCACCAAATGACCACCGAAGCCTGGCCCCAGGGGTTGTTGGAGGTCACCCGGAAATCGTCATTTTTCAACCAACCCATGCTGAGCTGAAAACAACGAAGTCCTCACCGGTGGGGCCCCATAGGGGGGCCGGTCTTGGATACTGGAGGTAGAAGCTGGGAGTCCTTGCCATGGGCTAGGGGGTCCATATAGAAGAAAAAGGGTCTTCAGGACCTAGATGTGGATGGAGGCTTAGTGGCCACAAGAGGCCAACGAAGTTTTGACCCCCCACCCATCCCCTAAAGTGCCCCCCCAAAAAGCGGTACCCAGGCATGGGGTGGGGGGGGGGGGGCTGAGGGTTGAAAATTGAAAAATTCATTGGGGATAGTTTTATCTCCCAAAATGATGATTTTACAGGGGGTTAAACATCCAATATCACACATTGCGGTATGCTACTGGAATACCCCCAAAAGGGGGGTATGGTGCCCGCACCTGCGCTTGATCTAACCACCCTCTTCGAGGTGATTTTGGCTTCAACCTTTTGTCTCCCCATCCCATTTTGATTTGAGGCCCCCCTTGTACAAGACACCCCTCCACTGTACACTCTGGGATGGGATGCCCCCCATAAGCAAGTTGGATCTGCCCTGGACACACTGCAGTTGCTTTGGATTGCAATGAAGCATCTCACTCGGGGTCCAGGAATGCCTACCCTGGCCTTGCATGACAGGACTCGACAGTCCCGCATGTCCATTCTTTGGACTCCGCCGTGTTCAGGGCAGCCTGCGTTTGGCCTAATCATCAGGGGTTTGGGCGAGGCCCACGTGTTGAGGTGGACTGTATGTATGTGCGGAGGGGGCGGGGTGGGGGGTTGTGTAGTAGGTATCACACAGCACCAGCATGGTGGCGGCACTTGTGCGTACCAGTGCTGACCTCTGGTAGTGGTCTGGGGCAATGATGTGTCCATACATCACATGTGCTTGTGAACACCACCCTTTACCACCATTCCTTGTTTCCTGCTTACAGTAGTGTCGTACCAATGCTTCAATGACCCTCCCCTCCCCCAGTCAGTCTTACAGCACGGGGGGGGGGGGGGGGCACAAGGAAAGTGCGCCACAAATTCCATTCGGAAACTGCTGTTCTTGTATATGAGTCCTGTCGGTGTTTTGTGTCGCATGTACTGGCAAACGCTGCACTATGGGCCACCCACAGATACACCCTCCGCAGTAAAGAATCACACACGCAGGGCGGTGTCTCCCGCCTGCAGGCATTACTAGTGGGGACGAATGTCATTGCCAGGCAGAGCATTGGGGTTGATGATGAGGCTGTTGCAGTAATGCATGGGACGAGCACACCTGGTCACATGAGCACGCTCCCCCGACACGCATCCGTTGTCATGGGCATAATAATGATGATGATAATGATAATGATAATGATAATAAAGAACGGATTGAAAGAAGCAAACGTCAAAAATGTTAGGCAATGGACAGCAGCTCTTGAAGCATCATGGGGGCAGGAAGCAGGCGCGACCGGCGGTGGTTGTCGCTGCGTTGGGGGACTGGATGGGGCTTGCTTTCTGTTTTGCTGCACGTTGTTGAGCCTCTCGCCCTCGGTGTCTTAGCTGCACAGACCTGAGTAGGCTGAGGGAACACTGTGTTATATCATGCTTGGACAGAAAGAGAGAGTGAGAGAGAGACAGAGAGACGGAGAGAGACAGGGAAAGTGATAGAGAGAGAGACGGACAGAGAGAGAGAGAGAGAGAGAGAGAGAGAGAGAGAGAGAGAGAGCATGCACTATTGAATATCCCGTCGAAGAGGTGCATTGCTTGTTTTTCTCTCAGTATTCCAATCACAACACATTGGACCCCCTTCCCCATTGCAAGAGGGAACCTCTTCCTGATCCGAATTGATTGGGTCTCCCCACCCCGGAGCAGGTGGGCGGAAGGGCAAGAGGGAAAAATAATCACCCCCAGTTTGGAATTGTGTGCTCCCTGGGCTAGTGACCCATCCATCGGTCTCAGGGTTCAATCAATTGGCGGAGAACTACGATTCATGGGTGCAGATCATCACTTCAGTGGGAGAGCCTTTGGACCAACTGAACGGGGACACGCAACGCACGGAGCTGACGGATCATCCGAACTTCTACCACGGCGTGACTGACAGCAACGAGTTCCGCAAGTGTATCAAGGATGCGAATACACGGGGCTGTGAGAATTGCATCAGCTCCTCCGCTCAAATTGCCAACCTCCAGCAGATGCTCGTGGAGACGGTGGCACAGGTGAACGATTTGCAGGATATCATAGCACTGGTTTGTGTCATGCTGCAGTGTGCCTGCAAGTGCACCTTTTCGTGCATGAACGCTTTCCCTGTGTGTCTTGCTTCAGAAGCTTCTGTGCGCTCCATAGAGCGGCTCGGGAGGTTAGGTCGGTTGCATCGGGCTGGTGGGAGGTTGTGCCGGTTTGGGAGGTCATCTCGATTCCACCGGTCGGTTCCAGAGGTTGTGTCGGTACATGTCATTGAATCCAGAGGTTTTTGCATCCCCCCCTGATGGTCTGATGGCTGGGTGCCAAGGTCTGACGTTCCGCCCACAAGGCAGGGGGGGGGGGACGCCCAGGCACTCAAGGGGTCCAAGAGAGCAGGCCGGGGCTTAAAAAATACAAACCTTTAAGTACCTCTCCTCCCCTCCCGCTCGGGCGTTCTCTGAAACCTGAATTCTGCAGGGAAAAAATCACAAAAATGAAATATTTCCCCCTAATTTGGAACACACAAATTAGTATTTCGCGAAACGTTAATATTGGTACGGTATGTCATGACTCGAAAATGTGCTTTTGTATGTGCACCGGGTGTATATGGGCGTTTTTGCGATGGGGGGCTAACCACCCCCAAATCCGTCAGGAGCAGTCCACTGGGTTCGGCTCTGGTACTCAAAAATATGGCCTCGTGACCCCCCATGACCCTACCTCTCTGAATGGCCCTTTTCTTGGAGAACCCCCCCCCCCCAAACGAAAACGCCCACATACCGGCATTCCCTGATGCATTTTGGAACCCCCCCCTCCATTCCTTGCTGCCGGCATGAGACCTCTGGCACTGATAGCTTACCCCCCCACCCCCTCCTCTTTGCTGCTCAGCCACCAATCATGAGTCTGCGAGTGCCCCACAAAAAGTAAATCAGTGTGCAAGATACTGCAGCAACTCGTGCACAGCCGGTGGTATCACGTCTGGTGTGCCGCAATGCAACCGGTCACTGAAAGGAGTCCACCCCGCACCTGCTCGGTAGTGTGGGGTCTGAGGCCCCTGGGCACTGGCAAAGTGGTCAGTGAGTATGCGTCACTGCACCGCACTTCCCAGACAAACGCCGTGCACATGATTCAGACCTCAAACCACAGCACTTGAACACACGCACAGATGGAGATGCACGGGAGTGAATCAGCCGCAACGACAAATAAAAGCACTGGATATTTTCGCAGACCCCCCCCCCCCCCGGACCCTGAGATTGCACCCTATGGAACATAAGTTGGTCTGTAGTAAAATGTTTTACCACATTTTACTAGGTTTTACTACATTTTACTAGGTTTTACTACAGTGCGTACTAGGTTTTACCAAATGCCCAATATAAGTGCAGAGAGGATGTAAACACTGTAGCGACACAGCTATGCACGGCACTGAAATGTCGTTCATCATGTGCTGGCGCGGATGGAGAAGACTGGGATGGGAAATTGTACGGGAAGCCCCATAGTACCGTATGTGTGAGACACCACAGTACCAGAGCCCCTTTGGGATGACCACTCATGGCAACAACAAACGATCTGGTATTTGCCTTTACAAGGTACAATGCACGAAGCACAAAACAAATTTTGCTTCAGATATTCTGGGAATGCAGTTCACAGAAGGCACATGCGAAGCATAGCAGCATCTTGTGCGTGTCAGACAGTGACCCAAGGATCGTCTGAAACGTGCGTGGCACAGATATGCAAAACCGTCCAGCTCTGTTTCCCGGCCCTCTGGAATTCGCAGGGCCGGTCGTGGAGAGAGGGCGTCGAATGAACAGCGGGTTCCCGTGCTCACAGAGGAAGGGTCTGTTGGAGCCAAGGGGCTCGCCTTCTCCCTCCGGCTGACCCACGCCCTGTGACCAGGCCTTGCCTCCTTCGACGAAAAGGCTGAGTTTCGCAGACGATCCTCCGGCAAGCGCTCTCCACAAAAGGGGGTCACTGGGTGCCCAAAGTAGCGAGGCGCAGAGCACCGACAATGCGGATGACATTGATGTCCAGGCTGAGCCCCCGGGTATTCCACCACGCGCCAATATGTGCATGCCGAGCAGGGGGTATCCTGCGGGTTTTGTGTCGGGGTTGCTGTGGATGGCTCAAATGGTCATTTCTGTTTCGGGGGTTTCAGGATCGAAGGGCTGCAGTCGTTGCTGAAGTGGAGGCAGGAATACAAGTTCGGAAATGTTTCAAAAAAATGACTATGATTCTGTGTCACTTTTTGTGTTGTTTGACGAGTCCACCGCACTTCAGTGGCACAACCGGTGCAACATTTGCCCAATTGTATCAGCCCAGACATGCATGCATGCCATATTTTTTGTCGTGAACCATCTGGCGCGGATCCCAGCCCAAAGCACAGTGCAGACACCTGCTGGCCCTGTGTGTGCGCGCGTGCGTGCGCATCTGTGTGCAACTCCTCCAGAGGGGGAAGAAGGCAACAGACTGGGGGCCACGGGGTTAGTGACCATTTTGATCCGCACCAAAGCCCTGCAGTCCTAATAGGCTCGTTCGTGTGTGGCCCAACAACCAAGCGTTTCGTGACGTAGTGCTGCAGCTTCATGTGCAACCCGTATTCGGAAGCCCCCCCCCCCCCCCAGCCCTATTGGGTCTGGGGAACTGCGGTGAGTGGGCAAGCCTCACCAAGGCTTGACGTAGGCTGATATGAAGGAGTACAGCTCAAGTTGATCGTTTCCCAGACCACATGTTCAGATTTCGGCTACATACAAAGAGCCCTATGCAAAGGAAGTTGGAAAATGATATTGCACAAAAGTTGGCACCTTTTATGTCAATGCACGCGGATTTCAAGTAGTTTACACTGTGTATTCATTTGATTTGCAAATTTGAATGGGTTAGTATAATTGGAATTAGATAGCAAGTCCAGTCCTATGGTCTGGTGGCTCGACCCTGACCTCGTGCATCCCGTCTCGGATTGTGCACCACGGCCTCGGTGTGGTTTGGGCTTTCAGGAATGCATTGTTCACATTCCTTGTCCCAAAAGCCGCTGTGGAAAAGTGTTTTCAGAGGGTGAGATTGGGACAAGTGCTGCTTCTGCCCCTTGGTGCCCGTCCCATGCCGGCGCCGGCACGCTTCAGAGGGGGCAGGGTATTTATACCCAGAAATACTCTAATTCAAGCCTACCCCTGGCTGGACACTCCTTGACCCTGGCTGGACCCTCTTGGACCTTCCTGGCCCCGGGCTGCACCCTCCTGGAGCCCGCCTGTTCTCCTGGGCCGTCACTGGACACGCTACCCTACAAACGGGCATACCCAATTGGGCTGGGCTGCCACGCCTGCACACGCAACCCCCGCCCTTGAAAACCGTCCGCGGAATCTCCAGCGGCGTCAGGTGCAGAAGCGCACTGCCTCCGCCGACCCACTCCCGCAGGACCACGTAAGCCGCCCAGGGGGCAGGGGGCGGTTTGGTGCCAACTTGACAGATAGCACTCCTCCCGTCGGATTAGCCTCCGGCGGGTCAAACAGAAGACACCAAACTGGGACTCCCCTGAACCCCTGGCTAGACCACGGCTGTTCTTTGGGAATGAGATAGGTATTCTTTTTTCCGCTACGGTCCACCTGAGGTTTTGGTGGCAGGATTGCGATCAACTGACGGCGATTGATGGTCAACCGACGCAGGCAGGCCGGTAACAGACAGCAGCTCCTGCTGGGCCGGTGCACTGTTGAGGCCCAGGCGTACCGGAGCCCGCCAAGTTTTTTTTTTTTTTTGGTCGGGCACTAAGGACAGCCCTGGCTGAGACCCCTTGAACCGGGGCTGGGTCGTGCCAGAGTCCAGCAGTGATCAAAGACTCCGACGATTCTGCCCTGCCCCCCCCCCCCCCCGAAGCCCCAGGGTCTTTGCCGGCCCACAAGCGATGGGCTGCTGGCCACACCGGTCATGCGTGGTGTCTTGGCATCGCAATGCCCAGGCAATATGCCGCCGCGCACACTTTGTTGTGTGAGTGTGGTCAGTCCCCCGCCCTTGCGAAGCGTTGCGCTGATGTTCCAATTCACATCCTCCCCCCGTTCCACTTGTTTTGGAGGCTCTTGTGCCTCGGAGTGACGGGAATCCGGTCCCTCTTGGTGGGTGGCTTTGTGAAGCAAAGTCAGTTTACCTGCCAACATTTTTGCAGGGCGTGAGTCAAGCAGTTCATCCCCCATCACTCAGGATGGCTCGCTTTAAGCAGGGGGGTTTACTTTGGTTTGCAATATTTCATTTGGTGTGGTAGGCTCTGTGCTCTGCTTCAACGCTTGCAACCGCCATTGCTGCCTCTTGGGGTCGGCTGCACTGCTCTGTTTTGGCATGCAGAATCCAGTGTATCTCGATGGGTCCAGCAGACCTCTGCACCGCTTTTACGGTCACAACGAGAACAGGAGCCAGAGTCCCCGGGCAAGCGGAGCGAGCAGTCTGCTGGTGCTGATGGCAAAGCAGGTGTGCGTGCTCCCGTCAGCTGTTAGTGCGCATTCGGCACCTGCCTTGGGGGGCGCCGGAATCATGTGAAGCACCTTGAGGCTATTGGGCATCTGTGAGCATTTTCGAGCCGCTGATGAGCTGGTGTGGGGCATTTTGGGCTGTTGACGAGCTATTGTGGGCCACTTGGCCTCGGTTGTCTACGTTTGTATTCCGCGTCTCAATTGCTTGTCTATCCAAGTGTAAAGTTCATGTGCTCTTGATGGGTATCAACCTGCACCTCTGATGCTGCCATGGGCAATGGCCTTGCATTTTCTGTTGCCTGCTTTGCAGCATCAAACGACGCCGAACCTGGTGTGGGGGGCAGCAGCACGCCGCCGACCACTTATGGATCTCGCAAGCACAAGGAATGAGGCCCAATGCCACCTGCTTGCAAGAGTGCTGCGGTTTAGTATTCACCTGGGGTCTCGTTCTGTGAAGGAGGGGAAGGTTCCAGGGTCTCCGTTCACCACGACCAACGACATTTCACATATTTCGCTTTGGAGGTCTTTTGTCGTGCATTATTTGTGTGTGGGGGGGGGGGGGGTTGGCATGTTGGTTGGTTTGCCTTTGGCAGTGCCTATTGGCCTCTCGCCCTTGCACATTCTGACCCTCTGTGGGTATGAACACGTTTTGGTTGTGTCAATGGAGCCCCTGGATGACTTGTCCTGTTTGACTACTCCGGGGTCAGCTGTCCCAGAGACAGGCTGCTGCCCATGCCATTGACCTGGTGCATCCAGATGCACACTACGAGTCCATGCTGGGTTTGCCGACTCCAGCACTGACGTGTGCGTGCTGGTGTGTGCATCTGCAAGATAATTTTTCCTGACACAAGCTTCTAACAACCACAATGATTCTTTCCCTTTTGTCCCTTCCTTTGCCTCCTTCTGCGCTCTGCACCATTTTCGGCGGGCGCGGTCTGCCCTGCCCTGTTACCTCCCCTTGTGTTTCCCTTTCCCCCTGCCCAGGTTCCTCTGGGCTCTCCGTGTTCGTCGTCCTGGGGGATAAAGGGCGGCGGGGGTACGTGTTGCTGCGGGGAGGGGGAAGGGGAGGGGGAGGGGGGTTGTCTGTCCCCTCCTTCCCCTCGAGGAGGGAGATGCTGGCTCAAGGGGGGTCCTTGTTGGTGTCGGTGTACTTGGTGTTGGTGGTTTTGGCCACTTGCTTCTGCTGGCCCACATATCACAGCCTGTCCTGGGCGTAGTTTCATGCTGTTTGCTGGCTTGTGGCTTGATGGCCTTAGCTGGTGCGGCGGTGGTAGACCATGCACATAGTGCCCGCCATCAGTCTCAGGGTTCGGGATTGGGGCTAATTCCCCTTCGTACGCGTCCCCGCAGTTGGGGCAAGGGGGGACTCTGCGGGCTCCCCCCCCTCCCCTGTCATGTTTCTGGTGGCACATCACCCAGGGCCCGCGTCTATTCTGGGCAGCCCTGGGCTGTCCTGGGGCTGTCTGGGCTGTCCTATCCTGTTGTTGTGTGGGTGTGTGTGTTGCACCAGTGCTGGTTGTGTGTGTGGGGGGGGTATGTGCATTTAGGTGTGTGTGTGTGTGTGTGTGTGTGTGTGCCCGGAGGAATCTGGTGCATCCGGTCTCGCAATTCAGGTGCAGAGGCAGTGGTTCTTGTTTAAGGGGGTCCTCCGGTGGATGTTTGTTGGGATTCTGGGCACTGGAGGAGGCTTGAGAGCCGCGCACCTTCCAAATCGTCCCATGGGGTGGCGCTGGGTAATTTTACTGAAGCACGGTCATCCCTCGCCTCCTTTTCTCACCCTCCCCCCCCTACTGAATGATGGCTGAATATGTTCTGGTTATGGGGATTGGGGGTTTCCCCCACCTTGAGTGAGGGCACGTTGGAGGGTGCCAGACCATGTGCCGGACGCAATCAACAATGCGCCAGCCATGTGCCTCCTGGTTCCTGTAGCCCTGGATGGCGTTGTGAGACAGGGTGAGTATTCCAGAGGTTGCATCCGCACTCGTCTGCCGGCTGGACGTGTCTGACCTGATGTGAAAGTGGTATCAGTTGTCTGGACCGGCGTCCCCCCATGCCCTTGTGGATCACCCCCCCCCCCCCCCCGCCGTTGACGCCCCCTGTCATTCCACCATCTTTTATTTCTTTATTTCGGTCTCAACCCCCGACCGCTCCGCGCCCTCTCCCCCGACCAGCCCTTGCTGCTGCCTTGTGGAACCCATCTGCTTGTGCCCAGTGGTCTTTCCCCCCTGTGCATGGCAGGCAGCAGGGACTATCTCACGGGTGCCCCATGCTGTCCGCACGTCTGGCCTTACAACCTTTTGCAGCCACTTACAGCCTGGGAGGCTCCAGGCGCAAGGGAGTGCATCCGCGGGCTCCAGGCACCCATGCTGTCCGCGTGGGTAACATGCTGCGCACCTAACCCCCATCACTCCGTTCCCTTCTCTGCAGTTTTGCTGGTCAGGTTGTCGGAGGGATCAGAATTACGCACACCCAGGCACACACAGATACACACACAATTGAGTGCACCCCCCACCACCCCCCACACACCCACACAGTTTGTAGTATAATTCAATCTTTGTATCATATTCGATCTCTACCAGAACTGATTCAGATTGAATGATTCGTGAGACCACACGCACAGAAAGAGGAGGCTGCCCGCAGCTTTCTGGGCCTACGCTGCTCTGCAGCCAGTCATTTTTTGGCCATGGCGTTGCGTGATCCAATACAGTGCAGCTCTTGATTCTGTGGCCGTGCAGTAATGTCATGGTCATTTTTCCGCATCGTATCATCGATTAAACTTCAAACCGAGTCCAGCCCCTGATTTTGTCTGATCTTGTTTGATGCCACAAGGGGCACCCCTCCCCAACCTAAACCCCCGATGCAAAGGTGCCCGCGAATATTTCTGGGCTTGTGCTGAAGACACCGGAGAAAGAATTTTGACGCAACATCAGCGCTATGCACTGATCATTTTGAGGTATATATATCGGGTCCTCCTGGATGGACAACTCGCCTATGTTGGAAGCCCGCCTGACAGCCCCTCTAAACCATCTAGCGCCCCAGGGGCTGGGTTTCAAAATTACACCTCAGTGTCCCCCGCAAGCATTGATGACATGGCCTCACATAGTCTCGCTCAGACAAATTAGAGGAGTCTCATATGATCGTACCAAATATGGAATGCTCCAGGCAATGATGGCAGGGAGAAGGTAAAACGGAGGCAACACCACAACTTTCGGCGATGTTCTGACCAACAGCTGTAGGCTGGCAAAACAACCTTCCCAAAATAGCTCCCAGCCCAGTCCACAGACCCCAGGCTTTTGAGGCAGCCTTGAGGACGAGGTGACAAGTCCAATGGGCTCACCATTAAATGTTGTGAAACGTGGACCGACCCTTGGCCCATCCCACTTCCGATGCAGAGTGCCCCGAAATATTCGAAGATTGGGTGCCATGACCCTGGTCTGACCAAAAGCAAATACACATCTGAGCATTTGTATGTGACGTCTGCTTGAGGGCGGGAGAAAAGTGCGGCTCGCAGTCGACGCCTTACTGTGTAAAACGTCTGCAGTTAACACCCCACAACTTCCGCTGGCGCCTGATGGCGCTGCCTGAAAATTGTAGACCACGCTGTATGGCATTGCCAACGCCAAATGCAACTCGCAGCCTTCAGGGCATGAATTTATGGGGCTGCTCATGCAAATTTTTCATCCCGCAGTGTAGTGTTCGCCAGCATAACCCACAGCATGTAGTGCTCTATCTGCAACCCAAGCCCGCAACCCAAAGTGTCCATGAGTTGCAGCCCATGGGCAAAAATTCAAGGCAGCAAGTTGTTTTTTGGACAGGGTACTCTGCACTTTCAGGTAATATGATTTCTGTCACATTTTTGAGTATGGCAAATGTCGGAATGTCTATGCCATCAGAGGGAGTACTATGTGCAGTGCGCGCGCCATGCGTGTATTCGGGTGCTTTCATAGACCTACCCGCCGATTCGACAGTCAAGTGCATGTGTTTCCAAGCTGTAAAAGGTATTACCATTGTACATACTGCACTGTGTCCCCTTACACTTTCACTGATGTCTCTTTCATGGCTTCCTGCGGGCATCACTGTACCCCCCCCCCCCTCCTTGTATAAGCTACGGCCTTGTCCAAGCTACAACGGGCATAGGGACCGAATTAATTTGGGACCTAATTTGATTCGGCACCAAATGTAGCCACATAAGACATGGGTTTGATGACAAATTTGCCAGTTCCATAGGGTCATGGACACATTTGTTGTGAGTGTTTGCCCACTTGAACCTACATAGCTCTGATTTTGGGGATATTTATGCATTATATTCCCGTTTCTTGCACCAGCTCGCCATGCAATCTTCTCTTTTTGAACCTGGGTGTCTACGGCTTTGTCCAAGCTACAGTAGGTGTAGGGACCGTATTAATTTGGGACTTTTGTGTAGTTTAAACAAGGGGAAGGGGGGGTACACCGATCAAATCGTGATAGGGTGGCAGCCACCGTCGTCTCCGCCTCCGACTCCGAGTGTGGGAAGTCCGTGAGCACCAAGTAACCAAGGAACCAAGGAATGACCTTTTCCTCATAGTTTGCTCCAACACATTACGCAGTGCGAGCACGGTGCGCGCGCGGTGTGCGGCAGTGCAAGCAATCCCCCAAACGCTTGAGATCATCCTGTCAGCCCTTGTTCACCCCGACCTATCCCTTTTGCCTGCAAATCTAACCAGCGGCTGGATTGTCCTTTTGCTGCACATTCTTCCTGCGCACATGCACGTTCAGATTGAAGGTAAATAACCAACAGCGTCTGTGTCTTATGGTGTCAGAGGGCTGGATTGTGGAGTTTGTAGCGTCAGCCTCAGTGCAGAAGAAAAGCACGACAGACCACAGCACAGACAGCATTTATGTTTGTTTCTGCACTTGTGCAACCAACGCTTTCCCAAAAGGCTTGTAAACCCCACCCCCAAATAAGATGTTCGACCACACTGAAAGGGGTTGGGGCCTGGGGCTTTGGGCGAAAGCAGCACCTGTCCCCATGTTTTGGGTCACAGGATGTATGAAAATACCTCCTCGTTTTGCATGCTGTGAAACTGGCAAAATTTACGTGCCCTGGAGGCCCCACGTGATTTAATTTCCTTGCGTTTGCAGTTGTCTTTTGGATAACACACACAAAAACACATGCTTGAAGTGTCAGCTGAGGGGTTTCCACAGTGCCTGTGCTGCACAGTAAGGCAAACCGGGGTATGGCACAGTGCAGTGTCCCAGAATGCCGGAATTATATGGGGGATTTCAATTGAATTCTACTTTCTGGGCAGCCATATTGAATTTGTGTTTTATGTATTTGCGTATTTTCTGTGCATTTGGGCATATTTGCTAAATTCTAGATCTTCGTATTGAATTTTTAGTGAAGCGGTTGTGGAAGAGGAAGACATTGCCCTCTCCAGGAAGAATTCTTTCAAACAGCCGCTCACAGAAGCATTCAGTCCACACAGATGATCATTTGCAAATCAATCACACCTGCTGCCCAGACCCTCACACAAGCACACTGCAACCCGTAAAAAGGGAGCCACAGTTGCCAGGTCGCTCTTCCCCACCGCCGGCACCCCTGCCACAGGGTATTCTGTGCAACGAGAAAGAGCTGAAGTCTCGCTGGTCCTGCTCCAAGTCTTTTTTGCTGGCGGGCCTGCTAGCACCAGCATGGAGCACATTTATCATCCTGCAGCTGTAAAGAGGTTCTGATCCTGCAGAAAAGGTGGGTCGCTGCCATAAAGCAGCCTGTCAAGTCTGACTACATATGTCTGCCACCTGGTTGCTGCACATGAATCTCTCTCATAAATAATACAGTACAGTACAGTACAGACACATATAGCACAGAGAACATACAAAAAGTACAGCCCTTTGCAAGAGCGTCCAGGACCTTCAAAGGCAGCTGCCCTCATAAATGTTACAGGTCACACAAAAGCGCAGGTGTGTGCGCGCACAGCGCCGTAGAGAAGTGGTGTATGATAGTGAATGCTGTTGTTTATTTTGGAATCTGCTTGGGCTTCCCCTGGCCTGGACACACACACACACACACGCACGCACACACGCACATGCATGGGTTTCTTTTGCTTTTGCATTCACAAAAGTGTGATATTGAGAGAGTGTTGGGCAGCGCTGTAACAGTTGTCACTATTTCCTTCCCTCTTTGAGTGGGAGTTGGATTCCATTGTAGAAACACTCTCTGTGCCCAGCCGGTTGTTTCTTATACACTCTTTAGTGTTTGTGTGTTGGGTGTTCTGTGTGCATTTTGAACCCTTCATTCTCCTAACCACATGGATTTGCAAGGACTCGTGATATTGGAAGTTCTTTTGCACGGCAATTTTCTGTGTGCCGCAGTCTGCTTCACAAATTCAGATTTTGTGCATGTAACGATCAGTTCTGGTAATAATTTTTTTTGCATTGAGGTGTTATTTTGTAGTCTCCTTAAACGCAACAATTAATGCCCAAAAAATAAGAAACTGCATTTTATTCAGCTAAAGAAACAGTAAGGACCCCTCATTTTGGTGCATACCAGAAAAAACCCGTTTGTACCAAAAAAAAACCCAGTTTGTACCACAAAACCCCTCACCAGATACCAAACCGCCCCAAAAAAGTACCAACCCCCCCCCCCCCAATTGTACCCCCAAAACTCCCGTTTGCCCCAACCCCCCCCCCCCTCCCCTGACTGACCACGCCGGAACAGACCCCCACAAAACCAATATGCGCCAACAAGAACACCACTTCTACCAAAAAGCCACCTGGCTTCCCCACATCTTGTACCCTTGTGTACCTTTGTGGACCTTTGTGTACTGAAAAGACAATTTGGTTGCCCTTTTCGTACCAAAAAACCCTAGGATGGGTTATCTCGGGGTGTCTTATTTTGTGCCATTTTCTACATTTTTTAGGTTCATTTTTTGGGGGCTGAAACTTTTCCATTGTGGCCGTTTGCTGGCTTTTTTATGCCGCCATGTGCCTTTTCATAGCTGCACTGTTGCATATTTATATTTACTACGGCACCCCCCGCCCCCCCCGTGCGGCACCCACCTGCATGTATTTGTGTCATATGTCTAATCCCAACACAGCCACCTCCTGCGGGCAATATGCATCCACAACAACCCAGAAAACGTCAAACAAAAACCAGAATAATTGTACTGAAAACCCCCGAATGTGTACTTGAAAACACCTGAATTGTACCAAAAAGGCCTCCCCTCTAATACCCAAAAAAATCCCCAAAATGCACCAAAAAACGCTTGAAATGTACTAAGAATGCCTCCCCGGCCAAAATGTCCCCAAAACCCTCCAAAATGTACCAAAACAAACCAAAATCTACCAGAACACTCCCAAATGTGCCAAAAGCCTCCGCGTAAAACCCCCCAACTTGTGCCAAAAAAACAACAACAACCATGGGCAGAAACGAGTCACGCCACAAAATTTGGCGGGAAACCCATTGTACCGTGATGTAGCCACTGCTATTTGCACCACTCTTTTCCTCGAGGTGCTGCTTCTCCGGCGTGCAGCCCGGGTATTGCCATCCTGCGCTCGAATTGCGCTCTTTTTTTGTGCCACAACCCGGCAGGTGTTCCGGGGCCAAAGGTCGGTTGGTTTTAGCATACAGATATGGCGGTTAGAACAACACCCGTTGATGTGCTCCAAATTGACCCTAGGACCCTGAGGTGGGAGGGGGGCCCCGACCAGCCACCGAGTCATACCTGGGAGCCAATGAGCTCCCATGCCAATTGACGGTGGCTCTTCATCTTCCCTGAATGGCCTAGTTTACCCCCCCCCCCCCCGTAACCCAGGTTATGGCCCCGCCACGATCCCGTGGGGGGGGGAGGGGTCATGCGGTCCCCATGCGGGCTGTTTAACGCGACATTTCCATTGGCGCAAAAAGTCCGAAAAGGACCCCTCAACTGCGCCACAGGAAGGCAAAGGCGGATGGACCAAGTACATATCCCTCGAGCGTCATCACCAAGGAAGTACCATGTCCCATGGCTCGTCCACATTTCCCGGCGCCCTAGAGCTCCAGACTTGCCAATTAGGCCCAAGAGGTCAATTTTGGCCGAATTTCCTACTCTCACGGCAATGTCTACGTCCAGGAAACGGGATCCAATTCCGGCCCTGAAAGTCCCTTCGAAGGGGTAATAATGGTTCATGAAAAGAAGAAAACAGGAGCTTTTAGCCCCCGATGGATCCAGAGATGTCACCCTCACTTTGGCGGTGACAAAAGGGGTCGATTATGGAGGGTTGGCGGCCAAACTAAGGCCTCGGTGAGAACATATAAGAGATACTTTGGTCCACACCCTTGCGAGCTCGGTGCATGGGGGTTCGCCAGCATGGTCACATTTCGGCAAGAAATAGGGTTTGGTCCAAATATGGCCCAAATTTGGCAAAGAAGAACTGCTAGTCGTCGATACGCAACAAGGTAGGCACAAAACCACTATGGGTAATGAAGTGCGGGCCAAATGACGTAACCTTCATTCCTTTATTGAATCATGACCCGTCCGGATTTGAGAATAGCGCAGAGCCCCGTGGGCCCAATGGGCACTTTTCGGGTGGGGTCTATGGCGACGCCACGGGTGCCACAAACTAGGTCAATCGCTAAATCTGACTGCAATAGATCATCTTCCCATCATTTGAAAAAAACTACAGTCAGAGACACCATGGGCTGGGAGCTATAAGATCGCCAATTTACATAGGCAGATATGGGCATTAGCGTCCAAAAAACGCCGGAAGAGGCCGCAAATCATGAGCCGTTGTTCCACCAAAGACGATCCTTCTGAGACATATGCGCAATGCCCTACACTTCAAACGATTTACTTGATGCAGCTCCACTCCTCACATTTGGGCGCTGCTGGTACTCAAATAAGCAGGCATGCAATTTTCATTATTTGTCAAATAGCGCTCAATGTCCACCTTCTCGGCGCTCAGTGAAAATCCGGTGGGCATCCAAGAGACAAAAAAGGTGACGCATGCAGTTGCAAGCAATATATGTCTGAGCTTTGGCTCCGTTTGATGCGGTGGCTTCTCGGAATTGGTTTTTTAAATTAGTCCACAGTAGGCCCAAATTCTCAAATGACAACTAACACTAACCAATGTGGACATATGAATCCATATGCGGACATCGATGAGTGATATAGGGTATGACTAGGAGGTTATCCATGTGCCCCAAACGGATGTTCAGCTCGATCTAAAACCCAACATAAGCGCCGCACCAGGGTAGTATACAAAACTAGGCAAGACAGGCCGAAGATGCCATACAATGTACAAATATGGACCTAGGAGAAAGATGCAAAATGGTCACGGATCGGTATGTATGACTTGGATGATCTATAATGCACCCTATGGGATCATCTAAGTCAACTTTGGGTGTCCGTACCTTGTGCAGAGCGAACACAAAGAGATATTTTCAAAATGTGACATATATGTTACATATAACCACAATATTGTACAACAAAAATTCAACAGCCCCCTAGCCGACGCGATAGAAAGCAAAACAAAAGTTTGCCACGCATGTACTGTTGAAAGCCGTGTTTCTTGTTGCTTAGGAAGCTCAAACGGCGCATTGGTTGTTAACATCTTGCCCTTTTTTCTCTCATGGGAGTCATGTACAACAATGTGTCTTCACCATTGTTGGAATGTCTCTCCCATCCAAACCCTATTTCTTCAAGACAAAGTAGATTTCTAAAGTAGACATGAACGACGATACAACACAGCCCTTGATGTCCACTTAACTGGCTATGTATTTCAAGATGAAGCGTTGCCAGGTCCAGGAGGGAGCTTAAAATCTCGTCCCTCATGGAACTTGGCGCTTTTCGCATGTAAATGACGCTAATGTAACCAGGAATCACAACGCAATTGCATTGTTGATGATTCCGCTGATTGGTAAAAATTGAAGCGCCCGTAGGGTGCTAGGCACAACATGAAAACCGGAATCCCATAACTTCGAAGGAACAACGAATGTTCGGAAGTGTTTCACACGGTGAGAGGGTCCTGGGTACCGCTTCATCCCCCTTCTTAGAGCAAACTGTGAGCGGGCTGAAAAATACCCAACGCTGGAAGCGGATACATAGGACAGATCGCCGGTGGGTGAGTATATGTACCTGACCTTGATCTCTCCCTATGCGGTCATTGTCAGCTGAGTAGATCATGTATGATAAAGTACTTCATATTTAGAGCATTATAGTATGCAGTGTTTATAGTATAGTTGTCAGTATTCCTATTTGGGTCATAGCGGCAATTGTTCGGCATCCTATGGACCCGTTAGCACAGATTTCTTCGTTATTGCACAACATCAGCAATCACCATGGTCTACACCTGACCACTTAGCTCCCAATGTCCTAACGTGCTGCCCATATACCAACTACACCGCAAACGACAAACAACGCAAAAGCTCGCTTTTGTCTCACAGCAAGGACGGGAGCGAGGCCCCATGCTGGGTATTTGAAGCCTTGGAACGGTGTTGGTTTGCACGCGGTTCCCGCACGACCCTGCGCGATGCGTGCTGTCGTGCTATCTTTTTAGCGTGTTGGACCTTATCATGATATGCCCGACAGTCATTGAGAGCTCTGGGTACTACAGTGTTTAAAATGTGTCCCTGCAAATCCCTGCAAAAAGCAGGTGATTGATGGCAAGGTACAGCTCCCCTTTCATGAGCTGCGGACTAGTAAAGCTGCTCAAAGTCATGCATAATTGCCCTTGTAGCACTTCATTCAGTTACGTAACAAAAAGAGAGACCACATAATGACGTACTTACAGCCCGAGCCCATCCCGACACAGAAAACGGAGACCGGAAAAAACCCACCCATAACCTCCAAGAAAAAATCGCCACCAAATACGATGTGACCGCCCCCATTAAAACTCCACCTACAACTGCTGACCACCAATCCACGGCTAAAAGAGCACTTTTTTCTATTGCTACTCAAAAAGAAAGCCGAAAGCGTGCAAGAGTAGATGCAGGTGTCTCCACATTCCTTGTGCAATGCACAATGCATGACTTACTCTCCCCTCTCCGCTGACTGTACATCTTTCCCATGTAAAGTACTTTGGGGTGGGACCCGAGCCCAGAGATATGTTCGAAGTGGATCATTTGCAAAAAAAAGTGTTGCATCCATTTCATGATCTGTCGTGCCGTTTAAAGACTATATCGAACAAGTACACGCTATGCATGCTAGTGGCTACCTTTATGTGGTTAAGTGCAAAGAGTGGCACAACAGCTTGCTGGGTGGTGTACCCGCGGCTTTGCACAAGCTGCTGGATGGTGAAGCGGATGACGTAGCCCCGATTCCGGAGGAGAAGGAAGAACCCATACCCTCAAAGAAGCCTACACCTTCCCAAGTGAAACTGTAAACGGAAAGAGGAGTCAAAGTGAAAGGTAAGGGAGATACGAAATAACAATAAGAAGAAGAACAAAGAGAGACAACAACAGAACGACACAAAGGATGACATTTGTACAGTCAAGCTTGAGGCGGCAGTGGCCCCCTTCCTAGGTCCTGCCAAGAATGCTGACAAGGAGTGATCTGTGTTGTGTATGTGTATAGTATTTAAAAGTTAGCCTAACCTCTTTTTTTTTACTTTGTACTTTTTAGCCCAGCACAAACAGGATACGAAATTGTATGGTTCAGTACCACTGTCATATTGTAGTGTTCCTCTGTGTACTCTGCAAGTCGTGCTCTTCCAACCACATGTTTCGTAGATGTGCTGCTTGCCGAACAGCACAGACAAATATAGGCGATGGTTTGTCCAGTACGGTAATGGCGAAACCAGTTTGTCACAAATGTGCATCAAACATCACTAGACAGTTTGAACGACATGCCATTGTAGTGTTTCATGTGCCACTTCCGGCACTGCCATCTTTGGTCAACCCTGCTTGAAAAGTAGGTTTCGCCTGTATTGTTGGGGTGTCCGGGACATCCCTCTCTCCAAGGTACTATTGCCAGGTCAAAGTACCACCTTTTTATGAACTTACCACAGCATGTGTTTATGACATTTGCTTCAAAATGGGCCCTCTGTGAAGGGGGGGGGGGGACATGCATCGCTACATTCTCTGTCAACGCTGGTATGTTCCAGCCATTCTTCCACGGTTGCCCAATGCCATGCGTACACATCTTTCGGTCATTTGCCTTAGCGGGCAACAACCACTCATCAAAACAACACCCCAACACCGACGAGTTCCGGCAGCGCGCTGCAGTGAAAAAGGAGACGAGGCAAACTAGTAAAAAATCTAAATACACAGTAGGTCACCATGCACTTCGGAGTTCTTTCCCTCAAGCTGGTTAGGGTAGAGACCAAAAGACTTCAGCAACGCACCAAGCAGGCCATTCGTCGTTGGCGACTTCACAGCACCGTGATCACAATTAAAGTGGTCAAGCATCTTCACAGGGAGCTTATCCGGAGACCCGACAACAGCTTAAAATGTTTTCATTCAACTAAGCATGCGTACTACCATAGTCATTTAGGGTGAAGGTCAGCTACTTCCATACATCCTAGGACTCAGATCAACTAAGCTGTGTTTGGGATGCCTTGCTCTCGACCGCACAACTCACAATACAAATAAGACTTCTAGCTTGAAGTCGCCAATGAATCAGGTGATGCACGTAAAAACCTTCGTCTTGCTGTAATTCGACGAAGATCTACAGCACATCAACAAGCCTTTTCAAGCACTAACGAGGCACGGTCCGCACCCATTATGACCTACGGCTCATTAACGCCGTAAACTGTGCCCAACAGTGCCTGCTTCACCATGTCGACGAACATCACTTGTGGTCCGTTGATCCGCTCCCTATCACAAGAAATTTGATCTTCAACATGCATCGTGTGTAGACCCTAGTCGTTGGTTTCCAGCTCGGGCTCCGGCACTAGTCTTTCCCGGATGCTCGGCAAGCTGCTCCATTCTGCTCTTTTCCGAATCGGAAATTTTTTTTATTGACTCGCAGGGCGCGTGCTGGACCCCAGGATGATATGCCTCACAGTCATTGTGGGGTTTGCGTACCACAATTTCTACATGTTTAGAAAATCCTTACGAATAGCATCGGAGTGATGGTGAAGTACGGCTCTACTTTCCTAAACCGCGGATTGGTAGAGGAGCTCAGTTGCTTGCAACCATTTCATGATCCGTCGTGCTCCGTGCATATCTAAGTGACCATCGGTGAGTAGTTATTGCCCACTGATGCGAATGGCCCAAAGATGTCCATGCATGGCACTAAACAACAACGGGGAAACGGCTGGGACATACCACCGTTGTAGTGAAATGTAGCTATGGATGCGCTGCCTCAATTGATATGGTCCGGATTGTTGGGGCCGGTGTGTTCGATCAAATCAGATTGCACACTCGTGATATCGGTCTAACAGCAGCATCTAGGTGATCGTAAAGTCAATCTGACTATTCAATTTGAGCCCCATTTGAACGAGACAACGGCTGTTTCCGGTAGCCAAAAATGCGGGTGTCGCATGTTCATGTGCAGGCTTCCGCGGTCACCATGTTGCGAAACCATATTTCTACTATGGAGCCCAAAATCAGACAAAATCGCCAACGGTACCATTGGGGCCAACTTTTGTTTTTTTTTGCATACTAGGATGTAAAACGGTCAATAGGCACACATTGGACCTCGTGTAATATTTGAAGGTCTTGTTGCAGGCCGATGACCATAGTTACGAGACGGTTTCAATGTTTTCTTCATGAATATACCAATGTTTCTACTTCATTCTGAAAGGAAATTTCCAAAGTTGCTTTTTTCTGACCACTTTGGGAAAATCTCGGACCAGATGAAATCCGAATCGAGTTTAGCGACCGAAGTGGTCTGCTAGCCGGGGAGCACACCATGGCTCAAAGTCATGATTGGAGGAGCTTACAGCGGTTTGTGTGATTTCAAGCAGTCTAGCCCGATACATGGCCAATTTAGTGTCAAAAAATTACCGTCTTATTCTGGACCAGCGCCAGTGTGTCACTTGGGTGTCTCCAATGAGGGCCATTATTCTCCCACAATGATTGGACCATCAAAAGATTGCAAACGGGTTCAATGAGGTTTCTCTCACGCTGTGGAGTCATGCGATGGTCGATTTTGAGGTGAAAATGACACGAAGGTCCTCAACGACAAATGCGAGCTGCCGGATAAAATTTTTTTTCACACGTGCCAGGCCTCACCGGTAACCCCATTCAAATGGCTAGAAGCGACTTTCCAGCAATGGCAACAAGAACGGCGGTGTAACATTCGATGGTCGTGTTGCAGGCTAAAGAGCACATTTACGAGAAGAATTCAGTGCATTCTGCCTGGATATACCCATAGCACGGATATGTGTGGGATGTTGCGATCTTTCTCAAGACATGGATGATTTGCCCTATGTAGCGGCTAGTTCAATTTTACAGCAAAAAGGGCGCCAGCAGGAACCCCAGGCGAATTGGTTCCCCTTCGCCATCACCCCCAACCGCAGGCCACCCAACCGTACACAGGCCCTGGGGTTCTCCACGCTGCTGACTTGCATATTGAGCTATCCCTGCTCATCTGGCATGTGCATCGATCCGATCTATCGTGTGGTGGCCAACAGATCGGTTGCAGTCGGTTGCAGTGCTCCGAGTTAAAAGTTTTCAAATTCAAATTCAATATCCCTTATAGGTTCTGGTGACAGAGGAACAACGCCAATTACTCTACTCATTGTATAAGTTCCACCAGTCTCACAGGAAACTCCGCAAGTTGCGTTTCTCTACCCCCCTTTGGGAAATCGCGGACAAGATTAAGAACATTAGGAACATTGAAATTACGGTACGAACACTGGAACAGCGGTGACGGTACCAGACTGCGCTTTCTCCTTGCTGCTGCTGCTTCAATGCAATGCTCACCTTAAAATGGCTTGGTGCTGCTGCTTGTTGCTACAATACATTGCTCACCTCAAAATGGATTGTAAAACATCCACTAAGAGAACCAGCTCGGTAAACATAGCAACTACATGTCAAAAGGAACCCCTCCTTTGTGTTATTTGTTTTACCATAGCGCCATCTCGGAGCGAAGCTTCCCCCTCCCCCGCACGTGATAAATACCCTTCGCGTTTTCGTCATTGGGCACACTGTGATTTGGTTGCACCATAGAACACCATGAATCTCTTTGATGTGTTGCTGAATGACCACCGTCCATTAAAACAGTGGTTGTGCGGGACGTGTGAGGAACCTCGGCCGGTTGAAAAAGATGCTCCCTCAACGCGTCTTACACACTCCTTGCGTGAGAAGAGAGCACAAGCCCGGCGTGCCTGGCGCTTCAAGCATGGATATAGTGCAACACCAGTCTTGGTGGATAGCAGGCAACAAGTTGTAGGTATCCTTGTTTCCTCGTGGGTGGGCAAGAAATGGGAGGGCAATTTGAGTTGGAGAGGCCTCTCGGTGGTTGCACAACGATGGCGGGGGCCTCTCTTTAGGATCCACGGACTCCACGGCTTGATATACCTCCCACATGTGCAAGTGCCTATCACCCACTTCAAACCTCACATTGAAACGTCTTGAATTACAGGGGATTCCACCAAGGCACAAGGCACTCCTTCGCCGCGGGGCCCAAAAAGGGGTGCGCTAAGGCTTCAAGATCAACTAGACCGATTTGCCGATGGGATCGAGTCCATTTCGCAAAGCCATCGGACGTTCTATCCCTCGTCGTATAGTGCGCCTTGTACCATGAAACAATGGGTTCTTGAGTGGGCGTGCGGAGACGCGCATTTTCACCTCGACGATATGAAACAATTGTGGCAGGTAGGTGACCCGTCGCTTCCGCGCCCGCGGAGAGCACGAACAAATGGATAGTCAAGATCTTGCTCCGTGCTTTCCGGTCAAGCCGTTAAGAAGGGCTAAAACAAGAAGGTAACGAGGAGCTGCTTCTTCGTTGATAAGAGACAATTTACACGACCAATCACACTTGATTGTGGCATGCTTTATATTATCCCCAATGAATTTGCGAGCTTACTCTTTGCTCGCCCTTCTCCATTATCTCAGGATGTGGAGTTTGCATTGGCGGATAGGGGACCAGCTATTTTTCAACAACATCCAAACCTTGCAGCCGATGAGTTTGCTGCGTTGTACGTCTATACATACTATATCGAGGTACGGGGGTGGATGGCGTGCTACCACATGTGCGACCTGAAGAAACAGAGATACAATTCGACATATCACCTTGAAGTGTCGAACTCTTGTGTGCTCCCCTTCGTATGTTGTTGTCTACCGTTATGCCTTGATTGTTCAACATGATTGGTGAATATTTTGTCATTTCGCAGGATGCACCCGTTCAAATCTACAAGGAAATGAACAGAGTCATGCGGGCCGGGACCGCGTCTGAAGTAGTGCGGTATCAACCGTTGATTTGGTACATCGACCGGGGCTTGTCGCATATGCGACCACACTCTGGGTACGTGTTTCGTGGCATTGCCTCCAAAATTGACAAGACGTCATTATACGCAATGGGAAAGCAGGTCAGCCTGTCTTGTTTGCGGGACAACGTTGGTTGTATCTATCAAGTGCCGCCAACAATTGGTCCTTTGGTAGCAGCGGTCGAATGGTCCAACACTTGCGTAGTCCAACCTTTTTCCGGATACGAAATCTTCCCCTATCTGGGCACTCCACACAACATCAAACAGCAACCGATGGACTAGTTCCCCGTTGCGATGCTCACCGAGCCACATTCCCTCCACCCTCGTCACATTGGCTGTAGAGAATGGCCCAACCAACGAAGGACATCGCGTTTGATGCGAGCAACCGTGGGCCTCCACAAGCCCACCCCAAACCCTCCTTGAGAGTGAGCTATGCGTGGACAAAAATCGTGGCTGCCGTCACTCCCGATCCCCACCGTACGCCGGTTCCCATCCTCTTGCGGCACATGCCCTCAAAGATGTACACTCTTCTTCCGGCCGCGCATGACCTAACTCTAATCGTTTTGTATTGGGTTAGACCAGACCACTCCATCCCCATGTACGCATGCCTATGCAGGCCTCGCAACCTCGTTTAGGTGTGCTGGACCCAATTCTCGTCCTCCTCTATGGACCAAGATGTGGCGCTGCAGTTCCTGCAAAGAGACGATAAGGTCGGGACTCTTTTCATCATCTTTGCGCAATACAGTGGCCCAGTGGCAGCATTGTCTCATTTGCCTCATCAGAAGGAGTGCTTGTTCCCATCAAACTCCATGTTCAAGGTGCTGCCCCGTCACTGACCCGCATTTTGCCGTGGTGTTGTTCTGGTGGTTGTGGCTAAAGGTGTCAGCGCACGGTCTCTTGAGACCACGAGGTATGTTGAAGCAATGCACGAGGCTCACATATCGCTCCCAATATCCCACCAGAATATTTGTGCAAAGCCGCCGTTGTATTCGTGATTCAACCCGTGCACGGAAAAAGATTCCGGACAGAAGTTCCGGCTCCAGTACCCGTTGGGTTCTGCCAGTATGCAGTGGGGGATGCAGTCGGACACCCTGGTGCAGTCACGGTGCTCATCCGTGCACGAGATCCGGATATTTCCTGAAGGAAATCTGGCACACAGAGTGAGCAGGGGCACCTCGTGCTTGTTCATCGTGGGGGAGGACGGGGAAAGGGCATGTGGATACAGGTGCACATGTATGCAAACAAAGTGAATGTGTGCATGTGTGCTGTGCAGCTGTGCGCGCCATCTGTGATCTACTGTGTCTGAACTCGCTTCCGTTGAAGTTCCCAATGCCGTGACTCCGACAAGTTTGCACTCGTGGAGTACGGAGTCGTATTCATGGGCATGGATTCTCCTTTAGATACTTGGTTTTGCACGTCAATGCAACTACACTGCATGTTCGCACAGGTCACGACGGTGGTTCCCGAATCGCATTTGCAAATGCTGGGAACGAACGGCGATGTTATTGCGCTGCGACAGGTCTCCACTAATGGTCCCACTGTAGTGGAGTCGCTGGAATCCAAACTGGAAGCGACACGGATGCTGCATTTCATCTACGATTCTCTTGTGTCGACGTATGTGCAACCCAATGGCCGCTTACACCCCACGTCTGCAGACGTCTTTGATTTGAAGCAGAAGGTGTGCCCTATACTCAAGCTCTAATGCTTTTCTATGGGCACCGGGCTTGCTTCTGGAAGTTCCAACGAACCCCAAACTGCAAGTTCGCAATTGAGGAAACCGAAGCCTTCACTGCCAGCACCTCTACGAAGCGAAGCATTCGCTTTCGTATCTTGATTGTACGCAATTTGCGTCTGTTTCTCGCGAGTTAGATGTGCGAATTGGACTGATGGGCCCAAATCGAGACCCTAATCAAATCGAGCCCCATTCGAGGTCCAAACGCATCGAGCCCCAACCGTACCCAAAACAGTTGAAAATGACGCTCATTGCCCATCTTTCTGGTGACATACCACTCACCTTTCCGCATTCCTCGGGCCACCACCGTCGCGCTTTTTGATAAAATGTTGCATTCAAATTTCGGATGTCATGGTCCAAATCCGGACCATCACGATTTCATGCATTCGTGAAAGCAGGCTTGCATGCACGTCCAATGAGCATGGAATATTGATGCACACATGCGAGGTGTGCATATTGGAGGAGATACGCATGCAGTGGCATGTACGGTGTAAGCCGAGTCCTCTGTGTGCTTGCACCCAGCCCAGATGCCCCTGATGCCAGTTGTACCTGCTGTGGGTTGATTTTTTTCAGGTCCTTGATTTCATTCACACGGATCACAAGAATCTTCTGCTGCTTGGGCCGAGTGGCTGTGGCAAAACCAGTTTCATGCTGCTGTTGGCCCGCACTTTACTGGAAACGGAGCACCATCCATTTTTTATCTCATTGCCAGCGTATGCCCCAGTTTCTGTCCTGACGCCGATCATGAGATTGCGTCGTTGCGTTGCCGCCGTGGCTGTTCTTAGCATCCAAACCGCATGGCATTGGTGGTGCTATTTTCACTGCTGCGTGGCCCTTGCAGTGTTGGGGACGTTTTTGCGCCAAAGGCTATCTTATCGTACCTGCGGGAGCAGTACGATTTGACGGAGCAGCACATGAAGGAGCTCAGGCACAAGCACGTTGTATTTGTTTTGGATTCCTTCGACGAGATCCCTGCCAAGCAGCAGGGCTCTGCACAGCGGAACCTGAGTGTGTTGAATGGCCTGCATGAGTGGGGCAAGGTGCGCCGTGCGCTCCCAGCAGTCCTCTGCCCTCTACCACACTCTGCTCTCCCTTTGCACGCCCGCTGCACTCCATCTGCAGAGCACCCTGTGTCGCATGTTTTCAGGGAAAATGTTTCATGTGGGTTACGTGTTCGTTTGGAATGCATTCGGCGCCGGTGGGTCTCATACGTGAAATTCCGTGCGCCCTTTCTGGATGCCATGCCTACTGATGACGGGTGGTCCATTTTTGTGTTGGTGAGGGACCTCTGTGGGCAACGCAACCCCGTAACACAAACAAATTTCAAATTGTGCAAATGTGCAAAGAAGTTCTCTCATTTTACATGATGTTTGAACAGATATCGGGCTGTAAATCCTTGAGGCTGATATCAACACCCACCTGAGCATCGTATGCAACCCAAGGATCAGTCTTGTCATGTGTGAACGGGCTGGCCGTGCATGGGTTGTTTCCGCTTTCCGAGGCACTACCCGTTACAAGGCCCACCGCTGGGGCTTGATTCCACGCCAGTGGGTTCTGGTAGATTCCGTCAACAGGTACGGAAAGGTTGTGGTGGGGGCGGCTCCGCCTTTCATTCCGCGTACACGATTTCAGGCCAAAATAGTGATTTCCTGTCGCGACGACTTTTTGGCGCGAGAATTTGCGGGTGCCGCATCTGTTCTGAAGATCTTCGGCGATGGGGACAAGAGCAAGCCCATCTCTGAGCAGCTGCAGCAGTTCCACATCGCGCCTTTCAACAATTCACAGGTGCACCTGGCTCTTAGTCAGAGGGTTTGCAGACAGAGGGTTTGCAGACAGGCCGTGGCTTGAAACGGTGGGCCAACACAGTGGCTTGGTGGATCTTTGTGAGCGAGTGAAGCCCGTCTCCTTGTCCACTGTGAGTTGTGGAGGCAAGGTAGCATGGGGTACCCATTCCCAAGAAGGCCCCACCTCCCATGACCCAAAAAAAGTGGGGAGGTTCGGACGAAAGCCCTCAAACGTTGCGCAGTTGGTGGCGCCAAATCAATTGGCAATCTGGTCGCACGTGGGGAACGGAGGGGACTCCTTTGTTCCTCGGTCCTGCGTGCGTTTTCTTGTTTATTGTTCCCAGCTCTTTCCGGGCAGCGACAGCCAGAGCAGGGGAAACGGGAGGGTTGAAGGGTAGTCAGCCATGGCCAGCTGTGGCCCTCCGACACAAGCTGGGACCAACGAAGCAACAAAGGGGAAGTGCAATGGTGTCAGGAACCCCTCCACGAGCATAATGGCAGGTGCAGCGTGGATGGCATCTAGTCACTTTTTTGGTCCGTCTCCTTGCCCCCTCGACGCGATGGTGGGCGGTGGTGCCTCGTTGGACAGCGAAGCCTGATTATCTTCTGATAAGGTGCAATCAGAGTTAGAACTGAGTGGTGTGGATTTACCTCCCAACCACAGCCAACCCGGATCCATGTCCGAATCTTACAGTACACATTCGTGCCAAGGCATTTGCTGCTCGATACAAAGCCCCCCTGATGCTTCTGCAGCCACGCCATTGCCCGCTGCACTCTGGGACTCCGCTGACTACGCAACACCGAGAGATTATGATTGCACCAACGTGCAACCATCTCCCCTGATTGTACTGCTTTTTACCGATTACACAGTTTCTATCATACGATTTGTCACGTGGTTCTCAGATTCTGTCGTATTTGGAACGTATGAAAACCATTGAATGCAAGGACACATTGGGAAAAGAAGAGATGCAGAGCACCGCGGTCAACACCATGTCAAAGATTACCAGCGTAAATGGGTGTGTGCAACACAAGTGACCACTGCTGTTCTTCGTTCTTGGGCTGCTCGGTCGGTGGTAGGGGTGCTTAGCAGGTTTTGAGTGAATGAGTGCTCTCCCTGCACGGTAAAACTCTTGGTATGGGCCGAGCTGCAGGCAGCCCCCGCAAGCGAAAGCTGATCCTGGTAGCCAAAATGCTCAGCCGACCAGAGAGCCAGCAGGCCTGCCTTCTAACGTGCAGACTTCGACAAATATCAGGAATCTAAGCTCACCCAATTTTGGGGGATGGCCGTGAGCTTCCATTTTCCATTTTCTGTTTTCTTTTTCCGTAATTTTCCTTCGAAAGTAAGCAGCTTTTTATTCAGATGTTTTTGAGAAGGAGAACCAGTTTCTCCCTTTTACGAGAAAACATCCCCACTCTCTGTGTCGGCTGCGTGTTTGTAGGTGGCAAGAGTGGCAATAGAGTTTGCAGATTGTGCCGTTCATAAACGATGACGAAGACATGAGTCCAATGTAGAGTCCGAAGGAGCGAAAACTCCGTGACGTCCGCGTTGCGCACGAACGTCTTCTCCCTGCTGCAAGAGGGGTGTTATGTGGACGGCGTGATGTGAACAGTGAAAACAGCAGTCGCGATCTGATTCATGGTTCGTGTCACTGTGGGTCAGCAACATGTTGGACTAGGGCCCGGGTTAGAACTCGGGCCAGACGGTTTCACACAAAATTATTTCTGAATCTGCTCGTCTGATTCCAAAACTACCATTTCCACTTTTTCTGCATCTTTGTCAGTTCAGCCCCCTCCGACTGGGATCAGAATATAAGAATGGGCCAGAGGGCCGTTGCAAGGGCAGCCCCATACTCCACCCCACCCCCAGCGCAATCGAAAGTCTGGATGGGGGCAAGGCCACGGACGGGGCCACAGATTGGACCTGAATTATGCTTTTTTGGGTTGCAGATTGATCAACCTCATCCGTTCGCCCTTCGTGTTGGCTATGGCTGTTGATGCGCTGCCGGAGTTGACACAACAGAGTGACACTACTATGCGCTCAATCACGCGCTATGAAGTGTATGAGGTGTGCAGTGCGTGATGTGATATTGTGATGCGGTAATCTGTTCAGATTCCTTTGTTCCTCATATTATGCGCAGCAAACCCCAAAAATACTGTTGTTACAATTAATGCCCGGATTTACCCATTTGACTGAATCGCACTCTTTCATGACTCAAATGATTTTCCGTCAAATTGGCCCCGATAATGAAATTTCCCCTTTGGCATGAGACCTTGACTCTGCTGGGGGTAATCGGGACCAATTATCTTGCATATCACATCGAACGCAATTGGAAACAGCGAATCTGATAAACCCTGATACAACACATGCTGTGACCAACTGAGCCGTATGTCGTTTCCTCGGGGCGTCGCAACACCAATTTTTGTGAGACATCTGGGTGAGGCCTGCACGACTCTTTGCTGTCATCACCCAATGCGACGTGCTTTTCCAGCACATCGCTGTCACTCTGCTCAGAGAGCATGTAAACATGATGCACCCAACTATGCTTCATGCAACACTGTACCTGTATTAAATATTTTGGCTTCATCAACCCATGGACACACACCACAGACATCAGAAGTTTCAAATTCTGTCACCCTGATACAGCATATGATGGCCGGAACCAAACCTGCTGCACACCTCCAACGCGCAGGCCTCAGCGTGCACCAAAGGAGATTCCCACGCCATTTGGAATGTGTGTAATGTGTTGTGATATCTGTTTGGATATCGGAATCTCTGGTGTTGCATTCATGAGAATTGCTCCGTGCATTTGGCATGGTGTAAATGGTAATATGGTTGATTCCGAGTGGAACTCTGGCTGTTCGATTCCGTCTGCCCCTCAACTGCTGAATACAGCGGACACGCCTGGAAGGTGCATCGTGCTGCTGATGTCGTGTTACAGAATTTTTGGGATTTATTTATTTATTTATTTATTTGTGCCTGATTATCATGTTTGCATTGGACCAACACGACCCAGATGTAGCGGCTGCACGATGAAATTCTCGGGAGGGGGCGTGGTATTTGGGCGTGGAGCGTCAGGGTATGTCCTCTGTGTGCAACTATTCAGGCATCCATGGCACACCATTTCCGAAAGCGTTTACTCCGAGGCCGCGACGACCCCGAGCTGGCTATTCTGACCCCTGACTCGTGCTTCGCGTATGGCACCCATGTCGGCATGTGGTTGTACAAGCAGGGGGTAGTGCAGGCCATCATCGGGGATTATACCAAGTATGTGACTCCACGTGCGCTCTTGCCTGGGTACTGGGATGGGTACCAGGCGTGCGCTCGAGATGGGGGCCAGGCTGACCCCCATTCCCTCAATACCTCAGCTCTCACGTCGGACAATCCCACCTCGGCCTCTGTACAAAAACCAGACAGTAACCTACACGCTGTTCTTCTCATGGTTGCGTCCGCAGGCATGCCTGTCATTCCTTCGTTTTTTTTTTTCATTTTCTCGAGGGCCAGCCCGAGGATTTAGGTTGCAGGTTTGTGCTTGAACGACAGCAGTTGTGGAGGGCAATTAGCGCACTGATGGTGGTTATGTTGCATCCCGTTTGTAGCTATTGGCCCAAGTTTTTTGCGTTGTTTTTTAGGGCCATGCTCTTGTACCGTTGGATGGGATAAATGACCACAGTCCCATCCAGGGTGCTGTTCCACTTCAAACGATTTGTCTGTGGGTGAAACTGAGGAAAGAACAACCATAGCTCTTGAGTGCTTGATTTGAATTTTCTGCAGGTTGCAGCCCACAAAGGAGTGATTATTGGTTACTTGTGCTCCTCAACGTCTTTTAGACGCAAGAATAGCCTCGATGTATTTGACTACCCAAGCATCATACGCATAATATTCCGTGAGGCAGGCTTGAAACGGCTGTGGTGCAGGAGTGAGGCTGAATGTATCAGTGCCTCCCTAATACCTCTGATATGTTGTGATATGTTCAAGAGGGATTTTTCGAAACTGTAAGTTGCATGTGGTTCCAATTTATCAGACAGCCCTCAAGACTAGTCGAAGTAGGAAGAATTTCAGGGGGATTGTTGCAGCCAGTCAGTTGGGAGGATTCAAAGAAGTATTGTAGCATCGTTTGGCGGTTCACGAAGCACATCTTCCTTACCGCTTTTCTTGCGTTTCTGGACAAGTGTTTTCATTTTTAACTTTCATCAAATGAACAATAGGTTTTTCTCAAAACGGATGAACCTGACCTCTTTCAGAACTAATCAAATTTACTCTAAATAAGTCAGATACTCCGAGCCGCCTGAGGAAGACAGTGTGGAGCAGGTCTGCAACCCTATGGATGGTTGCTTCTGTACTATTGGTGTAACAATATCCACCAACTTTGGTCTAAATAATTCAAATACGCCATGACGCAGGGCTGAAACTTTTGGTTTATGTTCAAGAGGGCCTTTGTCTAAACTGTAAGTTACATGTAGCTACGTTTTATCAGACAGCGGTCACGACTATCGGAGCTTCAAGTAGAAAGAATTTCAGGGGGTTTCTTAGAGCCAGTTTTGAGGATTCGAAGCACTACTGTTGCGGTTCATGGAGCACAGCTTTCTGGCCATTTCCCGTATTTTTTTGGGAACATGTTTTCTTCACTGTCAAATCCAAACATGGCATTTTGTCGAAAGGAATGAACCTCATGTCTATCAAAACTAATCAAATTTAACCGAAAAAAGTCAGATACTCCAGCCGGCCTTATGAGAGAAGTTTTGAGCAGGACTGCCGCGCTAAGGTAAGTGTCAAATGCAGCAACTGTCACTTGAAAAAAGTAGGTGGCTGTCGGTGAGGCATTCCCTTCGTCGCAACCCCCCCCAAAACGCGAGAGCCCTCTCCCAGTGCCCGCCCCGAAACTCTTCATGAGGATCGGGGCCTCGGCTCGAATATCCCCTGCGCCTGCTTCAACCACAGAAATGTCTGCCTGGTGGGCGGTACAAGTGGTGGATGGCCGAGTTCAAGCCTCAGTGTGGCCTGCCACTCGGTCTGGTCCGGAGCATGAACCTTTGATGACACCCGCCCGCACTCAAGAAATGCAAGTGGCATTGAACCTGCGAAGGACGGTGCCCGGCCGCCCCTCTGTCACAGGAACCCCGGCGCACCGTTGGCCGGCAGCCCGAAGTCCGTCAGAGATTTCCTGTTCTCTTGCCTCCCGCTGCGCGTGGGCTCGTACGATGAGACTCAGAGTATGATCGCGTTCGGCTGGCGTGAGGGTAGCGTGGGCAACGGGATCTTAGGGCAGCATGGCACGGCCCAGGGTGCCGGTACAAAGGTGTTTTGCAAGGCTGGACCCAACCCAGAGCTCTGCCTGGGCTCGGGGCAGGCAAAGCGGTTTGTGAACATGGAGAATTCCAATGGCTGGGGCATAGGGAGAGGGGGCAGGGGGCTCTCAGAAAGGGAGAGATTGTGCAAATAGCAGCCATATCACACCCGTTCGCGAAAGGTGTGGAGCAGTCCAAGGGGCCAATGTTGCGTCGCCGGCCAAATGTCAATTGTTTACCGCGCGGAGGGATGGCCTTTGGGGGGGCAAGAGCGAATACTTCTTTCCACTTTCCACTTTCTTGGTGACTTTGTGGTCGCACGGCTCTGATTGAGGGCAAAAAGATGGTGCATTTCTCATTGTGAATGCGCACAAATGTCGAGTGGGAAGCAAAGTGCACGTTTATAAACACTTGGGCCCGCATCCGATCCAAAATCGGGAAAGTTTAGGAAAGCTCAGTCAGGGTCCAAAGCTGGCTCCGCCACGTGTGTCGAGTATTGTCGGAAGTGTGTCGGTGTCGAGTCTTCTCAGGGTGCGAGTCGGATGCTTGTTGGGTGCCGATTGGCGTGTGTCGGGTGCTATCGGGTGCGTGTCGGGTAGTTTCGGGTAGCCTGATTGGGAATTCGAAAGACAGGGAAGGGAGGTATCAAAGACAACCCTGGCAACGCTCGCATCGGACATTCGTGCCCACACAAAGCTCCTCTGTTGGATCCAGTCAGGTGTGTGCTGAGCTGATTGAGGCTCATCCCGTTGTTTTGTGCAGCGTTCTCCTTCCGGCACAAGAGTGTGATGGAGTTCTTCGTGGCACGGGCTCTGTGGGGCCAACTCGACGCGCTCCGAGACGTATCCATTACCAGCGATCCGGCCGTAGTCGCTTTCTTGGCAGAGATGCTTCAGCGCGCTCCAGACCGGCGGGTGTGCTGCGCCCTTTGCGCCTTGAGGGCATGCCTGCCTCTCACAGCAGTGCCAAGGCTGCAATGCGTGGGTTTCTGCCCATCCCACCACCACCACCACCACGTTGCCGCTGGCGCACTGCACAAATGAAACAAAAAAAGGGCAAAATGCCTGGAAATGCTGCGCACCACTGATGGGTAACCCCGTGAGCCCTATGTTACATTTCCCACATCGGTGGTGGTGAGCACCCTCCAAACGTCACTGTCCTGAGAAAGAATTGCATGCGGGCGCCGGCATGGGAGGATGCTGAGGGGCAGAAGCAGCGCTTGGGGGCAGAGGGACAAGTGTCCAACTCTCACCTATTGAAACCTACTAAGTGGGTGTGTGTGTTTGGGCTCGAGTTCCGGCTGCACCCCGCCACTCCTGGCTGGGGTGTTGGGGTGTGTGTGTGCTGGTGTGGGCGCTCCGCTTGCACCCCGCCACTCCTGGCTGGGGTGCGCGCCGTGGGTGTGTGTGTTTGGGCTCGGGCTTCGGCTGCGCCCCGCCACTCCTGGCTGGGGTGTTGGGGTGTGTGTGTGCTCGTGTGCTTGCCCCTAAACAAGCTCTTCCCCAGTGGCTTGGAACAAGCAATGTAAACAATTTATTTCTAACAAATCCAAACCAGTGCGCACACCCGGAGATGCCAACCGGCACAGTTGTTTAGCCTTTGTGGCAAACCCCCCTCCAAATAATGGCTTGCAGCCCTGCTTAGTTCTGGGTGTGGAGCGGGTCTCCCCCATCTGGAGTGAAGCGATCTCTGGCGCTGCTTGCATCGGCCCGAAACATTTCCTTTTCTCAAAATTTTCGATGGAAGGACTTGTTGGTTGGACCCCGAATGAGGCGTTGTTGTTGTGAGAGACCGCTTCCGTCCAAATGACCGAGACCAGAAGTATGGCTCTCCGAACAGGATTGCCTCTTCCTCAGGCGCTAGCGCAGACCCATGCATTGATCCATTTGCATGCATCATCACAGCCTCGTACCAGCGCAGTCCCGTTCTGCTCTCAGACCGTTCAGAGTAAGCTGGTGTCCTTCGTGATGCGGTCACGTGACGAATCATCCGCACAGGCCCGTACGGCCTCTGCCAACGCCATCACCGTGCTGAATGCCGCAGGGCACTCGTTTGCGGGCTATGATTTCCACGGCGTGTCCATCCAGGTTCGAGGGCATGGGTCGTGTGAGAGCACAGGGTTTGTCTGCCGTTCCTTTGGATGATGCAAACTTGGCCCAAACCGGCCCTAAGTAAACGAAACCGACCTGTACAAAGCCAACCCGGCCAAGAGCAACGCAAAGGGAGCCAAACCATACTGCCAGGAGATCCGGTTGCGAATCATCAAATGGTTCCACAAGTTACGCACAACGCTACCCCCTTTGTCCAATGACCCATCTGCATTGATCTGTGTCTTGCTCTTGGCCACAAATATAGGGGCCAATTATCCCCTGACACCGTTTCCAGCCGCGACCTTCGGCAACAAAACCTCCCCACGTCATCCCCCCATCCCCGTCTCGTCTTCAGGGTGCGGACCTGTCGGACTGTATTCTTGCGAAAACGAATCTGGAGCGCACCGACCTGCGCGATTGCACGCTGGTGGGCGCCGTTCTGGATTTTGCCAATCTGCGCAACGCCAATCTGCAGGGGGTCAAGGTCTGCTTGTTCAGGACCGCCTGCGGTCTGCCCCGGCCTCCTCCCGGAGAGCCACTCACGTCCGGCGCAGCACCGGCATGCGGGTCATATTCGATCCGGGTCTCCAACAAACCCCCGGGGCTTGACGGCCAGCGCGACGCGGCCACTTGAAGTGCTCCGCGACCCGACCCAACTCAAGACCGTGTTTGGCAAACGTGTTTGGCAAACGGAACCTGCGCGATATTCTGGTTTTTGGCTGAGTAGAGGCCCGTCACCGAGACATCTTACAATGGGCTCAGCCGTTTTGCCTGGAGGGCTGTTGTACTACGCACTCCAACGCGTTGGAGTGCGTTGTAAAACAGTTCTATTGGCCTGAGGTCAACCGGGTACAGCCCTTACGATAGAACCCAAGCGTTGAATACGGTCGGGAGCCAGTGCCGGCAATCGCACCGTCGGTGTCTGGGCAGGTCACGCTGCAGCTGGGCCCGGGGACGGCGCTGCACCCGAGGAACTGCTCCAGCAGGACGACAACAACGTGGTGACCATCACGGGGGGCTGGTGGGAGGGACGGAGGGCAAAGCGGGGGGCGGGGAGAGGCAAGGGGTGTGCGGGAGCGAGGGGGGGCGGCAGGAGGGGGAGGGAGGGAAAGATGGACAGAGAGACGGGAGGCGCGGTGAGTGGGGGGGAGAGCACACATGGGGGAGGGGGGCCCTGGGACCACTGGGTCGCCAATAGCACGACCCAACACGCATCTGAATGGTCATGCCTGACGCTTGGGGGCCGGGACAGGAACGCGGTGCGTGTGTGCACCGGGGGTTTGCTTTGAGCGCCACTGTAGGCACGGGCGGCGGCAGCGGTACAGAGCGTGAAAAGGACGATTGGGTGACCCAAAGGCGGCGACAGGAGGATCGGCAGATGGAGCAGAAACAGCAGCGGGAACAAGACCGAAATTAAAGCAAGCGGTGGCGAGAAGACAGATGCGCATCAGGCACCGGATGTACCAAGTCAGAGAAGCGGCGCGGGGGTCAGGAGGTGCTCATGAAGGATGGTTGGGGATTGGGCAGTATGAAATCGGGGCGGGTTTCATACTAAGATACCCACTCACCATGACGCACGTGGGAGCGTTTCCCGGAAGTCCTGCGGGCGGGCGGGCGGGGGGGGAGGGGAGACGATCAAAGGCGACGAAACCGTCCCGCGTTATGTAATGTAGCGCAACATAGTTTTGTAGCATTTCATGTCTGTGTACGATGCCCAATGCAATGACAGCGCGTGCGGTGACACTCATGCCCATGAAAATACGCACAACTGTAGACGGACAGTGAGTGCTGCTGAAGCCAAGCAGGGCTGTTGAATCTCATACAGGTCGGTCTCAAGCCCATCCTACACCAGGAGGGGTACATTGCCGATGTCGCACTGTCTCCCGATGGCTCCCGCATTGCTGCTTGCGGCTACAGCAAAGACGTGTACATGTGGACTGCAGAGGGCCAGGCTCTGCAACCGCTGCAGGGTATGGCCTGTACACGTGTATGTAAGTTGGTCGCGCTGAATCAGTGAGCCCCGTGTGTGTGGCGTGCTCAGAGGGGCGCTTTAGTGATGTACCGCCGCAGTACACGTAGCCAGTCCCTGGCTTTACTGGGGAGGTGTGTGGGGGGGAGGGAGGGATTAGGAACGCCAAGTTTGGGCAGTCGAGAACAATGAGGGACCCCTGCGGCAGGGGAATGAGGTTAGGGCAGCAATAGAAAAGGATTTCTAAATGAGAGACAAGATGTTTCGTTTTGTGGTTTCATGAAGGAAAGTCCGGGCATTTCGGCGATGGGCAGGTAATCGCCGGCGGTAGACGGTTTACCGCCTGTGATTGGCAGTTGGCGTTCAGCTGACGTCGTTGGTGGCGAGCTGCTGGCAGTTGCCGCGCCGAATGTCATGGAACACGACGATTGCTTCGTCTTTTTTCTTTTCAATTTTGGCAAAGTCCTGGACACGGGCCGCCCATTCCAAACGCGCGTGGCTTCAGGACCGGTCCCGAGCAGTCGCCTTTCAGAGGAGTGGGTGGGGCCCAACGCGTGCGGAATTGAAGAACGCCCCCTCCCCCGACCACGAAGACGAGACGCTCAGTGGTACGTATGGGGTGCGGCTCATGACGGCACAAGGCGCTCCCGAGAAGGAGCAGCATCCCTTCTCCCCGCCCCCCCCTTCCCCTCCCCCACCCCAAGCACGAGGCTGCGTTTACACGATACAGAGCAAATCGGCACAGTCGTGCCGAATGCTGGGGGAGCGGGGGTTGGAATGGCAAATTTTTGGCACAACAAAATTGTGCCAAATTATGCCACGGTATTCTAAGATCCGTGGCCATTTTTCTAGGTTTCATTTTTAGCGATCATGGCATGCACACTTTGCTCTGCAGGTGCCCATCCAGAAGCCCCAAGGAATACCTGCGACCATCTGGAAGCCCCCCAAAATTACCAGCAACCAACCAAGGGCCCACAGGAAATAGCAACAATCATTCCCGGGCTATGCTTGTCATGCCACAATCTGGGACTTTTGTACCGAATTTTCCCGCAACACATTTTCACAATTCCAAATTTCGCATGCACCAAACACCCCCACCCCAGTATATAAAACACGCGATCCGTGGCTAGGGGGCGGCGAGCACCTGCCTGCGAGGACGCGTCAAAGTGTGCGCACGGAGATGTGGTGGCATAGCAAACCCTCAGGTCGCACAGCGCTTTGGTGCTGAGCTCCGGTTTGGGGCGGGGGGGCTGAGGACCCTGCCCCCCCCCCCCCGACCCAATTCTGTAGGTATTTTACTGGTCTGCCCCATATTCCCCACACCCTGACAACTTGAACCCCTCCCGCCGCCACTCGAACCACGCCCCGTTCCTTCCCCCCACAATAACCCCCATTGATGCGCTGTACTCTCTCTATCTCCGCGTCCCGTGGCCTATAAGCAACGGCATCCGATTTCGTTGAATTTCGCATCTCCAATCGTGGCACGCACCCCATCAACCCGCCCAACCCCGCGGAATGCAGGGCACACCGGATTTATCAACGCGGTGGAATACTCACCAAATGGGCGTTGGCTGGCCTCCGTGAGTGACGACATGACGTGCCGTTTGTGGAACGGCGAGGGCGAGTGCAAGCTGATCCTGAGCAAACATAAAGGCTACATCAATTGCGTGGCCTTTGCGCCGCATGGCGGACGCCTTGCCACCGGGAGGTCTGCTCACGCTGTACCATTTGCTCTGTTTCCCCTGAGACAGTCCGAAATCGGTGTATGTACGGTTGCTTAGTTTCTTTTGGCAGCATGTCATCCGTTTGCGTTGGATCGACAACCCATCGCTCATCAAAGAATAGCTGCGGGATCTTTTTATAGTTCTTAATGACATCGACACACTTTTGAACAAACTATTGCAACTCCGTCTTGTAGACAACCTACGCCATGAAAAGCATGAACACTGCACGCCAAAAGGTACCTGCACAAATTTTCGAGAACATTTTGTCACCCCACAATATGTACCTGACAAAGGTCAGCACGACATCGATCAATCTGAGATATGGTTGTTGGGTTCCAGGCCTCCCTTCCCGTCCCGCCTTGGGATATCGCACGTGGTCAGTTCTACACCAAAGTGCCCCCCATAACCGTATCCACGCCTGACCCCTTGAGCCTCCGGGTCCGTCAACAAGACAAGCCACAGGCGAGGGCACCCCGTCGTTTTTTTGTTGAGGCCAACAGTCACAGCGGACCGCCCCGGCAGTGCGATAACCCATGCCGAAGTCAACATGGGGATGCCCAAGCGAAGAGGGACAGCGATGAGTGAGGCCCACAAACCGAGGAGGACAAGGGTAAGACATTCACCCAAAGGCTTGTGAATTTGCGAAAACTTGGTCGGATTGCCCCTCCGCCGCACGAAGAAGCCCTTGCCCTCTGGAGCGGGTGTCGTTAAGTGTCCAGGGAAGGCTGCTGCTTCGTGGGATCCTTTTCCAGGGCTGTGCTCAGATAATGGGGGCACTAAAGCGGGTCTCAGGCGTTGTGGCAAAAAAAAAAGCGGTTACTGGTGACTGCAGAAGCGGTTGGGGACGGACGCAAGTTGGGGCACTGTCGGTCCTTGAAGTAGCGTGAGAATACCACCCGCTTCAAGCACAGGCCTGACCCGGTAGTGGACAACAGTGCATTGCCTCGGTATTCTAAATGCAATACTGCATCCTACATGTTTGACATCAAGGCCTGCGCAATGCGCCCGTGCATCACTGGCAGGGGGCACTGCGCCAGGGGGGGTACCACACACGGCAGTGATACGAGCCCCAACAGGACACACAACAATACACAAGGGAACCATGAGGTGCGAGCACTGCAGCAACCACCAAATGCGGCGCACGCCGAGCGAGCCATCAGCAACACCCCCCCCCCCTCCCTCTACAAGGTGCCCACGTACTCCAAAAGGGCGGGGGCTGCCCCCCGCGCGCCGGGAGGTGCCCGCCACGGGGGCGGCAACAGGGCCGTGACCAGCCAACCGCGCACAGGACAGTCCACGTCGTACGGAGATGTGAAATCCTCGTACAGGGGGGCATGCGGATGGGACAGGAGGGGGTGCGCGACAGGGGCACCCAGGAGCGCCAACAGACAGGGGGAGGAGCAACACAGACACACAGAACGCGGGAGCCACACCAGGAGGGACAAGGGCAAGCACAGCAGACAAGGAGGAGGGGCACAGCGAGGCAGGAGAGGCAACCACAACAGCGGGAACAGGGAACCAGAATGGAGGTGGAGGGGTTTGGAGACCAGCCAGCCCCGTCGCTACCAGGTGCCAGGGCAACCCCTGCTCACGCGGGGGGTGTCTCCCGCAGCCCAGATGGGCTGTTTGCGCAACAGGAGCAGGAGCCCATCAGGGGCAGACCAGCCGTGAGGGGGAAAAGGACATATGGTGGACGGCCGGGACAGTGTGTGGAGGAACAGGGCACCTGGGCCTCACGCACACAGAAACACAGCGAGCCAGGCTATGGACGGCCTGTGGACAGAGGCGCGTGGACAGCAAAAACAGTCAAACGACCCCGGCAACAACCAGCAAATCCTCAATACGCCAATTATTGGGCGCCGCTGACGCGCAAACGGCACACCACGCCACATTCAGCACAGCCCCAACACACCAATTAATGGGCTCTGCGAGCGCGGAAACGACACCAGCAAGAGCACCGGCCGTAGCCGCTAACAGAAAGCAGCAACCCGACGCAACATGCGAAGGGAAGAACGGGTGACTGTCCAGGGCCCCGGAAAGGAACAACCAGACGGAATGTCACACAGGGGGGTTATGCACGTGCATGATTGTGCATAATTGTGCATAATTGTGCATAATTGTGCATAATTGTGCACAATGCACAATTTGGCTAATTTGCATAATCGGGCATAATTGTGCATGATCGTGCATAATGTGCTTGACTCTTGTCCAATGCAGTTTGTTGTTGTGTTTATCATGGACAATTTTGTCTACCAAAATGCACCTGCACATGTTTCCACTGCTGAAGATGCTTTGCAAGACGATAAAATTCTTCCATCTTCTGAAAATGAGGAAGAACGTGCTGTCCCTCCTGCAGCCAAACGACAGAAGGTTAGCAGTCCTAGGATCCCCGCCCCCCTTTTTTTTGCAATCCCCTTGTGTCTTCGTCGAAATGCATCCTGCATAATTGTGCATAATTGTGCATTGCATAATCCAAGGCCCGTGCGTGCATAATGTTCCCCCCCCCCTGGCACTGCGCTGCACGCGCCTGGCAGCCGCCCTCAGATGGCATGTTCCCCTCTTGCCTCAGTGACGACAAAGCGGTGCTCATATGGTCCATCGCCGGCCGCTTCCTTCTGAAATTGTTTGGCCATACGAAGCCCGTGCGCTGCGTCAAATTCTCTCCAGGTCCGCAGTGCCTCGTGTCCAGCTCCTTCCCCCACCTGCTCCTCCTCTGCCACTTTAGATGAGTCCGTGAACATGATTTGCAGGTTCTGTCCGCAACTCCCAGTCTTTTTCAGTGCACTGCTGTCGATTTCGAGCGACGCAGTCGCCTGTAGCAACGAGGAGCATTGATTTCTCAACACGTTGTGCTTGTGATGTTCTCTGAAATGAGTCAGCGGCTGTTTCACGAGTCTCCAGGGGGATGCGTTTTATGGGCGCCATACCTCACTTCTTTGCATAACCAATGGACTTGCTCTAGCTATCATTCCCAAGGGAATCACGTTGTCAATGTAGTTTCTTGATTTCCATTTCTTTGCATGGTGCAGGTTTTTGTGTTTTTCTGCAGTCGATGATGCCATCGACAAGCTTGATGTACCAAAGTTCTCAGCCCCCCCAGAAGCGTGTCCTGATGACCAAACGTGTTGCTATTGGAAGTTGCAGGAAACTCACTGGAAATTACTCCTCTCCGCAGAATGTCTTTGCTTTTTTACCTTTGAAGACGACCGTGCCTATCGCTTGCACATACCGGTCAATCCCCGGTTTACGTGTTATTTGCTTGCCGACCATCGTCACTGTGCAGCTGTCCAGCATGTGGCACACTGTGCTTTAGTGCTCGCTATTGTGCCGGACGGCTACTGCTTTTTCCTTGTTTTGAAGCGTCCCATTCCCGGCCAGGTGTCGCCTTCGTAGTGAAATTCTGTGCATTTTCTCTCAGATGGACAGTTCTTGGTGTCCGGCAGTGCCGATTGCAGCGTCAAAGTCTGGTCTTGTGCCGGTAAACAGCTGCACACCCTCACGGGGCACTCCAAATCGGTGCGATGCGTAGCCATCTCGCTGGACAGCACAACAATTCTGTCAGGCAGCCGTGACAAGACCATTCGCATTTGGACATCCAGCGGTATGAGCCCGCTTGTGTGAGTCCTGACCAGAAGGGCCAGGCAAAGAGGATGGCCAATGCAATATGCCTGACATCCTGTGGCCAGAACTCAGGATGGACCTTGATCAGGGCGTTCCTCAAGGGTTTCGATTTTTTTGTTGTCACGGACAGTCCGGGATGTCATAGAATGCCCTGAAACAACTGCCAGCGACCGTCACTGGCCATCGGTTGACCATCATTTGGGGAGGGGGGGCCTTTTTGCGTCCCAGCGATGAATTCGAGCCCCAGCGAGCGGCTCAAAAGTCCAAAGCATATTCTCATCCATTTCGGACAGTGGTAGAGTCCAGTGTGGGTCGCTTTTCTGCGTTTTGGAGTAGCGCGTCAAAGATCGTACGCAGGAATGACCTGCTCCGACGCTCTGTGCATCCCTGTGCCCCACTCAATGCCACGTGCGATGGCTGATGGTGGGAATAGAGTGACTTTGTTTCTAAACAGCCGACCGATTGCTCAAAGCTCTTGCCAGGCTAAAGACGCTCCTCCATGGAAACGAGTTGTACACGAGGTTTGTCAGAAGGACCGTTGGTCCAGACGTGTGACGCCCCACGGGACATTGATTTGGGACCGCTGCAGCAGGGTGGGGGGGGGGGGGGGCTGCTTATAGTGCAAAGCACAGCCGGCGGCACTCGGCAGGGTGGTTGCGCAGTCCACATGGAAGCGGTCCAAAAAAAGGCATAAATGCAGACAGGACAAAGCGCCCGGTGGAGGTGTGTCATTATTGCGGATCCGCCACTGGTGCAAATGGACATAAGCCGCCGGGAACGGGGGTTTACGTCATGAGCCAATGATTTCTGCAGTGGCGCACATGGCCTTGTAGTTTCCCGGATGTAAGAGGCGCCGCCTCAGCACTGTGTGCAACCAGCGGTGTGTGTGTGCATGCGCGTGCGTGCGTGTGTGTGTGTGTGTGTGTGTGGTGTTGTGTTTATGCGTATGACTCTGCTGCTGCAGGGCAATGTCTGAAGACGTTGAGGGAGGACACCGACAGCATCAATGACTTGAATTTTGCGCCCGATGGGAAGACTTTTGCCTCGGGTATGGCCGGCACTGTCTGCATGTTGGTGGGGCGCGTATGCGTGCTGCGATGCGCTACAGGGCGCAGGGCACATGTCCGTTCCGCTGTGTGTGTGTGTGTGTGTGTGTGTGTGTGTGCCCGTTTGTTACGGATATCGTGTGTGTGTGTGTGTGTGTGTGATGTCGACATTCTATTTGTGGTGGCAAGGGCCGATTAAAGTCCTGGACGCTATGCAACGGGTTAGGCGAGGGGGTTATGGGTCAGGGACTGGCTGCGCCGGCCCCCCCTGCCCCCAGCCCACCTGGACTGGGCGCCCTGGGTCAGGTGTCTGCCCCCTCCGCCCTCCCATGGCCCCGTCGCAGGCTCCCCGAGCGCCCTGTGGGTGCCAGCGCGGCGCCCGAGCCCTGCGTGGCCTCCTCCCCATTGTCGCTGTCGCTGCCCCCCCCCCCGCGCCCCCCAGGGGGGGGGGGGGGCAGGGCGCACACAGTCCCCCCATCCCGGTTAGCGTGCGCTGTGGCGCACCTCCCGCCGCTGGCACCAGTTGAGGGTGCCCCTCGTGGTGCCTGGAGCAGCAGTGCCGCACCCCCCGGTGCCCCCTGCACAACTTGCACGCGGGGCCCTGTGCGTGTCGCACAGGGTCTGCATGGGGCGTCGCTGCCCCACCCTCCTCGTCCCGGCCCGCCGCGCCAGTGGTGGCAGGGGCGGCTGGGGGTCACTGCTGCCGGTCGCCTGTGGCGCGGCACCGTTCGGTGCCGAAGCACCCACGCCCGCATCTCGCGCTGGCTGCATCTCCGCGGCCTCCTGTGGGGGCAAAGGTGAGGGTAAGGGGGGGGGGTGGAGGCTGGTGCCTCCCCCATCGTGCCGCCTGCCCCCCCTCCCCCCCCTTCTCCCGCTCAGCGCGTTGGGGTGGGGGGGAGCCGGGCGGTGCCTGGGATGCTGTCAGCGCGCGATATCGCGGAAAAAACGTCGCTCATTGGGCGCGCGGCCCCGGGTCCTGCCGCCGAGGGCAGCGCTGCCACCGGGGGTGCCAGAGCTGGTGGAAGGGAGGGGGGGCGGTGTAGCTGCCCACCCGGCCCCATCAGTCCCGAGCCACTGAGGCTCTCCGCCGCACCGGTTGTCCCCCCCCCCCCCATGTCGGGGTGCCGGCTGGATCCCGTGGAGGGGGGGAGCGGCGTTCGGCACCCAGGGCAGGGTACTCTGCACCCAGCCGCCCCGTGCCGGTGGGCTGGGCGAGCGGCAGTCCGGCCGCTGGCAGCGGTCCGCCACTGCCGGTACCAGCGCCACGCAGGGGCGCTTGGCTGGCGGCTCTGGTGGCGGCTCCGGCGGCGCCAGCCACACCTGCAGGGCCCTTGATGAGGCCGCTGTCCCCGCCACTGCCACGGGGTGTCCCTCGTGACCCCGCACGCAGCAGTGCGCCACCCCCCGTCGCGCCAGCCGACAATGCTCGCACTGCGGCTTCAGGTGGACGGGGCACAGGCGGCACGGTGCCAGCCTGACGTCCACTGCCGGTGGTGGGCGCGGCCGGGCCATCCCCACCGCCCTCGGGCGCTGGGCGCGCCGGGGCCCACCTCCCGGGCACCGTGGCAAGTACCCCGCAAGGAAGCAGTCCTTGCGGCCGGCCCCTGGGGTCGACAGCCGGCGCGTCCAGAGCTCCAAGCAGTGCTGCTGGAGCTGCTGCATGTGCTGCCGTATTCCATTTGTGGGGGACTTCTGTGTGTGGATACGGGGTGAGGCGAGCATGTGTGGGTGTTGAAGAGTGCCTAGGGGTGCGTGCTTATGTGAGGCTTTTGTTTTTTTTTAACAGGCGTGTATTGGCCCATGATTGCCATGTTGTCGTTGGTCTACGCTGAAGCCGCTCACACTGTGCTCCGCTATCCTTGCTGGGCGCAGTTGTGTTCATGTGATATTGTCCTTGTTTTTTTTGGGGGGGAGGGGCGCAGGAATGTGTTTGTTTACCCTGTCTGTGTGTGCCCTGTGTGTTTTAGCGTCTTTCTGTGTGTTTGTGCGTCTCTCTGTGTGTTTGTGCGCGCGTGCGCGTGCCTCGGCATTGAGCATCACGGGCAGCAATGATCGTTTGAGTTCGTGTGCCCTGGTGCATGCGGCTCCCTGGCGCTGCTTATTACTTCCACCCAGCGTTGGGCTACTCACTACTGCGTTCCCCAGCTGTTTCAATACACAGGCACTCGCACTCCTGGGCACGCACTGACCACCACCATACCATCTCTCGTTTTGTGTTGCAGGATCGGTGGACAAGACCGTGCGCGTCTGGACCATCGAAGGAGACCATCTGCAGACGTTTGATGGGCACACGGGTGTGGCATAAAATGCGCGTACACACATAACAATTGCTGTGCTGATGCCTGCAGTCGGATACGAAGGCAGTAGATGCATGCAGGGCCATTGTCATGGGGCAGTTGAGCTAGGATGGCAATGGTTAGAGAATGTTTGGGGTTGATACATCTGTCATCTTGAATTCTTAACCTCCAAACCTGTGGTCGCAAAACGGAAAAGGTCACAAAGGGTGGGTGCTTCTGCACCCACCGTGGGGGGTTGCTGCGCTTGTGGAGTCGGGGTCATTCGTGCATGTGCGTGTGGCTGTGGCCGTTTGAGTGGGTGGGTGCTGGGACGTGACAATGTGGTTTGTACCTGGTGTTGGTGCGGGCACGACTGCGTACGTCCAACACACGTCTGCCTCGCCATTCGCAGGGTATGTGAACGCCGTAGCGTTTCGGCAAATGGAGATGCTGGTGTCTGGGGGTCAAGACGGGACAGTGCGTGTCTGGAACCGGGAGGCCGAGCGGCAGAAGACGCCTGGGGGGCACACGAATTACATCAGCACCGTGGCTGTGTCCTGCGATGGCAGCTTCTTCGTGACTGGAGGCTACGATAAATGCGTGAAGGTATGCGCTGCCGTGAAGCGGGAGGGGCGCAGGATCACGGATGGGTCGTTCGCATTATTGTCTGCGGTGCAATTTCTTACAGATGTGGAATTTGAGCGGCGAGCATTTGTGGACTGTTGAGGCGCACAGTGATCAAGGTGTGCTCTTGTACCCAGATGTATGGAAGTGCTGTGCGGTGTGCGGTTCTTGGCAGTGCTGTGTGGGGCGTGGGCAGGGCAATGCTCTCCACAGGGTGGTGCAGTGTGCAGTGGGCAGAGCAGTACAGTGCGGTGTTTTGCTGCACCGTGTGTGTTATAATGCACTCTACGATACTGCCCCCTGTTGCCGCTTTTTGTCAGTCAAGGCTTTGCACGTCTCTCCAAACAATTTGATTGCCTCCGGAAGCAACGACAGGACCCTGAAATTTTGGGACGTGAGTGGAGAACTGAAGGAGGAAATCGACGTAGGGTCTCCAGTGAATACGCTCAGCTTCTGCCCAGGTCTGTCTCCTGCTTTGTAGCTCATGACCAGACCATGCAGCCACCGTGGCACCGGGATAGGGAGACCGGGTTGCGTACACAAAAGGGGCAGAGGAAGGGCGGGTGAACAATTAATGTGCGGGGGGCAAGGGGCACTCGAGCCCCCCCAAAATAAGGGGGTGGGGGGGTGTAGCAAAAGGGGCTCCCGTGACTGAGCGGTCTTATTGGTAAAAAGACATATTTGCGCTCGCCTTTTGCTATTTGAGCGTGCTGGCCGGCAGGTACCGGCTCACTTACAAGTGTAATGGTGGTAGTGCCTCTAAAAGGTTCAGACCTCCTTTCTTTTGCATGGTTTAATTGAGCCTCCTTACACAACCGATGACCGAAGACGCTGCAGGCCCCTCATCAGGTTTTCTTTGCTCAGGAGTCGCAGTGCCAATCCCCCTTATGAAGCGGGGGCCAGAAAATGGGCCCAGTCGTGGGAACCCATTTTGAGGGGGGTGGTTGGGAAAAGTGGCTTGAGCGACCCCCAGCCGCCGCAAACGAATGTTTCCCCCAGCCGTACCAAAGTGGTAGGCCCCCAGGCAGGAGAGGACAGCACCTGGCGACAGCATAAGGAAGCGTTCAAGGACAACAGAGGGGGCGCTCGGCCCAAGACACCGTACACGCTAGGGGCCTGCCCACACTCCTCCCCAGGAATGCAAGGGGAGGAGGGTGCACTGCCAAACCCGCCAAAACCATATGCTCCCGCATGCAGCAAACCAAAACCGACCAAACATCCCGTTCGCTCGAGAACGGGGGTTGCATTAGTATAATACGCATAATATATATAATATTTAATGATTCCATCTCCTGCAGTTGATTTCTAGTTTTTTTTTTGCGTCGTTGGGAACTCCCTGTGATGATGTCTGCTATCAATTGTGACCTCTTTCCAGGGGTCATGCCATCTCTGTCGTCGTCGGCAGACCTTTTTTTCCCTTGTTCCTGCTGTTGAGTCTGCGACCTCGTAGTTGGGTCAGGCTTGGCATCGGAAGACTCGGCATTTGTAGTTCACCCAGGATAGGATTGGGACTGGCGCTTGGTTTCTCTGTAGTGGTCTCAGGGGGGGAGGGGGGCGAACTCCTCGTACTCGACCCGATGATGTCGTACCTCATACCAATACGGGGAAGAAATGGTACAAGTGGTACGACCTGAGTGTTTGTTCTTAAAGATTTCATCAGAATAAAATAAATAAATTCCCGGTATACCAGCAGGGGTTGCAGGGTGCAGAATTCAGGTCCCTGGGACATATGGAAGACATCAGACTAAAAAAAAAATCCAAAAATCCTGGTATACCAACAGGGGTTGCAGGGTGCAGAATTCAGGTCCCTCGCACATATGGAATGCATCAGACCAAAGAAAAAAAGTTCCTGGTATACCAGCAGGGGTTGCAGGGTGCAGAATTCAGGTCCCTTGGACATATGGAATGCATCAGACTAGGGACCATCTAAACACCTAGGTCGGCTAAAAATGTCATACCACACTCTTGAGAAGGCAACTTGCAGGGAACTTCACTTCCCATGTGTCATCAAAAAGTTGTCTTGTCGTACCTCGTACTTCGGGAAGGAAAAAGTTCCATAATTGATCGGGTCCTCAATTCCGTTCTGCCCCCCCCCCCCCCCGGGTGGTCTTGTTGTTGCCTGCTATCCATTCGCAGTTGGTGCCCTGTCTTGCTATTTTCCAATGCAACCTCTTTTGGTCCAACGTCCTCCCCCTCGGTCCGACACCCTTCCCTGGGTCCGACAACATATTCCTCCTTCGGAGGATCAAATGTGATAACAGGATTTTTGGCCTGTTTTGGGTACACAAACCATTGGGTCTCACACTCCTTCCCCCCCCTTCCACAGCCCCCGTTCAAGCACAGCCTGCCCTGTCTTTTCGTCACGGCAGATGGTGGGCTGCTCATCTTCGGCTGTGTCGATGGAGTTGTGCGGGTCTATGACCCTGATGAGTCCGCCGGTGCGGAGAGCGTAGGGCATCGTGCGTCTGTCCGGGGCTTGTGCTGGAATGCCACGGGCGACGGCTTTGCCTCTGCCTCTGCGGACAGCACCGTCCGGATTTGGGCGCGGGATGGGACTGAGCGGCTGCAGTTCGCAGAAACCCACTGCATCAAGCCCGGCAGCGCGCCGCTGAATTGTGTCGCCCTGTCCCCAGACGGCACGGCCCTGGTCTGTGGTGGCACCGATAATTATGTGCGGCTGTTTGGTATCGAGGGCAGGTCTGCCGTGCCCCTCTGCCGTTGCTCCAGCCAGAGACTCCACGTGTCGCGTGTCCGCACAACCCCCTGGTCCTCTACCCTCCGCACTTTGCATTTCATGGGCACGGGGGTCGATGAATCGGCCTTTGTGGTCCCACTGTCCCCCCACCCAATGCCCTCCTCGGGTCACGCCGAAGAACTTATGACGAAGGCGCGTACCAACTGGAACGGACAACGCCGTCCACAAGTTTCATATTATGCCTCAAGGGATGGGGAGAACGGTGAGAACAACGTAATCTACCAAAGAGTGCGTAGCCCCAGGCGGTTGCATTTCGATATCCTCCCAGCGGACAGGATTAGGATTATTGCAGGCAGTGCAGCGCAGCGCAATGCAGCACCCTGCAGTACCATGGCGCGCTGCAGACAAGTGCGGTGCGGTGCAATGCTTTGACGTGGACCGTGCAGTGCATGGTGCAATGCAGTGCTGTGCACTGCTGTGGTGTGCGATGAAAAAAAAAACTGCATCTGTGCAACACCGTGCCCCCCACTGTTCGCTCCCAGCGGAGGTGGGGACTGGGAGAAGGCATTTATGATCGATCAGATTTTGAGGGAAAGCCCGCACGGGGCGCGCACGACGGGCTGAGCAATCAGTACTGTGCTGCAATTCGCGGCTTTCACGGCTCATATTGGCGGCTTTGAGTCGGAAGTTCACAGAAGTTCTGGATCAGTTTGCCAATGGCAGTGTGAACTTGCCAATATGTCTGTCGCAAGCGCGCCATGCAAGCACCCTTTCCAACAGTTTCAGCGAGGAACGCAACGGAGCCCCCGCCGTCCCAACGAAAATCCCGGGGGCTTGTGTTGGGACGTCGGTTGCAGCACAGCTCATGTTCCGCGCGCTCTCCTTACGCAGGGATGGCCCCAAGGGCCATGACACGGGCGGTGGCAGCACACAGGCCACTGGTGCTGCAGCTGCATCAAGCGCGGGGTGCACGGGGGGCCGGCCGGGCCCGGTCCTTGTATGCGACACCCCCCAGCCCCCCCCCCCCCCCGGGTTTGAGAGATAGTGGTGTTGGGGCCATGGCGCCAACGGCGCCGATTTTTTTTTGTGCATGCTTCCCTTTCATCAAACCATCCATGTTTTGAGCGCCAAATTAGCAAGACGAGGCGCTCAACAAACGTCGTTTGTTGCAAAGTGAAAGATCACCACAACCGCTGTGGACACACCTGCCCATCTGCAGCCCCTGCTTCACAACAACCACCAGCAGCTTCCCCAAACCCGCCCCAGACACACATCCCCCCTGGAGGTATGCATGTGGTAGTAGTGGGTCGCGCGTAGGCCCCCCCACCTTGGGAACCCCCCCCCCAGACCCTCCAGCCGACCCCTCCCCCCACACCCTCCGGCCGCCCCCCCCCCCCCAACTGCCCCCCAGCCCCCCCCCCCCCAGTTTTAACAGATAGCTGGGGGGGGGGGGTCGCATCAGGACCGGTTGTAGTCGCCCCCCTGTGGCGGGGTGCCATCTTTTTGTGACCCCATCGTCCCAAATTGGATTCTTTGGGTCACGTCTCTGTCCCCATCTCATTTCAGCCAAGTGCGTCCGCTCCGGTCGCTTTTGGGGCACAGTTGCTTCGTGAACAGCCTGATTTTTAATCCCAATGGCAGAGAGTTCATCAGTGCTGGCGGTGAAGGCCTCCGGGTTTGGAGCATTGAGGCTGAGGTATTTGGAGCGTTGTGGCTCAAGACTCGGCTGCCTGTTGTTATATGTCGTCTGAGTGTGCGATCGCCGTCGATTTTGGCTTCTTGTTTTCCCGCGATCCTGCAACGTGTGCTTGACAAGCTAAGAGGGAAGGGCAGCTGTCCGCCCCTTTGTTTCAGGAGCTGCAGACACTGTATGGGCACACCCGATACACATATAATGTGGCCATGACGAAAGATGGCTCTACTCTGATCTCGGTAAGCGCAGACAAAACTGTGCGGGTGTGACTTGCGTTCCACACTATCCAAGGTGAGGGCGGGCAGGGATATTTCTGACACCGCTGTGGTGCCCAAGACCTCAAAACTCAAGGGCACTTCAGTTGTATTTCAAATGGCATTTCGGTGCCATCTCAATGCCTTTTAAGTGGCACTCCGATGGCACTCCGATAGCATTCCAATTGTTGCAGTGTGGCATTGTTCATGGCGGACGGTTTGGAAAGGAACCCGTTTGTCTGGACCGGTTTCAAACTGCCCTCCTGCCCCCGACGGAACGCATTCGGACCAGAGGTTGCTTTCATTTCAAAGGCTTAGGAAAAGTCGGTCCCAAATCAAAGAAAGGCTTTTGGGCGGTCTGGGCAAGGGGCTTGTTTGGCGGACGGCCTAAAGAGTCCCTGGTCTGGCACCGGGGTCTCCCCAACCCCCAGTAACGGAGAGGTCTGAAGGAATCTGTCGAGCTTAACCCCCTTGCGCAAGGACGAATGTAATGTGTGCTTGTTGTAGGACAGGGCCGGGTCATACATATTGGAGTCGCTTGGGCACAGCATTCTGCGCTGGAGTGCATCCCATTTCTACACAAAACTGAAGTGGCATGGGAACGGTGATGAGTCCCCATTCAGCCTGGATTCTGGCGGCTTTGGCGGGTTACGAGCTGGTGGGGAGTCGGGGGTGTGCTATGGAACACAGGCCGCAGCGGCCGTCAGAAAGCATTGACCCGACGCAGCACGCAAAGGGAAGAACGGGCGACTGTCCAGGGCCCCGTGAAGAAAATGCAACCCGACGGACTGTCACACAGAGGGGGTGGGGGTAGGCAATGAGCGGGGGATGTGGCGCTCATCGGTGTTGCAGTATGTTGGGTTCCCAAACCAAATTGTGTGAACACCAGGAAACGACAACGGACAAGAAGTGGCATGGCGCTGGACATCCGAACCTCTGGCGCACACGCTGGTGACGTGCGTGCCGCGGATAGAGGCACTGAAAATTTCAAAATGCCTCTGAGAAGTAGGTGACATCCCAAACAGGTTACACTGCCAACGCGTGTTCTGTGGTCGAGCCGCCAACCGCCGAAACTGCTCGCGAGGTCGAGCGGCCCTAATGCCTGGACTACAAAACCCTGTCGGTGCCCATGCTCGACAGTCATTGTGAGGGGCTGAGGTCTTCTAAGGCCTGGGCATCTGAGAGCAAGAACGCATTCTCAAATTACCTTTGGGTTGCAGCCGACACGGAATTGAATGGTGTGTTGCGGCTGATTGCTCTTTTGCATCTAATCCGACGAGCGCCTTTCTGTGACCAGAGGCTTCCCTCCGCTGCCTCCGCGATCCGGCATCAACTGAGAACGGGGAGTTTTGATTTGTGTGTTGTGTGAGGTCCGCCATGCGGCCCCCAACTGCCTTTTGCTGTCCTACACCGTTTGGCAGCGGTGTGTCTCGTGTTGCGTGCAGATGTGGAAGCGCTGTGCCGAGGATGAGTACGCAATGAAGGCCCGCGGCAGCAAGAGGGATGCATTTCGCTTGGTCGCAGTGCTTAGTGCTGCCACGGCGTTCACCTGCCGAGGGGTGCAGGACGACGGCGCGAAGATGGCAGGACCGTTGCAGAAGCTGCTGGAGCAGATGGTGAACTTTGAGGTGAAGCCAGGCTAAGAGGGGGCGTGGGGACGTGGAGGTAATGACGGTCCGGGTGTGTCGTTGGGGAAGGGGGGAGGGGATGGAGCTCCCCTTCAAGAATTTATATATTTTTTTCCTGGCGCCTATTGCCGTCAGCACACTGCACAAACGGAAAACACAGCAAACCAATGGCAAAATCCCTGGAAATGCTGCACAGTGACGATGGGTGACACTTCGTGATCCAGAATCCCCGGCCCCTGTGTTACACTTCCCACATCATTTGTGGTGGTGAACACCATCCAAACTTCACCGTCTTGAGAAGGACTTTGTGTGAGGCATGCGGGCATGGGGGGGGCGCCAAGGGGCAGGAGCAGCACCTGGGGGAAGACAGACAATTGTCCCGCTCTCACCGACTAAACATGCTCTTCCCTGGTGACTGGGAATGGGCATTGTAAACAATTTATTTCTGAAGAATCAGATCAGTGCACACACCCGGAAGTACCAACGGCACACTTCCTCAGTCCTTCTGGCACCCCCCCCCCCCGCTCGCCCCAGAGAAATGATGACCAAGTGGATGCGGTTGCAGAAATCAAATACCAAACACTGTGCCCCCCATCTGATTGTTCCCACGGGCAATGGTGCATGCAGACGGGGCACTGCTGTGCGCACACATAGTAGAGTGACTTCCCCTGATCAGACATCCTATCGCATGGGGCCCGTCTGGGCTGGTTTCACCGGGACCCACCCCACTAACTGTGGGTCGACAAGGAGGAGGGGGGGCGGAGGCATATACATCTGAAAATGATTACGTCGGGGGGTGTACTGTGGTGAAAGGATTTTTTCGCCGTCATGGCTACGCCCCTCACTCCATCGGTTTCTCCCTCATACTCTCCCAGTGCAGCTCACTGGGCCTTCCAAGGCTTAGGGACCGCTGGTTCTGGCTGCCGGTGGTGACGGGTGCGGTGAACCTCACCTCCCCCAATTCCGGCCTTCCCATCACTGTGCCCCATTGCACGTTGCAGTGATCATCTGGGCCCAAGGGCTTATGCTCCTGGTCGGTGCCCCCCGCAGGGAGCTGTGTCATTGGGTGTTTTATGGGGGCGTACACCAATTAAGACAGATTTGGTTTGCCCACAGGCCTCCACCCGCAAGTGCACTGCCCACACACAATATTGTGCACAACCTTCTAAGTCCCTACATGCCTCTTTATTCTGGACCAATAAGCCATGATTTGGGTGGGTTTTCAGTCATCAACCGCCATGGCTTGGCAGCCAGTCTGCAGACCACAAAAACTGGCAGTTTGTTTCTTTTGTCCCTCTTCAAGCCCCCTTGCCAACGGGTTTGTGGTAAAACTTAGTAAATTTTTTTAAATTTTCAATTTAATTTAATTTAATTTAATTTAAAATTTTCTACCCAGTAAAAAACTAGTTTCTACTCGTTTAGTGTAGTTGTAGTACAGTTAGTATAGTTATACTTGGTATGGTTTCTACTAAGTTTTTTACTTAGTAAAATTTTTTTTACTACTAAGTCGGGGTTATGGACTCCCACTCTTCGGTGTGGCCCCTCGACTTTGCATTACGGACTGCCACACTTCAGTGTGGCCCCTTGAGTTGGGGTTAAGGACTCCCACGCTTCGGTGTGGCCCATGGAGTTGGGGCTAAGGGCTCCCACACTTTGGTGTGGCCCCTTGAGTTGGGTTTAAGGACTCCCACGCTTTGGTGCAGCCCCTTGAGTTGGGGCTAAGGACACCCACGCTTCTGGTGTGGCCCATGGAGTTGGGGTTAAGGACTCCTACGCTCCTACGCTATGTGACAAGCCACAAATTGTTGGGGCGAACAAGGAGGAGTTGGCTATTGTCAATTTGATTGCCCGAGTGAGAAGGCATTCAACCACAACAGCAGAAGAAGTGGGCAAGAGAAGTTTTTGGATGCTTTCGGTGCCCTTGCATTTGCAATTGCACCCTGGTATTCCACCTTCATCCGGCAGGATGGTGGTGTCAGTTGCCATCCGGCATGTCTCTTGATGTTGCATTGCGCCTTGTCAAGACGCGTTGTCAATGGCGAATTGCAAGTGCCACAGGATAGATTGTGTCCGTTGCGTAAAATGGCACAAGCTATTTTGTACTATGGTTGTTTCAAGTTATCTCACATGTACACCAAACCCAAATTTGCAAACCCCCTGACACATGCTTTTTTTGCGATGGCGCGCCCAAATATACGGTTCTTCATTGTATTTTCCATGCCTTTATCTTGTGTCAATCGGAGGTATGTGTAGGATTGCGCCAAGCATAAGCGGCCAACTGTGCTGCTAATGCTACTGATGATGCCACCGATAACACCCATCCCGGTGTGTGGATCTATTGCAAGTGGTATGCTGTGCCTCCTCAATACCCCCAGAATGCTGATGGTTAATCAAAAAATGACCAAGAATTTTGCACAAAGCTGCAAGGGGATTTCAAAACAAATACCTTTGGGGTGTGCACAATGGATCCCAGAACAGCAGGCAAACCGAGATATACGGATACTAAGGCTGATTTGGTCTTCAAGCGTGTCTGTTATAACTACTTGTAAGTAGTTGGCACTAACGTTGGTTGTGGCCCTACCAGGTTCTCTGTTTTGGTTACACCCGGTTTTGTTGGCCATGGCCCTGTTAGGGCTCTTTTCTTGAGCCTGATTTTGTTTTTAGTGCCCAATCCCAATTATGTTATGTTATACTAACACAAGTGGCTGGGAATTGACCCGACCACCTACCATCGAAGTGTGGAGTTCCTTCGTAAAAATTGGGGGGGGTAAAATTGAATAAAAAAGTTTTTTTTAAAAAAAATCAAAAGAATTGTTGTGTACTAAGTTTTACCTCGTTTCTACTAAGCTTTACCATGTTTTACTAAGTTTTACCTCGTCCGGTACTATACCCCTTGGGCAATGCAAATGTGCCTTCACTGCTTTCCAAGGTTTCCAGTCGCTCTTTTCCTCTGTATAGTATTTGTGGTATGGTGCGTTTGAGAGGGGTGCCATTTGGGGATTCGATCCCAGCCTCACCTGGCTGACCACATTGCGAACGTTTCAGGCGCCTTTCAACAGTGCAAGTAACCCCCTACACGCAGAAATCTGACTTTTAAGTCAAAATTGGACCATTAATCAGCTACTGTACCATCCAGCACAAACAAAAAAGCTGGGGATCAACGTTGATTCCCTTGTCGAGTGAGAAGGTTGTTTCCTGCGTGCTTGAGGGGATTTTTTTTGTGACGCAGTGTTGGAGCTCGCACTCACCACGGCACTTGGATGTTGGCCGAAGTACTTTGGGGCAGCCCGTGCACACTGTTTGGTGGTAATTCTAAATGAGTTTTGACACCGCCATGCGACATGGTTTCTTCTGCTGTTAACGCAGTCTGCTGGTTTCCGTAAGGGTGGGCTGCGCCTATGGTTGATGCATTGTGGGCTCATTGGCGTAGGTCCGGCTGAGGGCAGTTGTTGAAATGCGACGTGCGTCGTTTGCACACCGGGGTGGTATTTCCAGCCCCAGCACGAATGTGAGCTGCTAAGGCACTCCCGAATAGACAAATCGAAGCCCTCTCTGGTGCCGCAGGTGTATGTGTGGCTCAATGAAGCAGAGGAACCATCAGGGATGGGGCCTAGTGGGTGTCAGGGCTGCCAGGTATTGTCTGCTATCGTAGCCAGAGCCTGATTGCAGAAGCAGAGGGCTGGAAGCAAAAGGCAGGAAACGGTGTGTCATTGTTTCCTGTGATGTTGAAGGCAACTAGGTTTAATTAATTGTTTGCCCAGTCTCATAAATCAGGGCAGGTGATCCCAGTGCGATTCAATGCAGCCAGGATGAGGTTTGAGAGCACCAAGTAAAGGTGACTAATGAGTGGCTGGCTTTGCTGGCTGCAACTTCACTGGAACGTCTGCTTTTGGATCTGCGATTTGTCCCCAATATCAGGATCACCAATGCACGTATCATCGTCTTGGGCAAACGATCTGCAAAACCTGTCGCCTGCTGGGCAATTACCAGCATTGTTTTTTTTGTCATTATACCACGGTCCAGTATAACATATGGAAGCCTGGTCTGGTAAGTGCACACAAAAGAAAAGGAATTGTGTTGGCTGATTCATACTCGCTGAAATGAATGTTTTTCGAACATCTGAACATCCTCTTTATGCCCGCAGACCGAATACTGAGGCAGTAAACCAAGATTATGAGGACGATCACATCAATGACAGACCACCACGCACATTAATTTGCGGTGATATGGTTCCCATGGTTTTTTGCACTGTGGCTCCCAGCTCTCCCAATGGGGCCTCTCGGAGAGATTCCCACTGTTGGCCGTCGCATGCACCTGTGCGATGTCCCCCTCGGCGGAAACAAGCAGGACTGCACCGACAAAGACCAATTGACAAGCCGCACTCCGCGCGGCACAAGGGGCGCAGCGGACCGACGCAGGCCCACACACCACAAGCCACATTGAATGAGTGGCCCGAGGTACACCAATGAACCCCCAGAACCTCAGCAATTTACACGCAAAAAAGGGACCCAAAGGCCCGTCAGAAGTGTGAACACTTGCCCCCGTAGCCATGGTGCGCTTGGGATTGCCAGTTGTGGATCGGGTGGATGGCTGCTGGTGGTCTTATCCACAGGGCAGCAGGAGAACTCCACAGGGAGCGTCAGGCTGTACTTCAATTTTGCCGCATGCAGGCTTTGGTACAAAATGAGGGGTTTTTTGGTACAAAATGAGGGGTTTTTTGGTAGGCACCAGGGGGGCGCACCGTGCGCTGTGCGAAAAGTTGGCTGTTCTCCACCACCGGGAGTTCGGTAAGTTCGGAAGATTGAAAGGACGTCGTTGAATGGCTGCTGCAGTGGACGGGGCTATAGGGGGCAGAATTTAGGTCCCTGGGACCCATGGCAAGCATCAGATGTTTGAATTTTGGAGTTCTGAATTGATTGTGCATGATTCCGCAGGTGGGTGGTTTTCAGGGTTGTTACCTGGATAATCACCGTAATAATTGGCGCTGTGCCCGCGCTGTGCGAAAACGCCCCCCAGGTTTGGGTGTGTCTTTGTGTCAACCACCGCATTCAAATATGCCCCGTTCTTTGCAACCGCAGCACGCCGGCCGGCAATGAATGCTGGTCGTCGTATTGCGGCTGTCAAGACACCCCCTCTAACCAATAGAAGGCAGTGCATGCTGCTTTGCAGGGAAGTGCATTGGGAGTGGCATCGAAGGCTCAGATGACCAGTTTGGCATCCGCTGATTCTTCAGTTCGAAAAGGTTTACAACGCCATGACACCAAAACTATTTTGAGAAAGCTGCCAAATGAAGCTGCAGGGACTCAAAGAAGCTGGTTGCGGTGCATCATCATTGGATTTGAAATACTCATTAATATGCTGAACAGTTGTGTGACAATGGCCACCAACATCATTTACCGTTGTGTGATATTCAAGTGGTTTGACAGAAAATCAGCAACAATAAGGATAGCGGGAGGCTAGGGCTTGGATGGATTGCAAGACCACACAAATGTTGCAAGGTTTCCATGTTGGGTAAATTAGTCAATGAGAATGAATCTATTTTTTCAGCGTAGTATTTGGTATTTGGCAAGTGGTCAATTCAGGACAGAGGTGAAGCGCTTTGTTGTTTGCTGCTAAAATCTTTTTTGACACCATGAGGTACCACACAAAATGGTTTGCTGTGGCTTTTTGGGAGGGTTTGGAAGGATGCTACACCCCGAGCTGGCAGACCTTGGCCTTTGCTGCGGTACTCCCGTTGATCGAACGAGATGCCGAGGCTGCTATGAGCCATTAGGTTCGCCTCACCCTTGAGTTTGTGGGGTCACTGGCACGACCCCCACTGGTTGAGGAGGTGGACATGCTGCTGAAGAACTTTGCGCTGACGGAGGCCGCAGCAGCCAGGCGTGTCAAAGCCGTTTCTCAAGAGGGGGCAACAACAACCAAGCCGGGTGAAGCAAGTTCAAGTGGTGTCGTACCGGGTATGGTTGCCCAGGCGGTGAGCACAGCACGGCAGAAGTGGGACAGGAAGCAACGGCGGAGAAAAGAAAGGAAGCAAAAGAAAAAGGACAAGAAGAAAAGAAGGAGGGATCATAAAAAGAGGCAGAAGAATAGGAAGGCCCGGAGGGAAGAAGGGGAGGATGATGTGAGCGCTGATAGCACCTCGCCAGAAAGGGAGTCAAATACCTCGGGCGGCAGCTCCAAAGATGAACCACCACCCTGGACCATGTCAGAAAGCATTGAGAGGCAAAAAGTGGAGGAAACTACCGATTTGGGAGATGCGGAATGGAAACCATTCTTCAGAAAGAGGAGGCTCAAGAAGAGAAAAGAGCCTCCGACACCATATATCGGAGGAGGAAAGCAGAGCAAGAGCAACCAGAACGAAGAGGAAGAGGAGAAGAAGGTGGCAGCTTCCACGGCGGAAAAGCCTCTTGACGGCTTCTCTAACACTGGAGAAATGTAACGGATATTTTTGACATTTATTACCGTGACTATTTTTCTTAATTTAACTCCGCCGTTCGCGGTGCTGAATCGTTCGCCGGGGCTTGGGGAACATTTGGTTCGTTGTGATATGCTTTGATTTCTGTGCGGGACGGTTCATAAGCAAGATATCTTTATGATCCCGCCCTTTTCCTAAGGCCCGAATCGGCATTGGTCCAATGCCGATTTCGGCTTTAGATGTTTTCGGGAGATGGTGAGATCGCCGGTTTTGACTAACAAACAAAGTTGAACTTGGCATCTTTATTTCCAAGCAGTATCTCCATTTCATCATCGGTAGTGAAGGAAGCATGTTTTTCATTTGAATTGGAAATGGCAAAAGGAAAAATCAAGCCACATAGGTAACACCGGAAACGGCTTTAGAAACAAGGTTGTTACAAGGTAAACCAGCTTCAAACACCACATTCACATATTGCACGCACACTTTTCCAAAGGAGTCACCAAAAAAGCGAGAAAACAATGAAAAAAAGGGTTTTTGCACCCGCCTTCTACGGGCAGAAAATGGTGATACTCACGGTTTTGTACCCTCAAGTGTAACCCCAAGAATTTTTGCACTACGCTCGGACATCTGTGCAAATATCTTGTGGTCTTCCCATGTTCTCAACATGCCTTTGAGAAACCCATGACAAACGCAACCAACCAATGTGCGTAATTCCTTTTCATGAAAAATCTCCGAGCGTCGCGCCTTAGCCCCGGCCTTTTTGTTGGGTTCCCAGCCCACCGCCCCGACCCTACGTGCTTCAAGGTAGCAACAACTTGTGTTACCAGCATCTTGTTTGCCTAGAGGCGTCAAGTTACGGCAAGCGGTTTGCTTGCGCTTGTCCTTGGACCCACCCACCAATACTCTCTTGGCCGTGGAGAATGACCCAGCGAACTAGCAGATGTATTGCAATGAAGTCTTATCCATCGCGAGATGCAGGTCATTGGGAGTCGCTGTTTCTTGTAGGATTTCAAGTTGACCTGTATTGCCCACCACATCTACATATGTTGATTGCCAAGAATTCTCACGGATCAAGTCTTGCTCATTGGACTCAAAGCGGTCGTTGGTGATGCGCTTCACAAACAAAGCGCCTGAGGCCCGTCGTGCGTTGTGTCTTGTGCGCGACTCCATGAGGGTTGTCGTCTACTCTCCTGGCGTGAGGTGCATTGTGCATCATGCAGCGTGCACTACTCTGTTCGCAAGCATTGATGGCTACGTTGTTGGCAAGTGTCGCAGAGCACTGGTTGAGCGCTACTATCCTGGTCACAGGTACCCACGCAATATAAAGCTCGGGCTATTTGTTGAAGCATTGTTGCAAGCTACAGCTGATCTCAAACCACGCGGACTGCGGTATGTGAGCAAGCACCACTTGTGCAATTATTACTTGGATGGCCTTGATATCAAAGGCGATTACTTTCGCTTGAATTGTTCAGATGTCCTCCAACATTTCTTTCTCCTCAAGTTCCGTCATCAAACCAAGAGCTCCTTTGCGGCGGAGACTATCTCTTGACTTGAGCTGGTTTTGCCATGTGCCAATGGTGCTGAATGGAGCAAATCCACTAGCACATTAAAAAAGAGAAGATGCAACATGTAGGTGTGTTGCGTCGCACAACGTGTCACGATGCCCGGCAGAACCAACAAGGCACACACTTGAATGCACCGCTGGCGTTGAGGTGTCTTTTGGCAGGAGGTGTAGCACACACGGGGCCTCTAGTACGCTTTTTGCTGCAGGTGGAGGAAACTTTGTCGTGTGTAGAGTGGAGATGGGTTGTCTTTTGACATTTTGGGTCATCTTTGTGCTGAAGGATTCCTAGCATCCCTGTATGCAAAGTGACCACCAAACACTAAAAAAGTATGATTGAACACCTAAAAAGAATAGCAACAAAAACCATTCTCCAAAACTCTAGTGACATGACATGAAATGGCGAATGGCGGGACTCCATGGCGCCACCATGAACTACAAAAACCGTGAATTCCAAAAAGGTATGGCAGCAGCATAGAACTACAAAATGGGTAACTTCCAATTTTGAATTTGTTGGAGTTTACACCTTTCGGATTTTTCTACTCTGTTGTATGCATTGAAAAATACATTATGTCTTGCACCTTTCTGGGGGTTGAACACAAAGTTTTGGCAAATATTGTTGGTCGCTCACCTTTTGGGGCTTAGTCTTTGTACCTTGAATATCCCAATGCCCACAACTCTATTGACCATAAAATGCATCACCATTACAACACACTTACTAAAAACAAAACCAACCCAACCGAAATCTTACTGAAAAAAAACCAAATCTTGCCAAAAAAATTTCGTAATTAAAGCTGAATAGCCCCACCGAAACCAAAAAAATTTGAACAACCTTTCAACCTTGACATACTTGGACTATAAACACGAAGCACTAACGCATGTAAACGACAATGCAGCATTGAAAAAGTCGCTATACACTCGGTGGTGGGTGCAAAAAGGGCAATGTGCCTCATTTGAGACATTATGATTCTAGCAACCAAGAAAAGCTCAGAGCCAAGGCGAGCAGCAAGCACGCAAACACTCCCGACACTGGTTTCGTAGAGCAGCCACAAACTGTACCAACCTTGCTCACCCCGTGTGGTGGCTAGGACTACGCAATGAATGGTATCCAAACGCAGCAATGAGTAAGAACTACACGTCAAATCTGGTGCCAGCAGCTGCGGTATTCCAGGTACAAGAGTAATACACGCTATGTTGTGTCACAAAATACTACCTTCCAAACTGCTTTTGTTTTACCTTCATGGTCGCATAATGAGTTGACGAATTTGTTGTGTGGCACAGGATGATGGCTATTGCGGTGGCAACACTCTGCAAAGGCTGCTGTTCAAAACATACGGACAAAAGCGTGCTGACCGGGGACATCCGATTCGCTTCGTGCCCTAAAATTCTACATTCGGGCACAGATGCTTGCTCTCATGTACCAGGTAAACTCAATGGACGTTGCCATGTTCTCCGGCGTGGCAAACGGCGACATCACCATGATCCTCAGAACGGCCGGCGTCCCGTGATGCAGCTTCGGCCTGTCAATGCGGAACGTCTTGTGATTCTACCACAGAAGATCCGTGTTCAACCACCGTCTCCATCATGAAGTCGTGCTGGACAATCATGTCCCAGTCCATCTGGGCCTCATAGAAATTTCCCTTGAGTAAGATTTCCTTGCCGAGGTCAGGGCGGCTCAGCTCATGGTGGTTCATGATCTCAGCTTCCTTCGTTCCACCCACCATGTACTAGCCATTGGCTACCTTCAGCGTGACAGTCCTCCGACTTGTGGTCAGGCATTACGGTGGTAACAATCGCCTTTACCAGGCTGACCTGGGCGCCTATGTCAACCAACACATCGAAAACCTTCTCCATTTCCCCGCATAGGGCACGGACTCTGAGGTGTAGTTGTCGCTCGCGGCCGACTCGGCGTAGACAGTGTGTGAAATGGGAAGCCGGGGAAAAGGCTGCCATGGACGGACCAGAAATAAACCTGTTCTGTTGGAGAAATCCCCATAATAGCCACCAAATGAGGCAACATCACGATGACCAGGCTGTGCTACGAGCTGTCTGCATTTCTGTGTACGCTTGCCAGCAGAATCAATGTATGAATGCAGCCGCTGGCGGAATCAAGCATAGGGCAGCAGGAGTGGGGTGTTGCAAAACTGCTCCACGCTGGTGTTAAGCGTAACTTGCATCACGCTGAGGGGAGTGGCAGTGGGATTGCCTGCACCGTGCACCTCGTACTATGACCGAGGTCGCACCAGCTGTGGCCGTTCTGACGTTACTCAGTGTTCACCGATACATAAGTCCACCAGCTCCATAGGCAAGCTGTGCACGCATGCAGTGTATGATGACTGTGGGTAAACTTCCTTCAGGCTTGAGCGATGGCATGGACTGCGTAGTCAATGCTAGGTCGCCTGGCAGACAAGAGGATGTGTGACAGGAGCATCCGGCAAACGTTCTCCCCCGTGCACCGGATGCCGTGGTTGCATTCTAGGCACTCTACACAAGGCATGGGTAGGAAGGGACACCAGCTGCACAACAGGAAGGGGAGGCAAGAAAGGCATCATGGAGGGCAACAGGAAACGGGTACAGCCTCTGTTTGTTGCCTGCGTGTCTGCCTGCCTGCCTGCATATCTGTGTCTGCTTGTGTGTCTGTCTGTCTGTCTGCATGGCTGTCTGCTAGGCTGTGGGGCTGCCCCCAGCCACCCGCCCAACTGCCTATCCGTCTGCCTGCCGGCCTGTCTTTCTATCTGCTTGTCTGTCTAAACAAATGGGAGGTACGCCGCAGATCCCCGTACCAAACGCACTTCAACGTGGCCCATCACATCTGGTACCAAAAGGATGGGTGCGAAATGACGGGGCACGCGACACATCTGTCAACCTGTCTGCGTCGGACAAGGGGGTGGCACTCGAAGCCGCCAGAGCACAGAGGAGATGAATGCCACAGAGCCCCTCCTTCGGAAATGGGATGAGAAAGGGAGAGCACAACCTCTATTCCAGGGGATGTGGGCAAGGATTCAAATGGAACGTGGGCAATTTGGTGGTCAGCGGACGTCATGTTGCCATAACCCTTCCCGTGCTCGTAGTAGCATATTTGCCTTTATGCCACAGTGCTCTACCGCAGTACATGCCCCTTGCAGGTTTGTGCGCCATGTTTCTTCGACTCAGGATTGCTGGCCCCGCAGTGTATGTAGCCACCTCGCTGCAAAGTGGTGCACAGGCCAGTCAATGGCTAGGGGCTACAACTGTACCCGTCTGGGGGGTTAAGCAATATCCCGTGCATACAAGGACAATCATGAGTCTCAATTACCCTCAGACACCCTCAGATGCCCTCCGTTTGAACAAGCCTCAGCCCTCGCCAAGACAATTGCACAGGGCTGGGAGAATGTTATAGCGTCAAGGGACCCATATTGCAGACAGATAGACAGACAGATAGACAGAGAGACAGACAGACAGACAGACAGACAGACAGAAAGAGAGACAGACAGACAGACAGACAGACAGACAGACAGACAGAGAGACAGAGAGATAGAGATAGAGATAGAGAGAGAGAGAGAGAGAGAGAGAGAGAGAGAGAGAGAGAGAGGGAGAGAGAGATCTCAATACCTAAGTATGCCCGCACGAACGTATGAACGTATGTGTATGTATGTATGCATGTGTGCATGTATCCGGCATGCTGCACAGTTTCTGGTTTCTGCAATCTCCTGCAGCGCAAAACATGTTGTAGAATAAGTCATGACACTGACTGCTGACACGATGCATGGGTCAATCTGCGCATATTTCAAACTGCTCAACAATTGCTTGCAGTATGGAGCGTTATGCGGGATGAAATCTCGGGCTGCGGCCAGGGCTTCATCCAGGCTGAGACGTTTTTTGGATCGTCCACCAGCTGCCTCACTGTGTGTCGGTGGGCACGAGGTCTGTCGGGTGGGTGTTTCTTTATGGGGCCCTGGACAGTCACCCGTTCTTCCCTTCGCGTGCTGCATCAGGTCGCTGTGTTCTGACGGCCGCTGTGGCCCGTGTTCCCTGTGGTTTCGTTTCCGCACTGGTGGAGCCCAGTAGTTGGCACACTGGGGTTTTGCTGGTAGTTGCGGGCATCGTTTTACGGTTTTTGCTGCCCACTCCCCTCCACACTCAGGCTTAGGTGGCCCAACTAGGACACACGCACGTGGGAACACCAAGTCAAACCTGACAGCACAACGGTACCCCACAAAAAACCTTCTGAGCAATTTCAACATCATGTCAATTTGACCCTCCCAATTTAATCCCCTTTTCAACCAGTTTTTGGGCTAACTACCCTAGGCGGATCTTCGCATCCGACCAAGGTCCCCGGTGAAAGCACCAACCTTCAACCTTCAACCTGCAACCTTCGGGTTGCCCGGCAGCGGGCCACGCAGCAGAACGCTGCCATGGAGGGCGCCGTAGGCATCGCCCAGCAGGAGGCTGCGGAGTGGGAGCATGGCATGGCCATCCACGCCTCGACCGTGGCGGCCATTGCGGCCGGCCTCACGGCCGGAGCCGCCCATGAGGCAGCGACTGCCCAGGTCAAGGGTGAGGTGGCGGCAGCCGCCGAGGAAGCCCGCCTGACACAGGAGGCCATTGCCTGCAAGGAGGCCGAGGTGAGGGCGCTGGAGGAGGCGCTCGCCCAAGAGAGGGCAAAGAAGGAGGCGGAGGAAAAGGCCCATGCCGAAGCAACGGCCAAGGGCCAGGCGAACGCCGCCAAGAAGGACGCCATCGAGGCCGCGCGACGGAAGGTCGCTGAGGAGAGGGCCAAGACAGAGGCGGAGCTGGCGGCGTTGGAAGCGGAGAAGGCTCGGCTGCAGCAGGCCGGGGAAGCCGAGGCGGCTCGGGCCCGGGGGGAGGCCGAAGGGCGAGCTGCCGCAGCCACGGCCGCCGCAATGGCGGAGGCGGAGGCCAAGCTCCGCCGCGAGACTCCCCCGGGAGGATCCCGAGTGGAGACCCTTCGAAAGCTTTTCGAAGGGGACGCCTCCTCCAAGATGACGCTGGACGAGGTCGACACAGGCAGCAGTGGGAGCAGTGGCCCCACCGCCTACCGACGAAGGAAGGGTAAGGGGAAGACCCCCGAGAGGCCACGGAGGCCAGCGGGCGGACACCCCCACGACTCCGACCCCTTCTTCACCGCCAGCGACGGGGATGAACGAGGCCGCCGACATCGCCGAGGAGTGGCTGGCAGAGGAGGCGGAGACGTCCCCATGGAGCCGGAAGGTGAGGATGAGGATCTCCCTCCTCCTTACCGGAGCTCGGAATCTTCCGAGACCAAGACGCCCAGGTGGGGCGACATGGACGAGGATGATGACATGGACTTCGACTACACAAAGAAGCCCCCATCCTCGGACCCACCGAGGCGACCCGGCGCAGACCCACCGGGACCCCCTGGCGGAGGACCATCAGGACCCAAGGGGGGACGCCCACCAAGTGGACCCCCTGGAGGCGGACCACCGGGCGGGGGAGGACCCCCTGGACCGGGCGGACCCGGCGGAGGCCCTCCTGGAGGACCCCCTGGGGACCCCGACGACCCACCAGGGGACGGCAACCCGGATGCCACCCGGCGGTGGATTGTCTACCTCCGCAGGAGGGTCCAGTTCCTCGAGCGCGAGGTAGACACGGGCAAGGGCGAGATGACTCGCATCGCCAGGGTCGCCGCGCGCGCACAGAGAGAGCTGGACATCGCCAAGATCGAGATGGTCAAGAGCGCCAACGTCGCCACCGCCACCCAGGGGCAGCTGGACATCGCCAGGAGCGAGACCAGGCAGCTGAACAAGGTCATCAGCGGCCTGCAGCAGAGGCTGGACGCGCTGGAAGTCCGTGGGAGCGTCGGCAGCGACCACCCACCCCTGGAGTCTGGCTCGTCGCACGACGGCTGGCTACCTGGACCAGGTCCGGGCAGACCCCACGCCCCCGGCGGAGCCCCCAGGAGTCGCCCGAGCGCCAGTGCCCCCTCTCTCAGCGCCCCCTCTCACCACAGCGCGGGCCGCCGCAACGAGCGCGTGCCGCCCGGCAGTGGCAGTGAGGATTGGCGTGATGAGTGGCTCAGCGTGGAGTACCACAACCGCCGTGCTCCACCGCGGACACCGGTACGCCCCCGACGCCCTGCACCAGCCCCGGAGCCAATCCCAATGGCTGGTGGACGTTATGGTGGACTCAGGGATGAGGTCCCCAGAGGAGACGTGGAGTGGGATGTCGGCGGATGTGAGGACCTGGACCTGGACCTGGAGGAGTTCGACATTTCCCCGCCGCGTGGTGTACAACGGGAGGCCGCTGAACGCAGCCGCCGGCGCCGTGATGAGGAGGCATACATGGAAGGAGTACGGCGTGAACATCTAGGTTCAGCGTACATGGAGGAACCACGGCGTGGCCACGCGGATACCGGGGAGGAGATGGAAGTGGCAGCCGTGGGAGTCCGTGGGAGAGGCCGATGGGAACCTCGGTCGACCTCGCGGCCGGCGTTCAAGGTCTCTAAGGCCGCTGATGCCGCCGTGTGGGAAGACCTGAAGGACATCAAGCCCCCCATGTACGATGGCAACCCCCTCAACCTCGACCGCTTCTTGGAGAAGCTGGACGATTGGGGAGTGACCGTCACTGAAGACATGGATCCCGCAGATGCGGAGAAATATGTCTTCAGACGGTTCAGGTACCGCCTGCCGGAAGTGCTCCAAGAGCTATACTTCGTGGCAACCAAGGAGGGGAAGATCAAGACCCTCAAGGAAGCCAAGAAGTGGCTCAACGAGCAGGAGCGAGTGGACGCTCCGCAGGTGGCTGCCAAGCGGTGGAAGTCCATCAAGCTTCAGCATGATGGACGGGAGATCCGCCTACGGGACTGGCGAGACTTCCGAGGGCAATACACCCTCTTCCGCCGCAACGTGGACGACTGGAACGAGGGTGACGAGCAGGCTCGTCTGCTCTCCATGCTGCCGGAAGCATGGATCAAGAGAGTCACCAAGGAGGAAGCCAAGAGGGCCAAGTCCAACCACACGGTCAAGATGATGCTCACCAAAGAGTATCATACGAACGTGGTGGCTTGGACGAGGAAGAACGTGGCCTGGGATGTCAAACGGCACTCCCTGCGGAACGCTCTCCTCATCACCGTCTCGGGCGATCGCGAGAAGACCGCGATGTGGCGCCTTGACGAGTGTGACATGACCATCCATCTGCAGGCCATCCCAGCGCGGATGAGCTGCGACGAGATCCTGGAGTGGGTTGGAGAGGAAGTACTCAAGGAGTACCGGAACCTCCACCACACCCGCGGGTTGAGGCCCGGCGACCGTGACGTCAACTACGTTGGCGAGGGGCCTGGCGGGGAAGCTGCCATGGACCCAGCGGGAGCCGATGGCGATGAAGCTCTCGTCGATGATGACGACGACGATGAGCCCGCCGAGATGGCCGTTTGTGCCTTCGTGGCCAGCAACCTGAACGCGGGGAGCAACAAAGGAAGCTGGAAGCCCCTGCAGCCGGGTTGGAAGAAGAAGGAGAAGAGGGACCCTCGCCGCATTGGCGACCCTCCGCTGTCCTTTGGGGAGTTCATACGAGCTCACCCTCGGGGCTGTTTCGTGTGTTATGGGAGGAAGAAAGGCTTCAACCATGACCACCGAACATGCCCCATCCACCAAGCCGACACGGAGGCCTACAAGAAGGCGCACGGGTCGAAAAAGCGTGCAGCCGCGGGTATCCGGGAAGCCAAAGTGGAGGTGGACAAGGACGAGCTCTCCAAGCTGATGTCGGTGGGGACCGAGTTGGCTAAGGAGATCCAGGAGATCAAGAGCAACTGGGTCCCCAGGGCGGACAACAAGAACAAGGAGAACAACGAGAACGACAAGAACAAGGACAAGGACAAGAAGCCTAGGAACAGGGGAAGGAAGAAGGGTGTCAACGAGGTTGATGCCGAGGAGAGTGCCCCTACTTCCACAACCGACGTTCCCTAGCGGAGCCCCTGCAGCCAAGGGCCCCAGCTAGGGCGGTCGCAGGATGGTGTCGTGGGAAGCGCCACACCATCCCAGTCGGGAGTCAATAAGCACAAAGGGATCGCCGCAGGCGGAAGGCCCGGTCCGGCACCCAGTCGCGGTGGCCGGGTGAGGGCAAGTGAAAGCACGAACCCTTACACCCGGCCATCTTTCGCGACCAAGAATGTGTTTGATGTATTTCAAGATCTTTCCGAGAGCATCGGAGGATCACCCGGACCGCAGCTGGATGCTGCAGATGGGCAGCCTGAGCCCATTGTCCACGACCTGCACCAGTCGCTTGTTGAGCTTCTGGAACGGCCGGAGATCCTGAGCTTGCACGCCGTGCGCCGAGTTGGGCGTGAGCGGCAGTTGCATCTTAAGGTCCGTGCCTTATGCGGGGAAGTGGAGAAGGTCTTCGACGTGTTGGTCGACACGGGCGCTCAGGTCAGCTTGGTCAAGGCTGGCCTACTTCCGCCAGAGTGTTTGACCGACAGTCGGAAACCTGTCAGGCTGAAGGTGGCGAACGGCCAGTACATGGTGGGAGGCACGAAGGAAGCGGCCATTGGGCTGCAGTTCGTGAACCACCGTGAGCTGAGCCGCCCGGACCTCGGCAAGGAAATCCTCCTGCAAGGTCGCTTCTACGAGGCCGAGATGGACTGGGACATGATCGTTGGGTACGACTTCATGATGGAGACGGACTCAGGCATCCTCCCGGCCCAGGCCTCGATGACCCTGTACCAGGACGACCAGCTCTCGTGGCTTTCGTCACCTGAGCACCATGTGGAATGCCAATGGATCCACCCGGAACGCAATCAGCTCGAAGTAGCCGCGCTGGGCACTGAGCCAACTGGGCCAGCAAACCAGGAGTACGGCGTAATGCCGGAAGTGGCGAGCTGAGTGGTCGCAGACCTCGGAGCTTCGGATCTGGCCCTGGATGCGTTCTCTTCAGGAACCTCCGCCCATCTGCGGGTTTGTGAGAAGTACTGGAGCGCACAGGACTCCGCGTGGAAGAAGCACTGGGGTCCGCATCAGGGCTTAATGTGGATCCATTGCCCCCGATGGGACATTCCAAGGGCGGTAGCGAAGATACGCAAGGACTGCTCCAAGGCAGTGCTGGTTGTTCCTATGGGATGCACCAAGGAGGAAAGTACCCGACATCGGGTAGTCTCATTGACCAACATGACCTTAAACAAGGTCGTCCTACCGGCTGGAGAGAGTGTCTATCAGGACGCTAAGGGACAGCCCATGCCACCCCAGAGATGGCCAACGGAATTCCACTATGTGGATGGGGGCCTTGATCAGGCGGACGCCACGGATTTCGTGTGTGTCAACCGCATCATAGCAGAGCCCTGGCGGCAATGCTTTGCGGTTTCCCCTGTTGCCATCGGAGAATCGGAAGACCCCCTCACTGAAGAGGAGTTGGATCTGGTTCAGGGGTATATGGATCAGCCCTTTCACGACTGGGGAAGCCAGCGTGAGGGCAAAGGCCAGGACAAAGCCTGGTGGGAAGTGGACTCGATCGTCTCCGGTTCCTATGATGGGAATACCTTCGTACAGAGGGTGCTGGATCACATGTCCAGCCAGGACGAGCCGCCTGGCGGTAACCCACCCACCTACGGCGATCTGTTCCGAGGCCAGACCAGAGATCGCCCTTTAAGCCACCTGGGAAGACCACCAGAGCCGAAACCGAGCGGGGTCGCTACCCCTCAAGTAAGCTCAGTGGTCCAGGTGCCCGGAAAAGCCAAGGCGGAGTCCGATGATTGCCCCAAGATCCAGGCATTGAGGGCCAGGCTGAAGCAGAAGCATGGTAATACCTTCTTCAGCGGAAAACCTGTGTTTCCCCCACCGGTGCGTGGACCGTATGGCGAGGCCAAGATACGACTGAAGCAGGACCCCCGTGTGTATCGGCACCGGGAGTTTGCCCTGAGGGGCGAGAGGAAGGAGGCCATGGAGAAGATCCTCCGTGACTTCATCGAGAGAGGCTGGCTGGAGCCGTGCCACTCCGAGTGGGCCTCTCCGTGCTTCGTCGTCCCCAAGAAGGTGGCCGGTGAGTGGCGGCTCGTGGTCGACTACCGCGGCCTAAACGCCCCAACGCAGCATGACAGCTATACGCTGCACCTCATTGAGGACATGCTGCAAAAACAACACCGGCAGAGGATCTTCACGGTGATTGACCTGAAACATGGTTATCATCAGATGCCTCTCGCCGAGGAGTCCCGTGCCTGCACAGCCATGAGCACCCCAGTTGGACCTCTCCAGTGGAAGGTGATGCCCATGGGCGTTACCAACGGCAATGCGGCTTTTCAGCGGATGCTGGAGAACCTGCTTGAGCCGGTGCGTGACTGTGCGGACCCCTTCGTGGACAACGTGATCATCGCGGCCGGGGACCCCGGTATGAGGTACGAGGAGCTCCTGGAGGCACATGAGAGGGACATCACTCGAGTGCTGGATCTACTGGTTCGGCACAAACTCACGGGCAGCAGTGACAAGGCCACCATTGCGGTAAGCGAGGTGGTCCTCGCTGGCCACGTAGTCGGGAACGGGCAGCGAAAGCCCATACCTGGCAAGGTGGCTGCGATTGAGCACTGGGAAAAGCCCAAAACGGTCTCTGAGCTACGGGCGTACTTGGGGTTCTGCAACTACTACTCGGGGTATATCAACATGTATGCCGAGTATGCAGCCCCCATGACGACCAGGCTCAAGGGCAACCGAGAGGAGACCAAGAAGGGGTCCAAGAAGGCTCTGGTCTGGACTGCTGAGTCGGACCGTGCCTTTGAGGGGATGAAGCAGGCGCTGCTATCCGCAGTGGGTCTGCACCTCGTGGATCCTGACCGAGGGTTCGTCCTGCGCACCGACGCTTCCGACTACGCCGTTGGCGCTGTGTTGGAACAAGTGCTTGACGATGGGAGGCACGTGCCCGTGGTCTTCTGGAGCCGAGTCCTGGCGGAAGGCCAGAGACGGACGTGGACGCCCCGAGAAAAGGACGCGTATGCCATCGTCATGGCTCTCAGGAAATGGGCTGGGTACATAGCCCTCCATCCCGTCAGCCTCTGCACCGACCATCAGAGTCTGCAGTCGTGGCACAAGGAGCACGTGGACACCCCCTCTGGTCCCGCCTCCCGACGGGCAAGATGGCATGAGACCTTGGCCAAGTTCGACCTCACGGTTGTGTATGTTCCTGGTACGGACAACACCATGGCGGACTGTCTCAGTAGGTGGGCCTATCCCGCCAGCAAGGGCATGACAGACGTGTCTGCCCATGGCGATGAGGCTGAGACCGCTGAAGCCAAGAGAATCATCGAAATGGAGCGCCTGATGGAGGAGGAGGGTGTTAAATGCTTCGTCGTCATGGCTGCGGATGCCCCCCTCGGAACGAGGATGGGCAGAGCGGTCAGAGTACTCGCCCCTGATGGAGCTGAGTCCGACAAGCACCTCTTCCCTGAGTCTTGCCTCCAGGACAACTGGACCAACGACTACGCTTAGTCCGAGGCCTTTGCGGCCGAGTATCGGGCTGTGACCGTCCCTGATGACGGGCAGAAGTGGCCAAAGGGGCTGACTGAGAAAGATGGCAAGCTCTACCGGAATGCTACGCTGCTAGTACCGGAACTGGGTGCTCGAGCTGTGCGAGGCTTGGCACCACCACATGATGCACCCAGGGGTTAAGAAGCAAGCCCTGGACATGCAGCGCCGGTTCGAGATCGACCAGATCAATCTCTACACCGCCATCAAGAAGGTCAGGAAGGGTTGCTCGGTCTGTCAGGCCTGCAATCCCGATAACCGGAACGTCAAGGGGGAAGCCCAATGGACTCCGGTGCCTGACCAGCCCATGGAGAGCGTGGCCATGGACGTCTTCTCCATGCCCGAAGTGCACATTGGCAAGGAGACCTTTGACTGTGTGGTTCTTTGTGTGGACCGCCACAGCGGCTACGTAGTAGCCATTCCGGCACGCAAAAAGGGGTTGCTTGCCAAGGAAGTGGCAGTCATGATGATTCGTCATTGGCTGACCGTCTTTGACATCCCCCGCACCATTTCCAGTGACCGAGGGCCCCAGTTTACTGGTGGCTGGTTCAAGGCTATGTGTTTCCTCATGGGAATACGTCATGCCAAGAGCTTCGCCTATCTCAGCCGGTCTAACGGCCGGGCTGAAGTGGCTGGACGGCAGCTGTTCGAGAAGCTGCGCAAGATTCACATCACCAATCCACGTCGGAACTGGTTTGAGGAGATGTGGCCTGCTGTGAAGGCCCATCATGACACCCCCACTCCGGGTGGTTTGTCCCCTCACCAGATTCTTTTCGGCAGGGACCCCCTGGGTCGGGGACTTCCCTTGTCTGGTGATGGTATGGCCATGGATGCCAAGGAATTCTTTGCGCGGCAAGAGGCAACGGCGCGGGACATCCGCCAGCAGCTCGAGAAGGAGCATGCTGAGCGTCAGAAGTCCGCCCCGAGCTCGACAGCGCAGAAGTTCAGGGTGGGAGACCTGGTGTGGGTGATCAGACCCCGCCCTATGGGCACCCACCGCACCAAAACCTGGTTAACACCCGGAGAGGTGGTCCGCAGGATTGGTGAGGACACCTACCGCATCAAGGTGGGTCACGGACAGTTCCGGGAGCGCCACGAGAGTCAACTCCGTGTGCGGGAACCCAACCTCCGTGGCCAGCATGTGTCCCTGGACTATACTGCACATGAGGCTGATTCGGACGACGACTATGCTGAGCAGGACGACTATACAGTCGAGAAGATCCTGGCCCAGCGTCCGAACGCCTCGGCACCCGGAGGTCTGGAGTTCAAGGTTCGTTGGCGAGGCTATGGGCCGTCCCACAACACCTGGGAACCCGTCTCCTCGTTCGTGCCGCGGATTAATACTTCATTCATGGACTACATCCGCAAGCACAAGACCAAGATCCATGTCTCGGACTTGGCAGCACTCACCCGGGCGATTGCAGCCAGGGGCGCCTGATCATCGCCCTGAGCTCTCCCCTGATGCGGTTTGAGCACTTGTGTGGTCGACGGATCGTCCCTCACTTGCTTGCTCTCTTCCATCCTCCGGTGACCTGCCATCAGAGTGGCCATATACCCCCCCCTTCTGAATCCAAGGGAGGATGGCCCCTCTCTTCAACTCCTATTTGTCACTCCCCACCTGCTGAATCCTTGGGAAACCAGGCAGGGCGACTGACCTTCACACTTTTTGAGCTCTTAGGGCCTTGAAGCCCATACGACGTTGCGCAACGGATGCCGCTGTCATCGGCATTTGGTGTGTGGTCTGGTCCCATGGCACTTGCGGGATCCAGGCCAGTCTACGTGTGTCTGCAGACTATATATGGCCTGAACTCAGGCGTTTTCCTGTCCACCCTCCTGCATATGCCTTATCCTACCCGGGGCGTGGTTTGGCGCTCTGTCCAGAGCGTGTTTACACGCCTATTTACCCAGTTGTTGCTTACTTTTCTACCCCCCCAGGATATGTGTATCTGTATGTTGATTATCAGGCCATCACCGCAATGTGGACTGTTTTTTCCCCCCGAGGGGATGCGAATCGGATTACGAGAGCGCCCTGAGTCGCCGTGTACATGCTCCTACATAAGGTCCAGCCTGGACCAGTACCTAAGTACAGTTTCTTCTGTTTGAGTGCCCGTGATACCGTGTGCCCTAGTGGCTGTGATGTGCTGAGATCCTGATGGCGCCAGGCGGGAAGCCCAGTTGCCTGACTACACTGTTATTTCCAGATATTTTGGCGGAAACCCCGATGAAGGGTCAGATTTAATCAGTAAAGGGTTCGTTGCTTCCGCAATTTTCTAAATATGCACTCGGAATTTCAATCTGAATTTTTCGCGATGTCGAAATCGGATTTTCGGCGTCGACATCGCGGCACTTGATTTGGTCTTCTTCGAGTGGTCATACTCTTTTCCCTATGCCCAAATCAGGTTTCCCTTATATCTGCCACCCATTTGACTTGGAGATATAAGGGAAACAAAAGTGATTCGTGGGACCACTTTGAAGGGCCATATCTACGCGTGAGTGCGAGGAAAGAGAATAAAGAATGTTGCGTTGCAATCGCCTTAGTCTCAGCTTATTTTTAGTAGGGTTCAACACCTTCGGTCGTCATACACACTCGTTGTATCATAGGATCATGGTCAACATGGTAGAAACTTGTTTATAACTTGTTGACCATGTGTCCGGACTCGATATTATGACTTTTGAGTGTAGCGCATGAGTCATGCGGTTGCATAGCATCTTTTCTTAGGTTCCCACGTCCATTTAACTCAAAGTTATGACCATGGAGGGGCATGGCATACCATGGTGGGAGCCCATTTTAAGGGCTATGTGTGATATTGGTAGTATATGTCTTGATATGCTCACGCCCATGTTATATATCTTCGTGTGGCCGAAGAGATGGGAAGCCACACGTGACAAGGGCTTTGCCCATGTCCCAATTGTGGAATTCAAGGCGCTAGACTAAATCTACCGCGTATGTATTGCTCATGGTATGTTTGGCAAAGGGATCCATGAGTGCACTCCCATTTTCATGGGGCATGTAGATATGAGTGTCGAAGGTATCACCATGCGCCCGATTGGGGATCCAGGTGGGGGAATTGTTCGCAAATGGTTCCAATCATTTGTATATTGAACCATGCGCGGATATCATGGGTGAGCATAGAGATATACTATCATGACACCTTTGTATTTGGACATATTTTCATGTTTTTGACCTCAATTTTTGCTTATTTTTGCGTTTTGTGTACTTACCTGGTCGGCAAACAGCAAGAAGCCTATGGAGAGTCGAACCATGGTATGTTGTTCATATGTTGGCAAATGCTATGGAGTTGAATACCACCATATGCCGAATCGCGTACTTCATTTGGCTTGGCGCACGAAGGATTACAAGAATTGGTCTCAAGATCATGGGCTCACTTGGGCAGTGCGTGGCGCCCATATCCGAAGGGGTTTCGAGGGTAAAGTGGAGATGTACATGGGCATTGACCTTTGGTCTCTATCCTCCATGAATACTAGACTTCGATTCTATGCATACTTTGAGCCTTTCGGATAAGTGGTAACTTCAATTTTGAGCATATATTTGATATATGGCCAATATGGTGTGAATTGGCAGTTTTTGGCATGTTATGAGTTCAAACTCATGGGGCATATCTCCAAGCCCAATCGACTCCAAGTCCAACCAAGGTCATGTCAGGGTAGGGCATGGTCCTGAGTGCTACTCTAGGCCATGACACGCCACCTCCCCCATTGGGCTAGGATTTAGAGGCTTGGGAGTGAACACATTTTTGGGGTTTATGTAGTGACTTTTGACACATGGCATTCACCCATCTCATTTGACTGGGTTCAGGGCACCATGTTGGCGAGTCAAGGGAAGGTCCTGAGTCCAGGGAATGAGGGGTCTATGGCTGTGATTGTGTACATTTCCATCTTTCCCCAACCTTGCCTTATTTGTGTGCATATGCCAATTTCAGGGCTTTCCTCTTTGGTGCATTTCTTGTACATGCCCGCCACCGTGGGACGACCGGTGTGCTGAACGGAAGCCCGCAGTGTGGATTGGATTGTGGATCGGGTTATTGCTGTATTTGTGGGATCTGATTGCTGTTCAGGGTTGAAGGAGGATTGGATTTTCTATATTTTCGGTTTTGGACCCTGGATTTTGATAAATGCAATCGTTGATCAGGAGCAAGTCAGCAGGGGTGACAGGCGGAAGGGGCACAGCGGGGGCCGGTCCTGGTAGGGACCTTCTTTATGGTAGCAGAGGCGTACCTGCTGCCCCTACCTACCGCCGACCCGGGGACTTGGGCCCCTATGAGCCCTGCCCAAGTACGCCCCGGGTGCGTATTGTGGACTCGGTGGAGACCACGCTGGAGATTGGAGCCAGAGAAGAGCCGAGACGCTCAGGAGCATGGCGAACTCCGGAAGTTGAAGCCCGAAGAGAAGTACGACGTTCGGGAAGAGGAGGACTTGACATGGAGGACCTGGTCTCCATGTGTGAGCGTCGCTGCCGAAGGGCATGCAACCTCCGCTCCGCCGCAGAGGACTGTGAGGAGACCTGCCATTCAAGCAGCAGTGGAGGACGGGCCCGGCGCTACCGGAAGCGCGGGTCACCCAAGCCCGCGGCAGGGGACGCCGGGGCTATGGATACGGACCCCAGCCCGGTCAGGCTGTGGGACTCCGAGGGGCACTCCGAGGGCTATCGGACAGCCTATGAGCAACCTTCGGAGTCTGAAGAGACGGCCAGACCGCCCACAAGGGCGAACACAGCCCCAGAACCCAGCCTGGAGCATGACGCCGAGGCGTTGGAGAGGCCCGCCAGAGCCAGGACGGCGCCTGTGGCGCGGCACACGGAGCCAACGCGGGATAGCATGGGCGACACACCCATGGCGGAGGAGTCCGAGGCGCCGGGAACCGCGGGATGCGCCGGATCAGGTGGAAAGCACGCTGAGTGCCATTGCGAGCACGTGTCCTTCCTCATGGGCAAGTACCCAAAGATGGGGATGGACGCCATCGTGCATCGCCTCGACAGCCTGGACAACGCGAAGGACGGCCTAGAGGAGGACGTCGCCGGGATCCTGGATGACCAGTCGGCCGCGGAGAGAGACATGGCGGAGCTGCGAGCGTAACGGGACCGGTACCGGGAGAATCTGGAGCAGGCCCTGCAGAAGCAGCAGCGAGTGGTGGACAGCCTCCTCCACCTAGTGGAGGACATGTCAGGACGCCTGAAAAGGCTAGAGGAGCGACAGCCCCTCACCTCGGGTCCGGAGCTCCCGGCAAAGCCAGCAGCGGCAGAGCCGGTGGAGCGGGTTAAGACCCTCCGGATCGCCATGGATAAACCCATGGGCGGCCCGGCAGAGGCACCATACGCGCCTCCGCGTGTTGACCCGGGTGCGCTGCCGTTTGTTCCCATGTTCAGCGAATCCACAATGCTCGGGGAACACACGGCACCGGCCAGGTCCATGCGGGAAGGGCACGTAACCACGCACCCGAGGAGCCTGACGGTACAGATGTCCCATGCCGCCCAGGATCTACTGATCACTACGACTGCCCACGCAGTTTATGCGGAAGAGGAGATCCAGAGCCAGACCATGCAGGGGCGAACCATGGGAAGCGCCGACGGACATGGTCGAGGTCATCCCAGCGGAAACCTGTGGGCGAAGGACCCCAATACGGGGATATGGACGGCCGGAGGAGCAAGTCCTTCCCGCATTCCAAACCCCATGGGTTCAGGCCCAACTGGACCGCACTCCATGGAGGAGAGGGATGTACGGGGAGTGTACTCACACCCCCCGGCCACAGGTGGTATCCGTCCCGGTGGAGTGGTGGCTGGTGACGTCGGAGACGCCATCAGGATTGACGACCTCAGGGGAATCAAAATCCCCTACTATGATGGCAACCCCTCCAACCTGGACGACTTCATCCTGGATTGGGAGGACTTCGCCGAGGAGGTCGTCGGCGAGATGCGGGGAGCACCGCAGGACAAGTGGGTATGCCGGACATTCCCACACCGACTGGCGCAGGACCTGAAGGAGGAGCTGCGGGATCAGATCCGGGAAGGACTGATCCATACGGAGCACGCCTGCCTCCAGTGGTTGGAGGATGAGGAGCGGATGGACGCTCCGAGCCAGAAGCTGGAGGACTTGTGGTCCATCCCGCTGCAGCTGGACCGCGGTGAGTTGCGGGTCCGGGAGTGGAACCGGTATCTGCGGAAGTACCGACGGAGCCTCAAGCTGGTTGAGGACTGGAACGAGTCCAGCGAGATCCGCCACCTGCTGAAGGACGTCCTCCCCGGGCACTGGAAGAGGAGAGTGGAGGACGAGGAAAAGAAGAGAGCGAAGAAGCGCGTGGCGGTGAGGATCATGGCGGCGGAGGATACCCATGCGGGTATCATGGAGTTCTTCAGGAGGAACCCGGGCGAGCCCAACCGGATGTTGGGACTGAAGAACGCCGTGTACATGGAGGTATTTGGAGACACCATGGGGCAAAGGTTGCTGCGCCTCAACAACGTGGAGTGGAGGCGCGGAGAGCAGCTGAGGATGCAAGTCATCTTCGCCCGCATGAGCCTGGACGAGATCGTGAAGTACATCACGGTGGAGTTGAAGCTCAATGCGAAGAACGAGGCCCACGTGCAGGATCGACATGGTCATGGACAACGAGGCCACCGAGAAGACCGCCATCATCGGGAGATCCAGGAGGACACGGCCAACTCTGCGGAGGATGGTAGTGGAAGTGGCCAAGACAGCTGGTCCCGGGAGGATCACGAGGAGGCCCATATCTTCGCGTTTGTGGCGCACAACGTGAGGGAACATGGGCAGGATCGGTCCAGATGGAACCGGGTGGGACCCAAGAAGAGCAGAGAGCCAAGGAGGATCGGAAACCCACCGCTCTCGTTCCGGGAGTACAGGTCTCAGCAAGACGGGTGCTGGGTCTGTTATGGCAAGGGAAACAACCACGCACACGACCACCGTCAGTGCAAGGTGTATGAGACGGACAAGAAGGCCTACTTCGCCGCCGACCCCGAGAAGAAGCCCAAGGAGCAGCGGATTGACGATTGGAAGGCGAAGGGCGGAGACGGGGGAAAAGGCCAAGGCAAAGGCCAAGGGAAAGGCGGAGGAAGAGGCTATGGTGGTGGACGTGGCCAAGACCGACGAGTGAGGTCGATCGAGGAGGTTGCTGAGGACATGTTGAGGACGTTGGAGGAACTCAAAGCCCAGCAACGTGGTGGACAAAGTCCTGGCGGATCGCAGCCGGAAGGGGCTGCGGGAAGTCAAGTCTAGAGGAGCCCCCACGGGAGTGGGACCTCGGAGGTCTCTCCTCCGAAAATCAGTGGAACCCCTGAGGAATCCGAAGCACGTCGGGTGCCGAAGAAGGCTCCGGAAGAGCCAAAACCACTGAGTTTCGCTTCTCCCAACCCCTGGAGCGCCCTGCCAAGGGAAGTACATGTGGGTACGGGACATGGCAAGAAGGAAGGAGCGACCACGGAGAGCCCCGTGGACGGGCAGGACCAGCCCAAGATGTACACTGTCCGTGACCATACCCTTGAAGTCCTGATGCACCCGGACGTGCTAGAGTTGCATGCCGTGAGAGTCGTCCATGCGCCTCATGGTGACGAGCGGCAGTTGCACTTGAAAGAGCGAGTACGGTGCGGACGAGAGGAGAAGGTGGTGGATGTGTTGGTGGATACGGGTGCCCAGGTGAGCCTGGTCCGGAGAGGGTTGTTCAAGGAGGAACTCCTGCAGCCCAGCCGGAGACCGGTCCGCCTGAAGGTCGCCAACGGAGAGATTATGGGTGGTGGCACCCATGAGGCCACTATCAGTATGGAATTCTGGGAGCATGAGCGCTTGAACCGCCCTGATTTGGCGAAGAGAAGCACTCTATCCGGGAAGTTCTATGTGGCCGACATCACGGATTGGGATATGATCATGGGGTATGACTTCATGGTGGCAAACGCCATTGGAGCCCTTCCCCATCGTGCAACGCTGGTCCGGGAGGATGATGAATGCCTCACATGGCGGTCCACGGACTATGCATGCGGATCATCCCAATGGAATGCTGAGGAAGAGGATCGGATCATCCAAGCGGTGCAAGCTGTGGGTGCCAAGTCCAGAAGAGACCGTGGAGTTCAGCTCACAGAGTATGGAATGGCGCCGCAGGTGTATGCCAGGATGATCCAGACACTGGGGGCCGAAGCGCCCGAGACGGACGTCTTCGCTTCCCGGGATGCCCCACTTTTGCGGAAGTGTAGGAGGCATTGGCATCGAGGAGACTCAGCCTGGCATAGGCATTGGGGTTTGAAGGAGTGGGGGCCCATGTATTGGCATGGCTCCCTGGACAATACCAGACGTACGGTGGAGAAGATCGTCGCGGATAGGGCGAAGGGGATCCTGGTCATAACCGGCATAGGATCCACCCCATGTCCGCTGGAGGGTCTCAAGTCGACGCTGGACTCCATCAGCCTGAACGAGATGTCATTCGGGCCAGAGGAGGAGTTGTTCATCGACGCCAAGGGTGTATCAATGCCCTCCCCGGGTCAAGCGTGGGGTACCAAGGCTTTTCTGGTGGATGGGGCGCAAGCCCAGCCCACGGGTGATGAAGCATTCATCCGTAGGCTGGAGGCGGTGCCCATGAAGGTCATGTTTGAGCCCAAGGAGGGGACGGATCAGCCAATCGATGGCATTGACGTCCTGTCCCACGCCGAGATCGACAACGTCGTCAACTACATGCAGATGGGGATGCACGACCGTGTGGCAGCCAAGAAGAGGCGGGCCATGGTCATATCTCCGCATTGGTGGGATGACAAGATGTTGGTCACCGGCAAGTACGAGAAGGATGAGTTCGTGGCGAGGGTCATGGATCACATCGCGGACCAATATGATGGTCCGGTGGGGTCGGACCCGCCGACATGGGATTTTCCAAGAATGGGTGCCGAGAGCGACAAGAACCAGCCCGATGCCGCAAATTTTCGAAGATTATCGGTGGGAAGCATGCCCCACGACGATGAAGACGGCATATCGGATGAGGAGAAGTCGGATTTTGGACCCTGAAGAGGCCTACACCGCAGTGCGGTCGGTTGTATCGATACCGAAGCAAGCGGCTGAAGAGGCCCAGGAGAACCCGAAGGTCGCCGAGCTGAAGGAGAGGCTGATCAATGCCTATCTGCGGCTATTCAGTGGCGTCGCCAACAAGAACCCTCCAGATCGCGGGAGGTTTGGTACAGCGAGGATCAAGCTGAAGCCGAACCCCAAGATCTCTTGTCATCGGGAGTACCAACTTCAGGGCGATCGGGCCGAGGCCATGAAGAAGTTGTTGGCCGAGTTCATTGAGCGAGGATGGATCGAACCCTCCGACAGTGAGTGGGCCAGCCCAGCCTTCATCGTGCCCAAGAAGGAGAAGGGCGAGTCGAGGTTGGTGGTGGATTACAGGGGTTTGAACGGGCAAACCGAGCACGACTCGTACTCGCTTCCCCTGATCAACTCCATCCTCCAAAAACAACAGAAAAAGCGGATCTTCACGGTGTTGGACCTGAAACACGGTTATCACCAGATGCCGCTACACCCGGACTCCAGGCCCTGCACAGCGATGTCGACGCCGCTGGGGCCCATGCAGTGGAAAGTGGTGCCTATGGGCGCCAAGAATGGCAACACCGCTTTCCAGCGCATGATGGAGGACCTACTCGGTCCTGTCCGGGACTGTGCCGATCCCTTCGTGGATGACATCATCATCGGGTCCGGCACGGAGAACATGACTGAGGACGAGCTCATCGACGCACATGAGAAGGATCTGCGCCGAGTGCTCAGCGAGTTGGACAAGCACAACATGGTGTGCAAGCCCACCAAAGCCTCACTCTTCGTGAAGGAAGTGGAGTTCGCGGGTGACGTGGTTGGTCACGGGCAACGCCGTCCCATGCCTGGGAAGCTGGCGTCCCTGCACCACTGGGAGAAGCCCCAGACCATCAGCGAACTCCGGTCCTTCATGGGGTTCTGCAATTACTATTCGGGCTATGTCCGGATGTATGCAGAACTCTCGGGGCCGCTGCACAGGATGCTGCAGGTGGGGAGGTTCGATGGCCGGAAGGGGAGCAAGAAGAAGCTTGCCTGGACCCCTGAGGCCGAAGATGCGTTCAGCCGCCTGAAGGAGCGACTCCTGGGGCAGCTGGGGTTATTCCTGGTGGACCCGGACAAGGGATTTGTGCTACGGACGGACGCCTCGGACTATGCTGTAGGGGCAGTCCTGGAGCAGATCCGGGACGACGGGTCGCACGTACCCGTGGCGTTTTGCAGTCGAATCCTGGCCGAGGGCCAACGCCGCACCTGGACCGCGATTGAGAAGGAGATATACGCCATTGTTTGTGCGCTCAGGAAGTGGCCTGGCCACATCGGATTGCAACCGGTGGTGGTTTGCACGGACCATCAGTCCTCGCAGAGCTGGCACAAGGAGCACGTCGACACCCCCTCGGGACCGGCGGCAAGGAGGGCCCGGTGGCATGAGACGTTCGCCAAGTTCGACCTCAGCGTCGTATACGTCCCTGGGGAAGGACAACACTGTGGCAGATTGCCTCAGTCGATGGGCCTACCCCGCGGGCAAGGCGTGGATGGACATATCCAGCCATGGGGACGCCGAGGAGACCAAGGGGGCCAAGCGCATCATCGAGATGGAGAAGGCCATGGAGCAAGAGGGGGTCAAGTGCTTTGTGGTGATGGCAAACCGTACGGACCTGGCCAAGTTCTGGGGCGCCCGCGTCCAAGCTATTCGAGAGGAAACCGTCGAGCAATGGATGGTTGCCCCTGTAGAGCTAGTCAGGTCGGTGCTCACAGAGGACTCGTCGGATGACTATGCGGCATCCGACCACTGGAGCAAGTACTGGAATGCCGTGAGCGCCCCGTCGGACGACGAATGGCCCGAGGGCTTGACCGAGGATGGGGACAAACTGTTCCTCAAGGACAAGCTATTGGTCCCTGAGAACCGAATGGAGAAGCTCATTGACCACTGGCATAACGCCCAGCTCATGCATCCTGGTCGGGACAAGATGCAGCAGGACCTGGAGTGGCGCTTCAAGTTCCCATCGGGGTACTATGCCCTCCTGGACAAGTACTGCAGCGACTGTGCCGTGTGTCGGGCCACGAAGAGCCCCAACCACTCCACAGCGGGCAACCCGGTGTATACGGCTATACCGGAGGCCCCTATGCGGTCCATGGCCACGGATGTGTTCGCCATGCCTGAGGTCACCGTGGACGGAGAGACCTACGACTGTGTCATCCTGGCGGTGGAGAGGCACAGCGGGTATATCGTGGCAGTCCCGGGCAAGAAGTCCAAGAAGAAGGACAAGAAGGACAAGCATGGAGTGGGGCTGCAGGCCAAGACCGTCGCTAATTCCATGATCAGGCATTGGCTGACAATTTTCGATGTCCCAGCTGTCATCTGCAGCGATCGGGGCAGTCAATTCGTGGGGACGTGGTTCAAGACGATGTGCAAGCACATGGGGATTCGGCACGCCAAGACCGTGGCATACCACAGCCGGTCGAATGGCCGGGCTGAGGTGGCCGGGCGGCAGATGTTCGAGAGGTTCCGCCAGCTGCACATTGACGAACCGGGCCGGAATTGGTACAATTCGCTGTGGAGGGTACTCCAAGCGTATCACGACCTTCCGGGGCCCACTGGACTGTCGCCCCATCGCATCCTGTTCCTACGGGATCGAGTGTCACGCACTCTCCCGTGGTTGAACCATGGCAAAGTGGCCCGGGATGCGAACGCCATGATGGCTGAGGCGGACGACACGGCGGCCAAGGTGTGCAAGGCACTTCAGGACAGGCATGACAAGAGGGCCAAGTACTTCAAGCAGGGAAAAGTCCAGAAGTATGCTCTCCAAGACACCGTGTGGGTGGAGCGGCACCACAAGGATGTCCTGTCCAGGCATCGGCAGGCGTCTTGGTATGTGCCGGGGGTAATCGTGCGGAAGGTCGGGCAGGATGTGTATGCGGTTCGTGTGGGGGATAACAAGATCCTGGACCGCGACCACACCCAGCTTCGTCCCCGAGCACCAGACCACAGCGGACGTCCCGTCACCTTCGAGTTCACGGCCGGCGATGTGGACTCGGACGACGAGGGTGAGGACGACGACTTCACCGCTGAGAGGATCCTGGCGGACAAGCCGGACCTGGGGACGCCTGGGGGGAGGCTTTATAAAGTCCGTTGGAAGGGATTTGTGGGAGCCTCCGAGCAGCTTTGTGCCGAGGTACACCACGGTCTGGATGGACTATCTGAAGAAAAAGAACATTTCTTTGGATGTCAAGGACGTGTTGGTCCATTTGGTGGCTGCTGTAGCACCGTAATGGATCCCCCTTGGCATTTTGTTTGTTTCTGTGCTTGGGGAGACGGGTGAGGGCGTTCATCCGGGGATTTTTCGGCCTTGATTGGCCATATACCCCCTTCACTCGATCTCCACATATATATTTCATTGTGGTATACTTATTTAGGTCGACCGACGACGTTTTTCTATCTTTGATCCCCTTGGTCCATGTTGTAGATCAAGAGGAGACCGGATATGGCGTAGGGCACCGATTATCAGTGTCCTCACCCCTCCCTTGGGGCATGGGGGACGCCTACGATGTGTGTGGGGCCTCCATGTCTCCTTGGGACATGGGGCAGGGGGTTTGGAGCCCATTGGGGTCCTCCCGTCCTCTCTTCAATGACTTCCGAGCGGTAACAACGCTCTGAGAAGGGGGGTGAAGCCCGTTCGGACCCCCGTGGCCATCTTGGGGTCACTTGGGGTGTGAATCTATGTGCCGGCAAGCCGCCATTGGCTGATATCATACTCTCCCATCCACCTGACCTAATCCAATGTGATAGTGTGATAGGTTTGGCCATTCCGGCTATGAGCGGCCATATTCAGTACCGAGGCGCCGCCAGCGGAGATTTATATATCCGAATATCAGGAATCAACAGGGTTTTTTTATCATAATGTTTCCGTAATTTTTGAGCCTTTCGTTCTGATGGTCAATGTATCGGCGACTGTCACTTGGCTCGCGATTTTGCGGTAACTGATTGGTTAACTGTTATTTCCAGATATTTTGGCGGAAACCCCGATGAAGGGTCAGATTTCATCAGGAAACGGTTCGTTGCTTCTGCAATTTTCTAAATATGCACTCGAAATTTTAATCTGAATTTTTCGCGATCTCGAAATCGGATTTCGACTTCGACATCGCCGCACTTGATTTGGTCTTCTTCGAGTGGTCATACTCTTTTCCCTATGCCCAAATCAGGTTTTCCTTATATCTGCCACCCATTTGACTTGGAGATACAAGGGAAACAAAAGTGATTCGTGGGACCACTTTGAAGGGCCATATCTACGCGTGAGTGCGAGGAAAGAGATTAAGAAATTTTGCGTTGCAATCGCCTTAGTCTCAGCTTATTTTTAGTAGGGTTCAACACCTTGGGTCGTCATACACACTCGTTGTATCATAGGATCATGGTCAACATGGTAGAAACTTGTTTATAACTTGTTGACCATGTGTCCGGACTCGATATTATGACTTTTGAGTGTAGCGCATGAGTCATGCGGTTGCATAGCATCTTTTCTTAGGTTCCCACGTCCATTTAACTCAAAGTTATGACCATGGAGGGGCATGGCATACCATGGTGGGAGCCCATTTTAAGGGCTATGTGTGATATTGGTAGTATATGTCTTGATATGCTCACGCCCATGTTATATATCTTCGTGTGGCCGAAGAGATGGGGAGCCACACGTGACAAGGGCTTTGCCCATGTCCCAATTGTGGAATTCAAGGCGCTAGACTAAGTCTACCGCGTATGTATTGCTCATGGTATGTTTGGCAAAGGGATCCATGAGTGCACTCCCATTTTCATGGGGCATGTAGATATGAGTGGCGAAGGTATCTCCATGCGCCCGATTGGGGATCCAAGTGGGGGAATTGTTCGCAAATGGTTCCAATCATTTGTATATTGAACCATGCGCGGATATCATGGGTGAGCATAGAGATATACTATCATGACAACTTTGTATTTGGACATATTTTCATGTTTTTGACCTCAATTTTTACTCATTTTTGCGTTTTGTGTACTTACCTGGTCGGCAAACAGCAAGAAGCCTATGGAGAGTCGAACCATGGTATGTTGTTCATATGTTGGCATATGCTTACGGGTTGAATACCACCATATGCCGGATCGCGTACTCCATTTGGCTTGGCGCACGAAGGATTACAAGAATTGGTCTCAATTAAGATCATGGGCTCACTTGGGCAGTGCGTGGCGCCCATATCAGGATACTGGGAATACTTTCCATATCCGGAGGTGGGGCTGCGGGACGCCGGTGTCCGCTCCAAAGCGGATGTGCTGTGGCGGGCCTTTTTCAACACGCCACGCAACCTGGTGGACGGGGCGTGGGCCCCCAGTGGTGTGGGCCCGCTGGCGGCCCTGGAGCTTGCACTGCACACCGTGCGGCACGAGGAAATGGGTGAAGGGCGACCTGAACGACACCACCTGCACGTATGGCTCGAGTTCCTGAGGTCCGCCGGCCTGCCCCTGCCACCAGACGTCTCGTCCGCAGCCTTTGTTGCGTCATATCCTCGTGAGGCTTTCCCCAACGCGGCGCTGTCCGCATGCGCCGGTCACATTTATGAGCCGCGGACAGCGCTGTTCGTGGCTGGCTTTTCGCTCAACCTCGAGCTGCTGTCGACACCCGCAACTTTCGGATTTGCACGTGAGTACGCCGTCCGCGGCTTGAACTCGAAGTACTACATGCTCCACGCCAGCGTGGACAACCCGGTGTCTGGCCACGCCGCTGTTATTGCCCAGGCGCTCGAGGCGCGCGTCGCCGGCCCCGCCGCATGGGAGCAGGTCTATGCCGGCTTCGTGTCCTTTGATGTTACCCAGCTCTCCCCGACCTCAGTCCCGCTGGCGCAGCAGTGTCAGTGGGCGTTGTCGCAGCCGCAGAGACAGGCCCCGGGACCCGCGCGTGAGTGCGTGCGGGTGAGAGTGGCAGAGGCGGTGTATACCATGAGCGGCGTGAAGGCCTGTGGGTACGTGGTCATCAACGGCGGTGTGTACGACTTCGCCCGGTTCATGCCCACCCATCCGGGCGACGTGGCCTTCGGGGCCATCGCGTCGTGGCGCGGACGCGACGCCACCGCCGCGCTCTCCCTGATCCACGGCGACTCCAAGGACTCAGGGTTGCCCCGTCACCGGGTTGGGCGGCTGGTGGTGACCGATCCACCCAGATCCCTGAGGGACGCAATGCGGGAAATACTGCTGCCGTTCGTGCAGCCGGCTGCCCAGGGCTACTGAATTCACCACAACGTCACCATGTTCCACCGCCCGAGTGGCAGGGCCCACCGACTGCTGGGTGCTTCCCTCCATGACGTTGACGCCCTGCTTTGTGCCCTTGCGGCATCGCCCTACGTGAACGCCACGTCACCGGTCTCCAGCCGGCTCCTGCGGGTATTGGGCGACGGCAGACCCATGCACGGCGTGCTGGACCCGCAGGTTGTGGGGCGGTGGATGCGATCGCTTGCTACTGCAACCCCTCAACAGTGTCACCCCAGAGGCGGTGCCGAGGTAGTGCACTGGAGCAGCAACAGCGGCAAAAGCCTGTCACAGAAGGCAACGCCTCCAGGGACACGGCCGGGGTGGACTGGGTTGTTGATGGTTGAGGTTGGGCTGTGGTTCTTTGGGTTTATCGGCGGTTGTTGGTTTCTCGGAAAATGGTGCATAACCACTATGAAGTGACCGTGGAGCGACCGTTGCTCCCAGGGGCAGAACGCTGCAAGTGTGAGCAGTGGGACGACATTCCACTCTCACCCATAAAATGACCCCATCCCGCCCACGGTCCTCCAGACCTTGATCACACCAAATCAATGGCACTGGATTGCACTACGCATCTCCTGCCAGCCTTCATGGAGACCCTGGTCATCCGACGATGTTGAAGGGTCAAAAAGTGCTGCGTGACCGAGGGAGAAGGCCGTGCGGTCCCCAGGAGACCGACTGGAGGCTGAGTCCCAATGCTTTTTACACTGTGGCGACGTGAAAAGATGGTAAGAAAGATAGAGCTGGCAGGAAGGATGGGAAAGATAGCCGGGAAGATGGCCAGAAAGGAGAGAATCGTAGTCTCAGCTTGTGCGGGTCCTGAAAATCTGCACCGTGGACGTGCACAAGGATAGAGAGCTGACGCTGTGTGCAGAGGAGTTGGTTCTGATGTCATAACGAGAGAAACGTTTATAGTGTTTTCAGCACTGTGTTTTTGCTTCTCCTGCTGCTTGCTGTAGGTGTAGGGTTTCCTGCTGCTTGTTTTGGAAGATGAAAACCTTTGTTTTGCAGAAATAGAGTCAATCCAGGATAAGCCAAGCCAGAAGTGTGCAAAGAGGAGAAGATCAGGATCAAAGCATGAAGGGCTGCAGTGTAAACAGTGAAAGATGATTGAATATTCCCGGAAACTGCAACTCAGGTTACAAATGAATGCATATTCACAAAGATAGCTGAAGTGTTTTGGGAAAAGAGTTAGAAAACTGCCCCAAGGTCACTCTCTCTCCATAGTGCCATCTCAGGAGATGTGCACTCTTTGTTTTGGGTCCCATATGTGCTGAGGTGGCATGGTATGTGGCGATGAGGTCACTGCCATGTCACATGGGATCTTCCTACTTAGCTAGGCTGACCAGGAATTGAACCCAGGACCTCTCAAAAAGAGGTGCCTAGCCCCCTAGGGTGTATACCACTAGGGCAGATAAGTATTCATGGAAAAACATAGATAAATTCATAGGTTCTACCTTAGGTATGTCAGTGCTCAGTCAACTCAGGAAAAGATGAATAGCTTCACATTGAAAGGGGATTGAGGGGTCCACTCCATATCCTGATTGGGTGTTTGGTTCCATAGGTCAAAATGTGTTATCACCACTTTTGGTGGGACCAATACTAAGATAAAAATGCATGGATGCTCAGTGCATCTCTAATACAACTAGAGTATGCCTCAAAGCAATGGAAAAGCACTTTTTCTTACTCCCCCCTTGTGCTGTGGTGGCCACCACTGTCGCATTTTAGGAAAAAGGGAATTTTTCTTGGCCTTTCCTTGGTTTCCACATCTACTTTAAAATACCTACAGTTTCCCTCACACTGAAAAATGGGCGCTCACCATGGCTGGCGTCCTTTTGCTGCTCTGATTGTATCATTTCCTACAGAAGACTCAGCGCTCATGGCGCTGCCGGGGCTCCTGTGGCTTGGTTGGGTTAGTATGGGAGCATGCCAAACCTGTGCATATGCATCCCTCCCTCCAAGACGCAGCGTCGACACAAACCCAACGCAAGACACAATATACACACTGGCATGGGTTCTCGTAAACCTGCTGGCGACCTGTGACCTGTCTTAGGGCGAAGGGAGTCTCAAAAGAAATTAATTTGCCCCTTGGTGGGGTCTTGGTTCTGCTCAGTCTCTCCAGGCACCTGCGTTTCGGCCCGAACACGGCCTACTCAGCGAGGCTGCGCGTGGGTATCTGCAGAGGCAGGAATGGGAGAATTATGGAAGAATCCACGCAAAAACGAAGCGACGACACCAAAATCCGTCAAATGACGGCGTAGAATTTTTCTGAAACGACACACCTGACCAGAATCCAATTGTGCATCAGAGGCACATTTTTATAGAAATTATAGTCATCTCTGGATTTTTTAAATCCAGAAATTCATACGCATAAAATGGCGGCGCGCAGGAGCGGCTCCTAGCGAAGCGCCGGAAAATGGAGAAATAATGGAATTATAAACGTATGTCTCACGTACTCTTGAAAATGACGAGACGCACATTAATAAATAAACATACAGATTCCACCCACACTAATAGAAGATTCGAAAATTCAAGAATTCGACAATCAACGAAAAAGACTTCAATGAATCAGGTATAAACTACAGGTATGCTCGCCTCGTATGCCGCATACACATTGCTCGTCTCGTGTCTCCGTGAACGAGTCTTGTAGCAGCGCTAACAACGATAGGACGCGATAGAGGGATTGATTAGAAAGATTGCAGATGATTAGCGGTCAGATCAGGGTGATTAGACATACACACAAGTGCATAGCAACGTTCTTCGCGTGCGCCCCTCACTTGCTCTCTCTCCCAGAGGTAGGTAAGGTGAGTAAGCCCAGGCGGGGCCACCCCCTGGTGGAGTCGTGATTGACGCTGAGATGGGCAGGTTTGCCCACGCTAAACGTGCATACTCGTGCATGCACACACGCATTAAAGGGTAGGCCACGCGAAGTGCGCACGGTAAACCTTGTTTAGGCTACCGAGGGGCTCCTCGGTACGTTCTTTAAGAGAACCTGAGGAGTCCCTTAACGCTTGCTTGCTTGACAAGGGTAGCTGGTCCTCCAGCGTGTTTGCGGACAGTGTATTATAGGTCACACTGAGAACGGTAGAATACCTGGAGTGTGGCTTGGTTCCTCCGCCGCAAACGCCCTTTCATTTGCCTTTGCTTTACAGGTGGGCAGGTAGGGTGATTGGTGCAGCAGCCTTTTTTTATGCCCTGCTAAACAAGGGCGCAGATCACACAAACAAGTAACTCCGCTCCGCCTGTGGCAGAGCAGGGAGTCCGACTTCATCGACATCTGCGCCTTGCACGCGAGAGCACTCCTTCCCTCCAAGCCCTAGCAGGGGAAACGCGTTGTGGCGTCCCCTGTTAGGCCACAGCTGCTTAGCAGCGCTGTGTTCTCTTGTCATTTCACAGGAGGGTCGCTAGGACCCACGACACCTTTGTCTTCGCAACGCCCAGTAGAGTGTGCGTGTAGGAGTGGTAGTCCTGAGTGGGGGCTTGAGCCAGTTGCCCCAGTGCTCGCCCACCAGGATGGTGCCACTGTAGGGTGTGTAGGACCTGTAGTGCGTGTGTCACTGTCCCACCCGTTTCCTGCAATTTTAGCAGGGTTGGTGGGCTGTGGCAGTGGTTAGGTCAGTGTTTTGGCCACATAGCAAAACGGCGTTTTCATGCCTTCATAGCTTTTGGCCACCCCTCCCTGTAGTAGACAGATAGATAGGGAAAACAATACCTGGATTAGCACGCTGGGTATTCCCCCAAGGTTTTGCGCCAGCACAGAAATTGGGCGCATAGGGGAGGGGAGACCCGGGGCGTACCCCGTGGCATCAATAAGCCAGCCCTCCAGGTTTAGGAAGGGCGCAGACTTGGGTATAATTAGGACACCACTTCTGCGGCTTGCTCTCAGGACCTTAGGAATAGCACACTCACACATACGCTTTGGCAGGTAAGGGTAAGGTTCAGTCCCTAGCTTTAGTCTTGGAGGCAAGCGTCTCAGCGAGCCTCAGCAACTCACCAAAGTTGTTCTGGGACAAGTAGTCAACCAGAACTGAGTTTAGGCGTCCCTCAGGTAGAACAAATGCAGAGAAGGGCTCCCAGGTGGCCTCTTCGACTCCAAACCCTTCCCAGAGGGTGAGGAAGCGCCAACCCTGACGATAGTGGTGGCGTAGGACAGACTTCACCAGGTAGAAGCCCTCCTTAGCCACCTCCTCGGCGTTCATGTCGGGGAGTTCACCTTCAACTTCCATAGGGCTGGCAGCCCCTTGTAGGTCCAGAGCGGCGATTTCCTCGTCGTTCAGCTCCCACTCCTCCCCACAGAGGTCTTCAGGATCATGGTAGCGCTTCAGGTGTTGAGCCGCGCACACCAGGGTCCCCCCTAGTCGGGGAGAACACCGCACAGTGATACGGTGACCATCCACAGATAGAATCTTGTACGGCCCGAAGTATGGGTCATCGCTGGTAGAGCGTGGCCAGGCGGGTAGTCGACTGTGGTGCACCAGCACCCAGTCCCCCTGTTGGTAGGTGGCCGGTACTCGGTGCTTGTTCTTCTTGTTCCACTGACGCTCCCTCACTCTCTGGAGCATAGCCTTGGCCTTGTCCACCTTCGCTTGTTGCTCTTGGACCCATTCACGCACAGAAGAATGGGTGTCCTCTGGATAGGGGGCATGTAGGAACCACGCCGGGCGTCCCATGAATAGCTCATGAGGCGAGTAGCCAGTAGCTGAACTCTCTTGGGAGTTCATCATCAAGGATATGACGGGGAGTAGTCTCACCCAGTCTCTGGTGCGTTCAGTTTTGCACCATATCCTGACGTTCTCCTTGAGGACACGAATCTGTCGCTCACATAGGGGGTTGCTCGTGTGAGAGTAGGGAATCCCCGTAGACACCTGGACATTGAGGGATCTCAGGACCCTCTTGTACCAGCCAGTATCTGAGCGTACTCGTACGTCCTCATCGGAGTTGATCTCCTTGGGCGCCCCATAGACACAAAACCACTCCTCCAGGAGTATCTTGATAGTCTCCTCCCCGGTAATGTGCTTGGTACATGGGAACACCCTGGTAAACCTGGTCAACCCACAGGTTACCACGAGGGCGAAGTCATAGCCCCCGAACTTCGGCATCTCCGTGTAGTCCACGTATAGAACACTGTTGGCACAGTGAGGGATGGGCAGGGTCGAGTAGAGACCTCTGTCCCTGATATCCCCTGGTTTACAGGACCTGCACGGACACTTGTCCACGATAGGCTGCAGGGTTTTCCGCAGTTGGTCGTCAGTCCACGTAGTGTGGAACCACTGCTTGAATAACCTCAGGGTACGGTCAGCACCCACATGACCACTGGACTCATGGGTCCACTTCAGCAGCGCTGGGACTCGATCACTAGGCACCACGATGCGGTCCTCGTGCCAGAGGTAGCTCTTGTCCCTCTTCCACTGGTCTTGGTTGACCAGGAGGGGTTCAAGGCGTTTCTCCAGGCGCTTGTAGATATCCCCAAACTCCTTCAGGTACTCCGATTGTTGGAGTCCATCCAGGGGGCGTATCATGGTCATGTTCAGGTCCAGGTGTACGTCCATACGGCTGAACGCCTCCTTAGCCAGCGCTTCAGCCCGGGCACCAATCACGGCGTCGAAGTTGTTTCGGCTGATGTAGTCGGCACACTCGTTCTTCACTCCCTGGATATGGTGTACCGTCAGCCGTAGTTGACTGAGGTAGGTCCACCAGCGCCATAGCTTGGCCTTCTCAGGTGGGGGACCCTTCTGGAAACTGCGGACCGGTTCTTGGTCGCATAGCCAGACCACAGGGTTACTCCCCAACAGTCGTGCTTGTGAGGATAGCACCAGCATACCCGCGAGCAATTCCTGCTCATAGGTGGAGTAGTTCCCCCTGGCCTGGTTCCACTTCCAGTTCCAGTGGCCCAGGGGTACTAGGACCCACTTGTCGTCAGGGTAGCTGTGCTTGAGGGTTCCATCTCGGTTGAGACCTTCCGTCCCCCATTGGGAAATGGCCGAGTCGAACTCCTCCTTCTCTAGTGCTTGCCATTGGAACAACGTTCCACCACCGCCCACATTGCTGGCGTCGGTCACCAGGATAATCTCCCCTTGTGCTCTAGGCACGCCCAAGCACTTAGCGTTGGCTACCTTGTCTTTGAGCTCGTCAAACGCTTGTTGCTCTTGTGGGCCCCAGCGCCAAGTAGTACTCTTCTTGATCAAGTCCGTCAGTACGGCGCTGGTATAGGTGAAGTTCTTGATTTGGCGGCGATAGAAGTTGCACGCCCCAATGAAACTGCGTACATCATGAAGTCCTTTCTTGGGGTCTTCGTGTCGTACCTTGGCATCCATCAGGGGTTTGGCCTTAGAGGCCGCTGGGGTCCACCAGCGATAGCCAACGTCAAACCCCAGGTATTGCATGGTCTCCTGCATGAACTCACACTTCTCCAGCTTGAGTCGTGTGTGGTTCTCCTGGCAGACCGCAAAGAACTCACCCAAGAGGATTAGGTGATCCTCCTGGGTATTGGTCCCGAGGCATACATCGTCGATGTGAGCCTCCATCTGGGCACCACGGGATATGAGTTCCTGCACCTTAGGTCTCCTTCGTAGGATGGACAAGATCTTGTTCATCAGCTCTTGGAATAGAGCGGGTGCGTTAGCCACGCCAAACGGCATGACCTTCCACTTGAACGCCCTCCCCTGAGGGGTGATGAAGGCCAGTAGTTCCTGTGCGTTGGGCGTCAGGTCCACTTGCCAGAATCCGCTTCGCTTGTCCATCTTGGTCTTGTAGCGGCAGGAGGCTATCTTCTCCAGGGTAGACTGGATATTGGGAATGGACCCTGAGTGGTTCAGCGTGGAGGCCACTGGCTCACTGGCAGTAGTTGCCTCTGGAAACGCAGTGGTAGATGGGTCCACACCATAGGCAGGGTAGGTAGGCATACCAGTAAAGCCTGTGCCCTCAGCCGTAGGCGGGGTGGTTATGGGTGTGGATGTTGCAGCGGCTGGATCTGGAGTTGGGAGTGCGGTGGTTGTAGGAGAGGGTGATGCGTGGAGGCCAGAGGCGCTTGGTGCGCCCTCGAAGGTCGACTCACTCGTCGGGTCGTGCTCATGGTGTACTCCTTCGTCTGCCATGCTTTCTCCTGCATCCTTCTCTCTCTCCCTCTTTCTCTTCACAGGGTTGGTGTCCACCTCCTCGACTGAGAGGCCCCGGAAGGCCGACTGAAGTCCCTCCTGCGAGTCATCAACCACTTCCACTGGCCCATGTAAGGGCACCGAACGTACAGCGCTAGGTCCAGATCCAGGTTCACCAGGTGCTGGCATTGCTGGTGCCTCAGGCGCCGTCCTCACGTCAGTGTCCTCCTTCTTTGTGTCCATATTTGCCCTCCTTGCTTATGACAGATCTTGGCGCACCTGATGTACGGCACGGGGTTGCTGCCGGTACGCAGAGACTGTCTGCGTCTGCTACCAGAAGGTTTTATAGTGTTTTCAGCGCTGTGTTTTTGTTATGCCTCTCCTGCTGCTTGCTGCTGGTGTAGGGTTCCTGCTGCTTGTTTTTGATGAGGAAAATGTTTTATTGTTGAAATACAACCAATCCAGGATAACCCAAGCCAGAGATAAGCAAGTAGAAGATAAACAGGATCAAAGCATGAAGGGCTGCAGTCACAAAGAGTTAGATAAAGACAACTATCAACAATAGACCACAGCAATTAGCATACATTGCAACTCAGGATGAAATATTTTACATGTTTGAGAAACACTGCTTGAAAAACTGCCCCAAGGGCTCACTATCTTCCATGGTGCCATCTTAAGATGTGCACTCTTTGTTTTTGGGTCCCATAGGTGCTGAGGTGGCATGGCTTGTGGCGCTGAGGTCACTGCCATGTCACATGGGATCATCCTACTTAGCTAGGCTGACTGGGTATTGAACCCAGGACCTCTCAAAAAGAGGTCCCCTAGCCCCCTAGGGTGCATACCACTAGGATAGCTAAGAATTCATGAGAAAACATAGATAAATTCATAGGGTCTGCCTTCAGTATATCAGTGCCTCAGTCACCCAGGAAAAGATGTTTTTGTGCATGTAGCTTGGGGATTAAGGGGTCCACACTACATCCTGATTAGGTGTTTGGTTCCATAGGTCAAAGTGTGTTATCACCCACTTTGGTTAGGCCAATACTAAGATAAAAATGCAAGAGTGCTTAGAGCACCTCTATTACAGCTAAATTATACCCTAAAGCATTGGAAAAGCACTTTTTCTTACTGAATCGTCTTTATAAATTCGAGCATTCACAACAATTGTAGCTACAGCGTTCAAAAGGCTTTCTACACTATAAATCCGTGAGTTTCATAAACTCTGTTGTCAATGCTGACAGTCACATCTCTGATCTGGCAACCGCGACTCGCGCTTTGCGGCGCACTCTGTCTGCATGCTCGCAAACTATAACAAAGTATATAAAAGCATATATAAAAATAGACTGGCAAAATTGAAATATTAAACACGGCGGTGACCATTACGAGGTCTGTGCCGAAGACGGTCGTGGGGCAGCCGGACTGGGGGAGTAGTTCGTGGCCTCCTGTTAGCCGAGGGCGAATTGATATGGCTGGGTTTTAAAAGGGGTATTCTTTTTCGTTGTGGTCCACGCTAGGGTCTTTGATGGGATGGGTGGTGCCGTCTGAGAACCAGGGAGTGGCTGATTCTTTGGAAGCCTAGATCCTGGGGTTTTCGTGTTAGCCGGTTGCCAAATTTGCTGTACTGCGGTGTCGGTTTGGTGGCCTGGAACCGGAATTGAATTTGCTCTTTCAGGAGAAAGCGGGAGGGGGGACATGAGGCCCAGAGGCCGCTGCTGTGGTATCGGAGGCCTATGGCATGGCAAGCGTCCATGAAGGTGTCTTGGATAGCATTACGTGTGGTGGAGAGCATTGCCTCGGCAAACGCCTCGTTTGTTGAGGTGAAACGATCCCCGTTGAGTTACCTGACTGCAGTCTTCACCATGGCCATGCACAGGGAAAAAATGAAATGGCGGAGTCCGAAGCCCCCCTGCTGGCGGGCAGCGTAGCGGGCCTTAGGAGACACGACTCTGGAAATCCTGTCGGCTTTCTCCGGGGAGGGTCGTGCGCAATGTTCTGCCAACTCATGGTTTGAAGGATTGCCAGCTCCTTCAGGGCCAGGGGGTGTGCCATGAGGCGGTAGGAGAGAATAGGGATGAGTTGCACGTTTACTAAGAGAACATACTCGGAGAGGGTGAGCCGGAGGGGCTGGAGGCTTGTGAAGAATGAGCGTATCCCTGACTTAGCCAACGCCAGTGTTTGTGTTGCATGGTTGGTCGTGAAGATGTACACCCCTAGGTACTTATAGCACTTGTCTGGTTGCCCCGTTTTTTGGTTGGTCGGTGACAGGGAGGTGCCCGAGGAGGAGGTTAAATTTTGGGGGGGGGCAGTGCCCATGGCATGGATCTCGGTTTTACCGAGGTTGAGGTCTAGACCCCACCCCCTGGCGACGGTGTCCAGAAAATTTCAAATTTGTTGTATGCGGTCTCTATTTTCGGACCGGTACAGGAGGCCGTCAACAAAGGCGTGGCCTGATTCGCGTGAGGAGGGAGGTGCAGTGACGTGGGACGGCAGGGCGAAAAGGAGTACGTTCAAGTAAATGCAGAAGAGGATGGGCAACATGGGGCATCCTTGCCGGACCTGCCTGGTCTCTAGGTGGGAGGAGTGGGTGTGCCCTGACACGACCGGGAAGTCGTGAGGGGCACGGTATAGGGACTGAATGAGGCTTACCAGGGGTGTCGGGAAGTTCAGGCGTTTCAGCACCGTGAAAAGGGTGGTGTGAGGGACGGAGCTGAAGGCCTTGTTGAATGTAAAGGCTGTACGTACCGACTGACTCCCGAAATTCTGATAAAAGTTTGAAAATATGGTCCTGGCATCTGCGGTTGGGCAGTCCGCCGAACTGGCTGGGTTGTATGATGGAGTGCTCAATGGCCGCCGCCAATAGTTCCCGACTGGCGTGTGTTGCAATTATTTTGCAAAGGCTGTTCAGGAGGGCGATAGGCCTGTAATTTACTGAGTTCATAACGTCTACCTTCTTAAAGAGCAGGATAATGTTGGCTTCGAGCCATTTCGCACGAAGGGGCTGGTGGAGGCAGCGGTTGCACACCCACCAGACGAACTGTTGGATGAGGGGGGGGGGAGATGTGCAAAGTGTCGTTGTTCGTGAAGTCCTGCCCCCCCGCCTTGTTAGGCTTGAAATGTTTAGCATGTTTCGGAATGATTCCCAGGTTGTGTCGGGGAGGGGGTTGTGTTTTGTTGGGTCTGGGCAGGTGGGCGAGTGTGAGAGCAGGTGCTCCATGAGTGCGCTTGATGGTGCGTACTCGAGGCTGCCCCAAACGGTGAGGAGCGTGGAGGAAAGGATGTTGCTGACTTTATTTCGGGTGGAGACGAGCTGTGTGGTGCTTGGGCGCTTCAGCAATTTTTCTCCGCGCTCCACGTGGTTGAGTACCTCGTTGATGGTGCGTTTGTTACGGTTTCCTGGACCAGGCATCCATGGATCTTGGTGGTTGCCGCCTTGTTTACTGTGGTTTCCCATTCCTTGACGTGTTTGTTGAGTGTGTCCATGGATGCGGGGTAAGCAGGATGGCTCGGGGGGGGCAGGGAATTCAGGGACGCTTTGATTTTCTTGACCAGGGCTGGCGAGGTAGGGTGGGATGGTGCCGTGATGGTGTGGTAGCTGTTAGCCATTCCCTCCAGCACCGCATCAGTGAAGCGCTATATGTCCGCCGACGATAGAGAGTCGAATCGAGGGAGGGTAGACTCGCACTAGTTCGCCAGGGTGGCGAGGGAATCATGGTGCTTTGAGCGTTCCTGCTCCGTCAGCTTCCGAAAAAGTTTCCTCTTAGTGGTGAGGGTCTCGGAGAAGGGGTGGGGGGGGACCTGAGAGGTGTATGTGACTGGATGGTGGTCGGACGTTTTGTCGTCGGTTTGAATGGTTGCGGAGGTGGGGGCGAAAAACTCAGAGGCCGCTGGGGAAACTAGACGTGACATGGCCAGTGTTTTACCGAATCGTGGTGGGTGCTTGCGTTGGCAGAGAGGTCCGCGATTGGCTGATCTTGCCAGCTGGGATTCAAACAGGTGCTCGGCGAACCATTCGCCAGGTGTTCAACCACTCAACCACTGAGTGTTGTGGACACCCCAAGTCGTTGTCCGCAACTACGAAAACACCAAAGTCTGTGTTTTTGTTTGCCTTTCCACTTACCCGAATGACTGCCTCACTAACTCTTTGCCTGCTTGACGGAGTATTTGGCTGACTTTTTGCTTTTCTTCAAGGTGCTTTGCAGAAGGCAAAAGAAATTACTATGACCGTGTTTGCTTGCACTGCAAATCTATTGTGATTGCTAGTTTACTACCTACGTATTCTATTGTTGCATCCTTTTTTCTTCTTTTTTGCTAGAAGCACCAAGCTTTTTGTCCCTTTTTGCATCTATTAATACAGGTTACTGCAGTGGCACTTGCAGCGACAGTGAGAGCGATAATGAAGGGTCAGGTTGTGGTAGCTGCAGCGACCAAGACAATATTGTCACTATCCGTGATGACAGTGCCTGATATTGAATGACGTTGAATGGCATTGGCACTTGGGCGGCCGAAGCAGGTACGTTTTTCTGCCGGGATGTCTGCAAATTTGGTACAGGTAATTTGCCCCATTTACCTACTTTTTTTAACCACCAAATTTGACTACTGAGTTTTTGGGCCAATTACCCACAAAAATACACGATTTTCCTCCCAAAAACTCTCACAATTTATGCCATTTTACCCACTTTTCTGTAAAAGGCACGATCTTTTGGGGGTTCTTGGGCTATAAAACCTTGCTTTGTGTTGTTGTCCTCTGCTTGATTTTTTTCTGCTAGCTTAAAAATCCAACTTTTACGTCGGTGGTTTTCGAAAATGCTGTCAAAGGATAACATTTTCCTATTCGCATTGCGAAGCCTCGCAATATGAGACATGAATCAACGTAATTCTCTGCAATTACACACAGCTTCAGGTCATTCAGAAACCAGCAAAAAGAGAATACAGAGTAGCAATACACTGTGTGCGTCGACACCTGAGGCTTTCGGAATGCGAGGCCTCGCAATGCTGACTGCTGCCTTAGGGTCGGTATAATCATCATCTCCACATGACGCTTGTGAAAACAGAGCAGAAATGGCGAATTGCCTAATCTGAGAATACGAGGCCTCGCAATGCGAGACGAAATATCTAGAAAAACAGGGCTGCAACACCTTTAGGGCTTCTTCTTCTTCTTCAATCCCGCTGCCAACATCTTACTCCTCGATGTGGAGCCCACTGCTGTTCTCAGATCTGGAAGGCTCAGCGTCCTCTTCACTCCCTGGGGCTGCGTCAGTGTCGTCTGCCTCTGCTCTGCTGCCGCCTTGGTCTTCGGCTTGTTCGGCTTTGGCGCCTGGCTCGCCTCCGGCTCCTCATCATCTGCATCGTGAGCCTGGAACGCCCGAACCTGCGTTGACATCCGGGGACATCGCCGATCAGATCCTGTCAGCACCGGGTTTTCGTCGTCGTCCTCAGGATTCTCCAAGTCCTCGTCTGCGACTTCTGCATGGGCATGTTGACTTGCTCCCTCTGCCGTCGACACCTCCAGACGGGCATACCCCAGATTCTCGTCCTCAACGCACATCGGCATGCCAAACTGGATCCAGAGCTTGCACTGCGCCAACCTGCTCTGGTCAATTCCCGCGTGCACACGCCGCGTCACCTCGTGATGGTAGCTCCGTGCCCAATCCGATCGCTTTTGTTTGGTCGACTGCAGAGAACAAACTTGTGGAGGAGCATCCAAGGCTGCCACTTTTGCCGCCCTGTGCACATCGCGATCGACGATCATGATGTTCTCCATGCGGTCTTTGGTCCGCATCAGCGTTGCCATCAACGTATAAAGCATAAGTGGCATGAACCCTGGTTCATCACGTTCGCGGCGACCCAAGCCGATGTATGGTGGGATCTGCAGTGACGAGTAGCGAGATGGCAAAGGCATTGCGAGGCCTGGCAATCCAAAAGCATTGTACATACCATTTTCTTGATCTTCACACCGGCTAACAGATCCAGTGCTTTCACTGGAATTCCGCCTTTTCCCGTCTTGCCTGCACCAGGTAGCCAGTAACACACTTGCACTTTCTCACACCAGTAATCGTTCTCCGCAATTTCAGGTGTCTCTAGAACTGTTTGCAGTGTGTTCCAAACGGGCTCCACCTCGTCGTAGATCACAAGCACAATCTCAGGGTTGTCGATCAACTTGGCCATCACAACGGGACTGGCAGGATCAGCACCGTCCGCCAGATTCGCATTCAGAATAATCACGTCGGTGTCAAGCACCTCCAAAAACTTAAGGGGGTCTTGCGGATCTTTGTAGGGGGCGCCCAGCATTTTGACCATCTTTCCACTGACCTCAATGTTCACCACGTCCACTTTTCCAGACTCCGTAGACTTGACCTCCGTCAAGGGCGATGCCAGTCGTGCACGCAGGCGACCAAGGTCCATTGATGCCCCATGCTTTGGAAAGGTTTTTCCCATCGCCGTCCAGAACTGCGCCTTGCTGAGCGTTTCCCATTTTGGCGACGGAGCCTCAGCTTTCCATTGCCAAGCCCCCAAAGGATCCGAAACCAATTGACATCCCAGTCATGCAACGGCACCTTCTCTGCCAGACTGGCCTCTGTAAACGTGTGGAAAGTTTGTATTCACCAACTGTGCTTCGTGTTTGCGTGTTTGCCTACTTGCTTGTCAGGGAAACCTACTTCGGGAGGGATGGATGACGCTGTCCGGAGTGGCTCCCCAATGCCAATTGATCCACTGCTGCTTCTGGTAAGCTGACGCCAGGTCCTGGATTTCCTTGATGTTCGTCTTTGCTCTAGACATGTCGGCGGCCACCCGTTGTAGGAGAGTTGGCTCGTACAGACTCTCGAGAAACTTCAGCTGGTTCATTGTCACTGGTGTGACTATCTTCTCGAAATTCTTCAGGGATTGCACCGCTCGGTCCTCCGTGTGGTACACCCAGGTGAAGAACGGTCCAAACGCCTTAACCGCATAAGTTTGCACAGGAGGAAGGTACGTAGCCAGATTGCGGATTGCGAGGCCTCGCATTCGAAAATGGAAGATACTTGGAGCTCATGACACTGCCCCTAAATCTACTTATACTAGAATTAGACGTCAAACAGGGCAAATAAGGCTGCTTTGGGGCAATTTTGGCACCCACCGTGGATATATCTTGATGCAAGAGCATGCAGGGTCACATATGGTGTTTTGCCAAGGCCAAGCTAACCTTAGGAACAAGGTGGAGCAATTTGAAATCTCATGATACCTCCCCTAAATCTACTTATACTAGAATTAGACGTCAAACAAGGCAAATATGGCTGTTTTGAGGCAATTTTGGCACCCGCCGTTGATACATCTTGATTCAAGAGCATGTAGGGACACATATGGTGTTTTGCCAAGGCCAAACTAACCTTAGCAACAAGGGTGAGCAATTTGAAATCTCATGATACCTCCCCTAAATCTACTTATGCGAGATTTACAAGTTAAAAAGGGCAAATATGGCTGTTTTGGGGCAATTTTGGCACCCGCCACTCAATTATCTTGTTGCACCACCATTTAGGGTCAAATATGGTGGTTTGCTAAGGCCAAACTAACCTTAGGGAGAACCTTGCCCCATTTGAAATCTCATGAGACCTCCCCGAAATCCACTTATGCCACTTTCTTCGTGAAAAAGTGCCAAAAAAGGCCCGAAAAGGCGGTATTTTGGAAATATCTCCCTAAAGGTTGATTGGATGACCCTCATTTGATCACAGGAGCAGGATATGATTGCGATTGGCAGATTGCGCTTCTTAAATCTGCTTAACTGCGCACAGAATTGGCACAAATCTCGCAAAATGAGCCAAAAATGCTTGCGGCGGCGGCAAAAATCGCGACCGCGGCGGTTTCTCCGATAGTCCGGCAACTGAATTTTGGGATCGGGCGACATCGTAAAATCCTATGTGATCAGAAACCTGTGGTGGAATCCAGGCACTTCCGCTCGCGGCCTTCAGAATGGTTCAGTTTATGTGTTCCCTCGCAGTCTCGTCAGGCCCAGCCGGCAAATCTTGCAAATGCATAAGGAAGTTGTCAGCTGCTTCTGACGTTGGAACGGCGTAGATGTCCAGATCAATGGCCTGTTTCCGACCTGCGATTCCTACCTGAGTAGCCCAACTGGTCTCCGTCTTGAGCAGGTTGACCTCAACAATTTGCATCCACTGCGGTGGGTCGAGGCCCTTCCAAAGGCGTTCCTTTCGGAGCTCTTTGAGCGCACAGACGCAGTGGTGCTTTGCAATGACGATCCAATCATCGGCTGGAGACGAAAAAATGGTTTTGAGAGCATGCCCATGAGACATCGCCGCTGAGGCCAGGTTATGTACCTGGTGATTGCCATGCAGTCACGGTCACAGGCTCCTCAGGAGGGTTTGCCATAAGACTTCTCTTAACCTAGTCCACTCGCTTCTGTTGATACTTTCGGATCTGGCCGTACTGCTTCTTCTTGTCAATTGGCAGGCTCCCGATGTTGATCTCCACCTGCAAAGGCTTCTTGTAGAACCTCAGAGACTCGTCCGGCACCGTGTCCTGCGTGGAAGGTACTTGTGAGGTATCTGGTGATGCTCTGCCCGCTTTTGTTGGCGTCAACGTGTCTACCATGTTAAAATAGGCCTGTAAAAAGGGAGAAAACTGTACATAAGTATCCTTTGATTGCGAGGGCTCGCAATCGACATCATAGGTTGAAACAGGCACAGGCACAGGGCATTATTGTATCATGATGGAATCTAAATGTGCATGTAATGAACTAATGAGGATGCACAAATAGCAACAAATATGCAACAATTACTACATTTGTGTATCCGCAATCCGAACGCGCGCACTTGTCTGATTACACCCCCCAACTAGGACACAACCCAGGGGGGCACACCATGGGGCCGTGGCCGAAAAACCACAACAAGACAAGCGAGTGCCAAAAAAAAAATATCTGGGTTACGAGCAACCCCAAGGGGGAAGAGAATGGGGTTACGCCACTATGGCATATTCCGGCCCGACCTACGAGGGAGATAGGGGGACTCCTGCAACCTATGCCGTGTAGACTTAACTACTTCCCCAAGGCAAGAGGTACCAAGGGGTGACTGCCGCCAAGGAGCCTCACATGGCTTCTCTCCCCACCAAAACACAAGAACATTGGAAGAAAAGCATAGAGCTAGTAGTGGCTCTACTAGCCACACAAAGGAACAACACTCAGCAACCCCCCCACTAAGCTGAAACTCAGGGAGTTGGCTGAAAATCAGAAGTGATTTCTGAAAAAAAAAATGCAAGATTCAGAAATGCATGATCAGATGACGCTAAGAGGAAATAAGAGAAGCCTTCAGCCTACGGCTGAGGCTGGGGACTTAACTGATATAGTCTTTTGCCAAGTGCTGAGGCTCCTGTTGGGACTCCTCCCAGGGAGCAACCAGGGTATTATTGCTTTGATCACCCCCACCCAGTTTCCAGCCTTGGTAACCAATCCTGGGGGGTGTAAACAAATGTGTTAAAAAACTTCCCTGCAAACGAGGGAGGTGGGGAGAGGCAAGACCAACTAATAACCTCCAGGGAAAAGCACCACTGATTGTGCAGCACTGTAGGTGGCAGTGCACCCTGTGAGAGTTCGGTTTGGTGCAGACCTGCACGAGGCACTTGGACTTAAACCCCAAGTCCAAATCTCATCTAACTAGTTTCGTGGGAAGTTGGGTCTAGTAGGTTAGTGTGCTGCGAAGGAACCCTCCCAGCTTGTGGGTGTAACAGGAACTCTTCCAGCTTGTTGGTCGTCAGCACCCTAGCCAAGGCAGATGTTTAGTAGGAGCCCTCCCTGCTTGTGGACATAACAGGACCCCTCCCAGCTTGTGGGTAGAAACTAACTTAGTTCCTAAATTCTGGTACCTAACTTTAAGCATCTGATCTTTCTGATCTTCGGGAACAGTGCGCTGAGTGCCACTTTCCCTTCTGTGGAGCACCGAGTTCTGGGCACTCGCCTTGCTCGGTTGCAACAAGGTGAGAGAGAGAAGGAGAGAGAGAGAGAGAGTGAGAGAGAGAGTGCCATCGTTTGGGGCATTTTGCCCTGCCCTTGTTTGTTTCGGTTTCGCTGCCACTCAGTCACACTGTCAGCACAGCACTGCACATCTTTGATCCACTGCAGTGTCTATCCAGTCAGCACAGTCTTTCTGGCACCGTCTGCACCTGTCTGTCCTTCCCTTGGCAGTGGCCATTCCTCAGATACAGGTTTGCCACTTGGCGTCGCCACTGCCATCTCTTGTTACACTGACCATCTCAGGTCTTTTCTAATTGTTTGTACAGTTTTCGCCTTCATCAGGGCAATCTGGGGCTGGCAGAGCCCTGCTGCCACTCACAGCCCGACCCCCAGTGGAATTGAAAATTTTTAGATCCAGGGACTTTAGTTTAGTGCCCCTGGCCCAGGGTTACAGGTGCCTGGTAGCAGGTTTCTTGCCTTTTAGAAGGCCCATTTCTCTGTTTATGGCCCACAGAGCAGGCCAGTCCGGCCTTTCCCACAGTCCCAAATGATGGCTGTCCCTCTCTCTCTCTCCTTCTCTCTCTCACCTTATTGCAACCGAGCAAGGCCAGTGCCCAGAACCCGGTGCTCCACAGAAGGGAAAGTGGCACTCAGCACACTGTTCTCGAAGATCAGAACCATCGGATGATTAAAGTTAGGTACCAGAGTTTAGGAAGTAAGTTAGTTTCTACGCACAAAGTGGGAGGGCTCCTGTTATACCCACAAGCTGGGAGGGTTCCTACTAAACATCTGGCTCCGCTAGGGTGCTGACTACCAAAAAGCTGGGAGGGTTCCTGTTACACCCACAGGCTGGGAGGGTTCTTTCGCAGCAAACTAACCTACTAGACCCAACTTCGCACAAATTTACGTAGATGAGGTTAGGACTTGGGGTTTAAGACCAAGTGCCTCGTGCACGTCTGCACCCAACCAAACTGTCAGAGGGTGCACTGCCACCTACAGTGCTGCACAATCAGTGGTGCTTTTCCCTGGAGGTTATTAGTTGGTCTTGCCTCTCCCCACCTCCCTCGTTTGCAGGGAAGTTTTTTAACACATTTGTTTACACCCCCCAGGATTGGTTACCTAGGCTGGAAACTGGGTGGCAGTAATCCAAGCAATGATACCCTGTTTGCTCCCTGGGAGGAGTCCCAACAAGAGCCTCAGCACTTGGCATACGGCTATATCAGTTAAATCCCCAGCCTGAGCCGTAGGCTGAAGGCTTCTCTTATTTCCTCTTAGGCTCATTGTGATCATAGTTGCTCTAGTGCAACTTATATTAGATGTTGGTGTGAGGAGGGTTTCCCAGTCCCCCCCCCTACCCAAAAGAAAAGGTTGTCGGTGCCTTACCTCCAGTGCTCCGAAACAACCACGGCGAGCACAAACAAACATCAACAAGCGCCAACGAGCGCAAGATCCGTTCCTTTGTGGGTTGGGGGGTACCCAGCAAACAATCTCAAAGCAATGACAACCAATGACCCAATGTTTCACCCAAAAAATTGTGTCAACCTTCAAAGGGAGCACAACTCTAAGAGAAAAGAGCCAAAAAGAGTCAACGGACGACGCCTCAACCAAAAACAAACCGAGCTTAGAACCCCGAACAAGCCCACACACCTGCCCCCCCAGGCCACCATGACAGCAACACCCAAACTGCCAAACAAAAAAGGCAGTAGGGCCCAGAATGACTAGTAAAGCAGGTTTCACAAGCTTGGAACGGAGCAAAACTCGACGAACGAAACAACGAACGCGTCGAAACTCGACGAAACTCGACGCAACTCGACAACGACGACGAACGAACAAAACGAAACTGCGCTGATCCTACACCAATCCTAGGCTACCTTACCTTTACCTTGTAATAAAAAAAAAGACAGGGATTTGCACAGCAGCGTCGACCCAGGGGGCTTGGCTGTCCCCCTGGGGACAAACAAAGCCGCCGGTAAACAACGCAAAGCCCAGGAGGCGCGCTTGGCCTCTCTGGGCACCGGATCTAGCCCCTTTATCTGCTTCGGGGCAAAAACCTCAAATAAATCAAAATAAGGCCCTTCAGGGCCACCACTCAAGCCCAAGGCCTAAGAAGGCCACAGGAGCACAACAAAAGAGAAACTAGCCCCTTTATCTACTTTGGGGCAGCTGCAAAGGCCACTCGTGGGCCATGGTGACAGTGATTCATAAAAAGGCCACTCAAGGGCCATGGCATGCTATGATGACAGCCATGCACAAAAGTGTGAAGCACACACAAGAGTATTATGTCTCCTTATTATTGTTACTCTCACCAGTCACGATGACCTGCTGGGGAGGCAGCCCACACCAACAAGGGACGAGGTAGTCCACTCTTGCCCCCACAGTACCCGCGAAGTACCAGAAGGAAGTGGGATGGGCAGCCAAACCAGATATGTCCAAGCCATAGTCACCAGGGTATTCACCAGTCAGGTAGTCCAGGATGGAGGCCCTGGAGAACAGGATCAAAGGCCCCAAGGCAGGATGTGGGACCAGACTTGCTAATGATGGCAAAGTCGTTTATAATGCAGCCCAAGCGACTGCAATTCTCTGGGAGAGGGTGAAGGAGAGGTGTGAAACCCCAAATAAACCCCCAAGTTGAAGGTAGGGGCACCAGTAGCCCCAAAATCCAGATAAGGCCGTAATGGCCTGCCCTGGCCTGCCCAGCTGCAGAGTAGCGCAGTGGCACAGGAAATCATCCCCCAAAAAAAAAGTTTGAGGGTACCCTCTGCACCATGAAACAGCCGCAGGCACAGGGCATTCTTGTATCATGATGGAATTTAAGGGTGCATGGAATGAAGTAATGAATATGCACAAATAGCAGCAAATATGCAACAATTACTACATTTATGTATCCGCGATGCGAACGCGCGCGCTTGTCTGGTTACAAGGTATTTGTCTGCAATTACCTACTTCGTATTTCGAGGTCTCGCATTAAGGTAACATCATGTAGTCAAAAACGTACCTTTTCAGCAGACAATTGCGAGGGCTGGCATTCAGAACACGCAGGAGTGAGCAAAAGCACCGGCGTGCGCGCAACCACAACAACGGAGCTGCGAATCAACCTAAAACCAATTCTCTGCATCGGTAAGGCCCAGATTGTGTCCAGAATGTTCGTTCGTTGCGCATCAGACCGTAGAGGGACCTTGTTGTCCATGAATCGTATTATGGCAGGTGAGAAGTTCCGGGGCTGCCGCAGAAATGTCCGCAAAACATCTGCCAACACAGTCCTGTATGTGTCCACGTCCGGCTTGCTGTAAGGGTCGGACGGAAAATCCGATTCAGCCTCCCAGTGCCTCTCCATGGTCGAGGTACCCGACTGTCAGGGACAGTACCGAATTCTCAGGCGGTTGGCAGTAACACACGAGTGCAAGCGCTGTCGGATCTCGGTTTCAATGTCGGACGACAAACCACTAACCAGCAGGCGTGTGCTAATTCTTGGAGGGCAGATTTGGACGAACAAATATTACAAGTCGCTCGTGTGACAGCCCAAGTGTGTCGATCTTTCATGGACCCCAGTCGACTGAGCATAACTTCGCCAAACTCTTCACCATAGCACAATCCCGGCAGGCCGCTGTTGAACGCCTGCCAATGCAACAAAGCAACACCGATGGTCCTCACATACACAAGTGGATCAGTTGCAGACCTGCGGATCTCTGTCAAAAGCACCAACACCAATCGCAAAACATTTTTGGCATCGATGGTGGATCCTGGGTGCTCTCCGGACCAGTTGCATTGTCTCACGAGAGATCCACACTGGAGGACAAGCGGACACCAGTTCTTCAGAAGGTTCACCATAGCTTTACATACCACACTCTTCGGTTAATCCATCGCCCTCCCACCGTGATCGGCAGCAGCCTGTAACCTGCTCGACTTCCGCCGCAACTGCCGCAAGAAATGCGGCGCACACGTGAGGATGCCAGGAATAGTTCTTTCCAGGACTCTCAGCTTCGGGTGAGACCCTACCGTTTTTTACCACTCCTAAGCAGCCAAAGCAGGAGTACACAAGCAGCGAATGAAAGCGCCGCCACACGTTTTTCACAAGGTGTTTATAGGGATGCCAACAGCCGTACAAGACAGGTGTCTTCTTCAGTGTTTCGTGCCAGTTACACCGCTGCGTTGTGTCGCAGTACAACAACTTCAGGCATCTTTTGTGTATGTTCTCATCAACGAGGATGGGCACAATGGGGTGCGTGTGGTTCGACAGGGATGCAATGTAGTCCAACACCTCAACCAAGCCATTGTATGAGGATACTTGATGCGTACTCAGCAGCAGCGGTTTCCAACCAGGACTCGGTACTCGATCGGGCACGATGTCAAGGGGTGCCCTGATGCTTGGTATTGCTGCTGTCCTGTCCGCAGGCAGGCCCAGATCTGTCACGATCCCATGAAAGCTCCGTTTCATTCTGACAAGCCCTGCAGCCACACTGCCGATGCTGCCGATGAGCACATCTATGTTTGGGTGTCCTCTGAAATACGGCAACCTGCACGGAATATCAACGACGCAAAGCGCTGTGCAATTTTGCGATTGATCGTGGATCGTTGGATGCGTTCTATACTGCTTAATATAGCAATTGTCGATCCAGACGCACACCTGCCGGTGCTCCATCCAACGCCATGTTTCAAGCATCTATCCCACGGACCGTTGCTTCATAGTTTTCTCTCGCAGCCGCAGCAGCCCTGTCTTGCGCATAAGGCGCCTGTTCTGCCGCCCGATAGAGGCCAAACCGGGGGCGTCCTGTAATGATACTGTTGAAAATGCTCTCGCGCAATCTTTAGTTTCACTCTTCAGATCCCCTCATCTGGTAAGCAGGGCACAAAGTCCGAAATCTCGAAATCACCAACTCAGTGATTTAAAAGTTACATTGATACATGCCTAAATAAATAATGAATAGACATGTAAAATTGATTATACAAAACAAAGGAAATCAATTGCAGTACCTATTCTGTAATACGTGAACAATAAGCAAATGCGACCAATGCCGGGAACAGACTTCTGAACCCCGGCTTAATCTGCTATAAGGAAAGAAATGAAAAACAATGTGCAGATTGCAAATCATGTATAAAAATCAGTTAAAATAGCATGAAATGCCCTGTTTTAGTACACCCCCTTCCTAGGCTACAAGCCACGACTCAGGGAGTGGATTGTGTTAGCCGAAAAATCTCAAAATAGAACAGGATTGTTGACTCATTTTTCTATCAAAAATCACACATAGTGCTGAATGGCAGTGTGTGCTTATAACTACTCTATTCTGGGTCACCCCCTTCCTAGAGTGTTAAAACCTGCCCTATATATATGAAATATTTCACTGTCTAGTGCCTAGGGTCTGCAGCCCGACAATGAAATTTTCAGGGCCTCACCAACATAAAAAGACAAAACCTTGTTACCAGCGTCTCCAAACTGCAAAACAGTTTAAAACCCTGCAAGATTTCACAAATTGATGCAGAAAAAACAACAACAAATGCAAGCCCTGCCTGTCTGCCCAACGACATCACAAAGCAAAACAACTGAAGCGTGTTGTGTGCACACACAGTTCAAGAAAGCTTTATAGTGTTTTCAGCACTGTGTTTTTGTTGTGCCTCTCCTGCTGCTTGCTGCTGGGGTAGGGTTCCCGCTGCTTGTTTTTGATGACGAAAGTGTTTTACTGTTGAAATACAACCAATCCAGGATAACCCAAGCCAGAGGTAAGCAAGTAGAAGATAAACAGGATCAAAGCATGAAGGGCTGCAGTCACAAAGAGTTAGATAAAGACAACTATCAACAATAGACCACAGCAATTAACATACATTGCAACTCAGGATGAAATATCTTACATGTTTATGGAAAACTGATTGAAAAACTTCCCCAAGGGCTCACTATCTTCCATGGTGCCATCTTGAGATGTGCACTCCTTGTTTTTGGGTACCATAGGTGCTGAGGTGGCATGGCTTGTGGCGCTGAGGTCACTGCCATGTCACATGGGATATTCCTACTTAGCTTGGCTGACTGGGTATTGAACCCAGGACCTCTCAAAAAGAGGTGCCCCAGCCCCCTAGGGTGCATACCACTAGGATAGCTAAGAATTCATGAGAAAACATAGATAAATTCATAGGCTCTGCCTTCAGTATATCAGTGCCTCAGTCACCCAGGAAAAGATGTTTTAGTGCATATAGCTTGGGGATTAAGGGGTCCACACTACATCCTGATTAGGTGTTTGGTTCCATAGGTCAAAGTGTGTTATCACCCATTTTGGTTAGGCCAATACTAAGATAAAAATGCAAGAGTGCTTAGAGCACCTCTAATACAACTAAAGTATACCCTAAAGCATTGGAAAAGCACTTTTTCTTACTCCTCCCTTGTGCTGTGGTGGCCACCACTGTCGCAGTTTCAGGAAAAAGGGATTTTTTCTTGGCCTTTCCTTGGTTTCCACACCTACTTTAAAATACCTATAGCTTCCCTAACACTGGAACAGAGCGCTTTACCATGGCCAGCGACTCTTGCTGCATTGTTAATGAAAATTTCCAACAGAAAGGTCAGCGCCCTTGGCGCTGCAGGGGTTCCTGTGGCTTGGTGGGGTTAGAATGGGGCATGCCAAGACCATATGCATTTGCATCCCTCCCTCCAAGCTGCAGCGTAACACAACCCAACGCCAGACCCTCATAGGACGCTCGACCCAAGTCTCATGGAACCTGATGGAGACACCTGTCATGGTATTGGGGCGAGGGTGCGCTGATTTAATTCGAATTGCCCCTTGGAGGGGTCTTGGTTCTGGTTCAGTCTCCTGCTGCTGCTTTTCGGCCCGAACAGCGGCCTACTCAGCGAGGCTTTGCGAGGATATCTGTACAACAGAGGAATGGGAGGATGAGGGACGAATGCACGCAAACGTGAAGCGACAACACCTGAATCCGTCAAATGACGGCCTAGAATTTTTCTGAAAGCACGTACCTGAACAGAATCCCATTGTGCATCAGATGCACATTTTTATAGAATTTGTAGTCATCTCTTGGTTTTTTAAATCAAGAAATTCCCACGCAGAAAAAGGCGGCGCGCAGGAGCGGGTCTTAGCGAAGCGCCGGAAAAAAAAGAATTAATAAGATTATAAACGTATGTTACGCAGAATGACGAAAATGACGAAACACACATAAATGAATAAACGTAAAGATTCCACCCACACTGCCAGAAAGAATTCAAGATTCAAGAGTTCGAAAATCAACAGAAGGACTTCAATGAATCAGGTATAAACCACAGGTGTGCTCGTCTCGTATGCAGCATGCACATTGCTCGTCTCGTGTCTCCGTGAACGTGCCTTGTAGCAGCGTTAACAAACGATAGAGGGATAGATTAGAAGATTGCAGATGATTAGAGGTAAGTTCAGGGTGATTAGACATACACACATATGCATAGCGTTGTGTCTCCCTTGTGTTTCGCTTTTCCCTCACCTTTCTTCACTCTCCAGCGGTAGGTATCGTAGGTAAGCCCAGGTGGGGCCACCCCCTGGTGGAGTTCGTGATTGTGGGTAAGATTGTTAGGAAAAGGAAGAGATTGGACAAGGTTGTTACAAAACTTGTGCATGCTCGTGCATTCACACACGCATTAAAGGGTAGGCCACGCATGGTGCGCTCGGTACAACCCTTGTTTAGGTTCCTTAGGGGCTCCACCCCACGTTCTATAAGAGAACAAATGGAGTTCTTTCAGCTTGCTTGCTTGTACTGAGGTTTGAGGACAGTGTATTATAGGGCTACCTGAGAAGCGTATAATACGTGGAGGTAGTCTTGGTTCCTCAGCTGCAAACCTCAGTCATTTGCCTTTGCTTTACAGGTGGGAAGGTCAAGTTGAATTGGTGCAGTCTCAAGCCGTGCTAAACTATGCGGCGCTGATCACACAAACAAAAAATTGCGGCTCAGCCAGGAGTGGCAAGCGCAGTCCGACATCCTCAGCATTCACGCTGTGCACGCCAAAAGAGCACTCCTTCCCTCCAAGCCCTAGCAGGGAAACGCGTTGTGGCGTCCCTGTTAGGCCACAGACGCTTAGTAGCTCTGTGTTTTCTTGCGATCTCACAGGTGAGCCGCTAGGGCTCGTGACTTCTCCTTCAACGCCACCCAGTAGAGCGTGCGTGTAGGAGAGGTAGTCCTGAGTGGGGGCTTGAGCCAGTTGCAGAACTGCTCTCCCACCAGGATGGTGCCACTGTAGGGTGTGTAGGACCTGTAGTGAGTGCGTCACTGTCCCACCCTTTTCCTGCAATTTTAGCGGGGTTGGTGGGCAATGGCAGCGGTTAACCTAGATTTTGGCCATCGTAGCAAATCGGCGTTTTCAAGCCTTCATAGCTTTTCGTCACCCCTCCCTGTAGTAGGCAGATAGGTAGGGAAAACAATACCTGGATTAGTACGCTGGGTATTCCCCAAAGGTTATGCGCCAGCACAGAAATTGGGCGCTTAGGGGAGGAGAGACCCGGGGCGTACCCCGTGGCACCGGTAAGACATCCTACGGGTTTAGCAAGCGTGCAGACTTGGGTATAATTAGGAAACCATTTCTGCGGCTTGCTCTCAGGACCTTAGGAGTAGCACACTCACACATACACTTAGGCACGTAAGGGTAAGGTTCAGTCCCTAGCTTTAGTCTTGGAGGCAAGCGTCTCAGCGAGCCTCAGCAACTCACCAGGGTTGTTCTGGGACAAGTAGTCTACCAGAACTGAGTTTAGACGTCGCTCAGGTAGAACAAATGCAGAGAAGGGCTCCCAGGTGGCCTCTTCAACTCCAAACCCTTCCCAGAGGGTGAGGAAGCGCAAACCCTGGCGATAGCGGTGGCGTAGGGCAGACTTCACCAGGTAGAAGCCCTCCTTAGCCATCTCCTCGGCGTTCATGTCGGGGAGTTTCCCTTCCACTTCCATAGGGCTGGCAGCCCCTTGTAGCTCTAGGATGGCGATTTCCTGGTTGTTCAGCTCCCACTCCCCCCCACAGAGGTCTTCAGGATCATAGTAGCGCTTCAGGTGTTGAGCAGCGCACACCAGGCCCCCCCCTAGACGGGGAGAACACCGCACTGTTTTACGTTGTCCATCCACAGATAGAATCTTGTAGGGTCCGAAGTATGGGTCATCGCTGGTAGAGCGTGGCCAGGCGGGTAGTGGGCTGTGGTGCACCAGCACCCAGTCCCCTTCTTGGTAGGTGGCAGGTACTCGGTGCTTGTTCTTCTTGTTCCACTGACGCTCCCTCACTCTCTGGAGCATAGCCTTGGACTTGTCCACCTTCGCTTGTTGCTCTTGGACCCACTCACCCACAGAAGAGTGAGTGTCTTCTGGAAAGGGAGCATGTAGGAACCACGCCGGGTGCCCTAGGAATAGCTCATGGGGCGAATAGCCAGTCGCCGAACTCTCTTCGGAGTTCATCATCAAGGATATGACGGGGAGTAGTCTCACCCAGTCTCTGGTGCGCTCAGTTTTGCACCATATCCTTACATTCTCCTTGAGGACACGAATCTGTCGCTCACATAGGGGGTTGCTCGTGTGAGAGTAAGGGATCCCCGTAGACACCTGGACATTGAGGGACCTCAGGACCCTCTTGTACCAGCCGGTATCTGAGCGCACTTGTACGTCCTCATCGGAGTTGATCTCTTTGGGCGCCCCATAGACACAAAACCACCCCTCCAGGAGTATCTTGATAGTCTCCTCCCCGGTAATGTGCTTAGTACATGGGAACACCCTGGTAAACCTGGTCAACCCACAGAATACCACAAGGGCGAAGTCATAGCCCCCGGACTTCGGCATCTCCGTGTAGTCCACGTAGAGAAGACTGTTAGCACAGTGAGGGATGGGCAGGGTCAAGTAGAGACCTCTGTCCCTGATATCCCCCGGTTTGCAGGACCTACACAGGCACTTGTCCACAACAGGCTGGAGGGTCTTCCGCAGTTCGTCATCAGTCCACGTAGTGCCGAACCACTGCTTGAATAGCCTCAGGGTACGGTCAGCACCCACATGACCGCTGGACTCATGGGTCCACTTCAGCAGCGCTGCAACTCTGTCACTGGGTACCACGATGCGGTCCTCGTGCCAGAGGTAGCTCTTGTCCCTCTTCCACTGTTCTTGGTTGACCGGGAGGGGTTCAAGGCGTTTCTCCAGGCGCTTGTAGATATCCCCAAACTCCTTCAGGTACTCTGCTTGTTGGAGTCCATCTAGGGGGCGTAGCATAGCCATGTTGAGGTCCAAGTGCACGTCCATACGGCTGAACGCCTCCTTAGCCAGCGCTTCAGACCGGGCACCAATCAGGGCGTCGAAGTTGTGGCGGCTGATGTAGTCTGCACACTCGTTCTTCACTCCCTGGATATGGTGTACCGTCAGCCGTAGTTGGCTGAGGTAGGTCCACCAGCGCCGTACCTTGGCCTTCTCAGGTGGGGGGCCCGTCTGGAAGGTGCGGACCGGCTCTTGGTCGCACAGCCAGACCACAGGGTTACTCCCCAACAGTCGTGCCTGAGAGGATAGCACCAGCATAGCCGCGAGCAATTCCTGCTCATAGGTGGAGTAGTTCCCCCTGGCCTGGTTCCATTTCCAGTTCCAGTGGCCCAGGGGTACTAGGACCCACTTGTCGTCAGGGTAGCTGTGCTTGAGAGATCCATCTCGGTTGAGACCTTCAGTCCCCCATTGGGAAATAGCCAAGTCGAACTGCTCCTTCTCTAGTGCTTGCCATTGGAACAACGTTCCACCACCGCCCACATTGCTGGCGTCAGTCATCAGAATAATCTCCCCTTGTGCTCTAGGCACGCCCAAGCACTTAGCGTTGGCCACCTTGTCTTTGAGCTCGTCAAACGCTTGTTGCTCTTGTGGGCCCCAGCACCAAGTAGTACTCTTCCTGATCAGGTCCGTCAGAATGGCCCTGGTGTAGGTGACGTTTTTGATATGGCGGCGATAGAAGTTGCACGCCCCAACGAAACTGCGTACATCATGGAGTCCTTTCTTGGGGTCTTCCTGTCGTACCTTAGCGTCCATCAGGGGTTTGGCCTTAGAGGCCGCTGGGGTCCACCACCCATAGCCAACGTCAAACCCCAGGTACTGCATGGTCTCCTGCATGAACTCACGCTTCTCCAGCTTTAGTCGTGTGTGGTTCTCCTGGCAGACCGCAAAGAACTCACCCAAGAGGATTAGGTGATCCTCCTGGGTATTGGTCCCGAGGCATACATCGTCGATGTGCGCCTCCATCTGGGCCCCACGGGATATGAGTTCTTGCACCTTGGGTCTTCGTCGTAGGATGGACAAGATCTTGTTCATCAGCTCTTGGAATAGAGCGGGTGCGTTGGCCACGCCAAACGGCATGACCTTCCACTCGAACACCCTCCCCTGAGGGGTGATGAAGGCTAGTAGCTCCTGAGCGTTGGGCGTCAGGTCCACCTGCCAGAATCCGCTCCTCTTGTCCATCTTGGTCTTGTAGCGACAGGAGGCCGTCTTCTCAAGGGTAGACTCCATATTGGGAATGGACCCTGAGTGGTTCAGCGTTTTCTTGTTCAGCTCTCCGTAGTCCACGACCAGCCGTTTGGCTGTAGACCCAGGTTTAGCCACCAGGAAACAGGGGCTGCAGTGTTGGAGGTAGTCGCCGTCCTTGTACTCCAGGACTAGGCCCGCGTCGATACATTCTTGTATCTGTCGCTCAATCTGGTCGGCCTGCTCTTTAGGAGCGGGATAGGGTCTCCTCCGGATCTTGTGACCCACGAACTCGGGTTTCAGATTGAGGTCCATCTGTATCAGGTTGTCACATGAGGCTGGGGGTGGTAGTTCCCTGAACACCTCAGGATAGGTCCTTATAAGCTTCTGCACCCGCGGGTCCAATAGCTTGATCTTGTCCTCCATGTCCTCGTCAGAGTGTAAGTTGCTTGCCCCCTGAGTAATAGACGCCGGGAGGTGATCCTCCACCGACTCTTCGCCCTTGATAGTATCCTTCAACCCTTGGTAGGCATATAGTAGGTCACCTTCAACCATCTCCGGTGGACGATGGCAACATAGGCACGCTTGAGGGGGTTCACATACACATTCCTCTGAGAGGCCGTCCTCCTCTGGGGTCCTCACTGAAGCCGGTTCGGACCCCCGTGGCCATCTTGGGGTCACTTGGGGTATGTATCTATGTGCCGGCAAGCCGCCATTGGCTGATATCATACTCTCCCATCCACCTGATTTAACCCGATGTGATAGTGTGATAGGTTTGGCCATTCCGGCTATGAGCGGCCATATTCAGAACCGAGGCACCGCCAGCGGAGATTTATATATCGGAATATCAGGAATCAACAGGGTTTTATTATCATAATGTTTCCGTAATTTTTCAGCCTTTCGTTCTGATGGTCAATGTATCGGCGACTGTCAGTTGGCTCGCGATTTTGCGTTAACCAATTGGTTAACTGTTATTTCCAGATATTTTGGCGGAAACGTTTCTGAAGGGTCAGATTTCATCTGTAAAGGGTTCGTTGCTTCCGCAATTTTCTAAATAAGCACTCGAAGTTTTAATCAGAATTTTTCGTGATGTCGAAATCGGATTTTCGACTTCGACATCGCCGCACTTGGTTTTGACTTCTTCGAGTGGTCGTACGCATTCCCCTATGCCCGAATCAGGTTTCCCTTATACTTGCCACCCATTTGACTTGGAGATATAAGGGAAACAAAAGCGAATCGTGGGACCACTTTGAAGAGCCATATCTACGCGCGAGTGTGAGAAAAGAGAATAAGGAAGGGTGGGTTGGAACTGCCTTGGTCTCAACTTAATTTAGGAAGCATCAAACGCCTTTGGTGCGCACACATGCCCGGTGTAGCAAGGGAAAAGGGTCAAGAGGGTATAAAGTGATATATAACTCTTGGACCGTGCAACCGAATATTTTAATGCGACTTTCGAGTGTGTCGCATGAGTGTTGGGGTTGCATAGCAACTTTCCTTGGGTTCCTACGTATTTTTAACGTGAAGTTATGTCAATGGAGGGACATGGCATATCATGGTGGGAGCCACATTTTGAGGGTATTTGTTATATGCATGGTATATGTTTGATATGCTCACGCCCATGTTATATATCTTCGTGTGGCCGAAGAGATGGGGAGCCATACGTGACAAGGGCTTTGCCCATGTCCCAATTGTGGAATTCAAAGCGCTAGACCAAGTCTACCGCGTATGTATTGCTCATGGTATGTTTGACAAAGAGATCCATGGGTGCACTCCCATTTTCATGGGGCATGTAGATATTAGTGGCGAAGGTATCTCCATGCGCCCGATTGGGGATCCAAGTGGCGGAATGGTTCGCAAATGGTTCCAATCATTTGTGTATTGAACCATGAGCGGATATCATGGGTGAGCATAGAGATATACTATCATGACAACTTTGTATTTGGTCATATTTTCATGTTTTTGACCTCAATTTTTGCTCATTTTTGCGTTTTGTGTACTCACCTGGTCAGCTAACAGCAAGAAGCCTATGGAGAGTCGAACCATGGTATGTTGTTCATATGTTGGCATGTGCTTTGGAGTTGAACACCACCATATGCCGGATCATGTACTCCATTTGGCTTGGCGCATGAAGGATTTCAAGAATTGGTCTCAAGATCATGGGCTGACTTGGGCAGTGCGTGGCGCCCATATCCGAAAGGGTTTCGAGGGTAAAATGGGGATGTACATGGGCATTGGCCTTTGGTCTCTATCCTCCATGAATAGTAGACTTCGATTCCATGCATGCTTGGAGCCTTTGGATAAGTAGTAACTTCAATTTTGAGCATATATGTGATATATGGCCAATATGGTGTGAATTGGCAGTTTTTTGACATGTTATGAGTTCAAACTCATAGGTCATTTCTCTAAGCCCATTCGACTCCAAGTCCAGCCAAGGTTATGTCAGGGTAGGGCATGGTCCTGAGTGCCACTCTAGGCCATGACATGCCACCTTCCCTATTGGGCTAGGACTTAGAGGCTTGGGAGTGAACACATTTTTGGGGTTTATGTAGTGACTTATGACACATGGCATTCAGCCATCTCATTTGACCTGGTTCAGGGCAATATGTTGGTGAGTCAAGGGAAGGTCTTGAGTCCAGGGAATGAGGGGTATATGGCTGTGAGTGTGTATGTTTACCTCTTTCCCCAACTTTGCTTTATTTGTGTTCATATGCCAATTTCAGGGCTTTCTTCCTTGGTGCAATTCTTGTACATGCCCGCCACCGTGGGAATACCGGTGTGCTGAACGAAAGCCCGCAGCCTGATTTGGATTGTGAATTGGGTTATTGCTGTACTTGTGGGATCTGGTTGCCATTCAGGGTTGAAGGAGGATTTTATTTTCTATATTTTTGGATTTGGACCCTGGAAATTGAGGAATGCAATCGTTGATCCGGAGTAAATCAGCAGGGGTTACTGGCGGAAGGGGCACAGCGGGGGCCGGTCCTGGTAGGGACCTTCTTTATGGTAGCAGAGGCTTACCTGCTGCCCCTACCAACCGCCGACCCGGGGACTTGGGCCCTTATGAGCCCTGCCCAAGTACGCCCCAGGTGCGTATTGTGGACTCGGTGGAGACCACGCCGGAGATTGGAGCCATAGAAGGACCGAGACGTTCAAGAGCATGGCGAACTCCGGAAGTTGAAGCCCGAAGAGAAGAACGACACTCGGGAAGAGGAGGACGTGACATGGAGGACCTGGTCTCCATGTGTGAGCGTCGCTGCCGAAAGGCATGCAACCTCCGCTCCGCCGCGGAGGACTCTGATGAGGCCTGCCATTCAGGCAGCAGTGGAGGACGGGCCCGGCGCTACCGGAAGCGCGGGTCACCCAAGTCCGCGGCAAGGGACGCCAGGGCTATGGACACGGACCCCAGCCCGGTCAGGCTGTGGGAATCCGAGGGGCACTCCGAGGGCTATCAAACAGCCCACGAGCCACCTTCGGAGCCGGAGATGTCCGCGCCGATCGCCAGGGCGCATACGGCCCCCAAGCCCGCCCTGCAGCACGACGCCGAGGGCTTGGAGAGGCCAGCCAGGGCCCGGACGGCACCTGTGCCCCGGCACACGGGCCCAGAGACGGACGCCATAGGCGATACGCCTATGGGCGATGAGTCTGAGGTGCCGGGAACCGCGGGATGCACTGAATCCGGCGGAAAGCACGCCGCGTGCCACTGCGAGCACGTGTCCTTCCTCATGGGCAAGTACCCGAAGATGGGGATGGACGCCATCGTGAATCATCTTGACCGCCTGGACAACGCCAAGGATGCTCTAGAGGAGGACGTCGCGGGGATTCTGGATGACCAGTCGGCCGCGGAGAACCACATGGAGGAGCTGCGAGCGGATCAGGCCCGGTACCGGGAGAATCTGGAGCTGGCCCTGCAGAAGCAGCAGCAAGTGGTGGACAGCCTCCTCCACTTAGTGGAGGACATGTCGGGACGCCTGAGAAGGCTAGAGGAGCGACAGCCCCTCGCCTCGGGTCCGGAGCTCCCGGCAAAGCCGGCCGCGGTAGAGCTGGTGGAGCGGGTTAAGACCCTCAGGAGCGCCATGGAGAAACCCATGGGCAGCCCTGCAGAGGCACCCTACGCGCCTCCGCGTGTTGACCCGGGTGCGCTGCCGTTTGTTCCCCTGTTCAGCGAGTCAACAATGCTCGGGGAACACACGGCACCGGCTGGGTCCAGGCGGGAAGGGCACGTGGCCACGGACCCGAGGAGCCTGACAGTGCAGATGTCCCATGCCGCCCAGGATGTACCGCTCACGACGAATATGGCAGTCTATGCGGAAGAGAAGATCCAGATCCAGAACCAGACCATGCAGGGGCGAACCATGGGAAGCGCCGACGGACATGGTCGAGGCCATCCAAGCGGAAACCTGTGGGCGAAGGACCCCAATACGGGGATATGGACGGCCGATGGAGCAAGTCCTTCCCGCATTCCAAACCCCATGGGTTCAGGCCCGACTGGACCGCACTCCATGGAGGAGAGGGATGTACGGGGAGTGTACTCACATCCCCCGGCCACAGGTGGTATCCGTCTCGGTGGAGTGGTGGCTGGAGACGTCGGAGACGCCATCAGGATCGACGACCTCAGGGGAATCAAAATCCCCTATTACGACGGGAACCCGTCCAACCTGGATGACTTCATCCTGGACTGGGAGGACTTCGCCGAGGAGGTCGTCGGCGAGATGCGGGGAGCGCCGCGGGACAAGTGGGTATGCCGGACATTCCCACACCGCTTGGCGCAGGACCTGAAGGAGGAGCTGCGGGATCAGATCCGGGAAGGATTGATCCGGACGGAGCAGGCCTGCCTCCAGTGGCTGGAGGATGAGGAGCGGGTGGACGCTCCAAACCAGAAGCTGGAGGACCTGTGGTCCATTCCACTGCCGCTGGACCGCGGTGAGTTGCGGGTCCGGGAGTGGAACCGGTATCTGCGGAAGTACCGCAGATGCCTCAAGTTGGTGGAAGACTGGAACGAGGCCAGTGAAATCCGCCACTTGCTGAAGGACGTCCTCCCCGGCAGCTGGAAGAGGAGAGTGGAGGACGAGGAGAAGAAGCGCGCCAAGAGACGGGTGGCGGTGAGGATTATGGCGGCGGAGGATACCCACGCGGGTATCATGGAGTTCTTCAGGAGGAACCTGGGCGAACCCGACCGGATGTTGGGCCTGAAGAACGCCGTGTACGTGGAGGTATTCGGGGACTCCATGGGGCAAAGGTTGCTGCGCCTCAACAACGTGGAGTGGAGGCGCGGGGAGCCGCTGAAGATGCAAGTCATCTTCGCTCGCATGAGCCTGGACGAGATCGTGAAGTACATCACGGTGGAGTTGAAGCTCAATGCGAAGAACGAGGCCCACGTGCAGGATCGGCATGGTCATGGACAACGAGGCCACCGAGAAGACCGCCATCATCGGGAGATCCAGGAGGACACGGCCAACTCCGCGGAGGATGGTAGTGGAAGTGGCCAAGACCACTGGTCCCGGGAGGGTCACGAGGAGGCCCATTTCTTTGCGTTTGTGGCGCACAACGTGAAGAACAATGGGCAGGATCGGTCCAGATGGAGCCAGGTGGGACCCAAGAAGGGCAAAGAGCCAAGGAGGATCGGGATCCCACCGCTCTCGTTCCGAGAGTACAGGTCTCAGCACGACGGGTGCTGGGTCTGTTATGGCAAGGGAAACAACCATGCACACGACCACCGTCAGTGCAAGGTGTATGAGGCGGACAAGAAGGCCTAGTTCGCCGCTCACCCCGAGAAGAAGCCCAAGGAACAGCGGATTTCCGACTGGAAGGCGAAGGGCGGAGACGGGGGCAAAGGCCAAGGCAAAGGCCAAGGAAAAGGCGGAGGAAGAGGCTATGGTGGTGGACCTGGCCAAGACCGACGAGTGAGGTCGATCGAGGAAGTTGCTGAGGACATGTTGAGGACGTTGGAGGAACTCAAAGCCCAGCAGCGTGGTGGACAAAGTCCTGGCGGATCGCAGCCGGAAGGGGCTGCGGGAAGCCAAGTCTAGAGGAGCCCCCACGGGAGTGGGACCTCGGAGGTCTCTCCTCCGAAAATCAGTGGAATCCCAGAGACAGCGAAGGCGCATCGGGTGCCGAAGAAGGCTCCGGAAGAGCCAAAACCACTGAGTTTCGCCACTCCCAACCCCTGGAGCGCCCTGCCAAGGGAAGTACATGTGGGTACGGGACATGGCAAGAAGGAAGGAGCGACCACGGAGAGCCCCGTGGACGGGCAGGACCAACCCAAGATCTACACCATCCGCGACCATACCCTTGAAGTCCTGATGCACCCGGACGTGCTAGAGTTGCATGCCGTGAGAGTCGTCCATACACCGTATGGCGACGAGCGGCAGTTGCACTTGAAAGTGCGAGTACGGTGCGGACGAGAGGAGAAGGTGGTGGATGTGTTGGTGGATACGGGTGCCCAGGTGAGCCTGGTCCGGAGAGGGTTGTTCAAGGAGGAATTCCTGCAGCCCAGCCGGAGACCGGTCCGCCTGAAGGTCGCCAATGGAGAGATCATGGGTGGGGGCACACATGAGGCCACCATCAGTATGGAATTCTGGGAGCATGAGCGCTTGAACCGCCCTGATCAGGCGAAGAGAAGCACTCTATCCGGGAACTTCTATGTGGCCGACATTACTGATTGGGATATGATCATGGGGTACGACTTCATGGTGGCCAACGCCATTGGAGCCCTTCCCCATCGTGCAACGCTGGTCCGGGAGGACGATGAATGCCTCACATGGCTGTCTACGGATTATGCGTGCGAGTTATCCCAATGGAACGCTGAGGAAGAGGATCGGATCGTCCGAGCGGTGCAAGCTGTGGGTGCCAAGTCCAGAGGAGACCGTGGAGTTCAGCTCACGGAGTATGGAATGGCGCCGCAAGTGTACACCAGGATGATTCAGACGCTGGGAGCCGAAGCGCCCGAGACGGACGTCTTCGCTTCCTGGGATGCCCCACTTCTGCGGAAGTGTAGGAGGCATTGGCATCGAGGAGACTCAGCCTGGCACAGGCATTGGGGTTTGAAGGAGTGGGGACCCATGTATTGGCATGGCTCCCTGGACACTACCAGACGTACGGTGGAGAAGATCATCGCGGATAGGGCGAAGGGGATCCTGGTCATAACCGGCATAGGATCCACCCCATGTCCGCTGGAGGGTCTCAAGTCGACGCTGGACTCCATCACCCTGAACGAGATGTCATTTGGGCCAGAGGAGGAGTTGTTCATCGACGCCAAGGGTGTATCAATGCCCTCCCCGGGTCAAGCGTGGGGTACCAAGGCTTTCCTGGTAGATGGGGCGCAAGCCCAGCCCACGGGTGATGAAGCATTCATCCGTAGGGTGGAGGCGGTGCCCATGAAGGTCATGTTTGAGCCCAAAGAGGGGACGGATCAGCCTATTGATGGCATTGACGTCCTGTCCCACGCCGAAATCGACGACGTCGTCAACTACATGCGAATGGGGATGCATGATCGTGTGGCAGCCAAGAAGAGGCGGGCCATGGTCACATCTCCGCATTGGTGGGATGACAAGATGTTGGTCACCGGCAAGTACGAGAAGGATGAGTTCGTGGCGAGGGTCATGGATCACATCGCGGACCAATACGATGGTCCGGTTGGGTCGGACCCACCAACGTGGGGTTTTCCAAGAGTGGGAACCGGTAGCGACGAGCACCAGCCCGAGGCCGCAAATTTTCGAAGATTATCGGTGGGAATCGCGACCCACGACGATGAAGACGGCATATCGGACGAGGAGAAGTCGGACTCGGACCCAGAAGAGGCCTATACCGCAGTGCGGTCGGTTGTGTCTATACCGAAGCAAGCGGCTGAAGAGGCCCAGGAGAATCCGAAGGTCGCCGAGCTGAAGGAGAGGCTGATCAAGGCCTATCCGCGGCTATTCAGTGGCGTCGCCAACAAGAACCCTCCAGATCGCGGGAGGTTTGGTACAGCAAAAATCAAGCTGAAGCCGAACCCGAAGATCTATCGTCATCGGGAGTACCAACTTCAGGGCGATCGGGCCGAGGCCATGAAGAAGCTGTTGGCCGAGTTCATTGAGCGGGGATGGATCGAACCCTCCGACAGTGAGTGGGCCAGCCCAGCCTTCATCGTGCCCAGAAAGGAGAAGGGCGAGTGGAGGTTGGTGGTTGATTACAGAGGTTTGAACGAGCAGACCGAGCACGACTCGTACCCGCTTCCCCTGATCGACTCCATCCTCCAAAAACAGCAGAAAAAGCGGATCTTCACAGTGTTGGACCTCAAACACGGTTATCACCAGATGCCGCTGCACCCGGACTCCAGGCCCTGCACAGCGATGTCGACGCCGCTGGGGCCCATGCAGTGGAAAGCCGTGCCTATGGGCGCCAAGAATGGCAACGCCGCTTTCCAGCGCATGATGGAGGACCTACTCGGTCCTGTCCGGGATTGTGCCGATCCCTTCGTGGATGACATCATCATCGGGTCCGGCACGGAGAACATGACTGAGGACGAGCTCATCGACGCGCATGAGAAGGATCTGCGCCGAGTGCTCAGCGAGTTGGACAAGCACAACATGGTGTGCAAGCCCACCAAAGCCTCACTATTCGTGAAGGAAGTGGAATTCGCGGGTCACGTGGTTGGTCACGGGCAACGCCGTCCCATGCCTGGGAAGCTGGCGTCCCTGCACCACTGGGAGAAGCCCCAGACCATCAGCGAACTCCGGTCCTTCATGGGGTTCTGCAATTACTATTCGGGCTATGTCCGGATGTATGCAGAACTCTCGGGGCCGCTGCACAAGATGCTGCAAGTGGGCAAGTTCGATGGCCGGAAGGGGAGCAAGAAGAAGCTTGCCTGGACCCCTGAGGCTGAGGATGCGTTCAACAGCCTGAAGGAGCGACTCCTGGGGCAGTTGGGGCTGTTCTTGGTGGACCCCGACAAGGGATTCGTGCTACGGACAGACGCCTCGGACTATGCCGTGGGGGCAGTCCTGGAGCAAGTCCGGGAAGACGGGACTCATGTTCCCGTGGCGTTTTGGAGCAGGATCCTTGCCGAAGGCCAACGCCGAACATGGACCGCGAGGGAGAAGGAGACATACGGCATTGTATGTGCGCTCAGGAAGTGGTCTGGCCACATCAGACTGCAGCCGGTAGTGGTTTGCACGGACCACCAGTCCCTACAGAGCTGGCACAAGGAGCATGTCGACACCCCCTCAGGACCAGCGGCTAGGAGGGCCCGATGGCACGAGACGTTCGCCAAGTTCGACCTCAGCGTCGTGTACGTCCCGGGGAAGGACAACACTGTGGCAGATTGCCTCAGTCGCTGGGCCTACCCCGCGGGCAAGGCGTGGATGGACATATCCAGCCATGGCGACGCCGAGGAGACCGAGGAGGCCAAGCGCATCATCGAGATGGAGAAGGTCATGGAGCAAGAGGGGGTCAAGTGTTTTGTGGTGATGGCGAACCGTACAGACCTGGCCAAGTTCCGAGGCGCCCGCGTCCAAGCTATTCGAGAGGAAACCCTCGAGCAATGGATGGTGGCCCCTGTAGAGCTAGTCAGGTCGGTGCTCACAGAGGACTGGTCGGATGACTACGCTGCATCCGAGCACTGGAGCAAGTACTGGAATGCTGTGAGCGCCCCGTCGGACGATGAATGGCCCGAGGGCTTGACCGAGGATGGCGACAAGTTGTTCCTCAAGGACAAGCTGTTGGTGCCTGAAAACCGAGTGGATGAGCTCATTGACCATTGGCACAACGCCCAGCTCATGCACCCTGGCCGAGACAAGATGCAGCAGGACCTGGAGTGGCGTTTCAAGTTCCCTCCGGGGTACTACGCCATCCTGGATAGGTACTGCAGCGACTGTGCCGTGTGTCGGGCCACGAAGAGCCCCAACCACTCCACAGCGGGCAACCCGGTGTACACGGCTATACCGGAGGCCCCTATGCGGTCCGCGGCCATGGATGTAGTCGCCATGCCTGAGGTCACCGTGGAAGGAGAGACCTATGACTGTGTCATCCTGGCGGTGGATAGGCACAGTGGGTATATCGTGGCGGTCCCTGGCAAGAAGTCCAAGAAGAAGGACAAGAAGGACAAGCATGGAGTGGGGCTGCAGGCCAAGACCGTCGCTAATGCCATGATCAGGCATTGGCTGACGATTTTCGATATCCCAGCTGTCATCTGCAGCGATCGGGGCAGTCAATTCGTGGGGACGTGGTTCAAGACGATGTGCAAGCACATGGGGATTCGGCACGCCAAGACCGTGGCATACCACAGCCGGTCGAATGGCCGTGCTGAAGTGGCCAGGCGGCAGATGTTCGAGAAGTTCCGCCAGCTGCACATTGACGAACCGGGCCGGAACTGGTATAACTCGCTGTGGAGAGTGCTCCAGGCGTATCACGACCTTCCGGGACCCACTGGACTGTCGCCCCATCGCATCCTGTTCCTACGGGATCGAGTGTCACGCACTCTCCCGTGGATGAACCATGGCAAAGTGGCCCGGGATGCGAATGCCATGATGGCTGAGGCGGACGACACGGCGGCCAAGGTGTGCAAGTCACTTCAGGACGAGCATGACAAGAGGGCCAAGTACTTCAAGCAGGGAAAGGTCCAGAAGTATGCTCTCCAAGACACCGTGTGGGTGGAGCGGCACCACAAGGATGTCCTGTCCAGGCATCGGCAGGCGTCCTGGTATGTGCCGGGGGTAATCGTGAGGAAGGTCGGGCAGGATGTGTATGCGGTTCGTGTGGGGGATAACAAGATCCTGGACCGCGACCACACCCAGCTTCGTCCCCGAGCACCAGACCCCAGCGGACGTCCCGTCACCTTCGAGTTCACGGCCGGCGATGTGGACTCGGACGATGAGGGTGAGGACGACGATTTCACCGCGGAGAAGATCCTGGCGGACAAGCCGGACCCGGGGACGCCTGGGGGGAGGCTTTATAAAGTCCGATGGAAAGGATTCGCCGCATCCAGAGACTCGTGGGAACCTCCGAGCAGTTTTGTGCCGAGGTACACCACGGTCTGGATGGACTACCTAAAGAAAAAGGGTATTTCTTTGGATGTCAAGGACGTATTGGTCCATTTGGTTGCTGCTGTAGCACCGTAATGGATCCCCCCTTGGCATTTTGTTTGTTTCTGTGATTGGGGAGACAAGTGAGGGCATTCATCCGGGGATTTTTCGGCCTTGATTGGCCATATACCCCCTTCACTCGATCTCCACATATATATTGCATTGTGGTATACTTATTTAGGTCGACCGACGACGTTTTTCTATCTTTGATCCCCTTGGTCCATGTTGTAGATCAAGAGGAGACCGGATATGGCGTAGGGCGCTGATTATCAGTGTCCTCACCCCTCCCTTGGGGCATGGGGGACGCCTACGACGTGTGTGGGGCCTCCATGTGTCCTTAGGACATGGAGGGGGGGGTTGGAGCCCATTGGGGTCCTTCCGTCCTCTCTTCATTGGTTTCCGAGCGGATACAACGCTCTGAGAAGGGGGGTGAAGCCGGTTCGGACCCCCGTGGCCATCTTGGGGTCACTTGGGGTATGTATCTATGTGCCGGCAAGCCGCCATTGGCTGATATCATACTCTCCCATCCACCTGATTTAACCCGATGTGATAGTGTGATAGGTTTGGCCATTCCGGCTATGAGCGGCCATATTCAGAACCGAGGCACCGCCAGCGGAGATTTATATATCGGAATATCAGGAATCAACAGGGTTTTATTATCATAATGTTTCCGTAATTTTTCAGCCTTTCGTTCTGATGGTCAATGTATCGGCGACTGTCAGTTGGCTCGCGATTTTGCGTTAACCGATTGGTTAACTGTTATTTCCAGATATTTTGGCGGAAACGTTTCTGAAGGGTCAGATTTCATCTGTAAAGGGTTCGTTGCTTCCGCAATTTTCTAAATAAGCACTCGAAGTTTTAATCAGAATTTTTCGTGATGTCGAAATCGGATTTTCAACTTCGACATCGCCGCACTTGGTTTTGACTTCTTCGAGTGGTCGTACGCATTTCCCTATGCCCGAATCAGGTTTCCCTTATACTTGCCACCCATTTGACTTGGAGATATAAGGGAAACAAAAGCGAATCGTGGGACCACTTTGAAGAGCCATATCTACGCGCGAGTGTGAGAAAAGAGAATAAGGAAGGCTGGGTTGGAACTGCCTTGGTCTCAACTTAATTTAGAAAGCATCAAACGCCTTTGGTGCGCACACATGCCCGGTGTAGCAAGGGAAAAGGGTCAAGAGGGTATAAAGTGATATATAACTCTTGGACCGTGCAACCGAATATTTTAATGCGACTTTCGAGTGTGCCGCATGAGTGTTGGGGTTGCATAGCAACTTTTCTTTGGGTTCCTACGTATTTTTAACGTGGAGTTATGTCAATGGAGGGACATGGCATATCATGGTGGGAGCCACATTTTGAGGGTATTTGTTATATGCATGGTATATGTTTGATATGCTCACGCCCATGTTATATATCTTCGTGTGGCCGAAGAGATGGGGAGCCATACGTGACAAGGGCTTTGCCCATGTCCCAATTGTGGAATTCAAAGCGCTAGACCAAGTCTACCGCGTATGTATTGCTCATGGTATGTTTGACAAAGAGATCCATGGGTGCACTCCCATTTTCATGGGGCATGTAGATATTAGTGGCGAAGGTATCTCCATGCGCCCGATTGGGGATCCAAGTGGCGGAATGGTTCGCAAATGGTTCCAATCATTTGTGTATTGAACCATGAGCGGATATCATGGGTGAGCATAGAGATATACTATCATGACAACTTTGTATTTGGTCATATTTTCATGTTTTTGACCTCAATTTCTGCTCATTTTTGCGTTTTGTGTACTCACCTGGTCAGCTAACAGCAAGAAGCCTATGGAGAGTCGAACCATGGTATGTTGTTCATATGTTGGCATGTGCTTTGGAGTTGAACACCACCATATGCCGGATCGTGTACTCCATTTGGCTTGGCGCATGAAGGATTTCAAGAATTGGTCTCAAGATCATGGGCTGACTTGGGCAGTGCGTGGCGCCCATATCCGAAAGGGTTTCGAGGGTAAAATGGGGATGTACATGGGCATTGGCCTTTGGTCTCTATCCTCCATGAATAGTAGACTTCGATTCCATGCAGGCTTGGAGCCTTCGGATAAGTAGTAACTTCAATTTTGAGCATATATGTGATATATGGCCAATATGGTGTGAATTGGCAGTTTTTTGACATGTTATGAGTTCAAACTCATAGGTCATTTCTCTAAGCCCATTCGACTCCAAGTCCAGCCAAGATTATGTCAGGGTAGGGCATGGTCCTGAGTGCCACTCTAGGCCATGACATGCCACCTTCCCTATTGGGCTAGGACTTAGAGGCTTGGGAGTGAACACATTTTTGGGGTTTATGTAGTGACTTATGACACATGGCATTCAGCCATCTCATTTGACCTGGTTCAGGGCAATATGTTGGTGAGTCAAGGGAAGGTCTTGAGTCCAGGGAATGAGGGGTATATGGCTGTGAGTGTGTATGTTTACCTCTTTCCCCAACTTTGCTTTATTTGTGTTCATATGCCAATTTCAGGGCTTTCTTCCTTGGTGCAATTCTTGTACATGCCCGCCACCGTGGGAATACCGGTGTGCTGAACGAAAGCCCGCAGCCTGATTTGGATTGTGAATTGGGTTATTGCTGTACTTGTGGGATCTGGTTGCCATTCAGGGTTGAAGGAGGATTTTATTTTCTATATTTTTGGATTTGGACCCTGGAAATTGAGGAATGCAATCGTTGATCCGGAGTAAATCAGCAGGGGTTACTGGCGGAAGGGGCACAGCGGGGGCCGGTCCTGGTAGGGACCTTCTTTATCACATGGGCACCCCACACGCTCTTCATGAGCTTAAGATCTACCTCCCTTTGCCAGGTGGTGATCTTCTGTTCGAGGTCCTCCTCTAATTGGGATAGATCTCCCATACGTCCTTGCTTCAGTGGCCATGAGCTGCGGGTAGGCTTAGCGTAGCATAGCATTTTTGCCACCGACCTCCTCTTGGAGTCCACGTACTCCCTTAGCCTGGATCGGGAGTCCAGCTCTCCGTCCACGGGGCCTTCCACCCTCATGGAGAGTAGGGGTTTCAGTGGGGCGACGTACTCGGCGTTCTCCACTTCCTCCACGCATGTCTGCACGAAGAAGGCGTCGTGCTCGGTTTCGTCATCTGAGTGGATAGAGCTGGGGAGCTCGGATAGTCCACACTCAGAGACTCCATCAGGAACAGGTACATGAGAGAGTTGGAGGCGTTGGTGTTAGTCACGACGTATTCATCCCCCCCGGGTATAGTCTCAATAGCATCTTGAGGTCGTAGTCGATCCTTCAAGTCACCCAAGGTGAGTCCATCGCTTTCTCGTTGTATAGCCTGGACCAGAGTCGAGTCCAGGTCCTCCCAGGGGATGGAGGTAAGACCTCCGTCCACCACGCTAAGCATACTCCCCCATCCGGGTTTCCCGATGGGCGTCTTACGCCCCAGAGGCACGTAGATGGCGTCATCAGGTAACCGGACAGAGGTGATAGTCAGCCTGTCCAGGAGGGTTCGCCAGTACTGGTTGCCCCCATGGGCTCCCCAGTCGGGGGAACACAGGACCATACGAGAACGTTCCAGGGCCACCTTGGTCAAGACCTTCCCCAGTTCACTGAACCTGGGGTTCCCCTGGGCCATCTCGAAAGAGGGCCAGTAAAATTTGTAGCTGCAGTTTTTCCCCTTGCTGCAGTAAAGGTCCAAAACATGTTGCTTGTCGCTGGCGAACAACTCCACACTCAGGTCTTCTCTAGAGTAACCCACCTCCTTCAGACCTTGGTCTAGGACTTCCCCCAATAGTTGATTGGAGGCCGCCATCATTTTCGAGGGCTCCTCCTTCGATGCACTTAGGTAGCTCGAGGTATACTCTGACTGCTCCAGTGGCACGGACTCTTTGCCATCCCCGTGGTCCACGTAGAGGAGGTAGGGCGCTTGTAGCGTCAGGGATTGTATGTGGGAGTGCTGCACGAAGAAGTGAGTCCCCACTACAAAGTCGAAGGCCTCAGTGTCCATCACATACAACCGATGGGCGATAGTCCACGAGCCCATTGGTACCTCCACCCTCCACTTCACAGTCCCTGCAGCTGTGCACCACATGTCCATCCCCCATTCGTATAGCCTCGGTGGTCATGGTGTTCTTCAGGCTCCCACAAGGTAACATTTTCTTGGCCACTACTGATATGGTGGCTCCAGTATCCAATACCCCCAGGTATTCACGTCCCCGTAGTCGGATACGTACCCAGAACACCAGTTCCAGGGACCCACCGGAGCGTCCCCGTCAGCACTCCGCGGGACAGGTCACCTCGAACCCCGTGTTCCGCATTTTGCGGGCCATCCTCATGAAACGGCTTCTCTTCTTGGCGTTGCCATCTTCACCTGAAAGTGCTGCCCTGGGTCGTTGATGGTGCCGGAGGGCTCGGGGCCGGCAAGACCAGTGGGGCAGGCACGCGAGGAGTCGACCTGAACGCTGCTATTGGGGGTAGAACCGGAGACTCGAACACCAACGGAGGCGAGAGCAGCAACAACGGAAGCAAGATCCATGTTGAGTGTTATCCGGCAGAAAATCCCAGTCTATGAAGAAAATTGATGCGGATTTTACTATGCACATCTGAGTGTCCATATCTATCTGAAAAGATTTATATAAATCCGATTGTGAAAAATATTTGGCCGATCTGGCCCGCGAGCGCGCGTCAGCGGCAAATGGCGATTCCAGGCAAATGATCAGAACGCGGCGGATTTACGGAGAATGGACCGCGCAATCAGATCCGGCATCTCAGAAATATATAGGTCTGATCCTGAGACTGAGCTGCGAGGCGGCGATTCCGCCGAAGCAGAGAAAATGACCAAAATGTAGCCAATCTGAGGCAGATCTGTGAAAATCTGAGCAGATGGGGGTTAGCCGCACTTACACTCCCCCTCCAAAAACACACTGGGGTGTGTCACTACGTCAACGAAGAACGTAGTGCGGCTAAGTCCCAGAAAAAAAATAGAAATGTAGCCTCGATGGGGCGAAATCTGCTTCATCTGACCTGATTTGGGCTGAATTGGCACTGAATCAGGATGGATGAACCTGAAATGAGACAGAATGAGAAGTGACGAACAGTCCTCCGTGCAGTAAAACATTAGGTTAAGGGCTAAAAGGCATGTAAACGTATCGAGAATCGATACCAAACCATGCACTGGTTGAGAATGAGGTAGATTATTGGTGGATTGAGTGGGGGAATCAAGAAATGGAGTGACATCTCAGCGCTCTGGCACAGTTTCGCTGTCGCGGGCACGCTACGGTGTCCTCGCCGAACTCTACATCGTGTTACTCCCGCTTTTCTCGTTCTGAAAAGTGCAGTTTGTGCTTCAGATTTGGCGCATTTGGTGGATGATCACAAGATTCAGCAAGATTGGGAATCAAATTGAGCAGAGATGAAGGAGATTAAACAATCACAGAGAGGGAAAACAAATACAAATGTAGTCTACAGACCCTAAGTGCACAGAAAATCATAAGCGTCAACGAAGTTAGGCAAAGCCGTCGACAGATCTTCGAGGAATGAGAGGAGATGACAAGGAAATCAACCTAAATTGTCCTAAAATGAGGAAATTCCCTAAGATGAAGGTGAAATGAAGCGGAATGTCTAGAACTGAAACTACTAACACTTTCGTTTAGACTAGAGTTAATATATATTGTCGTTTATTCAGCTCAATTGTGCTTTCCGGCACGTTGGTTCGCGAGCATCCAACAGATTCATTGAAAATGTGGATCATGTGATGATGCATCATGATGGGACATGATAGCCCTGGATCCTTGGCATGTAACGCGCCGAAGGTTCGCTGAAGGCGCTTTACTGACAGTATATAACTGAGAGACACCCAATAGTTCTTTCTTTACAGTGGCGACGGTGTCAATCGACTTGGACAAGGCCCATCTTTCGATTGAGTCCCACAAGACACTTGGATTCACCATTTTCGACAGTTTCAGGTCGGATTGAGCTCACATTGGCGTGTGCCAAAAATACAACGAAGCTTTCGGACCTCCGAGGTTGCTGTTAGAAGTCCCTAGAGCTCTTATGTAAAGGTTGTCTGAACAATTGACGTCGGGGTTTTGCTGAACAGTGGCAGAATGATGGACAAACCTGAGGAATTCAAGGTAAATTCAAGGAATCTGGATCTGAATCTGGACTTTGGCGTCAGCATCACGGCAAATGAAGGTAAGATCTGAGTTCCTGGCGTCGCATCTGGTGCAGCCAGTACTACAGGGGGTGCCTGTAGGGGTGAATGTCACCGGCCGGTGTTTTTACTATGTACATTTGCTTCCATCTGCACGAGTAGCCAAATTCCAAAAATGCACAGACCAACAGAGACAAGATTACCCCGAGTCTGCCTGAATTAAGCCTGAGTTTGGTTTTTCCTCGACACGGCAGCACACTCCGTGGCTTTCGGCTTTCAACTTTCGATACGCTGCCGAACGGAGACCAAAGAAAAATTGATTGACGTCAAATTATCAAACATTCGCAGTTCTCCACATCATGATGTAATCAGGTAAAATGAACAGTGGATTGAGCAGAATTTGGTTCTTTCAAGTTGTCAGAACACTCACATTGGAATAAGTGGTCGACGGGGCGAGGCTGGAGCTTTTGTAGGAGTTGGACATGCAAGGGTTTCGAACCTACACCCTTGAGCCCTAGCGACGAGTGCCATGACGCCCTGGACTAGACGACTGTTACCCAGATTATGGCGTCGGCGACTCAAGTCACGACGGATCTCCCTCAATTCGGCCAAGCACGAATACATGTGACCACCAACCTGTCTGGTCGGGCCCTCGTACGGCTTGGGCGCTGCAAATCAGCGGCCGAACTTGAAGCTTCCTCCTCATTTGGCTCCTGGGCTGGCCTGACCGCAGGAGGGGGGATCGACGGATCAGCCCTGGAATGTGACGAATGAGGGCCGTAAAAGGCTGGATCTCGATTCACCACAGGTCTTTTTCCGTCGCTCTCCACCTGTCTGTCTGGTTTCGACAAACAGTCTGTCAGGAGTACTCCAATTTCGGGGTGCTTCTTGAGGAAGTCGATGAACCCCTTGGTGTACCCATGGACAAAAGAATGGGCTGGTTCCCAGTTGTTGTGACTGGAATCAAAGCCCCTCCACTCACATAGAAATTCCCATTCGCCCTTCGCGTCACGTCTTGCCTCTACAATCCTCTTGAGTTCGTACTTCCCCCCTTCGATGACCCGATCGGACAAAAATTTCGAAGTCCAAAAAAGGGGTTTAACCCGATCCTTGGGGGAGGGGATCTCTCTCTTGAGGCGATCGCCCGAAACGTCAATTTCCCTGCTGACATCCACACGAATCCTCCACCTGTTCTCACCTAGACGCGCTGTAACAGCGAATGGCCCCTCCCACAAGGGAAGAAGCTTGTCATCTCCGTCCAGGGTGGTTTCGGATTTTCGAAGCCAAACTCGATCATCGACTTCAAAATTGTGGGGGTTTTTTCGACCTTGATTCTGGACCCAAAGCCAGTCAGCTTGATGCTTATCGATTAATTTCGAGACAGTTTTATCTGCTCGTTGGACGTCGTCCAAAAACAACGAAGCATCTTTACAGGGGCGAGGATTATTCAACGGCATGTTCCACCAACACTTCTTTCGTCCAAAGACAATTTCATTTGGAGAAAGGCCATGATACAAAGGCGTGTTGTGGTAACGGCGAAGCAATGCGAAGAGAACTTCAAGCCAATGGAAATCTTTTTCACTCGCGAGCTCCTTACGAAGCATATTTATAATTGAGCGGCCGGCTCTTTCGCCAGGCAGCGCTCGATGCGAGTGGATTTCACACCTGAGGTGGTGGATTCCAAGGCGAGCACATAATTCCCTCCACCATTCGGAGGTGTACTCTTTGCCTGAGTCCGTAACCACCTCGGATGGGACGTCCCAACCTCCCATCCAGGTCTGCGCGCACCATTTGGCGGCAGCCTTGCCAGTCATCGACTCGATGTTGCAAGGCAACACCCTCATGTAGCCAGAATGACGGCATTGTATAAGGAGCACTCCATTGACCTTTTTGTTGGTCCAATGGCACTCTTCGTCGTCGAGTTCACCGAGATAGAAAAAATCACTGGTGACTCTGTTAAAGAGGCGCTCCAGAATAGGATGTGGCCTCAGATGGCCGTGCTTCTTCGCGCTGGGGGGCGTCGAGACAGCACATTGGGCACATCCGGCGGCTACTTTCATGCAATGAGTATATAGCCGTGAGCCGAACAACCTATGTTTAATCATCGACCACAATCTACGGCCATGTGCGTGGGGGGACTCCCATTTGTGCCACCAGTTTAACACTCGGGGGGCCAGGGCGTCTGGTACGCACAATTTACCCTCCATCCACAGCTTCCCCCCATCCAACAAATACTCAGAAAAAATCCCATCCTTGTGAGCATCTTTGGATTTGAGATTTCCAAAGACCTCTTTAAACATGGGATCCTGCAGATAATCGGACGTCCAGTCACGGATGATAAGGGAATCTTTCGGCAGGGGTGGAGTTTTGGCCGGATCTCGACGCTTAATGCCCTGAATCAACCGAAATCCACTTACACGTCGGGTGTAGTCAAACCGTTTCACACTCCCCGAGGAGGGATCGGTGACTTTCTCCACGACTTTCAGTGATTTGGTGCAGATTTCATGAGCATGCGACGGATCTGAGAAGGCCGTGATGTCATGGCACGGTAATGCGTGCTGTTTAACAGCGCATTGCATGCATTCACGTCGAATGAGCTTTTTTTCCTCTTGATCCCACTCGATTACGACGTGGCGGTCCTGCTCCGTACCATGGATGTTGGTACTTTGCAGCCCCTCTGATGCGGGGTAAGCCCATCGGCTCAGAGCATCCGCTACCGTGTTATGTTTTCCAGGCAAATATGATACATGGAGGTCAAACAGACTGAGAAATTCGTGCCATCTGGCCCGTCGACCAGCTGGGCTCGCGACAGTATCAATGTGTTCGGTGGCCCAATACTCCAGAGATCGATGATCCGTCAGGACCTCGACTCGATTGGTGCCAACCCACGATTGGTACTTTTTTAAAGCACAGATTATGGCGTAGGTTTCTTGCTCACGCGGCGACCATTGCATTTGGCGTGGGGCTAGCTTCCGAGACCAAAATGCAAGAGGGTAGTGATCACCTGTGGCTTCATCAACCTGTTCAAGGACAGCTCCGATCGCGTACCTAGAAGCGTCGGTTCTTATGTAGAAGGGTCGGTCAAATTGTGGCACATGCAACGTGGCGACTTCGCAGAGGGCCGCCTTCAAGTGATGGAAGGCCTCCTTGCACTCGTCAGTCCACTTGACACGAACCTTTGAACCTGCCTTGCCTGCATCTCTCCCTACCTTCAATAGTTCAGTGAGGGGGGCAGCAAATTTGGCATAATTCGGCACAAAAGTGTTGTAAAAATTGCAACAACCCAGGAATCCTCTCAACTCCGTGATCGTCTCAGGGCGCTTCCACTTCTGAATAGCGACGAGCTTCCCTGGACTGGGTCGTCGGGTGCCATTCTCTAGGAGAGAACCACAAAATTCGACTGATTTTAAAAGTAATTTTCCCTTCTTTGGCCCACAAATCAGCTGATTGGCATCAAGAATGTCCAAAACCTGGTTCAGCTGCTTTTCATGTAGGGCCACCAGCTCGGCTTCGGTCAGTCCCTCCCCCTCTGTCGCGATGATTATGTCATCTATGTACACACTCACGAAGGCACGAAGCTCAGGATGAGCTGTAAAAAGCACATCCTCCATCATTCTTTGAAAAAACGAAGGGGCGTTCTTCAGGCCCATGGGCATGACCGTCCACTGGACTGGGCCACATGGCGTGCACATACAGGTGAGAGGTCGGCTGTCCTTCCTCAACGGCATTTGGTGAAAGCCGTGACGGAGATCCAGCACAGAAAACAAACGACCTCTTGCCCTCTTGGCGATTTCCTCCTCAATGAGGGGCAGGGGGTGCGAATCCGCCTTGGTTTCGGCGTTGAGATTGCGAAAATCAACAACCATTCGCCAACCATCAATAGTGTTCTGGTCTGCAGGCGGCGGCTTTGGGACTGTGAAGGGTGCACAGCACCATTCGCTGGTCATACAACCCTCAAGGCAACCAAATTCCCTGAGATTTCTCTCGATTATTTTTCTGAGGATCTCATGTTTATGTCCATGGTTCTCATAAGGACGCTGTTTCTTCGCCTTGTAACCTTCACGAAGCTCGATGAAGGCTTCACCGAACTGCCCACGGACAGGGGGGTCTTTGATCAACTTCCCCGAAAGGGTCGTGTCCTTCCGTTCCTCAAAAATCTTTTCTCTTGTCTTGGAACACAATTCGGTGTCCACCTGATCGCCAGGAATTACTGTCGAAAAAACTTTGGCGACTTCTTCGGCCTTGGCAGGAAGAATCTTCTTACGGATGTCCCTAAAAAGGTCCGTATCAACTGCCTCTTGAAGATAGGTGGGTCGAGTGTCGACATTCCAGAGATTCTCTTCGTGATCCAGCTCCTCGAAAGGATCTATGAAAGCTTCCACACGGGGTTTTTCATAAAAAAACTCTGAATTTGCGGGGCGATTTAAAATTTTTCTTCGCCCGTGCACTGAAGATTCTTTTCGATGTCGATCGTATTGGGGAAGGGGGAGACGGGGCGGATCCATTTGACGTTGGATCACCTTGGGTATCTGACGGACAAAAATCAGAAAAAATAGATTCATCATCAGTACCACGCTCAACCTCAGATTCAGACCCAACACAGGAATCAGTACCAGAATCAGCAGCATTAGAGTCAGAAAGCTTTCCATCCACCAGGAATGCAAGCGAACTCCAGGACCGCTGTGGCAGGGGTCCTGTGTCGTCCCTGGCATACAGCTTAATCTTCCTGGGAAGTTCGATGTAATCTACACAAATGTCTTGTAATTCCTGAAACCAAGGCTTGTCGTCCCACAAGGGCACAACTAAAATCGCCTGGGTTTTATCTTGCTTGATTTTGTGGATGACCTGCTGGATTAAGTGAAACGGAGGATTAATCCATAACTTCTTGTCCCATTTATGGGTCCAGGCGTCGCGAAAATGCTTGTCAAAGCGCTTGTTCTCGCGGTTAGCAAAGGCATCATACTGTGGCCAAAAGGAATGGTGTTCATAAAAATATTCACAAATTGTATCGCGCCATTTGTCGACAACTCTGTAGGATGAAGAGTGCCAGCGCGAAGGGCGTCGTGGCTGGGAGTCCCTACGAAGACATTCTAACTCTCGGGAGTAATCGGCACTCCCATTTACCTCTGCAATGGTGACATCTTCGCCAAATTTTGGTGTAACCTTTTGCTTCAAAAATTCTTCTGCACTTTTAAACCCTGCGTGCAAAAAACGAAATTGAGGACGCTCCAAGGGACCTGACTCCAGCAAAAAACAACGCCGATGACCTACGGGCGCCTCCCTGTTCTTGCTAAGCCAAGGATGGCCCAAGTAAAGGTCATACTTTATGTCGGCACGATAGAAGTAGTCATTCTTAAGAATAACTTCCTCCACATTGCGCTCTTCCCAAAGGTCTTGAGCGACCAAATGAGTTGATATATAACAACCGCGTTGCCCACCTGCGAGAGAATGTCCAGAAACTCCCTCGAGGGTAACAGGATAAAGCGAATCACCCACGCAGTCATCGGGTAAGAAAGAATTGGATTGGAGATTTACCTCCGATCCATTGTCACACAAACAAGTGGCGAGGTGGAAATTGCCCTTGCAATCAGAGACCCACATCTTTGTGACAAACTGACGGGCCCTGTGCTTGGACTGTACACCAACCTCGTCCACTACAACAGAAGGATCCGCTGCCGGATCCAGGGGAGAGGAGACAAGCGACCCTACATCAAGTAATGGTCGAGATGGAATCTGGGGATCATGCCTGAAATCGCCTGGGGAGGGGCGATTTTCGTGGCTCCCCTAGGCGTTCTGACCTCCAGTTGCTGCGTTAACGTTGTGGACACACCCTGATTCGTCGACCCACTCATCTTGGAACGGATCATCTGCTGGATTCAAGGCATTTTCGACGTAATCTCGATCCGCATCGGACACCTGATCTGCACCTGAGACCTGATCCACACGATGGTTGCCCTTTCCACGTCCACGGCCACGGCCGCCGGATGATGGACCTCCACCGTCGCCACGCCCTCTGCCCTTACCAGAGAAAGGGGTCCCAGAAGGATTTCCCTTACCTTTACCCTGGGATCCTGGAGCATTTCCCTTGTTTGTACCGGATTGAGGGGTTTGGCCTGGATTTCGAGTTCCGCCTCCGGCGTTGCTATTGGGATTTGTCTGGCCGTTCGGCTGCCCACCGGAGCCGGATGGAGTCCGATTTCCTTTGCCTTGGGACCCGCCAGGGCCTCCAGTATTTTTGTTTCCACCGGAGGGGGTCGGATTCCCTTTTCCAGCCTTCCCACCATGCACCTGTCTGTCATTCCTGTCTGAATTCTGCGGATTACTGATATTTTCACCAATCACCTTGTGATCGTAAGGAGACCATCGGTGATTACCAGTAGAATGCGTCTTAGCTCGGTTCGTAGAACCTAAAAGAAGGCAGATGCTACAGTGATCCTGAACATTCCGGGTGTCATTCACCTTTTTGTTGCCCTTTTGGGCCCCATTTTGGGTGTTTTGCTGGGTATTCTTGTTTCCCCCCAGACCCTCATGGAAATTCTGATTGGCGGCGTCAGCGAGCCGCTCAACCTCTTCCCAGAGTTCTTTCGGGGTGAACGAAAACACCCAGTTTTTGGCCTTCAGGCGATGGCCATGGAAGCTTACTCCCTTGTTGAGGACTTGGACAAACAAGTCCCGATCCTCGTGTTCATTAAATTTGATTTTCCAAGTGTTTTCAGTGAATTTCACCTTGGAAAACGACGTGGGGGAGCACTTTTGAAGTGCCTCCCTGACGGTAAACCTGTTGGCCGAGGCATCGAAGCCTTCGACCTCTGCCCACCAGGTCTTGACCTTTTCTTCGGACTGTTTGTTCCGAAGGGTGGCGGCGGTTTCTGAGGGGATCTTGTCAAAAATCAGACTTTTCAGCTCGGCACTAGAAAATTTTTCGCCTGAATGTTCAGCTTCTTCCACTAAGTTCCAGAAGCGCTGTCTCTTGTCTTGCACTTCGTGCAAGATTAATCGCGAGAATGAAGGAAAATTCTTCAACATTTGGTGGTAATGGTCCTCTGGCAGCCGGGATCCACGTACCTCCAACTGTTCCCACACCTAATCAAAAGTAAGGGGGGAACTTGAATCCTCACGATCACTCCAGGTCCTGAGCCAAGTGTTGGCCGGCGCTCCCTCAAGGCAGGCCAAGAGGGCCATCAGGAACTGATCATCTTGGAGTTTTTGAGTCTTAACCCACAATTTAAATTCCCGTTGGAACTGAGGCCAACGTCGGGGGTTTCCATTATACTTCGGTTGCTTGGCAACCTGACGAAGTCGCAATGAAGTAGGATTAAGAAGCGAATCCAGCCCAACACCGGCCGTAATGGCAGACACCTTGGCGGCATCATTCGCCACACCAGCTCCGGCGAGGGTCTGGGCGAGCAACAGCTGGGCTAAGGCATTGGAATCAGCAGCAGGAGGGGCAGTGCGGGAGGCCGTTTTGCTTGGCATTCTGAGCCTCAGTCCTAGCCTTGGCCGTCCTACTCTGAGAACGAGAGATTGTTACCCTTTCCTTTAGCTTGGTCCTGCTGATCCTTGCATCGGTGGTCTTGGAGTCCACCGAAGGAGCAATTGAAAAAATTTCTGTCGCCTCCTCCGACGGCTCTGTTGCTTGTTCCACCGATGATGCGCCCTCAGATCGCATGTGCGTCTTGAAAAGATCTTTTATTCCCAGCGTTTGAATGATGAGTTGCATTTGATCTTTGAGCAATTGGAGCTCAGAATCTCGCTGGAATCTGCAGGAGCAGTCGGCAGGACAGTACATACCGTGTCCTGAAGGGCCTGAGCAGGCTGTCGGACCGCTAATCTCAGTGGTCCGCAGCCAGGAGTCCACTTGGGGAGCTCCTTCAGCCCTGATTTCCAGGCTTGCCTGCCTGGCTGCCTCTAAAATTCCTTCCTCAACCGCGGCGGCTAGATCGTCGCGGATGGAAACAGGGGGATGAGGGGCGGAGGGCCCGGCAACAGGTGCCTTGGTCTTCTCCTTCGGGAAGGGGCTTGCCTCCCAGATCTGCAAAAAAATGGCAAAAGAGTCATCTTCTTGAGAACGCCACCACATCCTGGTATTAATTTCTTCTTGAAGGAGGAAAAAATATTCCATTAAAAAATCAGAGGCGATTCTTTCTTGTCCGATCAGCTTAGACGTGGCCAAGAGACAAAGGGCCTCAAGGGCCTCAAGGTTACGGGTCACTTCTGGAGACAAATGGTCGTCCCATTGTGCCCAAGAGGCTGGTCGATTATAGCTAGGTACCTCACCTGGACCACCCATCTCAATGTCGTTGAGATCGGCGTCAATGGTCTCAAATGTTGGACATTGGTAAGGAGTGTTGGTACCTGCCAGGTCCGTAAGCTCCACCGGAGCGTTACCATCGTCGCAGGCTGGCAGATTCCAGCTGCTTGATGGCCAATTTCCACTGGGATCATAATGGTAATCTGGGCCTCCACAGCTGCTGATTTGCGCCCTTCTTGGGCAACTTGGGCTTGCGCAAGGCATTCCTCTCAAGGCCTCGTTCGCGCAGCACCATGGCAGCGTAATCGTTACGTCTCCAGGAGCGGCGGAGTCTACGGGGCCGTACTGGGGAGCGAACTGTGGTTGGGACACCAAAGGAACAACATTCAGGTAGCCTCTGCTACCATGAAAGTGCTGCCCTGGGTCGTTGATGGTGCCGGAGGGCTCGGGGCCGGCAAGACCAGTGGGGCAGGCACGCGAGGAGTCGACCTGAACGCTGCTATTGGGGGTAGAACCGGAGACTCGAACACCAACGGAGGCGAGAGCAGCAACAACGGAAGCAAGATCCATGTTGAGTGTTATCCGGCAGAAAATCCCAGTCTATGAAGAAAATTGATGCGGATTTTACTATGCACATCTGAGTGTCCATATCTATCTGAAAAGATTTATATAAATCCGATTGTGAAAAATATTTGGCCGATCTGGCCCGCGAGCGCGCGTCAGCGGCAAATGGCGATTCCAGGCAAATGATCGGAACGCGGCGGATTTACGGAGAATGGACCGCGGAATCAGATCCGGCATCTCAGAAATATATAGGTCTGATCCTGAGACTGAGCTGCGAGGCGGCGATTCCGCCGAAGCAGAGAAAATGACCAAAATGTAGCCAATCTGAGGCAGATCTGTGAAAATCTGAGCAGATGGGGGTTAGCCGCACTTACATCACCACCTTCATGCTCACGCTTGGCCCCTTGCTCTCGCTGGGCCTGAGTCTGCGAGCGTGTGGTAGGACTAGACTGCCCCCCAGAGGGCTCGGAGTTCCCCCCTGGATTAGGGTTGGGGTTGCCTCCGTTCTTGTCCGGGTTCTTGTTGTCCTTGTCGGGCTGGCGGTTAGCGCCTCCTCCTCAACCGCCTTGGTTCTTGTCTTGTCCTTTTCCAGGTCCTTTCGACTTGCCCTTGCGGGAGTCGTTGCCGTTGCCCTTGCCACCGCCCTTGCGAGAGCCTTTGCCAGGATCCTTGCCCTTCAGCTTTGCCGACAGGCGTTGCTTGTGGTAGCACTCATCCTCGTAGTGCTTCCTCTTTTCACAGAAAGCACAGGTGATAGTACACCTGTAGTGATCCGGCATCTTAGCCTTGGCGCCGGTGTTGGTCTCCTGCTTTTTCCATTGGACTACGAAGCAGTCTCGCTGCTCGCAGTCAGGGGCGTGCTGCAGATGGCCATGCTCATCCCTGGCGTCACCCGGGAAGAGCTCCTTGACATTGTCCATGATACGGGCCTGCTTGGGGGTAGTCCCCTTTCCAGATCTGGGTCCTCCGTACCCTTTGCCATGGCTTCCAGAGCCTCCTCCTCCAGGACGGTAGGCGTTCAGGTGCTGGTCGCTTTCTTTCTCCAGCGTCAGCTCCAAGAGTAGCACAGACAAATCCTTGTAGTTGAGGGCTCTAGCCTTGCGCTCTGCCGTTTACCGGCGCTCGTCCCACAGCTCTCGAGCTTAGCGAGCAACCAGAAAAGCAGGTCGTCGCTGCTGTAGGAACCCGGCGTCAATCGTCCAGCCCAGTGATCCAAGTCAGCCAGTAGCTCAGAGACCCTTCCAGGTTCGGGGTTGTTGGGCAGCAAGGCCAGGTTCTGCATCTCGGCCCTGATGGAGAGCTCGGTTTCGTAGGTAGGGTACTGCCTCTCCAAGGCAACCAACACGTCTGCAAAGGTGGCGCACTTAGTCACGATCTGCCTGACCTGCTTCTCCAGGTACTTGGTCTTGCAGCACTGCAGGAGCAGATCACACTTGACTCGCCCACTAGCATGGGTTTGGCCGGTCATTCGGAGGAACCGGCCAAAATTCTCAGCGAACTGGCTGAGATCCTTGCCTGTGCACTCAGGCAAGTTCACCACGATCTTGGAGGTGGCAATAGCCTTAGCCTCCTGAGACCTGCGTCCCTCAGGGTGCCTGGTCTTTCTCTTCTTCTTCTTCTTCCGCCCACTCGGGTTCTCGGGGTCCTCAGGGTCGTCGTCCTCCGAGGGCGAACCAGAAGTCATGGACGGCGGCTCATCATCAGAAGGGTCTCCGCCTAGGTCACTAGAGCCATAGGGCTCCAGGTCAACCATTGCCCTCAGGGCTGTCAGCCCCAGCCGGTCCAGCTCAGCTGTCGTGGAATTCCCCACGTGGCTGTAGGCAGGCTGGGCCCTTCTTGGTATGAAAGGGCTTCTCGGTATCACTGCAGGGTTCGGCATCGGTCGGCTCCTCAGGCTCCCCAGGGTGTTTGTCAACCCCGACACCAGGTGCTTGGCTTGTACTCGGTGGGGTGAAACTCCCAGAACGGTAGGTGACACTTGGGGAGGAATCAGGGGCTCCAGTTTAGCCCGAATCTCTTGAGTGAGATCCCCAACAATTTTTGAGCTGGCTCCTTGGAGTGCCTCATTCATCTCCGACCGCGTCAGGGACCTGTGGGAGGATCTCCCCGAGCCTCTAGTCCTGCTCCCGCATGACTCAGGGCCTCTCCTCAGCCCGCTCAGGGCTGCATACCCAGGAACATCCACATAGGCTTCCGTAGCGGGTAGAGGATGGTGATAGTAAGCCGCATACCATCGCGGCGCAGAACTGGAGGCCACTGGCTCACTCTTAGCCCACGCAAACTGCACCCTGTTTTTCACCTCAAGGGCGGCATTTGTGTGCAAAAAAAAGACGCGCAGTTTCCGCGTGTTTCCACCTGAAAACTGAGAATTAAAAAACGGAGGAATCTCAAATATATTTTTTAGGCTATCAGCGGAATGCAAGTAGTCAGAGGTATGAAAAAAACGTTTTTTTGGCATGTTGAGTGCGCGAGGCCTCGCGCACTCAATTATGCAGAATGTGTATTTCCCAATGGTCCTGAATAAACAGTATTCCATGCCAAATGAGGCTCTGATGTCTTCATGGGTGCCTCATGGTGTACCGTTCGGGTCATATCAGCAGCAAGAGTGGTCAATCAATGGACGTTTTGTACACGCCATGCACTATGTAAGGTGTAATAGATCTAAAAAGGCGGGTTGCCCCCAGTCCTTGCTAAACACACGATTTTTGGTTAGTTTACCTACAAATGAAGTGCCCAGCCTCCCATCTTTTCGGGCTGTACAACAGTTTGTCAGAAGCGCTAGGTCACAGGACGTATGAAGCAAGTGCTCTAGAGGAGGATAGTCTAATCGCTGCTCTTGAGCTCACTGTTTTCACAGGATTCCAAAAGGGAGGAATCTCAAAAAGCCTTTTGGAGGCTATCGGCAAAATGCAAGTAGTCAGGGGTATTCAAAAACCCATGCTTCTAGCATGTTGAGTGCGCGAGCCCTCGCGCACTGAGTGTTCCGATGTGCAAGTCTTTAACCCATATTGAATCTTGCAGTTTTGCTTTTGCTCCATCCTTGCGTCATGTCACTTCCGATGTCAAAAAGTGATCTCAAAAAAGCCTGTAAATCTCACTCGGCCTGGCTGAGTGCGCGAGGCCTCGAGCACTCAGCCTCCCATAATAAGTATGTCTTCATGTGGACATGTACAGGATGTGTGAACAGCGCCCATCTTTAATAGTTTTCCAGACGATCCAAAAATTGGTATTCTTCAAATTAGCCAAGAAAATTTTTTTCGGGGAAAATGACCGGTGAACCCTCTGATTTTGGACTAAAGAATGGTTATTTGACCCCCCTAAAGACATCAAAAAATGGGCAAAACTGATGAAAAATGCATTTTTTGGGAGGGTTTGAAAAACAGTATTTTCAAGATGGCAAAAAAAACTATTTTTTGAGGTGACAAAATCTAGGTGCTTAGGTGAAAAAAAGGGGGTGCAGTTTGCGTGGGCTAAGTCACTGGCAGTAGTTGCCTCTGGAAACGCAGTGCTAGATGGGTCCACACCGTAGGCAGGGTAGGTAGGCATACCAGTAAAGCCTGTGCCCTCAGCCATAGGCGGGGTGGTTATGGGTGTGGATGTTGCAGCGGCTGGGTCTGGAGTTGGGAGTGTGGTGGTTGTAGGAGAGGGTGATGCGTGGAGGTCAGGGGCGCTTGGTGCGCCCTTGAAGGTCGACTCATTCGTCGGGTCGTGCTCATGGTGTACTCCTTCGTCTGCCATGCTTTCTCCTGCATCCTTCTTTCTCTCCCTCTTTCTCTTCACAGGGTTGGTGTCCACCTCCTCGACTGAGAGGGCTCGGAAGGCCGACCGAAGTCCCTCCAGCGAGTCATCAACCACGTCCAGTGGCCCATGTAAGGAGACCGAACGTACAGCGCTAGTGAAGCATTTTCGGTGGGGGTGATGTCCGTGCGTCCACAGAAAAATCGAAATTGAAATTGAAAAATTGAAAATCCTTCAACCCATCACCCCAACCTCTCCAAGTACTACATGAAGTCTATTCCAAACTTCGATACCATTGGAGTTGCGTAAATGGTCTTGGAATCCTTGCTCGCCCCATGGGGAGCGTCCGCGGACACAATCTGGCGTCTATGGACAAAGAGAAGGTGTATGTAAAATAAATATGCAAGATAAATGCGTTGACATGTACAATGTATGAGTAACAATTCTATACTATAAAATAGCATAAAAAAGAAGACGAAATGAAGGCGACGGCGTCGCCGCCATCAGAAAATCTGACGGCTACGAGGCGTCGCCATCAGGATCTCCACTGAGATCCTGCCCAAACTGGGCCAACCAGTGGTTTTTGGGTGAAAAACAACAAAATAAAGTGATTTTTGAGTCAAAAACACTCATTTTGCGCATCTCCCCCCAACGCGTAGCGTAAGCGACGCGACGCGTTTCTGTGCCAATTCAACCTACATATGAAAAGGCCCACTGTTGGGCTACGCCATAGGCGTCTGAGCGATTCCTGGAATCGCCTCAGCATTTTTTGAAAAATGCGTGAACGCGCCACTTTTCGCAAAAATGGACCTTCGCGGAACGCCGCGAAAAAGGTCACGCTATAATCTTTTATTCCTAAAAACGATAAAACAATAATAAAATTGCCTAAAATCTTTAGAAATCGAGATTTAAATTCTCGTTCTGGAGCTGCGTCGCGCAGGCGACGACTGTCGTCGCCAGTCCAGAAAAGACGTAAAATGACGATTTCTGGGGTATTTTACAGAAATCCCACAGAAATCAAGATGCCGTAGCATCGACAGGAAAATTCCTGATCTGGCCTGGCGAAGAGCGCCACAGGCTGTGCAGCGGGTATGGGTGAAGCACCCCATACCGCTTCACCCCCCTCCTTAGAAGCCTTGCCTATATCCAAAGGAAGGCAAGGCCAAGGAGGCGCTCTGACCCCTGCAGTGTCCTGGTTTCAATATTGATTCATCAGAACAGTGGGGGGGGGGGGGCTTCGTGAGTAATTTACATGGGGGGGAGCACCACACACATGTAAAAAAAAAATTAAATTTTTTTTTTTTTTTTTTTTTTTTGATCTTGAAATATTCATAGGGCAATTGCCCCTCAGGCGACAACACTGGTCCCTGGCACTCCTCGTAGCCTCTGGTGACCAGACCAGGGGCGCTGCAGGGCCTTCCGCCCTGACTGATGGCACTTAAGTGCACATATTGGCCCTTTTTCTCCATGGGCATGGAAATCAATAGTTCAATAAATTCGGAAAATTCGGAAAAAATTATTTAGGGTCAAACCCAAGGCAAGGCCTTCCACCGAGCCTGAATTTAGGGCCATTTCCTGCCCAAGGCGACGAATTCCTCGTGCCTTTTAGGGTCGATTCCCAACCCAAGGTGACGAATGAACGCACCTGATTTGGGGGATTTAGGGTAATTTCTCACCCAAGGCGCCCCACGCCTATGTAGGAAGGGACCTCCCGGAGGGTCAACCAACCCAAGGCGACGAATTAACGCGCCTGATTTGGTTACTGGTGGACGCGGGGCGCTTACCGCGCGACCTGCTGTCGTAGCTCTTGGGATTTGCCATCCACTCCACTTGTCAAGCTGCTGCAGGGTCCAGATTTCCTGAAGACCTCTGCTGGGATCGTCGTCGTCGTCGCAGGAGCTCCTGGAGCTGATCTCAGGGCTGTCGTCGTCGCTGCTGTTGCCTTGGGGGCCAGTCTTGGCCCAGGCGTCCCTTCTTGCACTGTATTTCCACCAGGGCAATACCTTAGGCTGCAGTCTGTTGCGCTGCGGGAGTCGTCGAAAACCAGGCAGCAGGATACCACTCAACGTCGTGGGAGCCATCGACAGGTCCGCCAGTGAACCACGCGGACAGCGGCAAGACCATTTTGAAGCATTTTCGGTGGGGGTGATGTCCGTGCGTCCACAGAAAAATCGAAATTGAAATTGAAAAATTGAAAATCCTTCAACCCATCACCCCAACCTCTCCAAGTACTACATGAAGTCTATTCCAAACTTCGATACCATTGGAGTTGCGTAAATGGTCTTGGAATCCTTGCTCGCCCCATGGGGAGCGTCCGCGGACACAATCTGGCGTCTATGGACAAAGAGAAGGTGTATGTAAAATAAATATGCAAGATAAATGCGTTGACATGTACAATGTATGAGTAACAATTCTATACTATAAAATAGCATAAAAAAGAAGACGAAATGAAGGCGACGGCGTCGCCGCCATCAGAAAATCTGACGGCTACGAGGCGTCGCCATCAGGATCTCCACTGAGATCCTGCCCAAACTGGGCCAACCAGTGGTTTTTGGGTGAAAAACAACAAAATAAAGTGATTTTTGAGTCAAAAACACTCATTTTGCGCATCTCCCCCCAACGCGTAGCGTAAGCGACGCGACGCGTTTCTGTGCCAATTCAACCTACATATGAAAAGGCCCACTGTTGGGCTACGCCATAGGCGTCTGAGCGATTCCTGGAATCGCCTCAGCATTTTTTGAAAAATGCGTGAACGCGCCACTTTTCGCAAAAATGGACCTTCGCGGAACGCCGCGAAAAAGGTCACGCTATAATCTTTTATTCCTAAAAACGATAAAACAATAATAAAATTGCCTAAAATCTTTAGAAATCGAGATTTAAATTCTCGTTCTGGAGCTGCGTCGCGCAGGCGACGACTGTCGTCGCCAGTCCAGAAAAGACGTAAAATGACGATTTCTGGGGTATTTTACAGAAATCCCACAGAAATCAAGATGCCGTAGCATCGACAGGAAAATTCCTGATCTGGCCTGGCGAAGAGCGCCACAGGCTGTGCAGCGGGTATGGGTGAAGCACCCCATACCGCTTCACTAGGTCCAGGTCCAGGTTCACCAGGTGCTGGCATTGCTGGTGCCTCAGGCGCCGTCCTCACGTCTTTGCCCTCCTTCTTTGTGTCCACATTCCTCCTTCTTGCTTATGACAGTACTCGGCGCACTGGATGTACGACACGGGGATGCTGCCGGTACGCAGAGACTGTCTGTTTCTTGCTACCAGAAGGTTTTATAGTGTTTTGAGCACTGTGTTTTTGATGTGCCTCTCCTGCTGCTTGCTGCTGGAGTAGGGTTCTTGCTGCTTGTTTTTGATGAGGAAAATGTTTTATTGTTGAAATACAACCAATCCAGGATAACCCAAGCCAGAGGTAAGCAAGTAGAAGATAAACAGGATCAAAGCATGAAGGGCTGCAGTCACAAAGAGTTAGATAAAGACAACTATCAACAATGGACCACAGCAATTAACATACATTGCAACTCAGGATGAAATATTTTACATGTTTGTAAAAAACTGATTGAAAAAGTGCCCCAAGGGCTCACTATCTTCCATAGTGCCATCTTGAGATGTGCACTCTTTGTTTTTGGGTCCCACAGGTGCTGAGGTGGCATGGCTTGTGGTGCTGAGGTCACTGCCATGTCACATGGGATATTCCTACTTAGCTTGGCTGACTGGGTATTGAACCCAGGACCTCTCAAAAAGAGGTGCCAGAGCCCCCTAGGGTGCATACCACTAGGATAGCTAAGAATTCATGAGAAAACATAGATAAGTTCATAGGCTCTGCCTTCAGTATATCAGTGCCTCAGTCACCCAGGAAAAGATGTTTTAGTGCATATAGCTTGGGTATTGAGGGGTCCACACAACATCCTGATTTAGTGTTTGGTTCCACAGGTCAAAATGTGTTGTCACCCATTTTGGTTAGGCCAATACTAAGATAAAAATGCAAGAGTGCTTAGAGCACCTCTAATACAACTAAAGTATACCCTAAAGCATTGGAAAAGCACTTTTTCTTACTGTTCACAGGGGATCTTAGACCCCTGTCCCCATATGGACAAAGCTGCTTCATGGAATATATAACAATATACGCCACGCTGCCCGGCAATGTCAGGACAGTTCTACTTTACATAGCTGCGCAAAGGAACAAAATATTATAAAAACTGCTGCCCAAAAAAAAACACTTAGCAAAATTAAGCAACCAGCTGTATAGACATAGACTTCATGACGAACTTGTCCTTCAAGGTGTACTCGTACTCTGGCGTGTACTTGTACGTGATATAACTTCCAGGTTGTTGACTTCTCCTTCTTGACTGCGGTGTTGCTCACCTTCAGGCTGACAACGGACGTCCAAACTGCGGGATAACCAGCGTTGCACCGGGCGGCAGAGCCAGCAACCAATACAGGGGTACACCCAGCGAAGTCAGTCTTCGAAGTTGTCCGTTGCATTCATCCGGCATGCTTTCCCACAAACATCATCATCGTCGTCTTCATTATGTGATTCTTGCTTCGCTGACTTGTTCTTGCCCTTTCCTCTTGGTCTATACCGACGCTTTGTTCGCTCAGACTATTGGTGCTGCTTGGCACAGCCTTTCTTCCCTTGAGATGGCAGCTCTTGCAATGCTTGCATTGTTTCATCCAACAACTTGTCGAGCTGGGCTTGGGCAATATCAGGGTTCTCTCTGTGTGTCTCACCACGTAGCGCAAAACGTGTTTATTCATCAGATTCAATCTCAGCTTGGTACTCACGGGTCGGATGCTGCACAGACACATACCCAAGGCTCTTGAGGATCTTGATGTGTGTCTCGTAATCCAGTGGCCCCTTATTTGTATGCCCTAGCATTTACTTGCACTTCTGGCACTGATACTTCGCACGCCCCTCACACACATGCTTGTCGTACTTCGCCGCATTTCAAAGCCATTGCTTGCAGAATTGGCAGCAGTGCCACATTCTTTGTACTGGTCTACGAAATTGTTTGTAGACCCACTGAGCACGCTCCGGCGAACACTCATTGTCGGAGACCATATTGAACTCCTGCGGCTCACTCGCTTGAAGCCCTTGTGGCCGCTTGTCGCTTGCAGGCACTTAATCACGCACTTGAACATCATTGGCTGCCTTGCTTGCCACAGGTCTGTAACGCTGAGACTCAATCACGTGTATCTGCCTTGACACGGTCGCACATCGCTGCACTTGAATAACACGTAGCTGCAGTTCTTCCGGCGCTTCTTGCTCTCTTAGAAAAGCATCCACTGCGGTTATATGTTGAAGATACTTGGTGTAGGCTTCGCTCATAGCTTCCTTCGCTCGCCAGTAGTGGCTACGATCTTCGCACGGCGCCGCCTCCACTTTTTGCTCTGCCGCACGCCATTGCTTTTGACAGCAACGCCAGTGATCTTCCTCTTCACCGGCTGTCAAACGCTTTGTCACTTAGCACTGACGTGCTGAAGGGTTGTAGAGCATGAGTTGCACGCGTGTCTTGAACTGCTACTTGCCGCACCGCACATTGCACCTTAGTCAAACTTGATTCCCACGTAACAAAATCCCTCTCAGGGAACTTGATATCATACCACTTCTTCCTGGCCTCTGCATCAACGAACATTTCTTGAGAAGGCTGCTTGCGGCGCTGCGTTGAAAGCTCCGACAGGATACATGAACTCAAAGCACTCTACATTCGTGACGGATCTTGAACTTTTGATCAAGAACTTTTAAATTGTAATGATGTAACCAGACAAGCGCGCGCGTTCGCATCGCGGATACATAAATGTAGTAATTGTTGCATATTTGTTGCTATTTGTGCACATTCATTACATCATTACATGCACATTTAGATTCCATCATGACACAAAAATGCCCTGTGCCTTTGGCTATTTCATGGTGCAGAGGCCACAGCAAACTGTTTTTTTTGCTGATTACGGTCCTGCTGCTGCGCTACTCTGCAGCAGGCTGGCCAGGGCCATGACCATTACGGCCTTATTTGGATTTTGGGGCTACTGGTGCCCCTACCTTCAACTTGGGGGTTTATTTGGGGTTTTCAACCTTTTCTTTGCCCTTTTCCAGACAAGTGCAGTCGTTGGGAGTGCATTATGAACAACTTCCCCGCCCTTGCCAAGTTTGGCCCCACATCCGGCCTTGGGGCTCTTTGATCCGCTTCTCCAAGGACTCCATCCTCGACTTCCTTAGTGGTGAGTACCCTGGTGACTATGGTGGTGAGTGAGATATCTCTGGTTTGGCGGTCCACCCCACTCCCTTGTGGTACTTCGCGGGTACTTTGGGGGCAAGAGTCGACTTCATCGTCCCTTGTTGGTGTGGGCTGCCTTCCCAGCAGGTCATCTTGACTGGTGAGGGTACAATAATCAAGAGGCAACATGATAATCTTGTGTGTTTGTTACACTTGCTTTCGCTCTTGCATCATAGCATGCCATGGCCCTTGAGTGGCCTTTGTCTGCATCACTGTCTCCGTGGCCCACAAGTGGCCTTTGCAGCTGCCCGAAAGCAGATAAAGGGGCTAGTTTCTCTTTTTTTGCTGGTCTGTGGCCTTTTTAGGCCTTGAGGTTGACTGGTGGTGAAGCAGCTCACAACCCTACCCTAGCATATTACCCTTGAGGGATCATTATATGGCCCTATATGGGATATATATGGGATAGGGTATATTATATTCCATGTCCTTGTTAGGAACATAGGATGTGGGATAGATAAGGCAATCTTGGATGTTTAGTAGTTATATCAATTAGTGGATGATAGGGTGGATTTCTCATATGTGCATATCAGTCATTTCATTGGCTATGTGTACCATATCTGTTTGCAGGATACTATTCAGTCAACACCATCGTTATGTCTTCTGTGCCAAGCAATGTTGCTGCCCATGCCACTGCGACGTCTGCTCCTGACCACCCGGTCTGGTTTTATGGTAGCAGAGGCGAAACGTTTTCGTCTCTGTTGGGCGTTTGGCATCGTGGAAAGCGATCGGTCCGCGTAATCGTGGACCAAATTCAAGTTAAGATCTCTTCCCCGGGAGGGATAGCTGAGGGTGTCCAGGTCCCCACTCTCAGGACCTCCTTGGCCCTGACCTCATCGACAAGGCAGGGGCCGCGAAAACGGGCCAGGCCACAAGTGGCTACGAATCCCAAGTCTCCGAAATCCCCGAATGTTCCCATCGGGGCCGCCCATCCTCTAGATCCAGCTGGTGTACCTGGGATGGTTGGGGCGGAAATAGACCGCCACCCTCAGAGAGCGATAAGAGGACCACAATTGCCTGTTACAGGCTCAGGACCCGTTATTAGCGCCGAGAATCGGGCAATAATCGACTCATCAACTGTGGTGATCGAGCGTATGAGCGCTGCACGACTGAGGTACGATGGCTTCGCCAATGGGCCCCATCGTGGTCGACTCTGGCACTCCTCCGTCGCTAGGGGGGTTGCCAGAGCCTCAGGTCAGAAAAAACCAGTTAGCGGCAGGGCCCATCAGCCCTATTGTTGACCAACTCGACGCTGAAAACCGTCGAGTCATCTTGCTCACACCTGATCCCCATGGCCATCTGGGTCCGGCTCGAGAGGCCGTGGCCCAGATGCAGCAAGCCCTGTCTGGAACTAGGCAGAACCCCACTATGGTGCAATCGTCGCCCACTCCAATGAGTGGATCGCGGCGGTTTCCCTCCCTGGTCGAGGAGTCTCGTTCCTTGGGAGCGTATCCCAATCCCCAAAGCGGATCCAGGCTAAGTCCTACGATCATCGAGGAATCCCCCACGCAAATGGAGGAGGATGAGTGTGACCAGTGGTTCTCCCTGGCGTTGGAACAGGGGAACGACAATGAGGAGGAGGAGTTCGGAGTGCTGGAACGTCGCGTGCACCATCATTCCCCTATTTCCGTTTACTCGTCGCCTGCAATGCCCGAACCTATGTCAGGGACCAGGGATTGCCCCATGCTTGCGGAGGAATCCCCGGCGCCCCACTCCATCATGGTGGAGGACTCTCCGGCCCCTCAATGCAGTGTTGTGGAGGAATCCCCGGTGCCTATGAGCGGCGTCAAAAACGACCCGTGTCTTGTCCTGGAATCCCCAGAGCCTACGGAGGGCCGGGCCGGTACTGAGTCTCCAGTGCCTATGAGTGGCACGAAAGATCGTCCATCCCTAGTGGATGATTCTCCGGCGATGCCGAAGGTTAAGAATCTGTGCTGGGGAAGAGGGAATCCGGTGGAGGGAGGTTCAGCAACCCTCCCAATAAACTTGGTCTCTCCCCCGGCAACTACATCTCCTACTGTGGACCCCCAACCGCGGGTACTGCCCGATTGGGGGGGGATTCCAGAGGTTGCAACGGGCTCAGAGCCTGTTTTTGCTTCCCATCAGAGAATCCAGTCACCCGTGGTGGTTCATGAGTCACCACAATATATTGTGGTGGAGGAGTCCCCACCGCCACCGCCGCAGCCTAATGTTGTTGGTGCTGTTCCCCCTCCGCCGTCACCCCGCCAGCCGGCTTACATCGAGCAAGTGAACGGAATCCCGTACCTGATTGGACCATCTCGTGATGGGGGTTCGGCAGGGGACATTCATCTAGTGGGGGGGCGTCTGCACCTGTTGCTGCGCGCCCCACACGCCCGTCTCACCCTGCAGGGGGGCCCTCTGGTCCCTCCGTGGCAGGGGGGGCTGCTTGGGGAGGCGGTGGTGGGTCATCTCCTCCTCCTCTTCCTCTTCAACGTTCCGGGGGCCCGGTCAAACACGGGGGGGGGCACCTAGGAGTTTATGAGGTACCGTAATCCCGTAACTGAACCGTCCAAAAACTGCCGCGATCGCGATTTACGGCCCGCCGCAACCCAATTTTCCCGAGGTTTTGGTGATTTGTGCCAAATCTGTGCGAATCTGCCCCGATTTAGATAGCGCAATCGGTAAAATACGACGTTATCTAGTTGCTGTATTGAAATCACGTCGATTGCATTACCGGATGTCCAGATAAACCCAAAATACGACCATTTTTGCCCATTTTTGCCACTTTCGAGCCATAAACGGTCATTTCGATGATGTCCTTGTGGTGTCATGAGATTTCAAATCGATCAGGTTTGTCCCTAGTGCCCTGTGAGGCTAGGCAAGCAATGATTTGTGCCCTCTTTATGGTATAATTTGACAAAAAAAGTAGTATTTCTGACTGTAGCTGGTTTTGGGATTTTTGGACCCCATAAAATCCTAGGTGGGGGGGCGAACTAAAGCACACCTGTGGCTGTCCCCGGTGTGTGGTGCACTATGAAACGTGCATCCAATCTCTGATGGCTCAGGTGAAGGACCTGCGAGCTCAAAATCTAGAGTTGCAGCGATCCCAGCAGGAGCTTTCTCAGGCAGTAGCCTCTACCGCTGGCATCAGCCAGTCCTACGGGGACCGGATGACCCGAATCTTGTCTACGTTGGCTAAGTGTGACGCGATGGTTCAGGGGTACCAACTGGATTCTAAGTCGGTGGCGGCTAGTGTGTCGGATCATCTTAAAATGTCCAACAGCAACACGGCTAAGTGCTTGAGCGCAGTGGAGACGCTCGCTACGCGTTACGCCACCATTGCATCTGGGTCATCGCGTGGGACCACTGGTACTCCATGCCTGCAGAGCCCGTTACGGTGGTCCTGCCCCCGCCATCGGCGCCTCCACCCGTTTCTGATCCTGAGCCGGCGGCGCCTACGGCGCCCATGGGCGCGCCATCCGGTCCATCTGGTGGTGGGTGTGTCCATTCTTTCACCGTCCACCCATAGAAGGTTTTTATGAGTCTTTCAGCTCTGATTGTGCCTCTCCTGCTGCCTGCTGCTGGTGTAGGGTTCCTGCTGCTTGTTTTTGATGGTGAAAGTGTTTTGTTCATGAAATACAACCAATACAAGATACCCCAAGCCAGAGATGAGCAAGTAGAAGTCAAACAGGATCAAAGCACGAAGGGCTGCAGTCAGAAAAGAGTTAGATAACAAAGATATCAACAATGGACTACAACAATAGACAATCAATGCAACTTGGATCAAAATATTTTACATGATTGAGAAAAACTGATTGGAAACCTGCTTCAAGGGCTCACACTCCATATAGTGCCATCCTGAGATGTGCACTCTTTTGTTTTGGGTCCCATAGGTGCTGAGGTGGCATGGCTTGTGGCGCTGAGGTCACTGCCATGTCACATGGGATATTCCTACTTAGCAAGGCTGACTGGGAATTGAACCCAGGACCTCTCAAAAAGAGGTGCCAGAGCCCCCTAGGGTGCAGACCACTAGGATAGCTAAGCATTCATGAGAAAACATAGATAAATTCATAGGCTCTGCCTCAGTATGTTAGTGCCTCAATCAGTCAGGAAATGATGTTTTAGTGCATATAGCTTGGGTATTGAGGGGTCCACACAACATCCTGGTTTAGTGTTTGGTTCTATAGGTCAAAATGTGTTATCACCCATTTTGGTCAGGCCAATACTAAGATAAAAATGCAGGATAACTAAGAGCATCTCTAATACAACTAACGTCTACTCCAAAGCAATGGAAAAGCACTTTTTCTTACTCCCCCCTTGTGCTGTGGTAGCCACCACTGTCGCATTTCAGGAAAAAGGGTATTTTCCTTGGCCTTTCTTTGGTTTCCACATCTACGTTAAAATACCTATAGCCTCCCTTGCACTGGAAGAGAGCGCTTTACCATGGTTAGCGCCTTTTGCTGCATTTGTCGTGACAATTACTACAGAAAAATCAACGCTCTTGGCGCTGCAGGGGTTTCTAAGGCTTGTTGGGGTTAGATTTGGGCATGCAAAGAACATATGCATATGCATCCCTCCCTCCAAGCTGCAGCACGACACAACCCAACGCTTGACTCCCACAGGGCTTTCACTCTGAGTCTCTGGGAACCTGCTGGCGGCACCTGTCCTGGTTCAGGGCGAGGGGGCGACGAAAAACATTAAATTGCCCCTTGGTGGGGTTTTGGGTTCTGGTTCAGTCTCCTGATGCTGCTTTTTGGCCCGTACAGCGGCCTACTCAGAGATGCTACTCGAGGATATCTGCACAACAGAGAATGGGAGGGTCAGGGACGAAACCACGCAAAACGCGAAGCGCAACACCAAAATCCATCAAATGACGGCCTAGAAATTTTCGAAAGGCACACACCTGACCAGAATCCAATTGTGCATCAGATGCACATTTTTATTAAAATTGTCGTCATCTCCTGAATTTTCAAATCCAGGAATTTCCACATCAAAAAAGGCGGCGCGCCGGAGCGAGTCCTAACAAAGCGCCGGAAAAACAAGAAATAATAAGATTTTAAACATATGTAACGTATAATGACGAAAATGAAGAGACACACATAAATAAGTACACATAGGTATTCCACCCATGCTCGAAGGCAACATCAAAACTAAAGAATCCAACAATTCGAAATGACTTCAATGAAACAGGTATAAACATGCTGGTTTGTCCTCGTCTCGTATGCAGCATGCACATTGCTTGCCTCGTGTTTCCGTAAACGAGCCTTGTAGCAGCGCTAACAAACGATAGAGGGCTAGATTAGAAAGATTGCAGATGATTAGAGGTGAGATTGGGTGATTAGAACATACACACGAGTGCAAAAAAGCTTGCCTCGCTTGTGTCTCGCTTTTTCCTTTCCCTTGCTTCGCTCTCCAGCGGTAGGTAAGGTAAGTAAGCCAAGGAGGGGCCACCCCCTGGTAGAGTTCGTGATTGTGGAGTAGATTGGTAGGAAAAAAGAGATTGGAACAGGTGATTGCAAACCTCGTGCATGAACGTGCATGCATATGACGCATTAAAGGGTAGGCCACGCGTGGTGCACACGGTAAAACCCTTGTTTAGGTTACCCAGGGGCTCCACCCTACGTTCTTTAAGAGAACGGGTGGAGTTCCTTAATCTTGCTTGCTTGTACTGAGGATCAGGAACAGCGTATTATCGGGCAGCTTGAGAAGCGTATAATACGTGGAGGCTGTCTTGGTTCCTCAGTCTTGAACCTCAGTCATTGGCCTTTGCTTTGCAGGTGGGAAGGTCAGGGTGAATTGGTGCAGCTGCAGTTGCCTTCGACGGCTTTTGAATTTTTCGCCCAAGCTAAAACGGGCGCCGATCACACAATCAACAAACTGCCCCTCAGCCAGGAGTGGCGAGAGCAGTCCGACCTGTTCAACACCCATGCTGTGCACGCAACCTGAGCACTCCTTCCCTCTAAGCTCTAACAGGGAAACGCGTTGTGGCGTCCCTGCTAGGCCACAGTCGCTTAATAGCGCTGTGTTCTCTTGTCCCTTTCACAGGCAGGCCACTAGGGCCTTTGACACATTCATCTACAACACCAAGTAGCGTGTGGGTGTAGGTTTGGCAAGCCAGGGTGAGGGCTTGGACCTCAGAGCCCGCTCATCCTTCAATGGCTGGTGCTACAGTAGTGAGTGTAGGACCTGTAGTGTGTGTGTCACTGTCCCGCCTGTTTCCTGAAATTTTATGAGGGTTTTGGTGGGCAGTGGCAGTGGTTAGTCCGGGTTTTGGCCATCGTATCAAACAGGCGTTTTCATGCCTCATAGCTTTTGGCCACCCCTCCCCTGTAGTAGGCAGGTAGGTAGAAAAAGAATACCTGGACTCAAGTGCTGGGTATTCCCCAAAGGTTTTGCGCCAGCACAGAAACTGGGCGCTTAGGGGCAGAGAGACCCGGGGCCTACCCCGTGGCACCGGTAAGACATCCGCCGGGTTCAGCAAGGGTGCAAACTTGGGTATAATTAGGACACCATTTATGCAGCTTGCTCCCAGGACCTCAGGAATAGCACACTCACACACGCACTCAGGCAGGTAAGGGTAGGGTCTAGTCCCTAACTTTAGTCTTGGAGGCAAGCGTCTCAGCGAGCCTCAACAACTCCCCAAGGTTGTTCTGGGACAAGTAGTCTACCAGAACTGAGTTTAGGCGTCCCTCAGGTAGTACAAAAGCAGAGAAGGGCTCCCCGGTGGCCTCTTTGACCCCAAACCCTTCCCAGAGGGTGAGGAAGCGCCAACCCTGGCGGTAGCGGTGGCGTAGTATAGACTTCACCAGATAGAAGCCCTCCTTAGCCATCTCTTCGGCGTCCATGTCGGGGAGTTCCCCTTCAACCTCCATAGGGCTGGCAGCGCCCTGTACGTCCAGAGCAGCGATCTCCTCGTCGTTCAGCTCCCACTCCTCCCCACACAGGTCCTCAGGATCGTAGTAGCGCTTTAGATGCTAAGCAGCGCACACCAAGGTCCCCCCTAGCCGGGGGAGAACACCTCACCATGATACGGTGTCCATCCACTGAGAGAATCTTGTAGGGCCCGAAGTAGGGGTCATCGCTGGTAGAGCGTGGCCAGGCGGGTAGCGGACTGTGGTGCACCAACACCCAGTCCCCCTCTTGGTAGGAGCTGTGCGGTGGTTGTTCTTCTTGTTCCGCTGCCGCTCCCTCACTCTCTGGAGCATAGCCTTGGCCTTGTCCACTTTCGCTTGTTGCTCCTCGACCCAGTTGCCCACAGTAGAATGCTCATCCTCTGGACAGGGAGCATGTAGGAACCACGCCAGGCGCCCTAGGAATAGCTCATGGGGCGAGTAGCCAGTCGCCGAACTCTCTTCAGAGTTTATCATCAAGGATATGACGGGGAGTAGTCTCACGCAATCTCATACAGATGATGTCGCCGTATCGCCGGCGCTCGCCACTGCTCCGAAAAATATCTCACGAACCCGCCCGGGACGCGTGTGACGGCGGTCAGGTTCCGCGGCCGGCGCTCATGGTAGACCGAGCCTGGCGTTGCAATGAGCCTCAGGGCTGTGCACCGCACGTGCTCGGAATAGTCCCGGCACACCCGGGAGGCACAAGCTGCGCACGACAGCGGGTTCATGGCAACAAAAAACACCGCCCGAGGATCCCACGAGGACGCGTCACGATGTCTCAAGTGCGTACACATGACAGCCTCGGTCAGTGGGGCAGCCGCAGGCAGGGCAGTGTCGGGGGGCCACACCGCGCAGAGCACGATGACAGCAACCAGGGTCGCCGCCAGCCACATCACCTGGACAGAGAGCGAATAATGGCAGACGTCGGAGGTGTTGCATCACATGCCGTGCTGCACGAAGTCAGTTGGCTGTCAATGATGCCCTGAGGTGCACCGACTCTCAAATTTCGGACAATGGGTCAATTTCAACAATTTTCAGGGCCTCGGACAAAAACGAGGAGGGGTCAAGCGCAACACACTAAATTTGGGACGTTCAAGAAGGGTGGGTGGGGTTACACAAGATTCAGCATTACAAAAGGGCTGCACTTTAAAGGGAGTGGGGGGGGGGGGGGCAGAATTCAGACGTGCTGTACAGGTTGAAAAAGGTCTGCGGATTCATGGGAAAATCCAAATGAGACCTTTTTTTGAGGATGTTTTTTTCCTGTATAATCAGGAAATGGATACTTGCTTTTATTTCCCAGAGGCCTCGGAATTGTTGCTGTTATGTAACTTTTGAGCACGTTGAAAATGGACCCCAAGCCCTCTGTCCATCGTGCATGCACATAAGGATTGGCACTTGATTACACAGGCTCAGCAGGGGCTCCCCTCTGGGGGCCGTTTCTGCACAGTGCGCGCAGCGCGGGCACTGTGCGGGCAGAGCGGGCGCTGCGCACACAGTGCCCAATAGTAAATTAGCTTTCCCATGACCACCCTGAAAACTACCAACCACCGGGTGAGCACATGTCCACAGTCAAAAACAGTAGATTTGGATAGAGATCCGATAGCAATTTGACATTTTCAGTGTGAAACATAGTTTGTGTTAGCTCATTATCTGAAATTTTGGACTGAGTAAGAACCTGGGGCAGTCCTCTGTATGGGCAACAGAGTGGTTACTGTGGTCACCTTGGCCATCGGGGAAAAGAGGTCCAAAATAGCCTACTTTTCGCACAGTGTGTGCACAGCGCACGGTGCGCCCCACTAAGAGAGAGAGAGAGAGAGAGCTATGGCCGGTTCTCATTGACTGAATGACCCCACCATAGGCACTTTCAGCCTTTAGTCCCAGTAAACCCACTTGGGGGGGGGGGGGGATCCGCACCAACTAGGCTGGGGGGAGGAAAAAAGGGTGGTGGTGGTGGTGGGGTGGTCATTGCCCACACTGTTCCAAATCGGTAGCGAATATTGCCTTGAGTTCGCCATGTGGCTATCGTATGTTTCTTGGGCCGACTTGGGTTCCCTCCACTCTGCCTCCCACTGGCCCCGATTAGCATAGACGGGGTTGTTTGAGCCAAGCATCAGGAAATTCATCATCCGAGTCACTCGTGACACACGATCCCCCCGCCCGATTGGAGTCTGTTTCCCATGTGTCTGACATTTCCACCAAACCCAGTTCTTCCCAGATGTCTGTGACTTGCTTCGAGGGCATTACATTGTGCAGGGCCTGTCTTGCCCCTTTGGACGCTCGTGTGTCTGCATCTTCGTTCCCCACCACCCCTACATGCGAGGAGACCCAGAGGATTTCGACACTGTTCCCCAGCAGTTGCCATTGTCCCCACAATTTTGTCCATAAGCCTTTATGCGCCAATGGCCCCCTTGACCCCAACCACTTGTGTCTTTCCCATTTTGCACATTTGGATTGCAACCCTACACACACCAGTTCCGAATCCGACACCACTAGCAAATATTTCCCCGGGCATTTGTTCGTGATGGCTCGCAGTGTAGCTGTCAGCTCTGCCCTGGTGATCCATTGCTGTTCATGCACTAGTAGTCGTTGCGCCGTCGCGTGTATCCCCGGGTCCAAACCATACACCATAGCCCGCGAAGTTCACCCCCCCCCTGTTCGTTCATGGACCCGTCGACATATGCAACGTCCCACCCCTTTTGGACCTTCTCTTCGATAACGGCCATCTTTTCGGGCAGAATGAAGGCCCACTTTTCTTTTCTGGGCATTTGAACCGTTTTGGACCTTATCACAGCTCCTTGGGGCTGCACGAGTGGAAACATTTGTTGCCCCTGTAAGAACCGGCCCAGACAATCACATAGGTGTGCTGCCTCTTGTCCGACAAAGGATGTTCGTGCTTCCTAGGTCCAAAGCCTGGGCGAAATGCATCCGAAGTGTAACAAAATCACTCACCGACAAACTGACACCCCGAAATTTTGCCTCACATCTGAGTACCCAACCAGCTCATGCCGCAGCCCACAGTGCCAATCCCTGTGTGGTTTGTAACGAGAGGACTGGTTCATCAATTAGCAAACTTTTCATGGGGCACGTTGCCGCTGTTGGGCCCCACACCGGGCCAAAGGCCTTGGTGACAATATCACATGCCACAGGCCAAAATTTGTAGCGGCTCAACACATGATTGACAGTTTCAGAGACCGAGCACATGACGTAGTTGGGTTGATGATATGCTTTATGGGTTCTGGCTCCCACGGTCAGTTTTTTCCACGGCGCTTTGCGCACAAAGTCTTTTTGTTGTCCCGCCATTTTAAGCTTCTCAAGTTGCTCCCACACCCGAGGTTCTTGTCGTTTTTGCGGCGCATCCAATGGTTGCATGGCTATCAGCATTTTGGTACCCGGCTTTACCCAGGCCCTTGGGAGATCCTGGATGGGCAGTGACATGACATAGGGGACTGGTGGTGGTGTGGGGGGGTGGGGGGGGGGACAGGTTCCCATTTTCCAGAACTCACCACTTTTCACACCTTACTAAAAAGCACTTTGCTGCAGCGCGCCCGAATCACAAGAACTGATGCACCTCTACTCCCGAACCCGTCCAACATGAAATGGGATTCGCACTGCCCAGTGTGTTGAATTGCACGTGGCACGTGTTGCAGTTGAACCGAGCAAATGCCCAGCAAGAAGATGTTTGGGAGAGATTGCTCAGTACTGCCAGGTTCAATTGAGTACCATGACCTCTTTGACTGTGTATTCCCTGACACACATGAGAAGCACATGGCATGCACATCATGCATTGATTGGGTGGTCATTGGATAAAGCCATGGGGTACCAGACAGGGTTGGATCTAACTTGGGGGGGGGGGGGTGGCCCGGACCGGGGGTTTTGGGCAGCCCTCAGTCCATACATGTAGGGGGGGGGGGGGTGATGCAACAACACACATGACAAGCATAGGGCCCTGTGGATGCAACATTGTCAACATCATTCAAGGTCATTCAATGTCTTAACGTCATTCACTGTCATCACTCACAGTGACAAAATTGTCTTGCTCGCTACAGCTACCATCACTATCACTGTCGCTACCACTGCCACTATCGCTGCCACTGCCACTAGATGAACTGGTACTAATAGATGCAAAGGAGGACAAAGGAGAGCTTGCTCCATTTGACATGTCAGCCAGATTATCATTATAATCATCTGACAGTGGGTGCAGCCTTGGGGGGTGGTGTGTTGAAGGCCTCAGAGAGGGTAGGCTGCTTCACTTTTTTCAATGGGGCACCCGTAGTAGTGGGTGTAGCTGGACGCTTGGCAGGGGTCTGTGGTGCAGGTTGGGAGGGCACTGAGGGCTGGGACTGTTGAGACAGACTGCCAGCACCTGTAAGAAGGGCTACAGCAGTAACAGCAGCAACACCAACAGAAGCCGCACCCACAGCAGAACAAGCAGCCACAGCCAACGCCAAAGCTTGCACCGCCAATGCCTCTTGCTTGTGCTTTGCCTTACTACGCTTCTGCCGGCATGAAGCTTCAGTCTTGCAGGCTGGATCACATGTGCAAGGAATTTTCTTGTGGCCCATTGTGGCAAAAAGGAACTAAAGGGCCTGCAACAACACAGTGCACACAGTGTACAAATACCAAAAATTATAAGAAATTTGAGTGCAAGCGGACACAGTCACGGTAAATTTGCACTACAGCCACTACACAGGAGACATTCTACCATGTGTTCTGCACAGACCAGGCCATCATTGCTCCCAGCACATCGCTTACTTCAGCTTCACCACTATGTCGCACAGATCACAACCTGAACCACTTCTCGCTACCACCACACTTTTGCTTCTACCCAAACAACTGCACCCCAGGCTGCGCCTTTACCTCAAACACACCCAGCACATCACTCACTTCGGCTTCACCAATAGGTCGCACAGTCCACAAACAGAACCACCTCTCGACCGAACGCACTTAATATCTCTTGCCTCCAATGTGACAGCTACACCCAATTGGTTCTTTCACTTCAGTTCTCCTGCCTCACTTCTAGTAAGCGTGGACTTTGCCCAGGCAGGGGCCTAAGCCGGCACTGAATGAATGAATGGAGGCGTTTTCGCACAGCGCAGGCACAGCGTGGGCACAGCGCCAATTATTACGTTGTTTATCCTGGGAACACCCCTGAAAACCACCCACCTACAGAAGCGAGCATGATCCATTCAAAACAGCATGGGGGGTGCAAAATTCAGGACCCTGGGACCCGTGGCAAGCATCAGACTAAAACAAAAAATCTCTGGTGCACCAGCAGGGGCTGTAGGGTGCAGAATTCAGGACCCCGGGACCCGTGGCTACAGGTGGTGAAAAACAGCCGGCTTTTTGCACAGTGTGCGCACAGCGCGGGCACAGCGCACGGAGTGCCTCCAATGAATGCCATTGTTGTCTGGAGATATCTTTTTTTTTGGGCCAGACCGAGGTGAGCTGGCATAGCCTGCTCACTGTATGGTACTCGAGACAACCTCTCCGAATCAAGGTTCAGAGCTGTCCAATTCTACAGTCCTAGGTGTCTGGATACCGAGATATATCACTGCCCTTCCAATTGCACCCCATTTGATGCAATCCATGCCCAATCACTCACATAAGTATCACAATCACACCGGAATTTCTTTTGCTTTTTGCAATGTAATGCTCCATGTGTCCTAATGTGTCCCCCAGAATCTCTCGGTTTTAAAGCATAGGGTGTACCCCCACACTGTGAGCAGAAATAAAGGTCATGTTCGGCGTCACACTGCAATTTCGTTCTAGGCCTGTGCTTCCGTTTGTACATGAAATAGGAACTAAATGTGTGGCAATGTGCAGCAATATTCTGGCTCTGGAATGTACCTCCCCCCCCCCCCCTTGTAATCTCGCCCCCAATGTTGTGACGGTTCCCCCCCACGGGGGGGGGGGGGGGGATTGCACCACCAAACCGCAACACTTCAAAACTGCAGCTGTGCATGCACAACACCGGTAGTGTGAATCGCATTGAAACATGATGTTACTTCTGTGTGCGTGCCCTTTCCACAGGCACTGTGTGAAACTTCTTTTTATGACTCCAAACAACCTTGAACTCATGGACATGCTCAGTGTGCAATTCAGGTATAGGCTGAGGATTGGAAGACGAGGCAGGCTGTGCAGCTTGGTTTCCAGCCCTTTGGCAGCTGGTTTGGCTGGCTTGGACTTGACAGAATAAATGTCAAAGTGATGTTCCCCCCCCTGAGGGGGGGGGGGATTGCAAGGGGGGGAGGGGTTACAAGGGGGGGGGTAAAGTAGCATGACCTCACCACACCTCACTACAATACAATTTCCTTGTGTTTGAAAATAAATTCCAATGTACAACCCAAGAGTACAGTCGGAATGGACGTGAGCAGTATAACTAACTCAAGAGAGCAGCTGACAAACAACTCATTCACTCCACTCTGAGCAACCCCAAACCAGCCAAAAACACCTATGCAATTGATATGATTCTCTGGGTGCATGGAGTGGGCCATGCGATGAAATTGCCACCCTTGTGCACTCACGGGCATTGCCTAAATCGATCATTCATACATCCTGCACATGTGTTTTAAGCTCCCTCCTCCAGCACAATTCACAGGCAAATCATAAATCCTCTGTGTCTAACCATCAGAGGCTCCCTAAATGTTGGGCAAATTTGAGGTCCCGCTCAGAAGCAGGGCACCTGAAAGGAATAGGAGGGATAACAGGTTGCAGCAGATAAGAAAATGGTTGGGTGCAGACATTGTGGGTGACAAGAGTGAGCAGTGCAAATTGTTATGGTTAGCTACTCTGGTGGAACTTGACAAAATATGGAATCAGGATCACACTATGTCAGGCGGCAAGGGGAGCAGTGCAACAAGGGGGAACAAGAGGGGCTATGTTGCAAAAGCGTCTGTTGGAAGGTGGGTTGGGGGCTGAGGCCTAATTAAGCGAGAGATTGAATTTGATAGAAAGGTTACAGATTAGAAAAGTGGTTCTGTGCAACTACAGTTGGCTGCAAGCGGAAGCAATGGAGAAAAGGCATTTCGTTGATGCCATATTCAAACACTACAGGATTGTGCGACATCAGAATACCAAGCTGCAGTTGTATCGGTGTTGTGTTTCAGGCCTGTGGGTGCGACGCAAAACAAATGCTACAACATGCATGTAAAAGTCCACACAACTATCTGTCCAAATCACACACAGATCAACCATGGGGGTGTTTCTGCACAGCGCGCTCACAGCGCCAATTATTAATTCTACTTTCCCATGACCACCCTGGAATCCACCCACCTTTGGGGAAGCACACATGCACATGGCAAAAACAGGCTTGGATTTTGATGGTCGGTTCTCATTGATTGAATGCCCCCGCACAAAGATGTGGAGCTCAAATGCAAATTGGTAATTAGTTCCAACCAGGGGGGGGGGGAATTAGGCAGTGAAAATTTTGATTTGGACAAATTTCGAAGCCCTCCCTCGTGCCAAATTTTCCTTCAATTTTATGGATTCTTTGTGCCATACTGTGTGCATCAAACACGGGCTGCTGGGAGGGTTTCCTCTGTGCTACAGGTCCCCCCATCAGGGGGGACCCTATCAGTCAGTCACAGGCGCACATACCCCTTAAACCCCTCCCCCCCGCTCTCAACCCCTTCCCCGAAGCAACCAGCCCCTGACAAGGAAACAAACAAAAGTCACTTAAACACAGGGGGCCACTGATAGCACCTCTTTGCAAATTTTATTTCAAGGGGCCTCATACCAAATTTTTCCTTCATTTCTAAGGAGCAATACCAATTTTTTACCCCCTTAATTTTGGTCATCCGAAAAAAAACCTCTTAACCCCCCCCCGGAATGAGAAAACCACTGCAGTTTTCAAGGTCCCAAAATGATGGAAACCAAGGCCAGGTAGATCACACAAAGTGGAGCACCACAAAGATCGGGATCCAATCAGTTTTGAAACTCAAAGCATAACCCAATCAAGAAGGGCTGCAGATATGAACAAATAGCAATGATAGACAAAGTTTGATTGGGCATTTTATAAACAACAAGGGGCCACACCGAAGCGTGGGGGTCCTTCTCCCCAACTCAAGGGGCCACGCTGAAGCATGGGAGTCCATCAACATCAGAAATGGCTACCCCAAAATAGCCTACTTTTCGCACAGCGCACACAACGCCCCCCCTGAATGCACCTCAACAGGCGGGGGAGGGGGATCAGTGTAACGTGCTGGCATTACGCTGTAAACCCACACTGCCCAGACACAGTACATCCGATAAGGGCAGTACAGAGCAACGGCACATCCCTATTCTTGGAGCACCGAATGTACCCAAAATTGAAAACCTATAAAACTGTTCACATGTGCCGATGATGCACTGTATTTCCAGCAAAAAAAAATTGGCCTGTATTGACGAGCATGGGAACAAATAGCACTACCTGTACGCTCAGACGCAGAATCAGCCAATTTGCATCATCCCTGGAAACGCTTCCAAAGAGAAAGAAAGAATCATTTTCCAGCATGCTGAGGCCCCTGAGACCCTTTGGATGGCCAAGGTGCGTCGAAAAGGGGGGGGGGGGGATGAATGTGTGCTGCAGCAGGTCCTTTCGCAATGAAGACATAATCCGCTGGGAGCAAAGCCCCACAATGGATCTCCTCAACTTGGTGACTACCCCCTAGATGCATGAAATGTGTGTGCTGTATTTTGTGGGACTCGTTCCTTTCATACAAACATGAAACGCTCCAAAGTTACCCGCCCCCCTTCCCCTTGCACGACGACAGCTATGTCTCACCGTCTGACACAGGGGGGGGTTACCAGCTGAGAGAACTCCTGGGGGGTAACACCTAATAAAGGTGAGCTAAGCGAAGGTGTAGGTCTGACCGGGGGGGGATTACACAAGCTTAAGTGGTACAAAAGCGTCGTGTGAACAAGGCCTGGTCAAGGCAGTCTTTGCGCAAGGCGGCGGGGGGGGGGGGGCATCGGCGTGCATCCAGGAATCCCAAAAGGAGTGGAGGAATGAGAAAAAAACGAGGCAGAGAGAGAGGGAGAGAGAGAGAGAGAGAGAGAGAGAGAGAGAGCATATTTAGGAGCATAGGCCTTGGGCTTGAGGGCACGTTGTCCCACCTGTGCTTCCCTGGTGGGTCGCAAGGCAGGGTGCCTTACGCGCCGACAGAGCTAGAGGCTCCTGAGAAAGAAACGAGGCAGCCCAAGGCAGGCAGGAAGGGGCGGTGGCAAGCAACCAGGCCACAAAGGTGAAGAGCGGCATGTAGCTACAAGCGAACCTTGGTGTCCCAGCACCCCAACACCCTCCGCACCCATTGAGCCCCAATGTCTGAGAACACTCCTTCAAATTACAAAGCGTTGGGCGTCATGGGCGTCAATGCGGACCTTTCCATGTGGGGCGATGCAGGGGATGGGCCTGGGCTGCCGAGGTCTGGCGATGGACATTACAACAAAGGGCCATTACGGAAGAGACTGGTCAGAAAGGGGCTTATTTTGGACACATTTGTTGACGAGACGAAAACTTGCGTAGCATGACAGTCATTTTGAATGACAGTTCTTGGGGTCACCTCCCCCTCGAAAGCGGTCTCGTCTTTGTGTGACCGACGGCCCCCTCGGTGTCCGCGGATGGAGATTTGTTGTCTTGGGATGCTCAGCCCGACTGGGTCTTCCCCTTGATGCCTTGCACCTCTTATTTCTTTCTTTCACCGCCCCCCACCATCCCAACACCTGGGACCCTTTCCAAGGGTTTCTGGACCCTTTCCTAATCTGATCTGGACCCATTTAGGAAAGGGGGGGAGGGGACATGGTACGGCGAGGGTCGCCACCCTGTTACAGTATTTGTTGATGGAGACAAAGTTGAGCTGGGTTCAGCCTGATGCTGGTGGAAGCATTCGCAAGATACAGTACCGCAGGGAGACAAAAGGGGGAGGAAAGTATGTAAACTTGAACGTGCGCACCTATCGAAATAGCCCAGGCCAACTGCCAAACCATTGCCAACGTGGGCCCGACCTGGGACATGCTACAATACACTGAGGGGCACTGCCTGGCTGTCGGAAGAACCTCGGTTGCATTCACCTTGCATGAGCTGGTGGCAGTCGGCCAGGTGATAGGAAATTACGCGGGTGTGTGAGAGGGCAGGGTCCCAAGAATGAGGTGGGATGCCGCCCCAGCCCCTCCTGTGTCCAAGCAGAGACCGTCCCAGGACATGGTCCCCAGAAGGGGTGCCCGCACACACATGGAGATGTGCACGCATATATGTGGTTGTGCTTTGTGTTCGGGGATGATTTGAGTCAGAACTGCTCACCCGTATGGATCAACGGAGGAACGACAGACGGCGTCTCTCCTGTGACTCCACACAGAACACACAGCACGGGGCTGTCACCACCACCACCACCACCACCACCACCACCCAAATGGGGCAGAAAAAGAAGCTCATTGGCGTCGCGATATTTGTGAACTTTGATGGTCATTTTGACACTGCACTTTGTCAAAATCCAATGTGCCCAATCGGTCATCGTTTGCTAGAGCCAGAAAATGAACACCCCCACCCTTGCGGAAACAGCGGTGAAACGCGACGGAAACAGCGGTGAAACGCGACGGAGACAGCTCCTCGGCTGTTTGGACAAGCCGCTGTCTACACGCCGACAGCAACAAGCCTGCGCTTGTACACAACCTTTTCTCAGTTCAACTGAACTGGAGCTGCAGGTCGGTTAGGGTGCGTGCTGTTTAGAGCAGGCACTGTGAGCGCAAGAGGGGGCGTAGGTTGCCCTGTCAAACAGGGAACTCCACCCTCCCGTCCCAAGGGCCCTTGTGTGTGGGAACGCATTTCGGCCCCAACAGCAGGAGCACTCCACATTGTAAGGGCCACGGGAGGTGCAAACATAGCACTGGGCGCATCAGAATCAGAATCCTTTGAAGGTGAGTAAAATTCCCTGGCGGAAAGTACTGCGAGCGCACATAAACCCCCGCCCCAAACAAGGACATGCGCGTGTTCTTATGGTGCTCTCCCAGAGATTGCCACTACCGTTGAGTTGCACAACAGAAACATCATTTGTGAGCTTTTCAACAAAGGACCCGCCACTGGTCATGTCCGTTTAGCTCAAAGTGCCTGCAAGTGAAGAGACCTTGCGTGCGCGTTCTCATTGTGACGCACGTTCTTGTTTGGGGCGGGGATTTAAATGGTTAAAACCACATCCAAATCACACCATGGAGTTTGCTACCAGGTAAGACATGCAAAATCATCATCTGCTGGAAGCGCTGCAGTGAACCAAGAATGCATGCAACAGGATGTAAAAGGAGCCCCCAATGGCTCAGTGCCATGAGCAGTTTGGTGACCTCCACAGTTGGATGGCCACATGCCTTCGGCTGTCATGGCACCATGCAGATATGCATTTCCCAAAACTGAAATCAAAACTTTGTACATTTGTGATATGATCCACCTCAGGGCATGCCAACAACCCCTCTTTGCGCCTGTTCATGAGGTGTTGCGCCACTAGGATCGGATGAAGACGGGCAGCAGGTGCAGCGATCGGACAGGGATGCCCATGCCCCGATTCTGCAGGACCTTGCTACAATGAAACTACTGCCAGCAAGCTGCTAATATACGCAACATCGTGGGTGAGGCGACATTTTCTGTGCAAGCCTTCAATAACTTCGGAAGAGCCTCCGGACAGTTTTGAAGTCTCCATCTGCAAGCAAATCCATCAATCACCAAAGCGATTGAGCGCAGCAAACCTCTTGAGTCGCCATCGGATCATCGGGTCACAGGACCTGTTCGATTTCGACTTCCGTTTGTGCTCACCCTCGCTCATGGATTGCGTTTGCGTCTTCAATGCATCGCAGGCAGTCGCCACACCTGTCGACAGCATCCATGCCCCAAGAATCGACAATTTCGGTGCCAATTGCTCGACGCAGGTGCACCAGCGAAAAAGCAAAGGCCGCCGCAGCCAGTTCACTGCCCCCAGCACGCATTTTGGACACTCAACTGCCTCATATATCGGCCCCTGTTTGTCTTTTCTCTTGGCATACACACGTTCTGTTTTCAAGAGAGCCGACGGATATCGCTTCTGCGCCCATATGATACACTTCTGCATGAGACGATGAGGGGATTCAGATGACAGCACAGCTCTTGGACCAAGACAATGTCACTAATCAAAAGCCGGCCCACCCCAAACAATTGTAAATGACAACCGGAACAGGGCCCCCGATCAATGGAGCTTCGTCGCCCGGAAACAGGGATAAAAACAGGTGCAGAGCGGAGGAAGGGGTGTCGGGGGCTCACAGCCCGGGATATCCAATAATACGGCTGTAGAAGACGCGAAAGCTCTTATCCATTCATTTCCACTCACCAGTTTGAGGGATGCGGTGAGCGGACTTTGGACTTTGGGCTTCTCCTCCTGAACCACCGAGGCCTGAGGGGCCACGCAAACGCCTCGTGCGTGCTGCATAGGACGGCCAGCCGCCTGCCCGTTGGGGTGCTGTGCGAGGCAAGCTGTTGACCAATGGCGTTGGCGTGGCACAGCGTGTGGCTTTGGGTGGGGTGGGGTATTGCGTGGGGGGGTGGGGTGGGGGGGGGGGCTGACCCTGGTGAGGCCCGGAAATCACACACCAATCCGGGAGTCAGTCGGCTACAGACTGCAACCGAGGATGGAATGGAAGGGCTCGAGACCCTCGGCCCCCCAGCCCCCCCTCCCGTGCCCACAAAGCCCAGCGAAGACATTACCAGCGACACTTGATTGCTCAGTGTGCACAACACACGACTGAACGTGACAGAGACAGGCATGCTGGGCGCATGGGGTATGTACGGTTACTGGGTTAGATGGGTAAAACGATCTGCCATGCACTGTTGGACAAAGGTAGGCATGGGGCGTCAAAGTTATGGGTCAGATGTATGGACTTTAATGTGGGGCTTTGGTCCAGAAAAGACAATGACTGGAGACTCCTACGGCACAAAACGGGCTGTGCCCCTGCGCATTCAGAGCGGACGACTGTCAATCTTTGTCAACCTTCTCAGCCGACTGCCATCCACTATCAGCTACGCAGGATGGAGGTTGGTTGAAAGAGCAGACGTCGAACCCAGTGCCATCCTTAAATAAACATTGAAGATGCCCGTTGCCAAACTCCTTTTGATCAGACTGCATTCACCACATATTCCATTTCGTTGGCTTTGGGGAACCCCCAGTGGCCACTGCGACGCAGCATCGCAACGACAAAGAAACAGAATGCCCTGAAACTGCTCTTCAGTTTTCCGACATGCATCGCCTCCGAGTCAAAGTCGGCGACGGAAAACTGTTCCGCTTTGACGTAGCGGCTTGGCCAGCAACCGGAGAATATGACGTCGGAGGCGTTGATGGCCCTGTTGTCTTCTCTGACAAATCCGTCTCTGGCCTCCTGGTCTCTAAGGCCAACTGGCTCATACTTTTTTGAACGGGCACAATTGTCGAAGACACCGATGCCAATATGGTACTTTGAGGTTCTGCAAGTGGTAGAGGCCGTGAAAGATATGGATGTGAACGAACATGAACACAGCCATGAGAATCCCACCTCTCAATGCGCAGCAGCCGCAGTCCGCTCCCTTTGTCTCTGCTTTATCTCTTTGTATCCGCCTGGTTTCCTTTTCAAGCAACCTCCAGGCCAACGGCAGCACCTTCCCGCATGGCAGCCTGGCCCGGGGCCCCTCCCAGTCCCCCCGGCGTATCACCGCCCCCCTGTGTGACATTCCGTTGGGTTGCTGTTCCTTTACAGGGCCCTGGACAGTCACCCGTTCTTCCCTTGGCGTTCTGCGTCCGGTCGCTGCGTTCTGTCGGCTGCTGCGGCCTGTGTTCCTGCTGGTGTCCCTTCCACGTTAGTGGAGCCTTGTAGTTGGCGCACTGGGGTTGTACTGGTCGTTGCAGGGGTTATTTTTCGGTCTGTGCTGCCCACTCCCCTATGCATCTTGGTCATCCACCACCTGCCTCACTGTGTTTCCGTGGGCACGAGGTCTGTCGGGTGGGTGTTTCTTTACGGGGCCCTGGACAGTCACCCGTTCTTCCCTTCGCGTGCTGCATCAGGTCGCTGTGTTCTGACGGCCGCTGTGGCCCGTGTTCCCTGTGGTTTCGTTTCCGCACTGGTGGAGCCCAGTAGTTGGCACACTGGGGTTGTGCTGGTAGTTGCGGGCGTCGTTTTACGGTTTTTGCTGCCCACTCCCCTCCACACTCAGGCTTAGGTGGCCCAACTAGGACACACGCACGTGGGAACACCAAGTCAAACCTGACAGCACAAAGGTACCCCACAAAAAACCTCCTGAGCAATTTCAACATCACGTCAATTTGACCCCCCCAATTTAACCCCCTTTTCAACCAGTTTTACCCAAAATAAAGGAAAAAACTGTGGGCAATTCTTTTAACATAGAGCTACATTTTACCACAGTTTTCACAATCGTACCGCAAAAATCGAAGATTTGGTGCTGTTTTTCGGACTGACCCTAGAGCACTATTTGGAGGTACATTTTTTGCAGCGTGTTTTTTGGTCTCCCACGACACCGGACAACCATTGTCAGGATCCTGACAATGAATTGGCACCTTTTGAATTGAACCCAATCAAGTACTAGTCAGGCTCGCACCTGTTTGACAACACGAGCCCACCAGATGACCTTTTTGGGAACTAATTATTTGTACGCAAAAGTCTTCTCGTATATCGATAGTCATTTATATTCCACACGACCCGATGACACGATGACTCTTCTTGTGCAACAACTCTGGAACCTCTCCCCTCTTTGCGGAAGAAAACCTTGGGCAATTGTTGAAGAACTATTATGTATCCTGTGTATACCTCCTTGTAAGCTAATCTAGCAACACATTCAATGAACGCAAATGTGAATGCCACATGTACACAACACATGCAGATCAGAGTAAGAGGAACACTGCACAAGAAGCAGAAGCAGCTTTTAAACCCACCGTGTCCCGGTAGTGCAACAACATTCCATGCACTCATTCATGAAGACTTCACCCACCAACACCAGCACTGGTGTCCTTGTCACGATCCTGAAAGTGACAGTGCGCCACCAATACATAGAGTGCAAAAATAATTGTACTGTACAGTCCTTGTCAAGAACCTGACATCGAATGCACTAACCTGTCCTGTCAGAAAACAACTACCAAAACAAAACAGATCGTTGTCAGGATCCTAACAGTGCGTTTGTTTAAGTGTTGGCCAATCTAGCATCAGATCCCCCAAGAGAGCCTACAAAAATTGGAAAAATATGTATGGCGTATGTGACCCCTGCCCCCCTCCGCCCTGCCCTAGGGGTCCGGAACCCGGTCCGGTGCCCGGTCCGGCGGGTGCTTTGCGCCCCCAAGTAATGTATTTTAGCACGGGTAAACGCCCTTAGCATCCCGTTTTCCCTACGGGGGCCTTCAACCCCCGTTCAACTATTGGCACTTCGCGTCCACAACAGGCAGGCAGTGTCTACAATGGGCAAACAGTGTCTACAGACTATCGACCGCCTAGCCCCTATACACAGCTAACAATGTTAGCGGACCGTTTTGGGGGAAAGGGGCCTTCGGCCTCCTTCCCAAATAAGACCAACAAAACTACGAAACATCACCACAGATCGTCCAGCTACCTCTACGCATTAGTCTTATCTGACAACCTACTTCTTAACTCCGGCCATCTTCTCCTTCGGCAGAGCCACCGCCGCGCTTCTTCTTTTGCGGCGCACCTGCAGCATCGTCACCCTTCCTCTTTGACGCCATCCCCGTCTTGCCCGACTGCTTCGTCTCCACCTTGGCAACCAGCTTCTGCCCCATCTTTGCGGCGGGCTTGGGGATCTTCTCGCGGTCTCTTTGTGCTTCTTCAATGTCACTGTATACAATAAATATGCAACATGAGACATATGGATGAGGATGAGCAAGGCAAGGATCCTGACAGTCAAGGCAAAAAAGATTGCTATACGTACAAAACTACTTTGTGAACCCCACAAAGACGCCGCCTCACAACCAAATGACCCAACCTTGTGGGGAGCCTGACAATGCATGCCGAACAAGTGCAAAAGCGAAACATGTGGCAGTATGAGAAGGAGTGTGCAACACATGAACAATCGTACTTGGTTCATCCTCCTCGACTTCATTGTCACCGAATCCACACTGCAAGGGTTCACCACAGGCAAACTTCTCCGCAATGAGCTTGAAATCCAAACGCTTCCACGAATCCACCTCTTGCATGTGAGCACCTACCCGCTCCGACATTGCCTTGCCATCAGTGGCAATATTCATGTACAATGCACCATGTTGAGCTCAACATCGGCCGGAATTAGGAGATCCGCCGGCTGGAATCAGGATATCCGCCAGCAGCAAGGCAGCGGATGTGGCCACCAGCGCCCACAGGGCAACGACGTTGTCCGGCACCTCAACGTCAAACATCTGCAGAACCCAACTGACAACCTCCAACGGCAGGTCCATCCACTCAGGCAGGTTGTACGCCACATACCACAGGGATTGAGGGATGTAGGAAGCTAGAATCAATGCACGCAGTATGCTTTGTTTTCAAACGGTTCATGCAAAATACACACATACCTTCTTCGTGCGTTCCTGGGATGACGGGACCCTCATGGTCTTCTGAGTCATGTTGTACCGCGAGGACATGACACCCGTGTTGTCGAGCATAACACTGTAGTGATACGGATCCACTTCCAGATCTTCATCCATCAGTTGAAGGAAGCTGCTCACGTTCGCAGAATTGCCCGCCACCAGAGTCAAGTACTCCTCCTTGGTCATTGCTCTCGTGATCAACGGATGCAGTCCTGCATACCAACCCTTTGGCAAACTGACGGCCAAGAAGGAGTAGTCAATGGAGATGATCTCAGGTGGGATGGGCTTACCAGGCATGCCGTTGACCACGTGGACAACTTTCCCGGCCGTACCAGTTTCATGTAGGAGGGTAACCCGATGGAGATCGGCGCTATCACTACCATCAATATGAGAAGCAGGAGATGAAAATCAGAAACTTATTTTATCGGAAGATGCTGCATTTGCGCCACTCTCTGTCAGGATCCTAACAATGAGTACTGTCGATATCCTATGGCTTGGTGCCAGGACCCTGACAAAAGATTGTAGGTGGCCCACTATCAAGATCCTGACAAACGATCGCACGTGGAGGACTCTAGGCCATACCGTTGGGAGGATCAAAGCTCCAGACAACAGCAGCTATAGGAGCATAGTCGTCGATGGACCACAACCCTGCCTTCATAATAGTCCCAATTGGAGGACGCGGACGTTCTGGTGTCCATTCCCATTTGGGCAGGAGGCGAACGGGAAGATCACATCAGCAACCTCATTGAGAATGCGCTGCCACTTTGCACAAGTCCCTAAAGAGGCAGCCAGTCGATAGAGCGTTGCACCAACGAAAGCACGACACGTACGACAAAAAAGTGCAACAAATGGTCACATACTTTTGGAATCATGCACTTGCCCGTTGCTGGGGTTCATCATATGCCAGTCGAACAAGCGATCGGCCTTCATTTACTTACACAGCTTGCGCATTGCTACCACAGTGAAACCGGTACTGGTGATGAGGGCCACAACCCTATTTACTTCAGGGGGTGCAACCCTAATACAAAGACAAAGTCCTCGGACTTCAGGTATGTCTTCTTTCCCTGCAACTTGGCAATTGCTTCGACAACAGTGTCACCACCCTGCCGCAAAGGCTCGGAAACCACCGTTTGTAAATTGCGTTAAATGTCCCGTCTTGCGCGGTGTACGGAGTCTTGGTCATCATGGACTTGATCATGTCACCCAGAGGAGAATCGGGATGGCGGTGAAGCTCGCGTTGAAGGCACAGGACGCGCTGTTTGAGACTGTGTGGAGAGCACCTGTGTTAGATGCGGTTGTGCTTGCCCGCAAGAACCTCCCGGATCTCAAGAGGCATGTCGGCCTTCGGGGTCCAGCACCACTACTCAACCATGAACTCGGCAAGAGCCGTGCGGTTCTTCTCGCATTCAGCACACTCTCCCTCGCCCACAAAGAAACCATGTTCGCCACCCAGTACCGCTGGAAGTCCACTGCAGTCAATCCAGCGGTTGAACGTGGCGTCGGTAGGGTCCCAGGGCGCAGATGTGTCGCCATACATCATTCCACCGTTCTTGACAGATTGCTACTTCGAGGTCTTCTGCCGCAATTGGGTTGTGTCCTCGCCTTAAGTGGTCTTCTTCTGGCTAGACGTCCTGTGGCTGATGTTCTCCATACCCTCCTCGTCATGCTTCTGCTCTTCCCGGGTCTGTTGCACCGGCCCTTCTTGTGACCCTTCCTGCTCTTGGTCATGTGTCCCTTCTTGCCGATCCCCTGCTCCTGCCCCTCCTGTGTCGGCCACCCTCTCTACCCCCTGATGATTGGGATGAGGGGGACTGCGAAGACATGAACAGCTCGTGAGAGAGCCTATTCAGAGCACAAAGCAACATGCAAAAGGCCCTTTTTAGGCCTTCCAGGCACAAAAAAGTCGGCAATTTACGAAATCTTTTGAAAGGGCTGTTTTTTGTAACGAATGTTGTAGGATCCTTTATTTTGATAATGTTTTTCAACACAACTAAGTGTCACAGGATCACGATTTTAGGACCATCAAATAACAAAGCAAATTAGACACAAAGAACCAAGTTGATCAATTAGGCCATGTTTGTAATCTTCATGAGTTGGTGCATTCATTTCAGGTATGATTTTGGCCGGGTCATCTTCGTGTTGACCTGCTGTTAGGATCCTGACAGTTTTTGAAGGAACAAACATGAACAACACATATGTTGAGCACAAAATTTGACCCTAACCTTCACCCTAATCCCTGCCCCAAACCTCACCGGCATGGGACGATGCACACTGGAAAACATATAGCACGATTCTCTTGGCATTTGTGTGGAGTTGGTTGCCCACTTGTCATCAAGATCCTGCAAGAGCAATTTAGTGTTGCTATTGTGTGGAGATGGTTCGCCACATGGCAATGTCAGGATCCTGACAGAACATTTCAATGCTGCCATTAGAGACACATCTTCGCATGCACATCTTCTCAATCACGCAAAGTGAAACACCCACTAGGCCAGTACATGGATTTGCATGGATGTGAAATGCGTAGCTCACAATGCTACACCGGCAGGGTGCTAGGGTGCCATCACATTGGTTCTAACTTTTATGTTTAATCACACTGAACCACACATTTGCACATGCAAGACTGTCAGGATCCTGACAAACATAAAAAAAAAACATCACTAGGTGCAAGCATGCACAATCCGCTGCCATACTGTCAGGATCTTGACAAACAACAACAAAAGACTAGTAAGCACAAGCATGCGCAGTCCCCTGCCACTCCCAAGATTGTGAAAACAATGTGGTTATACATCATCTCCGTGAGTTATCTCCCGCATCTTTGAGCAAATGTTCTAATGCCACCAAGTACCTGTCCAGGTCCGACAGATCATCATCCGAGGGGGGCGGCCTGTTCGAATTCTAGACCCCAACCGGGTGCGAAAACTTTTGGGGCTGTGGAGAGGGGGGGGGGGGGGCAGGTGGGTCAGCCGGTCAGCCGCCGGGCTCCCCAGAGGGGTTGGTGGGTACCCCGACATACAAACCTCAAAATGATCCCCATGACGCGCTGGTCATTTAGACAAATCATGAAAAAAATTTGCCCATTAGCTCAGGCTCCCATCAGCCAAGGTCCGACCCAGAGGTCAGGTCGGGAGTCAAATTTTTTTCGTGTGTTTTTCATCCATTTTTGAATTCTCCACCAAATTCTGAGTATTTTGAGTAAAGACACGTCGGGTTAAAAAAAGATACCCCCTCAGGAGGGCGAAAAAAAATTTTGTTGCCTTCGGCGCCAACTCTTTCCCCTAGAATCTCAATTTGGGGAAGGACGGGCTCGAAAACTTTTGGGGTGCCTCGTTAGCGCCAAACCCCCTGCGCCAACCTCCCCCCCCCACCGGCCTCATGGGCACAATCCCCCCCCCCCCCACACGTGCGCCTCGTTAGCGCCAGTCCCCCCCCCCTCCTCGTGGAACGAGGCGCACGGTCTCGGTCAAACTATGCTCTGAGGGCGGGCATATGGCCGGTGTCCTGGGCTACCCCCCCCCCCCCCCTCACAAATTACCAGCCGCTAAATTGGGGCGGCACACGGGCTCTGTTTGCCCGCTGACGAGGTGTACAGGCGGCATAATTGCCAGCAATCGGGCGGGGGTTGAGCACGGGCAGGATGGGCCACAACGCCAGGCAGGGCCCGCAGCTTTGGCCGCAGCGGGGCTAACATAGACTGCGGCTATAGCGGTCAATGCAAGTGCAATCGTTCACGTCAGGTTTGGCCATCCGCACCACGTGAGCGAGGCATGGGACCGCAACAACGTACTTTGGTCTGCACCATATGACGCCGCTCTTCAACGCGGACCCCCGGCGTTCCGGGCTTTGGTCATTTCTTCGCGCCATGTGGCTGTCCCGCCTGCCGTCGCGCATTCTGACGGATTGTCATGTTTCCCCCCCAACACGACAATGTCGCATTTCTCGGACATTTCTTGTTCCCGGTGCTCTTTCCTTGTGTTTTCTCTTGTTTGCTCGGGGCGTCTGCTTTTTAGTTCGCGGACCCGGTGGCACTTCAGAGGTGGTGGTTCAATCCATCCGCAGCCCGCCTCCGGTGTCCCGGCTGTCCACAGGGGAGGGGAGGGGGTGGGCATCCCACGGCTGTCGGCCCCAGCATTGTCGATTTTGTTGTTCCGGGACTCCCTTTGGAGAAAAGAACGGGGGGGGGGGGGTGAAGAGGGATATGGCGCCAGAGGTCGCCTAGGGGATTCCGTCCGGAACCCCCCACCTGCCCAGGTCAATTTTGGATTTCCCGTTGGTACAAGAGGCGCTCGAAGCCAAATGCTCTTGGCGCACAACGCCGTTCTCGCACAATTTTGTCCAATGGTATTCCATTTTCTTGTTTTGCCATGCGCGGGCTATTTTACTCAATGTCACAGAGCCAGCACATCATATCATGCCAAACAACAGGAGGGGTTTCACGAGGCCAAGTGTTGGTGATCCCGCGAGCGATGCTCATTCCGCCAGCTGCAAGTATTCTTGGAAACCCTTTAGCATCTTGATTCGTTGGCTCCCCTCAAGTGAGTGACCACAGCCGATGACGGATCTCCCAAGACATCTTATGCACGATGTTTTTTCTATTGTTATGCTCTCTACTTTCAATTTTCTACTTTTTCTCGTCTTGTTGCAATGGTTGCACCCCCCCCCCCCAAACACACACGAAAAAGAAAATGTCAACCGAAACGGAAGCCTCGAGACTAGCATTCGGCTGGCCCCGTTCTAGGCATGCAAAGCTGGCACATTGTGCAATGTCCAACAGATTTGACGCGCTGTTTGAAGCGGCCAGTCAAATAATGTGTAAAAACGCAACCGTTCCCACAATCGTAGATCCCACATGCATGTAGCAGGGTGGCCGTGGACAGGGTATCTGCCCCATCCATCACAACTCCATGGAAGCCTCGCCCCCCTCCCCTTAGCTCCTTAGCTTTGCATAAGGGGTAATGAGTCCGGCCACCCCACTGAGCACTAAAATTGGTCGATTTTTTTCACCAAATATATAGCAAATTTCTGAACCCCCTTGACACGCGGATTCCAAAAATCCCATTTCCTTTTTGTCCCAGCAGATGTTTTCCTTACTCTTGCATTACGGCATTTGGCACCCTTACAAGTATTGTGCCATTCTCATGTGGAGAAAATTATATCCCCTACTCAACTGCCTACCCAGATCTGACCTAGAAGTAGGAGATGAGGTACTCTGCCACCCAAGCTAGTTTATTTGGAGAGACCATTTGGTGCACTTTTATTAGCCGGTCCGTCAACGAGGGGGATTGTGGACGCCGTTGTGCATAGATTGAGTTCAATTCAAGCACCCACCATGAGTGACAGAATGGCCATCGGCAAGATGAAAAAGTTTCAAACTCTGCTGTACACATACTATCCTATTCTGTTCCTCCTAGGGTACGGTGTGCACTCTTGTACGTGGGATGGAACGCAACAACACACGGGGAGTCAAGCCAAACAGGTGTTACACCGTTGTCTTATAACCATGCTTGCGCTGTGTGGTACAGACTCCCCAGCGGTGGAATGTGTGAGAACATTGTGCTGTGCCCTAGCTTCGTGGCAGGACTGGCATAACTGCGCTCCTGCAAGGATGTTTGTTGAGGAAAGTGGTGAGGCCATGCTGTCTAGGCAAATGGGAGTGTGGAAGGCCCGTCCCCATGCCAAAGACATATCAGCAGTGGTGGGCATATTCCCTTCTCCCAAGTGTTCAGTCGGAGCGGAATATTTGGGCTAACGTTGCACAAAAGTACGTTGTACACTTTAGAGAGGCAATTAAGCTATTCATTGCTCAGGCGGCAGACGAGGATACACCATTTGTCCTGTTTTCGCAGCAAGCAAGCAAAAGAGGGAAAAACAACCGTTAGGAGAGGGTGGGGCCCTTTGTGGCAGGCACCCCCCACCACCACAGTGGAACTGCCAATTGACTGAGGCAACTTTTGAGCATGCGTTGCAGTGTCTTCGGCATAAGTTACCTTTGCATTTAGGCACGGAGAGGACCCTTTCAAGGCATGTACCTGAGCAAAGTGCAGCAGATATTCGGGATGATGGACCGGCCCAAGAAAGGTTGCGCGCAATGGCCAAACGGGTTAACCAACAACGTACCCCCAAACCCAAACCAAAACCCAAACCCAAACCGCAACTAGCACCAGGACAACCAAGATGTGCTGCTAAGCCTGCACCCAATCTTGCTCCCAAACCAGTGCCCAAACTTGCTGTGGATGTTTAGGCACTCTACCTATCCAGTGCTCTATCCAGTGATGATGACGAGGGGGGCGGCCTGTTCGAATTCCACACACCCCCCCATCCGCCCAAACCACCCCGGGGGGGAGGGGGGGTTGGCACTAATGAGGCGCACAGGGAGTGTCTGGCGCACGGGGGGCGCTAACAAAGCGCACGGGGGGCGGGGAGTTGGCGCTAACAAGGCGCGCAGTGGGGTGGGTTGGCGGTGCACACACAAGTCGGTGCATACACAAGGCGGTGCACACACAAGGCTGTCCGTAGCCACCGCAGGAATCTTGTTATTTAAGGGGGGGTGCCGGGGCTGGCCCCCGTGTCGAGCGAAGCGAGCCGAGGTGATCAATGTGTGTGGGAAGGGTCGGCGTTGCACACACAAGGCGGTGCATAGACAAGGCGGTGCACACACAAGGCAGTCCGTAGCCACCACATGAGTCTTGTTATTTATGGGGGTGCGGGGGCTGGCCCGTGTGTCGAGTGAAGCGAGCCGAGATGCTCAATGTGTGTGGGAAGGGTTGGCGGTGCACACACAAGGCGGTGCATACACAAGGCAGTGCACACACAGGGCGGTTTGTAGCCACCGAAGGAGTATTGTTATTTAAGGGGGGTGCGGGGGCTGGCCCCTGTGTCGAGCGAAGCGAGCTGTTTGTCCTGTTTGCCAAGGTGTAGGGATGGGTGTTTGGCGCTGCCAAGACGGACAGGGGAGGGGGGGGGGTTGGCGCTAACAAGGTGCACGGGGGGGTGGCACCAACGAGGCGCAGGGGGGGGGGGGGGGGCGCTAACGAGGCGCACAGGGGGGGCGCTAACGAGGCGCAGGGGGGGTTGGCGCTAACGAGGCGCGCGCCGAGCCCAATCTGCGCCTCGTGTAACGAGGCGCGCAGTTTCAGCCAAACACTCAACGCAGAGCATTGCAGGCAAAGGGCTAAATTGCAGCTCGCATGGGCCTTGTTCACGCCAACATCCAATGTGGGATCCCACTCAGAGGAAGTCGCTGTAACAGCCTTAGCCGCGGGCAGCACTGAGAGCCGAACCCACATAACATTGCCGAGAATCGTTCGCCACTTGCCTCAACGGCGAACTTTCCCAAACGCAAATTCTACCCTGTCAACCCCCGAACCCCCTGGACAAGGGTTTGGACTGATTCTGAATAAACTTGACTTGGAGACTTGGGGAAAGGGCTTGGGGCCCAATTACTCGGTACGGCCGCCGCAGAGCTGCACTGCTTGTCCGATGCTGAATCCCAGTTGGGCAGCATCGACGGCCTTGCAGGCCGTCAAGGACGGTGTGTGCTTAGGAGGCTCAAAGAGGATCCTGAAGAGCGGTCGCGTTGGGATTCACTGGCCCAGGTGGACCTGATCGTTCCTCCTGAGGGCGGGAAAGACACAGCCCCTCCTCAAGCACAGGGCTGTTCAACACATGATGGGGGGCCCATGAACGTGTGACAACACAGCGGCGAACAGCAGACACACCCGGACTCTGTGGCTTCACCGGCAGTGAATCCAGCGACTTGAACCCGGGGGGCTTGAACTCAGATTCATCCGCCCAGACCGCCGAGGACTTGGCGGATATGACCATGGGCCCAAACGCAGCGTCATCAGATGCAGACTCGGCCTTTTCCAATCGGGTAGTTTGGTTAATCCATCCACTCACACTGATCTCCACTGCGGAGCACAAGGGGCATCCCATGAACGGAGAGACGCCCATTCCACATTTGGGCAGGGAAGGGGACGAGCCATTTTGCGTATTGCGCCATCGGGAGGGACAATCACACGACGGGAGGGGGGCTACCCCTTCCGAACTGTGCAAGGCCAATGGCGAACATGTGGGGCCAGATTTGGGGAGGATTGGGGAGGGAGAGATTTTTTACCCCAGAGAGAGTGGTGTGTGGAATGTATCACCACAGATCGGACAACATGGGACTGTTGCTGTGGACAAACTCAAACTGAATGCCGAAGGCGCTGGAATTTGTTTTTTCCTCTGGCTGCTTTGGAAAGGGGGAGGAACGGGAGGGTTGGGCATGACGCCTGGAGCGGGGAGGGGCGGGGTGGGGGGCATAGTGGTCTAGTAGGTCTGCCGGTTTCGCACTGCTGTGGAGGCCTGTGGTTTTGGGTGTGTGTAGGTGCATGGGGGCGGCGGGCGGGGGGGGGTTGCAGTTTTGTACGGGTGGAAGCCCACTGTTCACGCTGCCCCCGTGCCCTTCCCTGACAGCGCTGAAAGGCATCACCTTCAGTCACTCCCAGATCAAAAAAATTGGCAGGGTACTCTCTACTACACTGATATGTGACACAGGGCCAGGGGGTTCCGGATCACCAAATTGGGGAGGGGGTTGGCTCAGCAGGGAGGGGGGATTTGGTGACCGCTAGGAGGCCACCATGCACAGTGACATTCTTCGTCACATCTGGGGCGGCAGCCGTGCATTTTCTCTGCAGCCCCGCTCGGTGTGTGTGTGTGTGTGTGTGTGTGTGACGCCCAATCATTTTCGAAATCTCAAAGCGTTCGCTATCATACATCACCTCTCTACAGCAATGTCCGCACTGCAGCAATGTTTGGTCGTCCGCCTCCCGCGGCCTCTACTCCCTCTCGGCACAACACGAAGACTATATACAGTCTTTCTGTGCCCCCTACCGCGCCCTGTGTGTGTGTGCGCGCGCGCGTGTGCCTCAGCATACCTCGACCTGGCGAATGCTGCCGTGTGTCGAAGCGTGTGTGTCACCAATCCATCCACTTAGTCCACTCGGGCTTGATCCCCTAGTAGTTACCACCTCTCTGCCTGTATTGTGGCGCCATTTGCTGCTTGCAAAGTAGTAGTTTTGATAGTAGTAAAAGTAGGAGTAGTTTTGAGCAGGATTAGTTTTGAGCTGGATCCAGTCGGAGGGACAGAAAGGTCCACCGCGGCACCCCCTTGCAATTCTGCGAGTTTGGAGTCAATCATTGTGGTGGCCAAAGATGATCCCACACGTCGGGGCGGCTTCAGTGTCCGTGGCAGTTCTGGGTGCTGCTCAAACATGCACCCAAAATCGGATGTTTTGCACAACTGGCCGACAGGGAGCGGTCCGCCACAAATCCAGGGCTCAGGGATGGCTCGCAGACACGAAAATGTGGTGAAGCAACTGGTTGGAGGGCACACCATGGCACCATGTTTTGCCCCAAACTTCCCTCCCCTTTAAGGAGTAGGCACTGCATGGTGGTGGGCTAGTACCCCACGGTCATATCGCAATGCGACTGAAATTCCCAAAATTTGGGTGCAACTTTGGACGGCGACGCAAGAGCTTGCCACCAATCTATCCGCCACTAAGTCTACCTCGCATGCCAGGGACGTGTGACAACACAGGCAGCGCACAGCAGGTATATAGCACATCGGGCAAGAACAACCAAAACGACGAGGCATGCCTTCCCTTTCAGGGGCCTCACCACCATTGTCACGTGTTGGCTCTGCCTCGTTCATTTCATCTTTCACTGGCTCCATCGCCCGTCCAGTGCATCCTGCTCGTGCTTTTTCGAATGAATCTTGGATCTGCACGTGCTTGACAGGCAGCACCTGATCGAAACATGAACGCAAAAATGTCAGACATTGACTGCTCCAAAGAGTGCACCCGGGAGTTTGGAAGGAGACGAAGAGGAGGAGGACAACTTGACCCTCCCTCCAAAACCTCTCCCACTCATCTCACCCGAACACTCTTTGAACGATCTGCTCGCACCACACACGCAGGCACATGCATCAATGCAATTCCAACGGTGGCTCTGCAGCGCGTCGTTTCTGTCACTGTAGGGGCTCGCCAAAACATCCTGGTCCACGTGCGGCGCCGTTTCATGGAGAACAGCCTCCAACAGTGCAATGGCTGGAATCGTCAATCCACCGAAACACGCCTGATGTACGACAGACTGTTTGTCGCACTCAACACGAAAGAAACACTCAGCAGGGAAACGTCCATTGTCGTGGGCTGTGTGGAAGCATGTGGGAGGGCGGGGACATGGTGGCGTCCGTCTCCGCGGCCAGCTGGTTGTACCCTGCTACACAGTTGCGCGGGTGCCCGTAAATCGGTCGCTTGCCATGCGCACGCTCTGCCGCTTGCTCAAAAGATGTTGGCAAAGAAGTCAAGTCACTCGGAATCACGTTGTCCCATCAGGTTGCGGTTCTCCAGGGCGGTTGCCCTTATTCCCATGTGCACGCCCACCCACGCACACGCTGCTGCCATAATGGCACGACCCCACCCCCATCCCCCACAGCAAAGGTGGCCCCGCGGCGTGCCCCGCGGCGTGCTTGCTTCGTGCTTACTATCGGAGCAGCCTACTCGTGCTTGCTCCTGAAGCCAACGGTCACTTAAATGATCCAGAATTAGATGGTCCACGCAATCCGTGTGGCGAGGCTTTAAGCCGCCACACTGCGACCGAATGGATTCATGAATGTGTGTCTTGTTGTATGCATGCACCATTCATTGTATTCGTTGCTTGATGCAATCAATGCAACCTCCTGGCACCGCCGTCAACGATCGCTTATCGTGTGGGATATTGAGGTTCCAGCTTCTGCAGTTTGCAACGGATGGAGCCACCACGGCGTAATTTTGAATTTCTAGATAACAGCGGATTGCACACATTTCAACAAAAAACTGTACTGCATGTATTGTGCAAGCCCGGCACCCGATGTGGTTCGTTTGTGGTGCTTCAATGCCGCATAGCCGGATGAGGCTGCATGTCCGGATAAGGGACGTGTGTCACAGGATCGTGTGACCTGCTAAAAGGATGGACGCGCATCCCTATTGATGTGTTCAGCTCCACGATCATTGAACACCACAAGGAAAAGCGGTGAACACACCTTGGCAAGCGTATTTTGAAGTGACTGTACTTGAGACATGGTCTCTACCAACGCGTCGTGCAAGGCTTCAAGCTGAGGTCCCCATTCGTTGCAAGTATCGCAGGTGCCTCGTCCGCCATCTTTGTTGTATTTCCGAAATTCACAACTGGTTTGTACACCCGGCCAGTTGGAATCCGCCCGCGATTCTTCGGGGTGCATATTTGCTTCGAACGGGTCCATGGGCCCCCCAATGGAGTTGATTATGCTCACCCATGAATCATAATTCTCTGCCAATTGATTGAAACCTGAGTAGAAATGCAGCGCCGCACGCAACAGTTGCTCCAAAGTGGCAACCCCATGTCGACGAATTGCAGGAACACCTGGGATCCCCTTCATTTTTTTCGAGGGTGGAGGCCATATGAACCTCCAGCCAAGCCCTTGTCGAGAAATGAAAAGACGAGGACGAAAAAAAACTCACAACCAGAGAGACAGGGAAAGGGAAAGGGAGAGGGAGAAGGAGAGGGGGAGCCAGGGGGTTTCCGAAAAATAGAGAGGGAGAGAGGTTGAAAAGACAACAGCGAAGGAGAGCTACCTTCCTGGTCCATTGTCAAAGTCTCGCAGTGTGCCTCGCACACCACGGTGTATTGGCATTGCCCCTTTTGGCCAGTGCCTTTCGCGAGTAAACCCTCGTGTCCAAAAACATCGCCTTCGCAAATGCTTCGGATGTACCTCCCCTGGTTGTCATAAACTGCCAACTCCCCTTCGCGTGTAATGTGCATGTACTTTGCCAAGTCGCCTTTGGCCATCACAACGTCTCCGGGTACGTGGTACGAATGGCTCAACGTTTGGCATATTGAGCGGAGCAACGGCTCAGGAGCTGTTCGAAGAGCATGCACCTCGGACCACAAGAAATCCATGTAAAGCTCACACCGCACATCAATTTCAAGCGCGTTGGAGAGCATGCCCAACACACTATTGTCGTCAAACGCTTTCTGCAAGGGGTGAAACAGCGGCATTCAACAACGTCGGCAAGCGGGGTCACAACACGAGTTACACCCAAGCGAAATATACCTGCCTAGGATAACGATGTTGGAAATATCCTCGAATACGTTCAGCCAACTGTTTGCTTATACCATGCTCCCGCAACCAGTCAGTGACCCGATCCGTCATGGCGTTGTACAACTGTCGCGACCCCTCACGGGAGGAGAAATGGGCGGCCACACTTCCAACGACCGTTGCGTACATGAACGCCCCGAACAACATCGACCACATTGTGACCCAAGTGTCCAGGACGGTGATGGGAGGCCCGATGCCGTACGTCACGCAAAGCATGTGGGAGCATGCCCGCAGCAGTGCTGCCGTGTAGACCCTAAATCAGAATACAAAGGCATTCTGATTTCCACAACACGAACACGTGCTTACCTCACACGGGACGATCGTCGCTTTCAACTCTTAAACAGGTGAACAGAGAGTGGCAGAGTGACATCAGCCAGCCAGCCGCATTGCAAGACAACACATACTCCCAAGAGGACTGGTTATCTTGGGGACTGACGCCGGCATCTTCTGTCCAACTTCCAGGCGGAAAATTGTTGACAACGAGGACCAAGTACTCAAAGCATGCATCCCAGTGAATGAAAAGTAGACTCAAAAATATCAACATGAAAATGCGTGTTACGGGTGCGCCAAAACTCGAGCGCATCGAGAATATACGTGCCAACCGGAATATTCTCAAGAGGCGGAAAAGTCGAGGGAGGCGCAGGAGCTTCAGTGCATCTGTTCCCCGGATGACTGCAACAGGGTCCGTTTCTTCGGCGAAGTAGATGGTTGCAAGGAGATCCACGGGGATGGCTGGTATTAAGTCGATAATGAACCATCCCTTCAGGTATCGTGATCCGATTTTCTTCGGATCAGTCTCGATACCCCACTTAGTACGATAACAACGCCGAAAGTTGAAGATGATGTCCAGAATGAAAACCACGTCCACCACTATATTCAATACAAACACAACATCCACCTCCGGTATTTCAAAAGCAATATCGTAAGGAATCTTCCATACTGCACACGACAGACGGTTTGACATGACGGTCACAACACTGATCGACATGCCAGTCACACTACCACGATAGGCAGGCACACCTGAGGCGAAGGACACTATGGATACGATAATGTCCCACATTTTTGCAAACCACGTGTCCGGTAGTATCAGAAAATGCGCGCGCTGCTGGGCCTCCAGCCAAGCAGAATGTCGGCTTTCAGCGACCTTAGATATCGGTCGGATGGTGTTATTTTGCCCATTTTCTGACTCCGACATGCTGTCGGAACTTTGGGGCTGCTGTTGGAGGTGTTGCAGATTCGAGGGTGCATGGTACACCATTTCTTGGGGATCATGCTCCTCATTATGAGCGGTGGTGGTAATAAACTGCAACATCTGTTAATTGCACTGTTTCATTGATGGCCACTAAAACAGGAAAGGAGCACTGGAAGGAGTGATGAGATACGCTGATGAGATACGCGTCAGAAAGGAGAGCTGGGCCTGAACGAGAATCCTTTTCAGTGGTGTGGATTCAAGTAGACGTGGAGGACACTTCAGGTCTAGCCCACGAGTACCAATGTTCTATGGTCTTGGGCCAACCAAGAGGCAAAAAGGTGGGCTAGAACAATGTTGGAATCATTGCACTTCTTTGACGCGGTTTTGGTGCTTTCGTATGAGGGCCTCACGTACAGTTTCAATGTCAGACTGCACTGTTTTTCATGGGTCTCCCCCCTACGGCCATAGCGCCAAACTGAGGCCGTTTTGTGCCCGTTTTGCGCCCAAGTGTGGGCGGGGGGGCAAAAAACCTTTTGGACTCGAGCTACGTGTTGCAAAAAAAAAAACAACAACCAATCTTTCAGGAGACGGTGGCGGGGCCCTACAAAGTTTACGGTTGAGTTCAAACCTGCCCCTCACAACCGTTGTGACCAGAATTGTCAAAGGGACAGCTCGCGCTTGATGCGGTAGGTGAAGTACGGCCTGACATGGGGTCTTGACAAAAGTACTTGCCCGCAATTGACCCAAATGCCCAAGGATCCTCGGTCGTGGAAAAGTTCGAATTGAAAAAAAACCCAGCTCATTGGTCGCGGGCGCATCACCTCCCACGAGTCGAGTCGTAGAGGGGGAGCTAGGTGGGTATTTGGCTTAAGCCAGTCCAGCGATCACAACCCCCCACCCCTAGGGTTTTCGGGACAAAAACCCCTTATGGGGGGACAAGGTCCCAACTTCGACTTTGGGTCATAGGGAGTGCAAAGCACTCTTGTCCCCCATTAAGTGTGCAACATAGACCAAGATATACAGCCGGAAGTGGATTGGGACCCGTGGGCAATTGTGAGGAATTGAATGAAATCAACATTGGGTAGGTGTGTGGGTGTGCTTTTGAAATTGGGAACCGGCGTCACAACTTCATATGACATGTTTGCATTCTGGGCCCTCAGTTGTGCATAGGTAGGCCCTCCGCAGACCGAAGCATCATGCATTCACCACATGTGTGACCTCCTGGGAATGCAGAACAAGGCAAGGAGCAGACACAAAGTAAGGCAAATGATTCATAACACCAACACACTGCTGTCACCCAGCTGCACCATGTTCCTTCCTTTTTTCTGCAGCCACCATCAGGGCACAGTTGTTTCGACTGTGGTTAAACCTCAAGCATGACAAAGCAGCTTCAGTGATGAATGCGGAACCATGTGTGCACGTTAGCTTCAAATTTGATATTGCTTGTCCCACCCTTTGGAAGTGGAGACATGAACAGCTTCTCCCAGGGAAATGGCACATGAACTACACATTCTGAGTGCTTTTTTGGCTTGAATGCCTTGCTTGGTGGCTGCAGTGCGCTCGTCGTCTGATAGCTGTCGGCACAGGATGCGTGCGAACGTGTGCTTGCAGCCGACACAGCAACATCCCTCAAGCACAAAGCGGCCATCCTCCATCTGCCTGTCGCCTGATGGGGGCACAAAAGCACCTTGGATCACAAGAAAAAGGCGTTTTTCTAGTTCGGCATGGCACAACAAGCAACCAACACAAGGTTGTGCACGATACTAACCAGCATCCCGAAAAGTTGTCTATCGCAGTCGATTCAATGCATCAGAGTGCTCCTTTTAGTAAAGGTTTTCGAATGATCCCCAAAAATCCGATTTTCAACGGTTACTATTCGAGTTGACTTAATGTCCATGAGGTGGGGTTGACATCGGTTGTGCGATGGCTTAAGCCAGTCCGGCGCCTGGCTTAAGCCGCGGCGCCGCGCCTGTTCAGCCGCTGAAGTACCACAAACGAGGCACTGGCGCCACTAGTTGGGGGGTTTTGCGACCTTATTGCGACCCAATGCGATCGCAATAGGGTTGCAATAAGGTCGCAATAAGGGCTGCGGTAACGGACGAAAAATGATGCAAAAAAGACGATCAGAAATGTTCTGTTGAATTATCTAATGCATTTGTCGCATCCGCAGGTAATAAATTAATTATTTGATGAATCGCAATACAGTCGAGTTGATTTTTGGCTCCAGTTTCGTTGTGCTGCAGAAATTGCATTTTATTACATAATCGTTAGTAGGTAACTATTGCAACACGCGATGTGGGTACGCTATCGTGATAATTTTTTGTTCTTGATGAAACGTCTTCCCGGTGTGAACCTGCCAGTTCTACATGAAACCTATCGACAGGAATTAGAAATCCTCACAGGTATGCAAATTACATTGGAGCAAGTGGGTACTACCATCCGGTTCCTCGAGTGCCAACTGTCCGACCCCGCATCCACCCACCCTATCACGATGCCGGATTTCCTGGCTGTAGACGAAAAGCCCAGCTCACCCTCATATATCCGCAAACTAATAGATGGTGGTGCCCTGAATTGGCCGTCCATGGTTGCCTCCCTTGTGCCGAACATGGTGAAAAAAGGTTTCCACTACCGCCTGTCCAGAGTGTCACTCGAACTAAACCTACAACGGGTGTATGATTTTCTGAGCACAAAATACGGTGCGGTGGCTACCTGGACCTCTCTCTTTAGACAGCACAAGAACAAATGGTCGTGATGCCTCCATGCCTCCCTTCCTCTCTCCCCGACACACTGATGCCAAGCAGTGGTAGAAATAACTGAAACCACGGTTACCTGGGTTAACCACCGAAAGCACATCTCAGCCATGCCGGCTGCTCTATGTCTTCTGCACAGAAAAACCCATGGGTTTTGCTTTGTGAATTGTTTCTGTGGTCTTCGTGCTGCATTGCTTTTCACCTGCATTCGCCTGACGACGTGCAATAGACAGTGCTTTCTGGAATTTATTTTCAAAAGTATTTCATCTACGACCAATCTACGTTCATAACGGATTGAGTACCTCGCCCTCTCCCCGATCATGTCGAATGTTACCAATGATCAAGAACTGTTCCAACAATTCCAGCGTTTCCAGCTCTCCATGCACAGCCAGAATTCGCCGCCTACGGGCAATCCTTCTACCCAACCTTCCCAAATCCTTGTGCAAAATACGCCGCAGCCACAAATGCTGCCAATGACGACAACAGTGCAGGCGCCTACACAATATGTCAATGACGACAACAGTGCAGGCGCCTACACAATATGTCCCGGTAAATAACTACAACGCGCGCACTACGGCACAACAGCAGCTCACGAACTCGGGTTTCCATGGAAAATGCGATACCTGTGGCCAAGACGGACATCACTACACCAGGTCCCCTTTCCTTGACGAAGACGCCATCCTGAACAGCCACATACGCCGAGAGGAAGAGAAAATCCTCAAGGACAGACTGGTGCAAAGACTCAACGACCAGTTTGTGGCGCGTGGCATGCCCCACTTGGTGAGACCACTGCCGTCTGAGCGATGGAAGAAAACTGAATCAATGCAGCCGTCAACCAACACCGCCCATCATGCAGTGACACATGTGCCAACCCCAACGATGCCACAAACGATGTCACGCCCCACGGCGGCGGCCCCTCAGGCACCGTTTCTGTTCAACACAGCGGCTTTCGCATCAACAATTACGCCGTCACAAGCACCACTATGTATGGTGAGCATAACCTGGCATACCAGGAATACCTGGGAGTATACGGGTAAAAAAGGGGGTTTCGGGAAAAAGGGGTATGTGGCATGTACAGGTGGGTACGAATGTATAATGCACAATGCATGCATAGGTGGGTTGGGGAATACCTCTAGTTTGCCAATTGTGATGATCAATGTTGTGTTTGAAAATACCCCATTTTGGGCTCTTGGGGTATACGGCCGTATACTCAAGGCTCCAATACCTCAGTATACGGCCGTATACTCTGGAGTATACGGCCGTATACTTAGAGTATACGGCCGTATACTGGGGGTATTTGTTTGCACCACGTGGTTGTTTCAAGTTGAAAAATTCCATTGTTGTGCCTTTTGTGCCCATCTTGTTGCATTCTTTGCCTTTGCCCAACAATTGCACACCACTTGAAACCAATCTAGGCTCATACTTCACTCAAGATTGCAATGTATGTCTCCATATGTGTCCATTCCAATCCATATTATGTTGCTTCTTGCTCTCCCAGGCCCTCTTTTTCTGCCACCATGATTGATGCGGGCACTCATGCCTTGTTGAAGAAGTGGGCCGATGCCGTAGCTCTCCGCACAGTGCACAGAGGTGTTTACAGCCCCGACAGCACACACACCGTGTCTTGGCCTTCTCTTGAGAATTGTGCTTGGTCCACCTTGGACACCCCTGTGGCCCTGGTGAAGCTAACGCACCCCGGCGTTGCCCAACCCCACAGCCTCACTGACCCTTTGTTGTCGTTGTTTGACAACAACCCTAATCTGCAAGCTATTGTGTTGCAGCTCCATGATTCGGATGCCCGCGCTGTCGTGGAGCATGTTAAAAAAAGCTGTGGGGGGCCCAATAGGGGGATGAGTTTGTATTTGAGGGAATGGGAGATGCAGGGTGGCTCTCCGGGGATTCATGTCTCGGGGGACGTGGCTGCTGGCTGGCGCAAATGGGAGTGCAAGGCCCAGCAAGTGCAGCGGGGGCATTGGGAGGACACCGCCCCCCTCTACTCCCTCCACTCCCAATCGCCATGGTCCTGGCATGCCGATTTGGAGGGCCACACCCTCCCCACCTGGTACAAGGGTACTAGGATGCACCCCTCCCTTTTCTTCCCCCTCACCACCACCCCCCTTTTTGGTGTTGAACACCATCGTGTCTCCATCCCCGTTGACGTCGTCGATCATCGTCATGTCGACGACCTCAAGGAATTGCCCCAATGGGGCCATGCTTTCCAATCTGGCTTCATTTCTGTCAATTGGATGGACAAGCTTCAGGATGAGTATATGGGGAACTTAGGGCAGATGCGGGGCTCAATATTTTTAATGAGGATTGGCTCGCCGAGACTCGTGCAGGGGACAGTGACACCCGCCGCACAATGACTCCACCGGAGGGGGGTGCAATGTACAGTTTCGCAAGGGAGGTCCTCATACCCCACTTGGAGACTCATTTGGGTTGGAAGTGTCCGGTCGTGAATGTTACCACCTTTATTGTGGTGAAGGCCGGTACAGTGGATGTGGAAAAAAAACAGTGTTGGCACCGTGACATTAACCTCAGCTATGTTGCCGGCCCGGACCAACACCATGTTATTTGCTTGTTTCCGATGTTCTCCCCCACACCCGATGATGGTTGTGCTGGGGATTTTGTGGTTGCATCCCACACGGGCCTCCCCGACCCTTGGGTGGTGGCCCCAATGGCCCCATTGGACATCGGGGATGTGTGGTTGGGCAATGCACTGACTGTGCATCGCGGAGGTATCTGCCCTACCACAAACCCCCATCGGCCCCGTGTTTTTGGTTTCATTTCGGTTGGTACCTCCAGGTTCGACTACAACAACACTTGCCCTGTTGTTGTTCCCCCTTGGGCCGGCAAAGCGGCTGCATCCCCCGAAGGGTCTCAAGGCCCTCATGCCACTTGTGGTGCAGTTGGTTGTGAGGTGTTGTTGGATGTGAGTGATGCTACCACAGTTTTTTGTGTTACATGTGGTAACGTGCCATTGTGTGCCACCCACGCCGTGGAGGGGCAGTGTGGTGCCTGTGCGGAGGGCGCTTGGAATCAGGGTGAGACAATGACGCAACACAGTGGTGTTGCATGGGGTCGTTGTCCGGCCCCACTGCAGTTCTACATGCCCGTTGATGGGGCTACTTTTTTTGCAATTCATGAACATTTGTCCCCTAGCCCCCTTCGAGTTGGGATTGAGGGTCACCCTTCATATGAGGAGTGCCCATTGCGGAGCGCTATGCCATTGTTTTCTACAATGGGTGCAACACAGATTACCTCCCGGATGAGTCTGTTGATGAGTTATTGGCCTATGGCTTTCGTCCTTGGGGCCACTAGTGAGCACCGTATACTACTAGTATACGGCCGTATACCTCCGAGTATACGGCCGTATACCTGGAAGTATACGGCCGTATACTCGAAGTATACGGCGAAATATTTGTGCTGAATCCTACATGCTGTGCGCCTGTTGCATGCGCCTGTACGCACGGTTCCATTGGGCAACTGGCCCACATATGCCTGGCACATGTTTCTGCAGCAATCATTGTTACAAATATGTTTACGAATGCCCATCCGAAGGAGAAGGGGCTCTGTTTGGAGAGTATTTTGATGAATTCCGATGAGGGCTTTGTTTGAAAGCACATCACTTTGGGGATCATTGATCACAATACACATCCGCCTTGTGTATTGCTTGCCGTCGCCGGTTGAGGCCTCCGTTGGCTTCCCGTTGGTGGTTGGAGGGTATTTTGTCAAAAGGCTATTTTTTACCAAATGTTCGTCCCCCTCCTTCTACCGTCTTTGTTGGCCCCGCCTGATTAGAGCTCTACACTTCCTGTGGGATGCAGCGTTCTAGGGCGTGGTGCGGAACCCCCCCAATTTTGGGTGTTGTTAATATGGTTGGAACCCGGAATTTCACATGTTACATGGGTGCACTATGATGCAACAATGTGCCTTCCATGTTTCGTTTGCTCGATATTGCCCGTTTTGCACTTTTTGCGATTTGATCTTTGTGTGCTCTAACTAGTTATCGCGGGGTTAGAACGGGGTTAGAGCACTAGTTATCGCGTGGGTTATCGCGCGATAACCTAGTTATCGCGTGGGTTATCGCGGGGGTTATCGCGCTTCATTTTATGTTTCCTCTTTTCGCTTTAGCTCTCAAAGCCTTCGTATTCTTTCATAATGGCCCTTGCTGCTGCCCACGCTTGGTGCGAGCACCATCAAAAGCTCCTTGGGGTCCGTCGCCTTGGCGGTCCTGAGGGGTTTACGATGGGTGATGCCAATGTGAGGCGCCCTGTGGCGACCCGCTTTGAACATGGTGTGGACTTTGGACTCCTTGTCCATAAGTCCCCCTTCATGGCGGACAAGCGAGACCCCCTGGTTCTCAGCAACTACATCTTCGAGTTGCTAGAGGTAAATCCAGGGGTTGCTGGATTTTTGATCCAGCTTCATCCGGACGATGTGGACGCCGTGGTGGAGTCCGTCACCGCCCATGCCGAGAAGGGTGCGGGGACGAAGACGACCCTCTATGTGGGTCAGGAGGAGGAGGAGGAGGAAGTGGAGGAGGAGGAGGAGGATGCGGGGGGGGTGGGGGCTGGGGGGAGGAAGGAGAAGCCCCACAACCCCCTCATGATTAGTGTCCAGAAGGTAAGGATCCGACCGGGTAAGGGGAAGGGGCAGTTGGATGGTTGGTTCCCCCAACCCCTCACCCACAACACCCGCCGGGTCTGCACTGACGACCCCGAAAACAAGCTCCCCATGCACTCCCTTTGCCCCACAAGGGAGTGGGAGCGTGAGTGGTATGGGGTCACCACTCCCAACATTATTTCGGGGCAGGGGGTAGGGCGGTGGAGGGTTGGGCATGCACCGCCACCCCCCAAGCCCCGGTGTTGTTCAACACCAGGGCACTACACGCTCCATTGCCATGGGAGGGCGAGCGATGGAGCGTGATTTTTTATAGTGCGGGGGGGGTTCTGCACTGCACGCCTGTGTGGCGGCAGCAGCTGCTGTCCATGGGTTTTAGGGTGCCCAATGCTTCCTCTAACCCCTCCACCTAGTGTTATTTGTGATTCGATTATTGTTCACTATTTCTATTACTGTACTCTGTGGACTCTGAGGAGGGGCAACTAGCCCGGAACATGTCCATTTGACTGATTTGAATTTGTGATTGTGGCGCCATGTACCCCGTGCCTGCACATTGTTGACATCTCCAAGGTTTCCTGGGTGCAAAATCAACGTTTGTGAAGGTTTTAGGGTGCCCAACGCTTGCTCTAACACCACCAGTTAGTGCGCACTAACCCCTGCTCTAACTAGTTATCGCGGGGGTTATCGCGCTCTAACTGGGTGCTCTAACTAGTTATCGCGGGGGGTTATCGCGCTCTAACTAGTTATCGCGGGGGGTTATCGCGGGGGTTATCGCGCGATAACCTAGTTATCGCGGGGGTTATCGCGTGGGTTATCGCGTGTGTTTTTTGGGCCCTTGCTTCAAAACCCTCCCTCATTTCGTGTCCAGGTCCTCTTATTCTTCATGGACAGTGCTGTCAATGAGGCCCTGCGGGCTCTCAACAAAGCTAACCTCCGGCGGTACACCGATCTGCAGTGCCCCAAGGCCCGGCGGCGGCGTTTGAAGGCGGTTCAGCGGCTGGTGCGAGTTCTATTGGGTGACTCAGACGTCGTGTGTGGCACCAACACCAAAGGCGAAGTTTGTTTAAGTGGTGGGGCGTGCACTGCCCTGTCTGGCCCACTTGGCGGCCATCTTGCATTAACAGCTCAGGAGCATGAGGCCCTGAGCATGCTACGCATGGCATGCAGCATGCATCTCTCCCAACGGGCCCTTTTGCGAATGCCCCGCCGTTGCACACAACGGGACCTAAGGACCGTTCGGCAACGGATCATGCCCTACTTTCCCCAAACCACCATTGTAAAGTCTACCACAGGCCGCAATAGGGCAGCTGCCCATGTGCCTTTGCAATCAATTGTGCAAAATGCAATATCCATGGCCCGAGTTATTGGGAAACCCCCCCCTAGTGGCGTTGCCATTATTGTTATTTCAGTTGATGCGACTTCCTTGTGGAAGGCATCCTCTACCCGTGCGGATGTATGGGTTAATGTATGGGGGGGGGCAAAATATGCTTCGAAGGTGAAGCTATGGGCCTCATGGTTTTGCATGGATGGCGGGGATGAACAGGCTTTTTTGAGAAGCCTGGACATCTCCGCCAACCTCAACCAAGAGGTGAGGGATGTGGAAGAGGACGTTGTCCTCTTTCAAAACCAATTTTTGACTTGCACTGTCATTTTGACAGGGGATGGGAAGGGGATGCAAGCAATGGGGGGGGCTGGGTCTAAGTGTTGGTTGTGCAAAGACCCCAATGGGATTGTTGAGCAAAGGGGGGTGGAGTCCACCTCAAGATGGGGGTCATTCTTGAGAAATGTGACCCCTGATAGGCGGCCGGGGGACTACCAACATGCAGCATGCCGCATCCTAAACGGCATTGCAAAGCGCATTGAGACCACCCTTCAGGCCCTCCCCCCTGGTACCCCTGGTAAGGCCCAAGCTCTTGCAGCTTTGCAGGCCTTCAAACAAGCCCTCAAGGATGAGACCTCAGGCATTCCTCTTAGAGAACGCCTCCCTTCGGCCTCGAGGGCCACAGAAAAAGATTTCGATCTAACCAGCACCAAAGTTTTCCTAACCTCCCCCCCCTTCCAAAGGCAATTTGTGGAATGCCTCAAAGAGCATGTCCCCACAGTGAGGACCCCTGGGGGACCTATGTTATGGGTTGTTGTGCATGTCATGGTGAAATGCATTGAGGGTTTGTATGAGCTTTGGAGGGTGAGGGAGTTGTACACTCTAACCCAAGTGGAACGCCACCGTGCGTTGACCACAAAATTTTCAAAAGCGTGGGGAGACTCAGGTTGGTCCCCCACCAGGTGGATCCATTGGTGCTTGGCACATTCCACCTTTTTTGCCGAGAAATGGAGGAACATTTTTTAGTTTTCCTCCATCCCAACGGAGTATCGGCATGGGCCTTACAAGAGGAGGCTCAAAAATTGTTTTAAGGGTTGGTCCTTGGTGAGGCCAAGTATGTCCCTCCGCCACATGCACCATTGCATGTCCATGAACGCCCTGGAGCAAGGGCTTTTGGGACTGGAGGCAGCCAAGGCCTCAGACATTGATGACTTTGTATGAAAAAAGACCATACATGCTTTGTGCCAAGTGTTTTCTGTTGTTTGTCCTAGTGAGGGATGGAGGAGGGGTGCGCGATAACTACCCGCGATAACTACGCGATAACTGAGTTATCGCGCGATAACTAGCGCGATAACTAGTTAGAGCAGGGTGCTCTAACTGCGTTCTAACTCTGTTCTAACTGTGCTCTAACTCTTTGACCCCCCCCCCAAAAAACCACCCCTACAATGAGGGTTATGTGGGGAAAGAAAGGGGATGAGGGGTTTTTGAGGGTGCTGAATCCATTTTTTTAGGTGGTTTGCCCCAAAATTAAGGGTAGGTGGGTGTTCCAGAAATTGCGTTCTAACTAGGGGTTCCGCACCACGCCCTAGAACGCTGCATCCCATGGGGTAGCCTGACTTTGTTATCGACCGTCAGTACATACATTGGTCTGAGTGGTGGAAATTCCCAATTTTGCACCGTGACAGGTCTGATTTCACTACAGCCCATTGACAGGGTCCTGTAGCACCTGCTGCTGCCCCCCCCGCCCCCCAAGGGGCCTCGCTCAGCCAAGCTGAACGGGTGGAGGCCCCTGCCATCGATGGTCCACTGTCCAGAGTTCCTGTCCTGAGGGTTAGGTATCACTCAGCCCTGCCACTCCTATGGCCCAGGGCTGTCCACAAACTGAGATCTAAACTGACATTTGTGCCAAGTATTCATCTGTTTGAAATTTTAAGACCGCTACCCAGCCTAAAACAGCTTTTCCGCCGGTGGCTCATGCGCCCACTCAGTGAATTTCTGTCTGCGCTGTACCATTTGTGGCCTGTTAATTACAAATGCGATGTAAATATTTGTTGCATGCTTGAATTGTTTTAATTTCAGCATTTCAGAACTGATGAGGGCTTTGTTTTAAAGACGAAACGCCTATTGTGGCACATCACTTTGGGGATCATTGATCACGATACACATCCGCCTTGTGTATTGCTTGCCGTCGCCGGTTGAGGCCTCCGTTGGCTTCCCGTTGGTGGTTGGAGGGTATTTTGTCAAAAGGCTATTATTTTACCAAAAAAAAAAACACATGTAGGTATATATCATGTGATATGACATGTTGTGCAATATGCATAAGTATGTATATTCAGTGTACATAACATGCAGAAGTGGATCACATTTGACATTTCGGATGGGACATCAAGCAAAAATGCTTCTTATGGTCTTCTGCTTTGCTCATATGGTGCTCTTTTGTGTGTACAATTTGTTTTGGGGTTGGAGAGTCATGAGTACTTGCAAGGGGGGGGGTAGTTGATGAGAATGGTGGCATGGGTGGAAGGTAGAAAGTCTCCGTATACTCCGAGTATACGGCCGTATACTTCCGAGTATACGGCCGTATACTTCCGAGTATACGGCAAGAATACTTCTCCAATACTTCGAGTATACTGACAAATACCTCAAAATGTGTGGATTACCACACACAGGTGTGGGTGTATGGAATTGGCTTTATGGTTTTTTGACCCCCCCCCCTATTTTCAGGGTGCTAAACTCATTTTTTCATATCCCATGGGCACACGGAACGACTAGGTGCGTGTGACAAAATGGCTGTTTTGGGGGGGTATTCTTGGTATGCCAGGTTATGCTCACCATATGCCAGCCTGCGACCAGCGATACAATAGCCACGCAACCGTTCGTTTTTGGAACAACCTCCCCGGCCTCTACATGTGACGCTACCTGGACCATCAAGCTGGGGGTGTATACAAAATCTTGCACGAAGAACCGCTACGCCGCCAACTCTTATCCCTACGAGGATTCGCCGATTTCGTAGCCTCGGTACCATGGGACGGGTACGTAACAGTGCAATTCAAATCACAGGAGGACGCTGAAAATGCGGCTTTCATGCTCAAGGAAACTTTCATCAAAGATGAGGAAAAAGGCCCGGTGCCTGCTTCTGTCACTGAACCTGTGAAGGTATCTCTGAAAATTGAGCCGCCCGCTTCGCCAGACCCCGAAGGAGTCAGCAGGAAAGTTGACGTAACCACTACCTTGGTGCTATCTCCCATAAACCAAGTGAGGACGGAAAGCGTACACGAGATCCTGTGACGTATTACGTAATACGTGCCATCAGGCCACACGCCAGAGCCCAAAAATTCTCGCACAGACCCCAATGCCAACCTGGCCACCAACGACCAGGCGCCAAGCGATGCTCGCGTCTGTAACTACGAAGCCAACCCCAGATACTGTACATTCGCCAACTCCTGGTCAACTCCATGTCGAGAGCATTCAACTTGCTTGTACTTGTGCACCGTGTTGTTGCTACGCCTTGTGCATGAAACGTGAGGAACTATCTATATTTTACAGCTTATGGTTGCGTTGCTTTGTTGATATGTTGCAATATGTGGGTTTTTTGGGTCGAAGCCAACTTTTTGGAAGCCAAGTCCGGTTTTGGCGCGCGCCAACTGCCCCATTCTTCCTCTTCTTTTGCACCCTTCATGCATTCCCTTTCCCTTCTAGGCATCTCACTTTATTATGCCTCCAAAGCAACCCAAGAAGGGCAAGGGGAAGAAGGTGACAGTCACCGACCCCACGTCTGCCCCCGCTGCAGCACCTAACCCCAAGGTGCAGCCGGTGCTCGATGCCCACATCGCCAACGTGGGCTCCGAGCCCTTCCCCGCGGGCTATTTTCCCATCCCCTACACCCTCACCCCCCCGGACGCCGAATCCTTCCCCCAGCTCCCCCCCCTCCGCGAACCCCTGGAGGCCGCCCTCTTCGGCAAGTGGGACCGGCCGGGCAATCCCTACTTGGTCTGGCGAATTGACGCCACCCGCGTCAACTTCGCCCTGACCAGGGGGGTTCTTAGCAGGTTCTGCTGTGCCGTGATGGGCCGGTACCCCACGACCCTCGCGGTCGAGTTGAAGCTTTCTCAAGTCACCCTTGAGGCCTTCAACAAGACCCTGAAGCTGTGCACTGCTGCAGCGTCCAAAGAGTTCGTCAACGTTCTCGACCTGCAGGAGAAGCCGCCTAAGGGTCTCGACCCCGAGGAGCAGTGGCTGTGGGTGGATCCAGTCAAAAAAAGTGGCTGGACGCACTGCACGGCCACTGACGCCGTCGTGCGGTACCGGACGGTGAAGGTGCGGGCGTGGGATGCAGTAGCTCCCACGGAGTTCTCCACCAACCGTCGCCTGCGCACCCACATCCCTGACATCACCCACCCCACCCTCTACAGCACCGACGCCCCCTTCACCATGCTTGGCATGGGTTGCATGCCCCCACCCCTCCTTCCACAACTCCTACCCCGTTGCCACCCACGTGTCACGGAGGTCCATTTTCAGACGGACGAGGACAATGACATTTTTGGGGCCGCATGCAATCTGTGGCAGAAACTGCAGGTATTTTCACCCTGCACCAAAGCGTTTCCCGGCGACCGTTCACGGTGACCCGTTACACACGGCCTGTTTTCTGGCACAGGTGATGTGGCACCGTGACGGCCCCACGTTCCTGACGGACAACGTGTGGGTGGGCATCTCCTTCGACGGGACAAAGCTTTGGCAGGCCTCCTTCGTGCATTTTGCCGTTGGAGACCTGGGGAGTCATATGCCCTTGGGGTCTTGGATCTTGCTGCGCGGATCCGAGAAGAAGGCCATCATTTCCCAATTGGCCGAGGTCTATGACCTGAACGCGGACCTCACTGAGGTGGCGCAGCAGCAAATCCCCGATAAAGGGGGCTACCTGCGTAAGGTGATTTCTTTTTTTTATAGCAGACACCAAGGCGCAGGTCATTTTGGGGGGTTGCTCCTCGTTCACAGCCACTTTAATTTAAAAAACCCCCGCCGCCACTGTTTGTTGGCTGTGTGGGAAAAATCGGGCAACCATTCTGCACGAATTTGGTTGCGGGATGGGGGTGATTGTCGAGGAGTGGCTGTGGGCGGGGATGATTTGCCCGATCGTGCGCCCCCCCCAGCGGCCCCCCGATTATGGGCTGCATGGCGTGCACCGGCAAGTGCACAATGGGCTTTCAGCCCTCGTGAACAGCCTCCACACGGTTCAGCGGTGGAAGAGCTAGGGGAAAGGCCGTGAGGTGGGTGCAATGGTTCCTGGATCCCATTCGGATCCAGGCACGGACCGCCACCGGTGTGGCGTTGGAAGAGGAGAGGAAGGATAAGAAGAAGGTGCCCCTGAAAATCGAGCAGACGGCGGCTGCTGAGTGGGTGAAGAGTGAGGGATGGGACACCATGTGTGACCATCTGGAGGGGGAGGGCCTCCTGCAGCATGTCGTTGACATGGGGGGGGGTCCAGGTGTCCTAGATGGACGCCTTCCAGCAATGGGGAAAATCCCTGTTGGCAACAAGCGATGTCGTCTGGAAATCCGGACCGTTGCAGTTGCCCGACATGAAAATTCTGCGAACAGAATTGAAAAAAATGGGGGAGGCCCATAAGGCCTGTGAAATGAACGTCACCCTGTGGGCCCATCTGTGGATTGACCACCTGTTGGGATGGGCCCGCAGGTGGGGGCACATTGCCATTTTTGCTGCCTTCAAAGGAGAGGGGCGGCACAAAGCCCTGAAATGTGAGATCTCAAAGCGCAGCTTTCGAGGTGGAAGTAAAGGCGGCCGGGTGTCCAGACTGCGGGGGGCCAGAGTGCGGGTGAAGGGGGGCAAGGGGGATCGCACGCGGAAGGGGTGGGGGGAAGTGATCCGCTCAGATAATCTGGACTGGGGGTTGTATAATAAAATTTTTTCGGTTTGGGAGTCGTCGTGGACGAAGCAAAGGGGGTACATAGAGAATAAGGGGGTCTTCGTCCAGGCTGAACAGGGGTCCCAAGGCATGTGACCTCTATGTATGATTGATATGATTGATATGACAGCTTCTTGCACATTCACAGTCTTTTGCACATTCATCAAAAAAAGATGGAACAATGCTTTCTTCGTGCCAAGTGTGCAAGGGCAGGTGAGGGACGGAATTTCCAGTGACAACATGTTGCAATGGTATGCAAGTCGATGGTTTGATCGGTGGGGGGACATTTGGGGCGCGCCAAGTCCGGACTTGGCGCGCGCCAAATGTCCCCCCACCGATCAAACCATCGACTTGTCATGCATACTATTGTTGTCACTGGAAATTCCGTCCCTCACCTGCCCTTGCACACTTGGCACGAAGAAAGCATTGTTCCATCTTTTTTTGATGAATGTGCAAAAGATTGTGAATGTGCAAGAAGATGTGCTTCCCGATGTAGTGTACACTGTGGAGCCGTAGCTCAAAACTGGGGGCCATGGAGGCATATCAATCATATATAGAGGTCACATGGGAAGCCAACTTTGGGACTTTTTTACCGTGTAGGAGTGTTTTCAGCACGAGAGGGGCATGAAACCCGGGGTTTTTCAGGGTAAGAAGTTTCCATTTACACCAAAAAGGAGGAAAAAATCCCTAGGTAGCCAGTGTAACAACATAATAGACACCCGCCATGATTTGGGTGCATTCCGAAGCAAGTTGGCGAATGTCTCTTGGCTTCGTAGTTACATCCAGCGGCTGGAGTTCACGCAAGAACAACACGGTAAACGACTGGAGGATTTAAATGCCAAGATCGAGCAGACGGATCAAAAAATCTCCAGGGTGAACGACAACGTCGAGAATATCGCAAAAATGAATGCCATCAGAGATATGCAAGCACACAGGACCTAGCACACTTTTGGCGAATGTGACCCAGCGGCAAAACAGCACCTCCGTGAACGTGTCACAGAAAAAATCAGCAAGCTCAAAACCTACTATGTGCTGTGCACGGACAACGAAAATATGAGATACTATGTGGCGCAAGCGGTGGTTAATGATATCGACGGCAGATACATCTGCTGGAAGCGAACCGACAAGCCGGCAGCGCCGCGAGACACCGACGCAGCGATGGTGGATGCTGACGCCGACGAGGACGAACTGCTCAACGAGCATACTGTGGACTGGTTCTTTGCTACCGTGGAAACGGCGACTAAGGCGATGGACCGCCTCAACGACCTCGTGATCAAGCAGCAGGACCGCCTGCATAAAGCTAGGGCTGACTGCTCTTTTCAAGCCCTCTGATGAAATACCGCCGCCACTCCCCGCCAGGCCCCACTAGGGGCGCAGTTCCAGCTGTTAAGCGACGTGCTCCGTGACGACTCCTTCTCCCGCTCGTGTCTAGTTCCTAGATTTAGATCAATAATTAGATCGGCCGCACAGTCATGTATGGCCCTGTCAGACGTAGCATCATCTTATGCACCCTATGGCATGCTGGTCGGAGACCCCCCCACCGAAAAGTACTGCGCCTCAGTGATTGACACACTGACCAGCCTCAGTGTGTCCGGAAATGGTTTCTTCAACCCTGACCCACTGCTGGAGCAAATGCGTATACTCCGTACGGTGAGGGATGAACAACAACAATTATTGCAGGAATTCCAGGTCATGACTGACCCCTCACTACATGGAGCAATAGCAAGAGATTGTATGTTGCAGTCCAATAGATTCCTCTCCCACACACCCCTGTGTGAGTTCTGGGCACAACAACACCCCACGGTGACTGTCTTCTGGAGGTCCCTGATGAAATTCAATATGCTTACGGACCTCTGGGACAAGTGGATCTTCATAAAGGGCGCATCGGTATGGACAGACGTGACCCCAGAAATCATTATGCTGTTCTTTCAGGACCCCCTGGTGCTGGTAAAACATTCCCTGTGGGTCGAGTCCCAGGCTATCCCCGTATCGGTCTCACTGTGGACCACACTGTCCAACACCTTTCACTGCACTACCATCGCCGATGGGTCTGTATGGGGACCTGCCATTCCTATTCACGACTCTCCTGACTCCTGAATTTTCTGGATGCACTGCTTTGGGCCTGCAAACCTGCTGAACAGGTCAATCCCAGACCTACGCCAAGAAAAATGGTCCTGGCTTATGCGCACAAAATCGTTTGCGAAAACTCACACCAAGACCACCAGCGCCACTACACGTGTTACCGCACAGGCCACCAATTTTATCTAGTCCAGACACACGCGAATGGACTTCCAGGACACAGTCCAGCTGGTGTTGGACACAAAGAAACTGTGTGCCCCAGGGATAGCATCACAGGTGCTCTCGAAGGCGAAAGACAAGTTGCGCAGAGATCACAATATTTTTCTGCGTAGCCAATGGGATGCAGCGTTCTAGGGCGTGGTGCGGAACCCCTAGTTAGAACGCAATTTCTGGAACACCCACCTACCCTCAATTTTGGGGCAAACCACCTAAAAAAATGGATTCAGCACCCTCAAAAACCCCCCATCCCCTTTCTTTCCCCCCATAACCCTCATTGTAGGGGTGGTTTTTTGGGGGGGGGTCAAAGAGTTAGAGCACAGTTAGAACAGAGTTAGAACGCAGTTAGAGCACCTTGCTCTAACTAGTTATCGCGCTAGTTATCGCGCGATAACTCAGTTATCGCGCTAGTTATCGCGTGTAGTTATCGCGCACCCCTCCTCCCTCCCTCCCTAGGACAAACAACACAAAACACGTGGCACAAAGCATGTGTGGTCGTTTTTCATACAAAGTCATCAATGTCTGAGGCCTTGGCTGCCTCCAGTCCCAAAAGCCCTTGCTCCAGGGCGTTCATGGACATGCAATGGTGCATGTGGCGGAGGGACACACTTGGCCTCACCAAGGACCAACCCTTAAAACAATTTTTGAGCCTCCTTTTGTAAGGCCCATGCCGATACTCCGTTGGGATGGAGGAAAACTGAAAAATGTTCCTCCATTTCTCGGCAAAAAAGGTGGAATGTGCCAAGCACCGATGGATCCACCTGGTGGGGGACCAACCGGAGTCTCCCCACGCTTTTGAAAATTTTGTGGTCAACGCACGGTGGCGTTCCACTTGGGTTAGAGTGTACAACTCCCTCACCCTCCAAAGCTCATACAAACCCTCAATGCATTTCACCATGACATGCACAACGACCCATAACATAGGTCCCCCAGGGGTCCTCACTGTGGGGACATGCTCTTTGAGGCAATCCACAAATTGCCTTTGGAAGGGGGGGGAGGTTAGGAAAACTTTGGTGCTTGTTAGATCGAAATCTTTTTTTGTGGCCCTTGAGGCCGAAGGGAGGCGTTCCCTCAGAGGGATGCCTGAGGTCTCATCCTTGAGGGCTTGTTTGAAGGCCTGCAAAGCTGCAAGAGCTTGGGCCTTACCAGGGGTACCAGGGGGGAGGGCCCGAAGATTCCCCCCCCTGGGTAAGCTCAATGGCAAAAAATGCCATGAGGCGGGGGTCCCTTACCCCCGTGGGGGAGGCCTTGGGAATCCCCGACCCCCTGTGGACATCAAGGGCATTAAAAAAAAAGGCAGTGCCCCTCTTGAATGGCACAGCCCTCTCCACCCAAGGGTCAGGGAACCCCGAACTGCTGGAGGGCACAAAAAGAAAATGTGACCCATCCTCCTCCTCCTGATTATGGGTTAGCATAATAAGGCAATTGACAATCAATGTGCCTTCAGGAATGGTGTAGGGAGGGGCGTTGCGATGGAGGTGCTGGGGGGTGTGGTCATAGCTCGAAATTTCGGCCATGTCAAGGATGGTGCAGCTCCATCCGACCCCCCCCACCACAGTCTTCTTCGCGGTCTCAAGCACACGATCTGCCACCCTTTTGAGGACTGGCAGATCATGGAGCTTGTGGGGGTTGTGCTTGTGGTGGTCGGCACCCCCATAGTTGCCATACAATGTGCGGCGGGTCCCAGAATCTTGGGGCCTGCCGACAATGGGGGGGTTCTCATTGAAAATGGGTGCCTTCTCTGAGAGAGGCACCCTATCCAAATCTTCCAAAAGACTTTGCAGCTGAATGTCACTCAAAAAATCGTGCTCCAGGAGGTGGTTGACCACCAGCTTTCCCCCCACCGTGAGCACAAGGTCATTGGGGTCCCTATTAAAGGCCCCCAAGGGCTCGGCGGCAACCACCTCCTCCGCCTCCCCAATAAGGGGGGGTGTTGCCCCAAATGGAAAAGGAATCACCCCCTGCCCTGAAATAATGTTGGGAGTGGTGACCCCATACCACTCACGCTCCCACTCCCTTGTGGGGCAAAGGGAGTGCATGGGGAGCTTGGTTTCGGGGTCGTCAGTGCATACCCGGCGGGTGTTGTGGGTGAGGGGTTGGGGGAACCAACCATCCGACTTCCCCTTCCCCTTACCAGGTCTCACCCTTACCTTCTGGACACTAATCATAAGGGGGTTGTGGGGCTTCCCCTTCCTCCCCCCAGCCCCCACCCCCCCCGCATCCTCCTCCTCCTCCTCCACTTCCTCCTCCTCCTCCTCCTGACCCACATAGAGGGTCGTCTTCGTCCCCGCACCCTTCTCGGCATGAGCGGTGACGGACTCCACCACGGCGTCCACGTCCTCGGGATGAAGCTGGATCAAAAATCCAGCAACCCCTGGATTTACCTCTAGCAACTCGAAGATGTAGTTGCTGAGAACCAGGGGGTCTCGCTTGTCCGCCATGAAGGGGGACTTATGGACAAGGAGTCCAAAGTCCACACCATGTTCAAAGCGGGTCGCCACAGGGCGCCTCACATTGGCATCACCCATCGTAAACCCCTCAGGACCGCCAAGGCGACGGACCCCCAGGAGCTTTTGATGGTGCTCGCACCAAGCGTGGGCAGCAGCAAGGGCCATCATCAAAGAATACGAAGGCTTTGAGAGCTACATGCGAAAAGGGGTAACATAAAATGAAGCGCGATAACCCACGCGATGACCCACACGATAACTAGTTATCGCGCGATAACCCCCGCGATGACCCCCGCGATAACTAGGTTATCGCGCGATAACCCCCGCGATAACTAGTGCTCTAACCCCGTTCTAACCCCGTTCTAACTAGTTAGAGCACACAAAGATCAAATCGCAAAAAGTGCAAAACGGGCAATATCGAGCAAACGAAACATGGAAGGCACATTGTTGCATCATAGTGCACCCATGTAACATGTGAAATTCCGGGTTCCAACCATATTAACAACACCCAAAATTGGGGGGGTTCCGCACCACGCCCTAGAACGCTGCATCCCAAAACCACAATCCGCGTCCCTATGGCCTCGCCCCCCCTGAAAAAACACATCCTGTCGGTCTTCGAGAGTGCCGTGAAACGGGAACCCAATATTCCCTTTGCAATGAAACAATATCTCTGCTCAACATTCCGTGTCGTGTCCAAAAGCGTACCCAAGGCAGGGCAGTTCTGCCAGTCATACCGCCCCAGAATTTCCACAAGGGCCATGCGTGACTATGTACAGAATCCCCCAAAGTGCTCGTGCGCTGACCTCCACGCACGATACGGGGTACCGGTCGTGGAGGGACACTGTTTTACTAGATCCTTTGAATGGTTGTCCAACCAATTCCCCAGCCATGGTAAACCTGCAGTGCTGCATCAAAACCTCAAAAACGGTCTGTTACCCTCATGGCGGAGCATATACAAGGACGCCAGCACACAAATCTCACGCGCCCTTGATGACATAAACAGGCTGTCAGCACTAGAGCGGCGCCGGGTGGTGTCGGAGGTATTGAACACCCTCCGCCGGGAGTACATGTCCATGAAGTCCTCTACCCCTGATACCCACACGGTGACAGCAATGCAGTCACAACTGCAACTCTTGCCCAGGGAATGGGTCTGCGGGTGTTCGATAAAGGCATTGTAGCCCTGTGGCGCGGATGCCGGCAATTTTTCTTTCCCCGCTTCTACGCAACTTTCTTCCAAAGCCCAAGGCGTTTTACCCACCTGACTGAATGCGACACCAAAGTAGACTCCAGCGTGCAGTTATCGTCTTTTATAGCATATGCCGGACGCCGCTTTTTTTTGGGTGGCAAACAGCCACCGGTAGCCGAACTGGACCCCACCCTCTCCCTTAGAGCGAAAAATGGACTCTCCACGGCCCACACCACCCGCCTGGAGTTACGTTTACGCCCCATCACTGCTGAATGCAATGCCCTAATCACGAAGTGTATTGTGCGTACTGAGAGAGCTCTCCGCCAACACACCAAACCAAAAAATGCGGCGCGCACCACGCTGCGACAGCTCACTAGAGGGCTGAAAGGCAAATGTAAATCTGCCAGCCATAGTGCCACGGGAGATGACGGCGACACCAGCAAACGTCCACGCCTGAAACCCCTGCCATGCCCTGACCGCCAGCTGTTAGTGAAATGGAAATCGGACGAACACGCCACGCCGCCGGTAACAAAGGGACGAGATCGAAGTGTTGACCTGTGCGTTACACCCCCTGAAGCCAGCGACATCGCTGTGCGGCCGTGCCCTTACCCTGTTCTGGAAAGAGGTGGTATCTGTCCTGGGCCCGAGGGAAATTATCTCCATGTCCTCCCTCCTCCACTGTGTACGTGACTGGACGAACACATGCGACAAGTCGAAAACCTGGGACTGGGTTGAGTATGATATCCGGGAAATGTTCCCAAAAATCCCGCGCAACGAGATCCTGAACGCACTGGTCCAACTGCAAGTGACAGTCCGCGAAAAACGCACCACCAGAGGCCCCATCCATTTTTTCTTGAGCAAAGACGCCAACCGCAAGCTGGACAACATGTCCCGAGGCCAGCCGTCCCATTTCACTAGATTAGCCTTTCATGATGTCCTGCACATAGTCTTATATGATTTGCAGCTAAATGATTTGTTCCTGTGCCTGACCTCGGTGATGTCCCAGAACACAGGGATTCCAATAGGTGGCCCCATGTCTGCCCAATTGGCCTCCCTGACCCTGATCTACAGGGAACTTGTACAGCCCCTGCCCTGGGCCTTGCAACACGCGATGTGGGTACGCTATCGTGATAATTTTTTGTTCCTGATGAAACGTCTTCCCGGTGTGAACCTGCCAGTTCTACATGAAACCTATCGACAGGAATTAGAAATCCTCACAGGTATGCAAATTACACTGGAGCAAGTGGGTACTACCATCCGGTTCCTCGAGTGCCAACTGTCCGACCCCGCATCCACCCACCCTATCACGATGCCGGATTTCCTGGCTGTAGACGAAAAGCCCAGCTCACCCTCATATATCCGCAAACTAATAGATGGTGGTGCCCTGAATTGGCCGTCCATGGTTGCCTCCCTTGTGCCGAACATGGTGAAAAAAGGTTTCCACTACCGCCTGTCCAGAGTGTCACTCGAACTAAACCTACAACGGGTGTATGATTTTCTGAGCACAAAATACGGTGCGGTGGCTACCTGGACCTCTCTCTTTAGACAGCACAAGAACAAATGGTCGTGATGCCTCCATGCCTCCCTTCCTCTCTCCCCGACACACTGATGCCAAGCAGTGGTAGAAATAACTGAAACCACGGTTACCTAGGTTAACCACCGAAAGCACATCTCAGCCATGCCGGCTGCTCTATGTCTTCTGCACAGAAAAACCCATGGGTTTTGCTTTGTGAATTGTTTCTGTGGTCTTCGTGCTGCATTGCTTTTCACCTGCATTCGCCTGACGACGTGCAATAGACAGTGCTTTCTGGAATTTATTTTCAAAAGTATTTCAACTCGCGAGAACATTTGCTACAAGTGTTCTGGGGAAATTAATGTTTTGTGGCCATTGCGTGGTGGTAACCGCATTCAATGCAATGCTTGCAATGCCCCTTTTCATGAGAAATCCTTCTATAGCTCTACTGGGAAGCCGGAGGATGAGGTGGGTCCTTGTTGTCTTGAGGCCAAGGAGTAGGCCTATCTATCTATCTATCTATCTATAAATTTCGACTAACATGTGTATTGTTGAACGACTCCTCTGTCAAGTGCCTCTTCACCTCGTTCCTGCACGAAAACACCGACGAAGGTGGCTGGCCAATCTTCTGTGGTTTTTTTGCGCGCCGAGAAGGACTATGGAAGACCGCTCCCCTGGAACTGTGTCAGCTAGTCAGACCGCAATGATTGACGTCCGTGAAGTTGACAAAGAGGTGCGACGGGTTGCCAGCAGTGTCGACGGGCTCTCCACAGATGTGGCCATTCTGAAACGCTCTGTGTGCAATCTAGAGGCTGGACAACTCACTTCCGAGGTCTACATGCATGAATTACTCAAAGCCCAGGGCATCTCCGCCGAGTCTATACAGGCAAGGGTTACGGAAGCTAAGCGAGCCATGGTGGAGTCGCAGGTGCAAAGAGGGCTCTTGTCCTTCTCCTCCACTGCCGCGGTCTCGGCAAAATCTGATACTGCAGCGCAACAGTCTGGAGAAAAATCCCTGGAGGGTACTACGACAGGCAAACACCCGCGCTCCGAATCTGCTGTCCCCCACCTCAGCCAACGATCTTTGGGTGATGATCCCTACGTCCAGGATGCGCGAACATTGTCTGTTACTACGCTACATGGCATGTTATGCGAGCACGGTGGTATTGAAGCTGTCCAACGCATGAAGCATCATGACCACTGCGACTACGTGGCAGCAGTGAGCCATGTGATCCCTGACGGATTATTCCTTATTGTGAAGGTCATTTCTGGTGTGGATGCAAACGTGCGACCATGGTCTTTGCGTCGTGGGCGAGTTTGTGGTATTACCAAGAAGGGTAGCCTCTCTTGGAGACTCGATTTGGACAGCAATTTTCCGGTTGGACGAGGGTGGACAGCTGATACGGGCAAAGAACCTATTTACAATGTGCCGATGAATTTGGTGTTCTTCAGTGACAGCGCTGGTCAACTGAAGCTGGATTCCCTCAATCCGCCTGCCAAACAAGCACGCCTTGGTGATGCGCCGGAATCCTCTTCCTCCCCCCTCTGCCGTGCCACGGACGCCAGCCGGCGAGAAGGGCAGATCGCTGCTACGGGGTCCGCGGATGTTGTTCAGCATACTCAAGTCCATGATTCCCAGAGTGAGCCAGAATACGCAGACGACAAGGATGTCATTGACCCACTTCAGTCGCATGAGCTATCGTTCTGATCGGCCGTGTACCTCGTTTTTTGGGAACTCTCGCGCGTTATCAACTCTTCACGCCTTACAACTTCCCAACTCTTCATCTTGGATATAAGCTTTGTCTGGTGCTTTGCCGACTCGCATCTTTCTGTTTTACGAAGGAGACTGTGTGTGTCTGTGCCCGTTCGCTGGTTTATTGACTGATTCAACGGCGTCCGTGGTTTTATTGTTTTGCCTTGTACTCTATGGAACACTCTGCTGATCAGTTGCCCTCTGATTGGACCGATGCCACCGACGCCACTCTGCATAGTATTTTCCACGATGTCTCCGCTACGATTCGCGACATCGTGGTCACTCAATTGCAGAATTTGCATAACACTGGTATCCAACTACGCTCTATTCGTGAACAACTGTGTGCGCTGGAACGTGAGTTGGCTACAGCTCCTGTGCAGCAAGGGGATGTACCTGAGCCCATCGTGTTGCCCACTCAGCATGTTCCTGTACTATCTTGTTCGGTGTCCGATCCTGAAGTTGACGAGGACTCGCCTGCCTGCGACTCGGCTTCCGACGAGACGCCCGAGGCTTCCTCCAATACTACTCTCCCCCTTGCACCCCCCGATGATGGTTCTACTGTTTATGATTTGTTGCATGGCATCCTTCAAAATGACCGCGGACGGGCACGTATGTGGTCCATGTATGCGAGCTCGCAAGGATTGCATCAGTGGGATGGTGTCACGACTCGCTGCGTCAGGCACTTCGTATCGTGTGCCACGACACAGGAGGCCTTGCCTACGCCCTGCTGTGAAATTGTCCCACCCCAACGTGCTTCTTGGTTTCAGAGGCTCACGGGGGGCTGGGAACGATTTCTTACTGATGTTATTGGTGTGACACATACGTTATATGCTTCAGTCTGGAATTCGGTTACGCCAACGTATGTGTCTACGTGTCCTGAGCAGGAAGCCTTTGGCGGACTCCCCGCGTGTCTGCTTTCCGACACCGTCAGTACTGAGCCCTGTTGTATGTTTATACGTGCTGATATGTGCGTGCAGCCTGCTGCCAGCGTATTGGCCACCCTTGACCAGGCTTTGGGCTCCATGCGCCCGTTCCGCATCGCTATTTTCCTCCAGAGGGCTGACAGTGTTGCCTGGAACGAATGGGTGTCTAAGTGGGAACTACGGGGACGGTCAGCCTTGGTATGGGGTGCACAATCGTTACGTATGAGAGTGTATAACCTGCAGGCTGGATCCGAGTCCTGGCATGAAGTGGATGGGCCGTGGGAACTGCATGTTATTGACTCCGGGTACCAGCCAGTGGGTCATGGCATTAGTGTAATGCCATGTATGCTTGCGCTACGCAATTTTTGCAGGAACAAGAAAAGAAAGCCCTTCTACCACCCCCTCCCAGCCTTTTGCCCGACCCATCATCCTACAGCGTCTCCTTGCGATAATGTTCCCCCCTGCTTTGATCCTGCCCATGTGTCCGCTTTTTGGTACGAGTGGAATGCCATTGCCGCTCGCAGAGCCTCCCTTCTTCTTCAACGTAAGGTAGACTGGGATGCTGTAAAACTCACTATGCTCGAATCCAATCGCCTGTTACACCGCTCCCCAGACCGAACCTTGCAACGCATTGCACGTTTGTCTCGACTGCCCCATGACTGGGACTTGGATGAGCCTGATCGGCTTATCTACGTCATGTGTGGGCCGCACCCCCCGTATGTTGGCCAAACAGGCTGCATCACGGGTCCGCGGTCACTCCTGGCACGCTACCGCGAACATCTACGTGCTGCCCGCGTGTTAAAAAACCATTTCATCGGCCTTCGTCACCGCCGTGTGCGGGGGCTGATGGCGTTTGGCAAGCTTCCTAGTCTTGCGCGCGTATTAGCGAAGCACGGTCCAGCTTGCATGACTATGCTAGGAGTCCAGCGTGTACCCCCCATGGTGCATGGTGGTCAACCTGAACGGTGGTGGGTGCGCGCCCTGTCCCCCACCCTCAATAAGCGTTTGCCGTTCGGAGGACTAGACCAACTACGTTGGTCCGGCATTCTTGACGCTTCTCATACGTCTGTGCCTGTGGGGGAACGCACACTAACTGCACTGCTCCAAGACATCACTAACAGCCAGGGACGGGGGCACCATGCACATGAGCTCTTGTCTCTGGCCTGTGAGGCGGTGGGACATGTGGGCCCCGAACTGTTTGACAATTTTTTTACACTTGTACGCAATTGTGTTAAGAAACAGTTAGGATTCCTGCTTCGTCGGCGGTACGTGGTACGTATTCCTACGTACGATGGTCATATTTTGCGCATGGTGCAGTCGCGAGTGTCGCCACTTCTTGGTGCAACCGACATGCCGCCTTGCATACGCGCGTGGTACAAACGCCTTGTCACTGTCATTGCGCATCCTGCTCCCCCTGTAAGTCAAGCTGTGCGGTCACGACAGCAGCCTGCATGCGTCGACTGCTTGTTTCTGCACGCTCTACGGGGGTCCTGCGTACTGTCTCCGTGCCCGTGACTGATCGTACGTCTTACGAATGTGTGCCAGACGATTACTGCAGTGCACAACACCTGGACGTCCTGTTATCTGAAATATGGCAGCAACCATGTCAGTGTGCAAGCCTTATGACTCACCCCTTGTTACAGAACAACGTGCAACATGTAGTTATTCGGCATCCATGGTAATGGCAACTACTTTTCCCTACCCCGGTGTCTACGCTTCTTGCCAGCAATTCCAGGAATCGCCTGTGGCACTCCGCTGAGTCGCTCGTCCATGATTTTTCTGCATGTGCCACGCTGTTGGACAAGTGTCTCCTGCCCGCGGGGTCTGAACCTACTACCAGCGCGGCGGTGCCTGCTGAACCCCTGTTTGCTGACTTGCTTGAGACTGTGCATATTTACAATGTTCGTGCCTCTGCGAGCTGTCCACATCTTTGTTATGATGTGGCACAACAAGCACGAGATGCCCTCTTCAGATATGGCATTGTTGGTGGCGTCTTTGACAAGTTTCTGACCAAACATTATGGGGTGTGTAAGCTACTTCTTGAACAGCGCATAGCGCAGGACACCCTGATGGGGTCACGGTTTTCTATTTTTGCCTATTGCACCTCGGTCAAGCAAGCGAGCCTCTTTGCGCTTTATGTCACGCTCCAACGTGCGCAACTTCGTGGCGTTACCGCTGACGCTATCAAGCATCGTGCATGCCGGCGCTTGGCTGCGGATCCGCTTCTGTTTGCGCATTGGTGGGAAGAGATGTTTTTGCCCAGTGACAGCGCATACACTGCCGAACCTCCTTCTGTTGCTGCGCCCATGTTCTTTAACATGTTGAAGTGGAAATCCTCTGAACACGGCACCCCTTCACCTGAATTCAAATGGCGCGACGTTATCTCTTTCCGACGAAATGTTTTTACTGTCTGGGGTTGGTTGGCCGTATCTTACAGCTTCTCCTTGAGCGTGTAGTCATCCTGGAGCCTACATACAGTTTTCAGCAACTTCTGGGGGTTCGGGACCAGACACGTGCGATTATGCGTTTGGCTGGACGCACTGTGCAAGGGGATTTCCTCGAGCAGGACATGCAGGCTATGTTCTAGGAGATCCCCAAACATGAGGCGTTGCAGGCGGTGCAATGGGCGGTTTCTATTGCCCAGCCGGGCAAACAGCACGATGCATCCCTTTTTGCTATCTGCAGAGGTGGTCTCAAGCATCTGGATCGCCTGGGGACAGGAGGTAGCGCACACTTCTATAACATTTCTGCATCCGAAGTTTTGCGGTACATTGTGTTTGAGCTGTATGACAACGGCCTTTTCTGTTGTGGCCCACTTGTGCTGTCACAAGGCTCCAAGGGGGTCCCCATAGGAGGTTTTTTGTCTGCCCAGCTCTCGGAGCTGTGGGCTCTGTGGCGCGAGTTTCGCTTCATTTTTGGCAGTGACAGAGATAAAGTGTGTTCTGTCTGGTCGGAAGTGATGATGCCGGTATGCGCTCAACTCGTTCCTGAGACTAGTGCACCATCCCTCTCCCTTACAGGCGACACGGATTTCACTCTGTCGCCCCATGTGGCCAGCACCATGCTCTGTCGTCAATCCTTAATGGTTCACCCCATACTACATTCTGTTTCCCTGGATGCTCTGTCTCGGGATGGATTTGATGGGTGGTGGTCCCCTATGGAGAAACTGTGGGGGTGCATGCATCTTGGAGACTGCAACGTTTTGCTTGTCCGCACTACGGCGTGGGATGGGGCGCCAGGTGGTAGATTGCAGGCGATAATGCGTGATACCCCCCCGCAGGGACCAGGGGCGAGTACGTGATTTTTTCCGCAATTACGACCACCTGCTAGGTGTCATTGGGGAACTGAAGTGCCTGCAGAGTGAGCCACCGCCGCACTTTCCTGCGGTACCCCTTATTCTGCTGTCCAGATTCAAAGACAACCTGTATATTGTGTGTCTCCACATTCCAGCGCATTTAAAGTCCCTGGTGCGCGAGGCACTGTCTGTTTTGCTGCATCTGGTTTACGGTGTCAAACTGAAGTGGGAGCTACACCATGCTGTGGCCACCTGGGGTGAAGGGAGCCTGAGGTTATCCGCACAGGGGTCGCTCGTACTCCTGCGAAAACCATGCACTCTGTGCCTGAATGGCGACCCACTGAATGAGAAATGGTGTAAATGGGTCGACCGCTGGAGTCCACACTGTCGTCTTGTGTGGCGATCCCAGTTCCCTGGATTGTTGATTAAATGTCTATGGTATGCTCTGGACACACATTCATTCCGCCTGAATGTCAGGTCAGTGTTATGGGGTATAGGCTGCAAAGGATACCCCCGCAAGTGGTGGCTGGGGACCCTGCATCGGTTTTGGAACAAGTATGCTCTGCATGATGTGATCTGCATGGCACAGCTTATCGCTTGGGTTCGCCAAGGTGCTTCTCGTGCAACACGGTGACCTTAAGGTGTTGTACGCTTTCTATCTATTTTTTCTGGATGCACTTGATTTTGTGCGGGGAGGGGGCGGGCGCAGGAAGGCCTTCGGGCCGGCGTGTGCTGCGCACACGCAACGGCCCTCTGGCCTTCCTGATTTCTCCTTTTGGGCTTTGTAGGGCGGTTCCATGTGCTTGCTGTGTGTGTACAATACCTGAGTTGGAGATAAGGTAAAACGAAAGTGAAAGGCTCAGTGGACACAAAGCGAGGCGTTTGCTCTTATGTTGTGTACTCTACAGCTAATGGCCGTGTGAGCTCCTTTGCGTGTTTGTGCCGTCTCCACCTATTTGACAACATGCTAACCCTCAAGAACCCAAACCTCACAACTAATGTGTACAGTGGGACTTTTTTTTCCCCTATGTGGCGCTGATATGGAGTTAACGATTATCGTCCTGAAATCTCGCCCCTCTACCTAACACTTTTAAGTAATCGTTAGTGGGTAACGATTATCGTCCTGAAATCTCGCCCCTCTACCTAACACTTTTAAGTAATCGTTAGTAGGTAACGATTATCGTCCTAAAATCTCGGCCCGTTCGCTTCGCTCAACCGCTAACCACTTACCAAGGGATGAGGAAAGCTTAATTATCCAAGATGGGCTTGATGGCCAACCATTCCCTGAAGGCGGCAGTGAAGCGCCAACACTGCAGCCTGAGATTGACTCTTTGCGCCGTGAGAAAAGAGAGAGAGAGGCCAAGAAACAAGCAAAACATGTGCAGCAGGTCCTAGAAAAGCGTCAACGCACAATGGATGCTTTTTGTGTTGCTGCGCCCCCTCGGGTCGATGTGGCTTCGTCTTCCCTCAACCCTCTCAGTCCTCGTAACCCCCTGTGGCTACACAATCTCAACCCCAATCCGATTCTAACCGCAAGGGAAAGGAGAGAGCCCCTTCCTCACAACCGAAACCACCGGCTAAAACAACCAAGAGAAGGAAACAACCTGTGTCATGTTGTGCACATAAGTTGCGTATTCTCAATGTGTACTTAGCTGACAATGGAGCAGAAAGACAGTTGTGTGTTCTTGAGGGTGGCGACCAATGCGCTGTTCATGGCTTTTCTAGTTGTGCATGATGTGTGTTCTGTGTGTTCTGTCTGGTCGGAAGTGATGATGCCGGTATGCGCTCAACTCGTTCCTGAGACCAGTGCACCATCCCTCTCCCTTACAGGCGACACGGATTTCACTCTGTCGCCCCATGTGGCCAGCACCATGCTCTGTCGTCAATCCTTAATGGTTCACCCCAGACTACATTCTGTTTCCCTGGATGCTCTGTCTCGGGATGGATTTGATGGGTGGTGGTCCCCTATGGAGAAACTGTGGGGGTGCATGCATCTTGGAGACTGCAACGTTTTGCTTGTCCGCACTACGGCGTGGGATGGGGCGCCAGGTGGTAGATTGCAGGCGATAATGCGTGATACCCCCCCGCAGGGACCAGGGGCGAGTACGTGATTTTTTCCGCGATTACGACCACCTACTAGGTGTCATTGGGGAACTGAAGTGCCTGCAGAGTGAGCCACCGCCGCACTTTCCTGCGGTACCCCTTATTCTGCTGTCCAGATTCAAAGACAACCTGTATATTGTGTGTCTCCACATTCCAGCGCATTTAAAGTCCCTGGTGCGCGAGGCACTGTCTGTTTTGCTGCATCTGGTTTACGGTGTCAAACTGAAGTGGGAGCTACACCATGCTGTGGCCACCTGGGGTGAAGGGAGCCTGAGGTTATCCGCACAGGGGTCGCTCGTACTCCTGCGAAAACCATGCACTCTGTGCCTGAATGGCGACCCACTGAATGAGAAATGGTGTAAATGGGTCGACCGCTGGAGTCCACACTGTCGTCTTGTGTGGCGATCCCAGTTCCCTGGATTGTTGATTAAATGTCTATGGTATGCTCTGGACACACATTCATTCCGCCTGAATGTCAGGTCAGTGTTATGGGGTATAGGCTGCAAAGGATACCCCCGCAAGTGGTGGCTGGGGACCCTGCATCGGTTTTGGAACAAGTATGCTCTGCATGATGTGATCTGCATGGCACAGCTTATCGCTTGGGTTCGCCAAGGTGCTTCTCGTGCAACACGGTGACCTTAAGGTGTTGTACGCTTTCTATCTATTTTTTCTGGATGCACTTGATTTTGTGCGGGGAGGGGGCGGGCGCAGGAAGGCCTTCGGGCCGGCGTGTGCTGCGCACACGCAACGGCCCTCTGGACTTCCTGATTTCTCCTTTTGGGCTTTGTAGGGCGGTTCCATGTGCTTGCTGTGTGTGTACAATACCTGAGTTGGAGATAAGGTAAAACGAAAGTGAAAGGCTCAGTGGACGCAAAGCGAGGCGTTTGCTCTTATGTTGTGTACTCTACAGCTAATGGCCGTGTGAGCAGTTTTATCCTTTGCGTGTTTGTGCCGTCTCCACCTATTTGACAACATGCTAACCCTCAAGAACCCAAACCTCACAACTAATGTGTACAGTGGGACTTTTTTTTCCCCTATGTGGCGCTGATATGGAGTTAACGATTATCGTCCTGAAATCTCGCCCCTCTACCTAACACTTTTAAGTAATCGTTAGTGGGTAACGATTATCGTCCTGAAATCTCGCCCCTCTACCTAACACTTTTAAGTAATCGTTAGTAGGTAACGATTATCGTCCTAAAATCTCGGCCCGTTCGCTTCGCTCAACCGCTAACCACTTACCAAGGGATGAGGAAAGCTTAATTATCCAAGATGGGCTTGATGGCCAACCATTCCCTGAAGGCGGCAGTGAAGCGCCAACACTGCAGCCTGAGATTGACTCTTTGCGCCGTGAGAAAAGAGAGAGAGAGGCCAAGAAACAAGCAAAACATGTGCAGCAGGTCCTAGAAAAGCGTCAACGCACAATGGATGCTTTTTGTGTTGCTGCGCCCCCTCGGGTCGATGTGGCTTCGTCTTCCCTCAACCCTCTCAGTCCTCGTAACCCCCTGTGGCTACACAATCTCAACCCCAATCCGATTCTAACCGCAAGGGAAAGGAGAGAGCCCCTTCCTCACAACCGAAACCACCGGCTAAAACAACCAAGAGAAGGAAACAACCTGTGTCATGTTGTGCACACAAGTTGCGTATTCTCAATGTGTACTTAGCTGACAATGGAGCAGAAAGACAGTTGTGTGTTCTTGAGGGTGGCGACCAATGCGCTGTTCATGGCTTTTCCAGTTGTGCATGATGTGTGTTCTGTGTGTTCTGTCTGGTCGGAAGTGATGATGCCGGTATGCGCTCAACTCGTTCCTGAGACCAGTGCACCATCCCTCTCCCTTACAGGCGACACGGATTTCACTCTGTCGCCCCATGTGGCCAGCACCATGCTCTGTCGTCAATCCTTAATGGTTCACCCCAGACTACATTCTGTTTCCCTGGATGCTCTGTCTCGGGATGGATTTGATGGGTGGTGGTCCCCTATGGAGAAACTGTGGGGGTGCATGCATCTTGGAGACTGCAACGTTTTGCTTGTCCGCACTACGGCGTGGGATGGGGCGCCAGGTGGTAGATTGCAGGCGATAATGCGTGATACCCCCCCGCAGGGACCAGGGGCGAGTACGTGATTTTTTCCGCGATTACGACCACCTACTAGGTGTCATTGGGGAACTGAAGTGCCTGCAGAGTGAGCCACCGCCGCACTTTCCTGCGGTACCCCTTATTCTGCTGTCCAGATTCAAAGACAACCTGTATATTGTGTGTCTCCACATTCCAGCGCATTTAAAGTCCCTAGTGCGCGAGGCACTGTCTGTTTTGCTGCATCTGGTTTACGGTGTCAAACTGAAGTGGGAGCTACACCATGCTGTGGCCACGTGGGGTGAAGGGAGCCTGAGGTTATCCGCACAGGGGTCGCTCGTACTCCTGCGAAAACCATGCACTCTGTGCCTGAATGGCGACCCACTGAATGAGAAATGGTGTAAATGGGTCGACCGCTGGAGTCCACACTGTCGTCTTGTGTGGCGATCCCAGTTCCCTGGATTGTTGATTAAATGTCTATGGTATGCTCTGGACACACATTCATTCCGCCTGAATGTCAGGTCAGTGTTATGGGGTATAGGCTGCAAAGGATACCCCCGCAAGTGGTGGCTGGGGACCCTGCATCGGTTTTGGAACAAGTATGCTCTGCATGATGTGATCTGCATGGCACAGCTTATCGCTTGGGTTCGCCAAGGTGCTTCTCGTGCAACACGGTGACCTTAAGGTGTTGTACGCTTTCTATCTATTTTTTCTGGATGCACTTGATTTTGTGCGGGGAGGGGGCGGGCGCAGGAAGGCCTTCGGGCCGGCGTGTGCTGCGCACACGCAACGGCCCTCTGGCCTTCCTGATTTCTCCTTTTGGGCTTTGTAGGGCGGTTCCATGTGCTTGCTGTGTGTGTACAATACCTGAGTTGGAGATAAGGTAAAACGAAAGTGAAAGGCTTAGTGGACACAAAGCGAGGCGTTTGCTCTTATGTTGTGTACTCTACAGCTAATGGCCGTGTGAGCAGTTTTATCCTTTGCGTGTTTGTGCCGTCTCCACCTATTTGACAACATGCTAACCCTCAAGAACCCAAACCTCACAACTAATGTGTACAGTGGGACTTTTTTTTCCCCTATGTGGCGCTGATATGGAGTTAACGATTATCGTCCTGAAATCTCGCCCCTCTACCTAACACTTTTAAGTAATCGTTAGTGGGTAACGATTATCGTCCTGAAATCTCGCCCCTCTACCTAACACTTTTAAGTAATCGTTAGTAGGTAACGATTATCGTCCTAAAATCTCGGCCCGTTCGCTTCGCTCAACCGCTAACCACTTACCAAGGGATGAGGAAAGCTTAATTATCCAAGATGGGCTTGATGGCCAACCATTCCCTGAAGGCGGCAGTGAAGCGCCAACACTGCAGCCTGAGATTGACTCTTTGCGCCGTGAGAAAAGAGAGAGAGAGGCCAAGAAACAAGCAAAACATGTGCAGCAGGTCCTAGAAAAGCGTCAACGCACAATGGATGCTTTTTGTGTTGCTGCGCCCCCTCGGGTCGATGTGGCTTCGTCTTCCCTCAACCCTCTCAGTCCTCGTAACCCCCTGTGGCTACACAATCTCAACCCCAATCCGATTCTAACCGCAAGGGAAAGGAGAGAGCCCCTTCCTCACAACCGAAACCACCGGCTAAAACAACCAAGAGAAGGAAACAACCTGTGTCATGTTGTGCACACAAGTTGCGTATTCTCAATGTGTACTTAGCTGACAATGGAGCAGAAAGACAGTTGTGTGTTCTTGAGGGTGGCGACCAATGCGCTGTTCATGGCTTTTCCAGTTGTGCATGATGTGTGTTCTGTGTGTTCTGTCTGGTCGGAAGTGATGATGCCGGTATGCGCTCAACTCGTTCCTGAGACCAGTGCACCATCCCTCTCCCTTACAGGCGACACGGATTTCACTCTGTCGCCCCATGTGGCCAGCACCATGCTCTGTCGTCAATCCTTAATGGTTCACCCCAGACTACATTCTGTTTCCCTGGATGCTCTGTCTCGGGATGGATTTGATGGGTGGTGGTCCCCTATGGAGAAACTGTGGGGGTGCATGCATCTTGGAGACTGCAACGTTTTGCTTGTCCGCACTACGGCGTGGGATGGGGCGCCAGGTGGTTGATTGCAGGCGATAATGCGTGATACCCCCCCGCAGGGACCAGGGGCGAGTACGTGATTTTTTCCGCGATTACGACCACCTACTAGGTGTCATTGGGGAACTGAAGTGCCTGCAGAGTGAGCCACCGCCGCACTTTCCTGCGGTACCCCTTATTCTGCTGTCCAGATTCAAAGACAACCTGTATATTGTGTGTCTCCACATTCCAGCGCATTTAAAGTCCCTGGTGCGCGAGGCACTGTCTGTTTTGCTGCATCTGGTTTACGGTGTCAAACTGAAGTGGGAGCTACACCATGCTGTGGCCACCTGGGGTGAAGGGAGCCTGAGGTTATCCGCACAGGGGTCGCTCGTACTCCTGCGAAAACCATGCACTCTGTGCCTGAATGGCGACCCACTGAATGAGAAATGGTGTAAATGGGTCGACCGCTGGAGTCCACACTGTCGTCTTGTGTGGCGATCCCAGTTCCCTGGATTGTTGATTAAATGTCTATGGTATGCTCTGGACACACATTCATTCCGCCTGAATGTCAGGTCAGTGTTATGGGGTATAGGCTGCAAAGGATACCCCCGCAAGTGGTGGCTGGGGACCCTGCATCGGTTTTGGAACAAGTATGCTCTGCATGATGTGATCTGCATGGCACAGCTTATCGCTTGGGTTCGCCAAGGTGCTTCTCGTGCAACACGGTGACCTTAAGGTGTTGTACGCTTTCTATCTATTTTTTCTGGATGCACTTGATTTTGTGCGGGGAGGGGGCGGGCGCAGGAAGGCCTTCGGGCCGGCGTGTGCTGCGCACACGCAACGGCCCTCTGGCCTTCCTGATTTCTCCTTTTGGGCTTTGTAGGGCGGTTCCATGTGCTTGCTGTGTGTGTACAATACCTGAGTTGGAGATAAGGTAAAACGAAAGTGAAAGGCTTAGTGGACACAAAGCGAGGCGTTTGCTCTTATGTTGTGTACTCTACAGCTAATGGCCGTGTGAGCAGTTTTATCCTTTGCGTGTTTGTGCCGTCTCCACCTATTTGACAACATGCTAACCCTCAAGAACCCAAACCTCACAACTAATGTGTACAGTGGGACTTTTTTTTCCCCTATGTGGCGCTGATATGGAGTTAACGATTATCGTCCTGAAATCTCGCCCCTCTACCTAACACTTTTAAGTAATCGTTAGTGGGTAACGATTATCGTCCTGAAATCTCGCCCCTCTACCTAACACTTTTAAGTAATCGTTAGTAGGTAACGATTATCGTCCTAAAATCTCGGCCCGTTCGCTTCGCTCAACCGCTAACCACTTACCAAGGGATGAGGAAAGCTTAATTATCCAAGATGGGCTTGATGGCCAACCATTCCCTGAAGGCGGCAGTGAAGCGCCAACACTGCAGCCTGAGATTGACTCTTTGCGCCGTGAGAAAAGAGAGAGAGAGGCCAAGAAACAAGCAAAACATGTGCAGCAGGTCCTAGAAAAGCGTCAACGCACAATGGATGCTTTTTTGTGTTGCTGCGCCCCCTCGGGTCGATGTGGCTTCGTCTTCCCTCAACCCTCTCAGTCCTCGTAACCCCCTGTGGCTACACAATCTCAACCCCAATCCGATTCTAACCGCAAGGGAAAGGAGAGAGCCCCTTCCTCACAACCGAAACCACCGGCTAAAACAACCAAGAGAAGGAAACAACCTGTGTCATGTTGTGCACACAAGTTGCGTATTCTCAATGTGTACTTAGCTGACAATGGAGCAGAAAGACAGTTGTGTGTTCTTGAGGGTGGCGACCAATGCGCTGTTCATGGCTTTTCCAGTTGTGCATGATGTGTGTTCTGTGTGTTCTGTCTGGTCGGAAGTGATGATGCCGGTATGCGCTCAACTCGTTCCTGAGACCAGTGCACCATCCCTCTCCCTACAGGCGACACGGATTTCACTCTGTCGCCCCATGTGGCCAGCACCATGCTCTGTCGTCAATCCTTAATGGTTCACCCCATACTACATTCTGTTTCCCTGGATGCTCTGTCTCGGGATGGATTTGATGGGTGGTGGTCCCCTATGGAGAAACTGTGGGGGTGCATGCATCTTGGAGACTGCAACGTTTTGCTTGTCCGCACTACGGCGTGGGATGGGGCGCCAGGTGGTAGATTGCAGGCGATAATGCGTGATACCCCCCCGCAGGGACCAGGGGCGAGTACGTGATTTTTTCCGCGATTACGACCACCTACTAGGTGTCATTGGGGAACTGAAGTGCCTGCAGAGTGAGCCACCGCCGCACTTTCCTGCGGTACCCCTTATTCTGCTGTCCAGATTCAAAGACAACCTGTATATTGTGTGTCTCCACATTCCAGCGCATTTAAAGTCCCTGGTGCGCGAGGCACTGTCTGTTTTGCTGCATCTGGTTTACGGTGTCAAACTGAAGTGGGAGCTACACCATGCTGTGGCCACCTGGGGTGAAGGGAGCCTGAGGTTATCCGCACAGGGGTCGCTCGTACTCCTGCGAAAACCATGCACTCTGTGCCTGAATGGCGACCCACTGAATGAGAAATGGTGTAAATGGGTCGACCGCTGGAGTCCACACTGTCGTCTTGTGTGGCGATCCCAGTTCCCTGGATTGTTGATTAAATGTCTATGGTATGCTCTGGACACACATTCATTCCGCCTGAATGTCAGGTCAGTGTTATGGGGTATAGGCTGCAAAGGATACCCCCGCAAGTGGTGGCTGGGGACCCTGCATCGGTTTTGGAACAAGTATGCTCTGCATGATGTGATCTGCATGGCACAGCTTATCGCTTGGGTTCGCCAAGGTGCTTCTCGTGCAACACGGTGACCTTAAGGTGTTGTACGCTTTCTATCTATTTTTTCTGGATGCACTTGATTTTGTGCGGGGAGGGGGCGGGCGCAGGAAGGCCTTCGGGCCGGCGTGTGCTGCGCACACGCAACGGCCCTCTGGCCTTCCTGATTTCTCCTTTTGGGCTTTGTAGGGCGGTTCCATGTGCTTGCTGTGTGTGTACAATACCTGAGTTGGAGATAAGGTAAAACGAAAGTGAAAGGCTTAGTGGACACAAAGCGAGGCGTTTGCTCTTATGTTGTGTACTCTACAGCTAATGGCCGTGTGAGCAGTTTTATCCTTTGCGTGTTTGTGCCGTCTCCACCTATTTGACAACATGCTAACCCTCAAGAACCCAAACCTCACAACTAATGTGTACAGTGGGACTTTTTTTTCCCCTATGTGGCGCTGATATGGAGTTAACGATTATCGTCCTGAAATCTCGCCCCTCTACCTAACACTTTTAAGTAATCGTTAGTGGGTAACGATTATCGTCCTGAAATCTCGCCCCTCTACCTAACACTTTTAAGTAATCGTTAGTAGGTAACGATTATCGTCCTAAAATCTCGGCCCGTTCGCTTCGCTCAACCGCTAACCACTTACCAAGGGATGAGGAAAGCTTAATTATCCAAGATGGGCTTGATGGCCAACCATTCCCTGAAGGCGGCAGTGAAGCGCCAACACTGCAGCCTGAGATTGACTCTTTGCGCCGTGAGAAAAGAGAGAGAGAGGCCAAGAAACAAGCAAAACATGTGCAGCAGGTCCTAGAAAAGCGTCAACGCACAATGGATGCTTTTTTGTGTTGCTGCGCCCCCTCGGGTCGATGTGGCTTCGTCTTCCCTCAACCCTCTCAGTCCTCGTAACCCCCTGTGGCTACACAATCTCAACCCCAATCCGATTCTAACCGCAAGGGAAAGGAGAGAGCCCCTTCCTCACAACCGAAACCACCGGCTAAAACAACCAAGAGAAGGAAACAACCTGTGTCATGTTGTGCACACAAGTTGCGTATTCTCAATGTGTACTTAGCTGACAATGGAGCAGAAAGACAGTTGTGTGTTCTTGAGGGTGGCGACCAATGCGCTGTTCATGGCTTTTCCAGTTGTGCATGATGTGTGTTCTGTGTGTTCTGTCTGGTCGGAAGTGATGATGCCGGTATGCGCTCAACTCGTTCCTGAGACCAGTGCACCATCCCTCTCCCTACAGGCGACACGGATTTCACTCTGTCGCCCCATGTGGCCAGCACCATGCTCTGTCGTCAATCCTTAATGGTTCACCCCATACTACATTCTGTTTCCCTGGATGCTCTGTCTCGGGATGGATTTGATGGGTGGTGGTCCCCTATGGAGAAACTGTGGGGGTGCATGCATCTTGGAGACTGCAACGTTTTGCTTGTCCGCACTACGGCGTGGGATGGGGCGCCAGGTGGTAGATTGCAGGCGATAATGCGTGATACCCCCCCGCAGGGACCAGGGGCGAGTACGTGATTTTTTCCGCGATTACGACCACCTACTAGGTGTCATTGGGGAACTGAAGTGCCTGCAGAGTGAGCCACCGCCGCACTTTCCTGCGGTACCCCTTATTCTGCTGTCCAGATTCAAAGACAACCTGTATATTGTGTGTCTCCACATTCCAGCGCATTTAAAGTCCCTGGTGCGCGAGGCACTGTCTGTTTTGCTGCATCTGGTTTACGGTGTCAAACTGAAGTGGGAGCTACACCATGCTGTGGCCACCTGGGGTGAAGGGAGCCTGAGGTTATCCGCACAGGGGTCGCTCGTACTCCTGCGAAAACCATGCACTCTGTGCCTGAATGGCGACCCACTGAATGAGAAATGGTGTAAATGGGTCGACCGCTGGAGTCCACACTGTCGTCTTGTGTGGCGATCCCAGTTCCCTGGATTGTTGATTAAATGTCTATGGTATGCTCTGGACACACATTCATTCCGCCTGAATGTCAGGTCAGTGTTATGGGGTATAGGCTGCAAAGGATACCCCCGCAAGTGGTGGCTGGGGACCCTGCATCGGTTTTGGAACAAGTATGCTCTGCATGATGTGATCTGCATGGCACAGCTTATCGCTTGGGTTCGCCAAGGTGCTTCTCGTGCAACACGGTGACCTTAAGGTGTTGTACGCTTTCTATCTATTTTTTCTGGATGCACTTGATTTTGTGCGGGGAGGGGGCGGGCGCAGGAAGGCCTTCGGGCCGGCGTGTGCTGCGCACACGCAACGGCCCTCTGGCCTTCCTGATTTCTCCTTTTGGGCTTTGTAGGGCGGTTCCATGTGCTTGCTGTGTGTGTACAATACCTGAGTTGGAGATAAGGTAAAACGAAAGTGAAAGGCTTAGTTGACACAAAGCGAGGCGTTTGCTCTTATGTTGTGTACTCTACAGCTAATGGCCGTGTGAGCAGTTTTATCCTTTGCGTGTTTGTGCCGTCTCCACCTATTTGACAACATGCTAACCCTCAAGAACCCAAACCTCACAACTAATGTGTACAGTGGGACTTTTTTTTCCCCTATGTGGCGCTGATATGGAGTTAACGATTATCGTCCTGAAATCTCGCCCCTCTACCTAACACTTTTAAGTAATCGTTAGTGGGTAACGATTATCGTCCTGAAATCTCGCCCCTCTACCTAACACTTTTAAGTAATCGTTAGTAGGTAACGATTATCGTCCTAAAATCTCGGCCCGTTCGCTTCGCTCAACCGCTAACCACTTACCAAGGGATGAGGAAAGCTTAATTATCCAAGATGGGCTTGATGGCCAACCATTCCCTGAAGGCGGCAGTGAAGCGCCAACACTGCAGCCTGAGATTGACTCTTTGCGCCGTGAGAAAAGAGAGAGAGAGGCCAAGAAACAAGCAAAACATGTGCAGCAGGTCCTAGAAAAGCGTCAACGCACAATGGATGCTTTTTGTGTTGCTGCGCCCCCTCGGGTCGATGTGGCTTCGTCTTCCCTCAACCCTCTCAGTCCTCGTAACCCCCTGTGGCTACACAATCTCAACCCCAATCCGATTCTAACCGCAAGGGAAAGGAGAGAGCCCCTTCCTCACAACCGAAACCACCGGCTAAAACAACCAAGAGAAGGAAACAACCTGTGTCATGTTGTGCACACAAGTTGCGTATTCTCAATGTGTACTTAGCTGACAATGGAGCAGAAAGACAGTTGTGTGTTCTTGAGGGTGGCGACCAATGCGCTGTTCATGGCTTTTCCAGTTGTGCATGATGTGTGTTCTGTGTGTTCTGTCTGGTCGGAAGTGATGATGCCGGTATGCGCTCAACTCGTTCCTGAGACCAGTGCACCATCCCTCTCCCTTACAGGCGACACGGATTTCACTCTGTCGCCCCATGTGGCCAGCACCATGCTCTGTCGTCAATCCTTAATGGTTCACCCCAGACTACATTCTGTTTCCCTGGATGCTCTGTCTCGGGATGGATTTGATGGGTGGTGGTCCCCTATGGAGAAACTGTGGGGGTGCATGCATCTTGGAGACTGCAACGTTTTGCTTGTCCGCACTACGGCGTGGGATGGGGCGCCAGGTGGTAGATTGCAGGCGATAATGCGTGATACCCCCCCGCAGGGACCAGGGGCGAGTATGTGATTTTTTCCGCGATTACGACCACCTACTAGGTGTCATTGGGGAACTGAAGTGCCTGCAGAGTGAGCCACCGCCGCACTTTCCTGCGGTACCCCTTATTCTGCTGTCCAGATTCAAAGACAACCTGTATATTGTGTGTCTCCACATTCCAGCGCATTTAAAGTCCCTGGTGCGCGAGGCACTGTCTGTTTTGCTGCATCTGGTTTACGGTGTCAAACTGAAGTGGGAGCTACACCATGCTGTGGCCACCTGGGGTGAAGGGAGCCTGAGGTTATCCGCACAGGGGTCGCTCGTACTCCTGCGAAAACCATGCACTCTGTGCCTGAATGGCGACCCACTGAATGAGGAATGGTGTAAATGGGTCGACCGCTGGAGTCCACACTGTCGTCTTGTGTGGCGATCCCAGTTCCCTGGATTGTTGATTAAATGTCTATGGTATGCTCTGGACACACATTCATTCCGCCTGAATGTCAGGTCAGTGTTATGGGGTATAGGCTGCAAAGGATACCCCCGCAAGTGGTGGCTGGGGACCCTGCATCGGTTTTGGAACAAGTATGCTCTGCATGATGTGATCTGCATGGCACAGCTTATCGCTTGGGTTCGCCAAGGTGCTTCTCGTGCAACACGGTGACCTTAAGGTGTTGTACGCTTTCTATCTATTTTTTCTGGATGCACTTGATTTTGTGCGGGGAGGGGGCGGGCGCAGGAAGGCCTTCGGGCCGGCGTGTGCTGCGCACACGCAACGGCCCTCTGGCCTTCCTGATTTCTCCTTTTGGGCTTTGTAGGGCGGTTCCATGTGCTTGCCGTGTGTGTACAATACCTGAGTTGGAGATAAGGTGAAACGAAAGTGAAAGGCTCAGTGGACACAAAGCGAGGCGTTTGCTCTTATGTTGTGTACTCTACAGCTAATGGCCGTGTGAGCAGTTTTATCCTTTGCGTGTTTGTGCCGTCTCCACCTATTTGACAACTGAAGGTAGTTTGACACTTTCTTGAGCTGGGGCAGTTTGGGTCACCGAATTCTATGGGCGTTTCCAAGGGGTGTGATTGGGGGCTCTTGGGGGAGAACATAGTCTAAAAGTAGCGCGCAGTGCGCGCGCAGCGCAAAGATTCCCCCTTAAGTGCTGGCCGCGTCTAATGAAGGTGCCCATTTGTACGGCACTGGAGGTATGGGGGACCGTGGACAGCTTTGGTACCATTGATCACTTACATGCACCTCTTTGTCCCCTATCCGCCTGAACTAGCCGGCTGTGAGTGTACAATGTGGGTATTTTTGGTGGGTGCTGGCGTTGAATGTACTCCATCTTCAATTGACGGCCTGACCCCTCTTTTTCATGCTTGGCTTTGTGCATGTTTTGCTGTGCGCGCCGGTGCAAGTAAGGATTACGTCATATGGCATTTCGGGAAAGTACTCTGCCCACTGCATGCACACTTTCAATCTTTTGCCTCTTTTTGTGCACCATGTTGCGTTCCAAGGATGTCAGGTCCTGATGGGCACACACCACAGGAGGTTAAGTTTGAGTAAACCGGACCCGGTCCATGCGAACCCCAAAAGCACCGGTGGCCCACATTCGACTATGCCGGCGCGAACCTTTTCCTAACCAAAAAGCAGCGGAAGCAACTGGCCGAAGAATGTCGGAAAGGTAAGGCAGTGAGAGGTACGTGTAGCACGAGGCAGCAAGAAGAGACCAAGATGACAGTGGTGTCAAATTGTGCCAAGGACTCAGCCGTGACCTTTGATATCGGTCCTGTGCTGAGTTACCAACACATGCTGTGTATTGCATTGTGACACATGATGCACCTGCCAGAACATGCACGGCCCTGTCCGAAAACAGAGAATTCTCTTTCTTACAATATGTTAGCGCCCGACGGCAGTGTTGTTGCCTGCTTTGTTGCGCCTGACGAGGAACCAGGGCTGCCGGGAAGTCAAGACTTGGGTTGAAGCTAAAATTGTGAGTGCACGTTATCTTTTTGCGGATGCATAGGCGGTGGCTCCATTACATTGAGTCGTACCAACCGTGAGGAGCCACATGCAATCCTGAGTTGAGTGCGGAGCAAAGGCTCCATTGGGCGTCCACTCTTGCTGAGACTGTGTTTGTAGAGTCATACTTTGGTGTGCTCATAGACACACTCAAGGTGAGTCCCCGTGTGCACCCTTTGAGAGGTGCCATGGTCGCGGCGGCACGGCACAATGATGCTTTTGATGTGCCCATGCGTGAGGAGGATGCCGAGGGCATTGTTGCCGAAGCCTTCAGGCTCGAGGCAGACGCTGGGATGCGCCAGGAGCTGCGAGCGCACACCCACAAAAAGTGCACACCACATGGTGGCTGCTGCACACGAACATCGCACGAAACGAAAAGTGGATGACAAGCGCACACAAAAGGCCCAAAAAGAAGCTGAACGGGTGGCTGAGCGGATGGGTGGTCGGGGTGCACCGGCTCACGCCAAAGCACTCGTCCCCGGAAGCCGAACCCAAACATCTTTGGGCCTGAGTTCCAGTTGACAGTGTTCTTGAACATATGTCGAAAAATGGTGGCGCAAATGTTTTGTGGTGCTCTTGCTTTGTTGTATATGCGTACTGTTTGCAATTCCGATCCATTGGTGGTTAGATGACCTTTTCATGAGCCGGTAAGCCCAAGATATAGCGAAACCATGGTTCCAGAACCTTGCACTACCAGCAGGATGTGCAGGCTGGGGGGGGGGTCAAAAAGGGAGGGCGCTTCCTGAGCCTGAACGAGGGTGGCGCGAAGAAAGGAGGGAGTTGATATGACATATGTGCGCCGAATGAAAGCTTTTTGGGGACCTTTGGGGGGGGGGGCAAGTCCGATATCTCAAACGTCCGACCCCCTTGAACCCCCCATCCGACTGTTGTCACTGCAAAAATGTGGGCTACCCCCGTGCTACATCGTGCTACATGAAAGCCATGATCCAAGTGTCGATCCAGAGATGGACAGCAGCAATTAACGGATGGAATTGCAATTCAGCTGAAAGGCCTGTTTGGATGTGTGGTGTGATCCTTTGCTAGCCATTCAGACCCCCACTGAGCAAACGCCTGCCAGGGCGCAGGCTGCCTTTTTTCAAAGACAAGCGGTCATTGTTTCAGCAAATAAGGGCGGATGATGCAAAAAAAAAAAACACCCATATCCGCTTTGGGGATCGGGTGGCGGGCTCTTCCTCCCTCAATCCGGGATTTGAACCCACTGCATGACTCTTGCGAGCCATGTGCATAACCAACCGTACCATCCGATAGCTCTACCAAAATAGCCTGTCTATGGTACTAGTGATTGCAAACAGCAGGTTGCCTAAGGACCCAGAACCCCAGCAACGCAGCCCGCAGCCACCCCATACCAGGGCAGGACCCAAGCACTGGACCCAGCAATGCATCCATCTCAAAATCCAGAAGGACAGCAATCTCCCACAAGAATGAGAGCAGCATGACTGTCCGCATTGCATGGAACTTCAGAGGAACGTCTTGTCTTGTCTCAGTGGCAATGCCATGCGTGACCATGTAGATATTGGCAGGGGTAACGGCAATGGTGAGGCAGATAGGCGCCACATCGCGGTCTTTCCGGATCATCCCAGCTCCAAGCAAGCTCCAAGCAGCCCAATGCCACCTAAAAGTCCACAACTCTCGTCCACTCCAGGTGGAAGACGGCACTTTACGGTAGCACCCCAAGCCCTAGGAGGAGAGTAGATGTTGGAGATCATTTCAAAAAAAAAAACGAAAGCGACAAGAGTGGCAGAAGTGATAAATATTTTTCGAAATTCTAATCAATTTCACGAATATTTCTGTGTTGTGTGGTAAGTGGCGCCACAAGTTACAAATATTCTCACAGCTTCCGGAGGTGCAAATTCAATCTTTCCTCATTTCATGCAAACAAATCATTCAACCATGAAGTTGTGCATGTCTCTAGCGAATGTGAAAGGATCCCTCACTCATTGTTATGCCCATGAACAAATCGACGAGCATAGTTTATGAAGCGTTCAGTTGCAACACGAAACTAGCATTGCCCCCAGAACCTTGTTCTTTTCCATTGCGTCACCTCCCTAAACACCACTTATGCAGAGACCTTGAGTCATGGAGATGACGTACAACAAGCCGGCCACGTTCCTATCATCACACGGTGAGGTTTTTTTGGGCGTGATGCTTGGTTCTATCGTTGGGGTTGTACTCTATTTAACGACTTCATCATCTCATGTTTCACAATATCTCCCCATTCAAGCCGCACCCCATGCTCGGCCCGTGTGGCAAGTCGCACCGCGTGCATGGGGTACAGATACCATTTCGGCGAAGCCCCCAGCCGTAAGTGCTCCTTTGGGCGCAACTACATCACCACAAGTGTGCAATGCAAGCTTGTCATGTATATCAAGGCTAGGGCATTTCATGGGTGTTGCCATTTTGTAATTATGGTTGGTTGTGCTTGGCATTCGTGCCTTTGAGGGTAGCTGCGTTCGGGCGACGGCTCCACAATACAAGAATTAGGGCTCCAACGGAGAATCCATGCAAAATGCCTCTTCTTCCCCTCTTTATGGGCCACAAACCTATGAGGCACCGCCATTTGCACCACCGTTTGGTCAAGAGTGCACAAATGGTGGTGGTGCACAGGACCACATGTTTGCTATTCCAGGGACCCACGACACTGCGTAAAATAATGGAAGACAAGTTGTTCGAGACTTTGAGCCCGGTTTGTTGCGAAGTGATCGACGAAAGCGGAGACCACGGGTCCCCCCCCGGTACGGAGAGCCATTTCAAAGTGGTAGTTGTGTCTGATGCATTCGAAGGCAAACGCATTGTCCAACGCCATAAAATGGTCAATGCAATCTTTGAGGTTTGTTTGAGATGTTGAGGGGCACAGGACGGTTGTGAACACATGGCATGGCGCAAAATAATGCTCGTTGTCGGATGGTCGTCGGATGACCGTTGCCCCATGGGCTCATAGATGCAATTGCAACGCAAGGCCCCTTATAAGGTGCCGCCGTGGTGTGGGTGGTGCGGAGCTCCTAGTTAGGCCACGGTAGAGTATCACATTGCTTTGCATGTGCACAAGTGCATAGTTAAGGTCTACAAATTTTCAATGACTCGACACCGGATAAGCGTACAACTTGGAGTAGCACCCACAAGGAGTACAATTACAGCTAAGGCCCTCGCAATGATTCCACAACTAGAAATCCGAAACTCACTTTTGTGAATGATTATGAATGGAGGAGTTGTTCAAGATGGTGAGGTGTTAATAAGACTTAATAAAACCTGGTCTTGTGCAACCCATTGAACAACTTGGTTGTCCCAACTGATCTGTGCCCAAACCCCCCCGTCAGAGCAGACAATCCAGTGATGCTTCTGGGCAGGTATGTTGACAATGTGTATATTTCCCTGATCGGTCTTCCAGAAACCTGCCCTGCTCTCCCCTCCCTGTTGCTGTTCCTGGAGGCACTCCTTACAGCGGTGTATGAAATTCCCATGAAATGGGAGAAGCACAGGACGGTTACCGACTGGTGTGAGGGCCGACTGGTGACACACCGGGAGCTGGCCCTACTGACTTACCAACACCCAGCAGCCCCCTCGCCTGTGCCTGACCTCCAACTGTGGGACAAATGGGTTGACCAGTTCTCACCAAATGCTCAGTGTGTGTTGAGATCCATGGTTCCGTCGCTGACTAGCAAAGTTGTGGTGCTGGCTAAAGCAGAGCTACATAGGCAGATGAACATTGCTTCCCTCGTGCGAGGTTTTACATACAAGCGGTATCCCCGGTCTTGGTGGTGGCCAGCTTTGCGATCGGGGCTGGCGGCCACGAAGCAATTGCACTTGGTGCCGCACCACCTCGTCTCAAAGTGGGTGCAGGAGGGTAGGGGTTTCAGGATGGCCATTGGGGCGGCGAGTGCTTCGCACTTCGCACCGGCCCTTCTGCAATCCTGAATGCACTGTGCTGTGTGTCCATACATGTCATACATCGGGGTAGTAACATAGAATAGAGCGAGCATGCTTTGTTAAGAGTAGGCAAAAACCGAAGCCCTGGTGTTGTACTTGTTCTGCAACACATTCAGGTTTTGTGTGGCAACCCGTGGTGGGCTCTGCCATTTTTCAGCTGTAGTGCCTGTGCTTGTCGTGCTCTACTTGATTGTCTGTACTGCATCGGACATTTCAGGATGCTTTCAAAGTAGGGCTACACGCCCTCACTATTACAACCAAGACCCCCGAGGAGTGGACTGCAAGTGGAGGTGTTGTCCCAGAATCTCCCCGTTGTCAAGGCCATGGCTAAGCCCGATCACAACATGAGCTTTTGCTACACTATATTTGGGGAAGCTGAAGGAAATTCGGAGGTCGACCACCATTCATTACGGGTTGTAGCTATGCGTGGACTATGCACCTCCTTCGATGAGTCTACGGCCGTCGGCTGTTCAAGTGGACACACGAGCCGCACGTCAAGGACTACCGGGCATGACCCATGGCGAGAGCACGAAGTGCCCAATTTGCGAAGCGCGTGCTGCGCTGTGTTGAGAGGGAGTAGTGCATATTTCGGTTGTGTGCAAGTGCACTGTGCACTGTGCACTGTGTAATGTGCATGAGTGCCGTGGGTCGCACTGTGACACCGTAGCATTGAACTTCAGGTCCAGAAAACTTATTTCCCCCTTCCCCTTCCCTTGCCCTTGCCCTCAGGGGGTGCATTCTCATCTGCCTGGATGCTGTCTGACGCAATGATCCCCCAATGGTTGCGCGTCAAAACACCATGTTTGGGGGGGGGGGGGGCACAGTGACAGGCCATGTAAAAACGGCACTGTATTCCACCTGCACAATCTGATGCTTTTCCAGTGACAAGTGGTGGTGCGTCACTCTTGTCGGGCTTCCCAAGAGGCAAACGCGCCTGTTTTGACTTGGGCTGGCCCACCTGTGCAGCCGGTTTTGGGGGTATAGAGTTGGAGCTGGATGCGGCATCTACAGGTTGAGGGTCAGGGATAGTAATTTGTAGACATCTGCTGTGAATGTGTACTTGTTCTTCAGCGAATTGGTTGCAATGGCAAACCTTGGAACCCCGTTCAGCACCACCCCACACCCCGTTGTGTTGTAAAATGTTTCGGGTATTTTTCTGTGCATTGCTTTCTTTTCAGCCAGCCTGTCCAGGTGCAACTAGTTATCCTGAAATCCCAGAGGCTGGGCATCTTGTCGACCCTTTTCCTCATTTTCAAATCATCTCCAGGCAACTGCCCTCTTGGCCACACAGGGACAAAGGCAAGGAGAGGGCTGGGAAACAAGGATCCTGCTTTCCTTCTGGGAGAAACTGTAATTGCAGCCAACGCCCCTTTTCAGGTCCCCCAGTTTGGGGACCGTGAGGGTTATCGTGTGCGTTTATTATTTGGAATGCCAGGCGGGATACAAGGTGGGCATTCATCTACATCTGTCTGTCGACTCTGTGTGGGGATTCCAGCATCCAGCACAGGATGTTCAGCATGCGCCACATCCGGCCCTGCATCCAGCACAGGATTCGAATTGTCAGGATCTGCAGCATCCTGATGCTCCAGTTTCAGCCCAGCACCAAGCTGCAAATTGTCAGCATGTGCAACATTCTGACGTCAGGCAACTTGTGCAGCACTGCTGCAGCAACGTCATTGTATCGTGGATTGCCCGTGCCGTATTTCATGGACTCATGCAAACAATACTCCTGCTTGGCATCAATGCATCCTTCTTCCAGGGCTCCTCCTGGAAGAAGGATGCCATTTCCTTCAAGAATGCCTCAACGGACGGCGGAAGGAACTGCGATGGCACAGTATGGGACATAGGGCAGTCGATGGCACAGAGAAATGTTCTGCATACGACACAGAATCTGCACGCAGTGCTGCATAAAGGTCAAACCCCTGCCCTGTTAAGTGCAGTCAATGATCCGGAACGCATGCAGTTTTGCGAATACCGGTTCCATGCGTGCCCCGTACCACTGCTGTACCTGGTGAACTCCTCCTGCACTGCAGTTTGCTCCCCCTTTATTGGTGCTAGTCAGAAAGGAACCAACAGATAGGCCAAATCAGCCAAATAATTCCTTTTCCCAGAGGGGTGGTAAAGACACGCTAAGGTGGTGTTGCTGAAGGTACCACGGGGGGGGCAGACACGCACCCAAAAAAGCCCAAATGTGACACAAATGCCTGAAATTTCAGGACATTCACTTTATGATTGGGTGGATTTCGGTGTGGGCCAACCAGGCAGAAGCTGGGAAATGTATCCACCCTGCCAACCCCGTGCTTCGGGAAGTGGGGCACATGGTTGGATGGGTGATTTCAAAGAACTTGGCTGGGAAGCATTCGGCTGTGGTGCATGGGAGCAAGAAACTTTTACCCGCGAACACTTGTCCATGACCACTGCCTTTTTGAAGCAGTACCCAACACAGGGTTGTTTTGACCAGTTGTCAACGCGGATGCGGGCCCTTGGTGATCGCAGAGTGTGCCACATGGTGCATGCAACTGTTCTGTTCCTGGAAGTATCCTCAAGCACTACACCCGAGAAGCCTGTTTGCATGTTGAGGTTCGATGCACCACTGGCAGCACGATTCCAAAAATCCCAATCGGGTGCACCGTCAGACATTAAGGCCAAAACTGCAGGGGAAAAGGTGGCAAAAAGTGGGGAAAGTTGAAAAAAAATGTTGATAGCGCACCCGCCAGTGATGTTGTGGAGCGCTTCTCTCTTTCTACCCAAGGGAGTGAAGGGTTCCCCACATGCAGTGGAGACACCCCCCACAGAAGAAGGATGTTGTATCGCATTGTATTTGTTCAACAAAAACAGCGGTGTGAACCAGCAAACAATACATACATCCAGAAGGGCGGAATGGTCAGACAGCACCCCCCAGGCCACTGATTGGGCTGCCCGTAACCCCATGCCACGACTGGTCCCTGGCAATCCTGAGGGTGGGATGGTCAACACGCCTCCAAGATGTGGCTGGAGGAAGCGTGTAACCCCATAACACACCATCCCCCCTTCGTGGAACGGGTGTTCCAGAACGGTTTTGAGCCACCCCCCCCCCCCCTTTCCCTGCCCGACCTTCTAAGGAGTGAGATTGGTCTAACTCACGTGTTCTTGTCCAGAATCAAAAGACTTGCATTGTTTGAAGCAGTTGCACCCATGAAAGAGAGTATCACCAATACCATATTGAGGGTGAAGTCCCGAGATTAGATGGACAAAGTCTGGTAAATGTGTTCATTGGAATCATACATACACACACATAAATTCCCTTGCATTGCCGTCACTGCCCACTGCGGTGCGGCATTGTCTAGAAGAATTTACGCTACCCACTGCCTTGTGCAACGCAGCAGTGTACTGAAGCATTTACACTGCCCACTGCCCACTGCAAGCAGCAAGGAAGCACACACAAAATAGGCAAAAATCACAACTCTATCGTGGTGCTTTGGATTTCGCCGACATTTTGGTGGATGATACCTATGGGTGTGAGGGACAATCACACAAAATTTTAGCAAGAAACTCAACGGTGGCGGCCGGGAATGGGGGTTGCAATTGGCGGACCCTATTTTCAAAAACTGTCACAAGTAGGCAAAAAATGCCCCTTTGTAGACCCTTTGTAGGCAATTTGTGTGTCGAGCTTCTCCTTGAAGGGGGTCGATTTAGATGATGAACAAACACCTTTGATCGCTGTCTAGCAGGTTTTGCACCAAAATAGTGGGCTTTACGACCCTTTGTGGGCCCAAAATACCGCAAAACTAGCCTTGGAAAGCACCAGTTTTGCATACCATTTCAAGTTCCACCTTCCCGTGTTGTATTTGACTGCTATGGAATGCGTTGGGCACCTTGGTGGTGATAAATACTGATGACGGGGATCACTTGCGAGCACTTGCTGTCAACCCCCTTCAATGCCTCTTTTTGGCATCGCTGAGTGGTGGAGCGCACATGGCGCACGTGAGGGTAGTTACAGGGGTCCAAATGTGGTCGAAAATGATTTTTTCCAAAGTTGTTCGTGGACTACTTATGGTGCTCCAACAAGTGGTTTAAGGCCATTTGAAGCCATGTTTGAGCCATTTCCCTTTGGCTACGGGTGTGGGTACACACGTGTTTTTAGGGCACATCAAAGCATGCAAAATGGTGAGGAGGTTGTGGCGCTCCTCAAGAAAGGGAAGGGAGCAGTGGTGGGACTCAGTGATTGCCACCAGCGATGCTGGGTTTTCCCTAACCGAAGCACACGACTACCGGGCAGAGACCCCAAAAAGCATAGTTAGTGACAGCGACGTGGTGCTACAGTGGAGGTGGTTGCTATTTGTGTGGGTGGTGAACCCCGATGTGGATGGGACAACGGTGATGAAAGCATCAGTCTCTAAGACGAGGGCAAAAACGTGTCCTCAAAGGCCTTGCTCTTGCCACTTTTCGCTGCAGGTGCACGACACAAGGTGCAGAGGTTCACATGCCCGCACAGGGGCCCTGCTAACAAGCCAGAATCCAGAAAATTCAAAGAAGAATAAAATCTTGAAGCAAGGGGCAGTGGGTGCATTGCGCGCGGCCCAGTGAAATAGCGCCTTTGTGCTGTGCGCAATGGGGAAGCAGTGCACACACTGTACGTGGCATGTAGTGCGGATGATCCATTTGCCGAACACCTCTTCCTTGCTTTAACAATTGCACAGTTTTGGGAATTTTTAATCAGTGGGACAGTCCGGCGGTTAGGCATTGGGATATTGGGTTTTTTTTTTCCTTCAAAAGAAAGTACAATGCCTACACCCCTTCATGCAAAGTGTGCCAGGGCAGGTAAGAACCGAGATGCATCAGGTCCACAAGTCCACAAGACGTGAAGATGACATTAGAAAGTGATGATTAGAAATGGTGAAAGAAAACAAGTGAAATAGGTCCACACGTGTACACCATTGAACACAAGTGCAAAAATAAGATTGAACAAGTCCAGAGGTGTGCAGGTACAAAGCCCAAAAGTGAATTCCCTATGTTGTCTCCTAGACTGTCTAGAATCCGTAATGCCACGTACGCGGGTGTACCCCTGCTAGTTGCGGCGGGCGGAGGCAACCCTTCACGTGGACGAACCTGTGCCCGGTCAGGCAATATACAATCACGAGTGGGGTCTTCCTGAGATTGTGGACCACATGACCAGGCCGCTGTTGGGAGCAATGCGCTGCTCTCTTACAAGATAGGGCGATACCCGCTTGGCCGACCAGGTGCCCAATTGGTTTGCCTTCAAGCTAGGCATTGGCATGCTACGGCCACACAGCATTGATGACGTGTGGGGTGAGGGAGCTCTGGCGTACAACCTATTGGGGGCGCACCATGTGCTGTGTGCACACTGTGCCCACATTGTGCGAAAAGTCGGCTGTTTTCCATCACCGGTAGCCATGGGTCCCAGGCCCTTGACATCTGCACCCTACTGCCTGCGCTGGTACACCAAGGATTTTTTTATCAGTGTGATGCTTGCCACGGGTCCCAGGGTCCTGAATTCTGCACCCCATGCTGTTCTGAATTGATCGTGCATGCTTATGTAGTTGGGTGGTTTTCACGCATGTTCCAAGGATAAACAACATAATAATTGGCGTTGTGTACACGTTGTGCGAAAACGCCCCCCCTTCATGTAGCGCCTACTAAAATGGGACGACTACTATGCGATTAATAGGCTAGCCCGGCCCAACATTGGTCCCTTGTTGTGGCACCATAACAAGAGGTGGAGGGCTGCCTGGCACCTAGTAAGTTCACTATGTGGGGATGAGGCGGTGGCCCGCCACAAAGGGAAAAGAGGTGGCCTCCTACGGCGTTCCATCCCACACAAACCCCATTCCACACGTCCAAATTTGTATGTGTTGGCCGATGGATCCGGCCCGTATGTGTACCTATACAGTGGTTAACAGAGGCCATTGCAGTGGGCATGGGGAGTTGCTAGATGTGCCACAATCGCCGAGATGGTGAAGAAATGGGTGACCTTGGTACCTCTGGATTGTTGCCTAGTTGTGGACTCCTACTTTAGTTCACATGTTGTGTCATCATGCTTGCGAAGCGGGATGCAACTGGTGTGGTTGCACTTAGCCGAGGGTCATCCCCCACACAGCATGCGGCACACTGTGCGCAACCAAAGCCCTTATGGCATCCATACATACAAGAACGTGAAGGTGGGGAGGAAAGCTGCCCGTGTTGTGCCTTTCTTCAGCAAATTTGAGTGTCCCAAAGAGATGGCACATCCACAAGCAAGGGTACCTTTTACCCCCTCTTGTGCACATGTATTGGGACATGTCCCCTGGACACATGCAACCAATTGGTGTTGCAGCTGCGGTAACCCAACAGGTTTCCACGCTGGCCGATGGCGGTGCGTACTATATTGCCGCAGTATGCCGTTGGGAAGGTGTTTGCTATCTGCAAACAAGGAGGCCTTGTGGCCACAAGTCACACACTTCCATGTGGCACCTGTCTGCCACTTTGTTTGCAGTACCGTGAAGCATGATTACCGGCCACAGGGCAGTGTACGGGAGTAGACCACTGCAACTCTAGCCCATCCGGGACAATGGCTTTGATGATACACCATTGAAAAGCACACAACGTTTCACACCGTGCGCAGTCGTTGCACGTGAAGTGCTTTGCGGTGTATCACGGTGTATAAGTCCTTAAGGTGCAATGGCGGTCATAGGCAGTGGGCTTGGGTAACCCAATGTGAAGCCTCCACCGTAATCTAAGCTAGCCCTCTGCCATCCCTACCCATGGAATTTCCAGTGCGAACCCTCAGGGAACAACCCCATAGGCCAGATACCCAATTGTGAGGTACCCACGCGGGTACATTTGCGGGTACACCACGGGTAAAATCACACATTGATATGTACCTGCGATGTACCCGCGGCGGGTACATTTGTGGGTAAATTTGCGGGCAAAGTGGGTACACGTACTTGTGCAGGCAATTTGGCTCACGTTAGTGCACCGTGGGTACAAGTGGGTACACCACAAAGCCGTGGGTATGCACGGGTAATTATGTGGGTAAATCTCGTGGGTTGTCAAAATATGTGCTATTTGTAGCCAACAGAATATTACCCCATGCAAGTTCCCAAAAGGCCTTAAAATGGACAATGGAAATGGGCAAAATGTGCCTTAAAAAGCACCCTTTTTGCATATTTTTTTGGAGTTCCACCTTCTCATACTGACTGCCATGGATGGCATTGGGTACTCTTATGGTGATAAAATAATTATGAAGGGGATCCTTTGCAACGTAATTCTATGCTATCAACACCCTTCAATCCCCTATGGGAACCACCAGTGTGCATGGTGCACGTGCTAGCGTAGGGTCATGGGGCTCACCTGCGGGTCCAAAGGGGGTCAAAATGAATTTTTTTTTCCAAAATCGTTCCTGGACCACTTAGGGTGCTCAAACAAGTGGCTTAAAGCTATTTTGAGCCATCCTTGTCCCACATGACCCGATGTAAGTTCATCAAAAGCTTGAAATGGGCAATTTTGGGACTTACAGTGCAAACACAAGGGGAGGAATGTGCGTGGAGGGGTGATGGTTGAGTGGTGCGGGAGGAGTGCTGGGGGGCATGTCTCTTCAGGGAGCGGAGCCATTTTGGACCCATATGAGCACATACAAGCTCCAAAAAACCCTTGAAATGGCAACTTTGGGATTGATAGTGCAGCAAAGGGGGGTCTAGGGGGAATGCATGGGTAGAAGTAATAGGGGAGGGGTGCCACAGTAGTGCTGGGGGGCATGTCTCTCAAGCGAGCAAAGCAAGCGAGGAAGGATTTCGAGGGCGGTAGAAGGGGGCAAGTGGCGGGAAACGTTTTTGGTGTCCCTCAACATGCATCCGTATCTAGCCCTGTAGCTAATATTTACATATCGCTTGTGATCTGTAGTTTTGCTCCGTGTGCTTTGTGTAGTGTGCCTTGCGGAGTGTGCTGTGTCTCGACAAATCGTTGTTTTTTCTTCACTTTGCGTGCCCGAACAAGGTCCTGCCTGGAGAACGCTCGGCATCCCCCAATAGACCTTAGCTGGCAAGTATGCATAACCCGATGGGCTTTGATATGTTCTGTAAAGGGGAGGTTTGCAGCGGTTTCATTGATATTGTCCCCATATTGGAAGTTGCCCGAAACAATGCAATAGCCGAGATGGCCCTGAGCATGCTGGGAGAAAGGCACGGTATGTGGGAAGAGCTCTTCACCAAGAAGTGGGATTTCCCCATGGATGGGCGTGTGGGCTTGGTGAAAGCCATTGCTGCTTTCATGGTGTTTGTGGGGGCTGCATGAGATCGATGTGGAGGACAAGTTGTTTAAACGCGCAGAGCCAACGCCGATGGCCCCTACTACAGAGATGCAGGAGCTACGCTTGTTACTGCAGGCCTAGAAGGAGACAACCGCCAAGCTCTAGGTGGACCTCCAAGTAGTGACTGCGAAGGCGACCCCATAAGCGGCTCGCAAGTTGGGATCGCCCCCGGCCTTGACTAAGGCGGAAGTTGCAGGAGATGGAGGACTCTGAAGTTGACCGTGTGACGTCCTTCGTCAAGGGTATGTGGGCCTTGACCACGACCAGCCTTGCCACATACACCGGCAGGCATGGTATGTCTAAAAAGGACCGGGAAGGAGCAAAACGCTCTTCTCTAGATGCAGCATTGGAGGCTAGCGATGGTCTGCCGGCCGTGTCACAAAGAGCCATAGGGGCTGCATTTGAGGAGGTGGTAAGGAGACGGCTACATGCCCTGGCAGAGATGTTCTCGGTCAATGATGGCTGGAGATACTACGCATCGCAAAAAGGAGCCCAGCGGATGGATGTGACCGAGGCACCAATCACGACGTGCCATGCCTGTTAGAACGGGTCTCGAGGAATCTAGCGACGCTAATTCCATGAGTGCCCTGCATTTGAGTGATATGGGCCCCAAGCGCCATGGGAGGGGGATCTCCAGCCCCCTGCCTTGCGCCCAGCACACTTCGTTGTTGATGTAGAAATCCATGGCGGTGGGCGTGGGGAGCATGGCGGCGACCGTGGAAATTGGAGACCATCGACTGCATCAACGCATTAACATTATCTTGTTCCAAAGGCATGATGGATATATACTGCACACCGTTCCGAAAATTGTACCTTCCGTTTGCGGTATCCCCAATGACAAAAAAATGGAGGCCTGCCGCTACCTCTGGTTCCTTTGCGGCCGAGGCACTCGACTAGCTACCGTGACTGTGTCGGCACTGCGGGCTGTGGAGGACATGAGTTGAATACCAAAAATGGTATCTAAAAAAGGTATGGCGATGCAGCAAGCAGCCGACGGACAAGGACGCAGCCAAGCCGTACGCGGGACTGGAGGAGTTACGTCTCTTCGCGCAAGTGTGCACCACCCACAGCCAGCGGTCGGTCTTCTCACTAGTAGTGATGTGCTTCTCATGCCTGCTACGGCTGGGGAAGCGGCGCCTTTGTGCAAGGGCGGCTCATGATCCCGGGGGCTTTGTTTCCATGCAGTCAAGCATGACCCGCGGCCAATGGTCTGCGCCTTGCGTCTGGGGCCGCGTGCATGGCTTAGTCGGTTCGACGAGGAAGGCCGGACCGGGTCTATCCGGATAGCCCTATTTTGCCCACAAGGAGCCCACTACCTACAAGAGATCCTAGCATGGTCACTGCGCGGAACGGAGGCAGAGAACATCCAGTGGCACGCATGGTGCCGTGGAGGCGCTGCAGCGCTGCGATGGCTCGGCCTATCCGTCCCCCACTCTGCTTGGTGGGGCCGCTGGCTTTCTGAGTCCGTCGCCGCCGTTCACGGGGAGGCGCCCGATGACTTCACAGTTACGGACGGTGTCCTCCTACCGTGGCCGTGCAAAGGGACCTTGGAATAGCGGCAAGTGGGACCGCAGGACGTCTTCCCCCACAATGTCCTTCAGCTCCGCACCCCAGTCGGGTCATGCAACGGCCATGGTGGACCAAAAGCAGAGCCGCCCGCCCCCAGCGGACAAGGCCGCAAACTCCCGTGAAGTGGGTTTGCAAAGCGGCCTTTTGCACGCCCCTGGAGCCCATCTTTTCCATAGTGCCTACCTCCGGCCGAAGTGGCTATCGAGAGGGGCACCGGGGTAGCCATGCGAATGGGGGCACCGCCGGGGGCCGCACCAGGATCTGCAGCTGCCACAGGGTTAGAGGCTGCTGACCCCATCTTCATCGATGATGCCCCCCCCCCCCCCCACAACCATGGCTAAGGCTAGGTCCAGGCGCATCGGCACTTCCAGCCCAAGCCCGACGAAGCCGGCAGTGAAGAAGGCAACCGTGGTAACGTGCCCCCCCCCCCCCCCCAAGCCCTACTACCAGTGCCTCTTGGGCCCGGAGGCCCGCCGTGCACTTTGTGCAGGGAGGGGCCGAGGACACTTGGGTCCGCTCAGCCCTTTGGGCTGGGGCATGGGACCGGTGGCTGGGTAACGTCGCCTGGGTGCTACAAGTCCCCCTGCCTTGGGTGGAAAACCGGCTGCTCAAACTGATGTTGTGGGGGGTGGAGCTCACGAGGGATTTTGGTATTTTCCCGAGTGAGCTGCAACGTGCCCTTGATTTGCTTGAGCCCGAGGTTTGGCTGTCACTCGTCCATGACTCCACCTCACCGCGAGTGGTGCTTCTTCGCATTCGCGAAGAGCTTTTGCACTGGGGGCCAGGGGCTGCCCCCGGTTGCTGACGAGGGGCTGTGGCCCAACGGCAGTGTATTTACCATCCCCACAAGTTCACAAAGGCGAGTTTGATAGTCAACATGGTTCCCTTTAATAGGGCTATGGTGGCTAAGCCCCTCTCTTTCCATCTGCCTTCGGTGGAGGTCCTAGCCTTACTCATGCAAGTGGAGGCGACCAGATCTATTGATTTTTTGCCAAACTTGCATAGGAGCCACTGGGCGTTTTCTTGTATCTTGGATGCCCTTCAGACTCTTGGCGGGGGGACAGAGGACCTGTACATGTGCCATATTGACCTTTCCCATTGCTCCTAGTCCTTGCGCCTGCCTGCCCGGTTCCGTGACTGCTTCCGCATTCAGGGGGATGCAGGGGAGGTGCTCTCCTGCCATTGCCTTCTTTTCGGCTGGATAGCCCGATCCTGCGTCAGAGGGTTATGGAGTGTCCGGTGTCCGAGGCAGGTTTGGTGGGAGTGGTTGTGATGGTCTACCTAGACGACGTCTTGGTGGTGGGTTGGGGTACGGAGAACACCCGTTCTCAGTCGGCGGCGTTGGTCCTCCATCTGTGTCGGGAGGGTGCTCTGGTTAGTGTCAAGGCGACGCTAGAGCCAACCCGCGGCTTGGTGTGGCTTGGTAAAATGGTAGACCTTGATTCGGGTGTGCTGTCCATGGTAGGCGCGGCCTGGAGTCCCTTTTAGCGCACTGATGGCGCCTGGCACGAGGTCGCTGCACCCACAGCCGGTTGCAGCAGTTCATTGGCCGTAGCCGTTGAGTGTGCCGGCCTAGTTTTGGGCATGCCCCCTTTTTGTTGGGCTTATGGGCGGCCGTACTCTGGGGTAAGCCCGCCCTCCCCCATACCCCTGTGGCGCTTTTGCGTAGTACGGTGGGTGTTGTGGGTTTGGCTCTGCGACGGTGGCGCGTGAGACTGGTGCGGTCCCCTTCTACTGCGCGACCGCTTGTAATGTCCATGGATGCAACCCGGGATGGTGCGTTTTTTCGACTAAGTGGTTTCTCCCCGAGGTTGGGTATACGGACCGCAACTCCCGAGGTGCAGCCCTTGAGCCAGATGGGAGCGGACGTTTTGGCGATGGCCTAGGGCCTTTGGCTGATCCTCAATGTTGGGTGGCTAGTGGCACATTTATTTTCAGACAATACTGCTGCTGCTTTTATGTTGCTCTGCAGGCAGAGGGTGTTTAGGCGGCTCTTGTACTTGCCGAGCAAGGGCTTACAAGGCAGGATATATCTGCACTGGTTTCGCGGTGGCCTTAATCCGGTTGATCCCCCCCAATAGGTTGGCATCTGCATGCGATGGCGACAGGCTGGGAGCGTTGGCGTTGGCACATGCGCGAATGGAGGCCCTGTGGCGGCTACCAGAAGGTAATTCCATTTTTTTTATGGACTGTGGGCCTTCCCTTTGGCCCTTTCGTGCTGCCACGAGCCTATAAGAATGCGTTACGTTCGAGTTCCAACCCTGCGGGGCGTGAGTTTCATGCTGTTTTTGGGAATACCGCATCAGCAGAGGCTACCCTATGGCACTTGAGAGTTAGTCTCTGGCCTTTCTCGCTTGCCTTGTCTGTTTGTGTGCCGCCTCAGCCGTTTGTTATGTTATGTTTCTGCACCATGCCCTGTCGCCAACGTGGCTCCAAGAGCAAGCACAAGCGTAAGCCGGGGTTACGTAGCTGCCGTCGCACGCCGGCTGCGATTGCCCGCAGGCGCGAAGGAGGGAGGTTGAAGCTGCAAAGAAAGATGTGCACCGTGCTTGCGGGGTTGTTTGTGCGCTGCATCTTCCTGGGCCGGCCAGCCCGACCTTACATAGGCGTCCTGGTCACAAAGGAGGAGGCCCTGAGCGTGCTGCGGAGGGCAATAACTGATGTCTCCCAGCGGGTGGGTAGGGATTTGCACCGTGGTGGATCACGGGTCCCGGACGGTACAGAAGGGCAGTGGCCAACTATTGTTTCTGATCCATGCTGAAATCCAAAACTCGTAATTTAGTCTACTTCCAAAGTTTCGTAAATCTCGACTCCACTGGTTTTCCATACATCTAGATCACCATGACCCCGAGAGCAGCGCAAGCATAGCCAAATCATTCATATCTGAATTCTTCTCCAGATCGCATAATCCGTCCACGGGTCTGAGAGCTCCAAGGGCCGGCGATTGTCCAAGGCCCTGCATAAATACAAACTCTGCATTCAATAATAATAATGTAATTCCAAAACATCTATTTGCAATATTGACACAGCAACTTCGTCTATTTACTGTACAAATCCAATGTCGTAATTTCACCATGTGGGCACGCGCGCGACAATAGTGCAGCGCCCAAGCGAACCCGTCACACCTATGCTATCATAGATGGGTCCTGCAGTTTGGAGCACAGCACGCACGGCGCCTCACCATTTCCCTTTCCCACCACCGCAAGGTGGATGGACAGCAGATTCCCTACCTTTGGATTCAGGAGCTCTTGCTGCTGAATGGGCGATTGCTGCCCACTTCAATCCTTGATGCCGGTTTTTATCCATTTTCCATGCGATTATGCCTGCATCGCGGGTCGCTGTTGGTCATTGGGGCCCCTACCCGCGGCGGCTTCTTTTTTTTTATGGATCACTGGGCTTGTGTGTTGGGCTACGTTGGGGATAGGGTGTGGGGAGCACGTGCAGGGTTGAAGCCCAAAGATGTTGCTGATATGTTGAGGATGCTGTGTTCAAATGCTTTGCTTGTGCTTTGCAAAATTCCACATTGCTTATGATCTGCAATTTTGCTCCGTGTGCTGTGTGCGGTGTGCCTTGCACGGTGTGCTGTGTCTATATAAACAGTTGTTTTTTCTTTACTCTGCCTGCCCACCCACCCACGCGAATTCATTCTATAATCCCGCCCGCCCACCCACAGGCGGGTTGTGTAGACGATCGCCGACACTATCGGCTTCCATACAGCTGTACCCAAAAGACGCGGCTGATATGCTAAGGATGCTGTGTTCAAATGCTCCGCTTGTGCTTTGCAAAATCCCTCCCCCACTACCTCGGTCCGAATATTCAGTCTTGATTAGGGTTGGGGTTAGGCCCACCCACCTGGCTTTTCCTGTGGTCACGGCATCCCAGCCATTGCCTTTTGGTCCGAGCCTTCGGCACACGGACTGATACTAGGTGGGGTTCCCAAGTGTCGGGCCCAAAACACCCTAGTAGGCCCGAGTTCCCGTCTATAGTCATGAGGGCTCCGAAAATTGCCCCCCACCCATCCCTGTTTTTGACCTCGTTGTCACGGATTTTCTGCCATTTTTTCAATTTTTGAGCCAAGAATTTTTTTTAGGCGCAAGTCTGGGGCTTGCCTGGGCTTGATGGGTTCTTATGCTGTATTTTGTGCATTTTTGTGAACACAAGCACCAAAGGGGCCTTCAGTGACAAGGAACCTAGGCCAGAGGAAAGGGGAGGGCTTATGTCCAAGAATGAAACCTCAGCACATGCTAGCCAGGTAAAGGGAATTGCATCCTTCATCTACTACACTCGGGAATTTGATGATGTGCACCGTGTAAAGCACACTAGAATTTCATTTCAATTTGGAATTGCCCACGTTGAGTTGATCCCTTCATCGGACTCTCACCTCAATTTGTTGTGTTGGATGCATCTTGATTTGAGTTACTCATCCTTTGTCGAAATCACTTGTGCAAAATTGAATCATTTCTGACTGTCTGATTTTCTTCGGTGTCCGGGATATTTCTTCGTCTGTCAGATTCATGGCCTTGGTGTTACTCCTGATGCTGGCCTTTATTGGCTGTGCATGGCCCCTCCAGATCTGGGCCCCAGGCAATGCCCTTGCCTTGAACGTACATCAAGCCAGCAAGGAGTTTGCCTACATTTATCCTTTGTGGCTCCCCCACAGCTTCACTCTTGAAGCTTGGATGCTGGGGGGGTCCACTCACCCATTGGTACCAACTTACTTTGGTGTGGTGTCACCTGCCATTTCGGATGGGGTGCTATGGCATTCAGGGGGGGCGACCTCACTTCTTGGGGCGGGCTTTGGGGAGCCCCTGACCCCTCAGTGTGAAGGATGGTGCCACCACGCCGTGTCGGTGCAGCTGGCGTTGACGCCCGATGGGAGGGGCGCGATGTATAACATCTCCCGCTACCTGAACGGGGTCTTACAGTACCAGCGCAACTCTGGCACTGTCGCGGACACCCCCCTTGCGTCCATTTGGAACGACGACGTCAGCATCGTATTCGGTTTTGGGGTGAAGATGTTGGCGGACTCACTTCGATTCGACTACCTTCCGCTTCCCGCGGGGCATTTCTTCTCCGGCCATATCGACGAAATCCGGTTCTGGGACACTGCCCGAAGCGCAGCAGATATCGCAAGGGACTACACGTCACGCCTGTCCCAACCAACGCCCGGACTGCTGCTCTGCTACAGCTTTGACCCTCCCGCAGGCGCTCAGGACCACATGAACCGGACGCGCCTGTACGTTGCCGACGGGGATGACCATAACCGGACTGCCCTCACGACGACCTCCACCGCACCCGTGTGCTCTGAGGCGCAGCGCGCCCACATCCGTTTGCAGTCTGGGGATACGGCGAAGATTCCGGTGCAGTCTTTGTACTGCGGCGACCATGGGACTGTACAGGTGACCGTGCAGGTCGTCCGGGGCGGTGTCCTGCAGCTGGACGGGCGGCCGGTGGCCCTGCGAGAGTCTCTGGCCGGGCCCCACATTCTGCGGTTCGTGGCGACCGCCGGGCCCCTTCCAGCGGACGCGGGCTTCGACTACACCGTGCAAGACGCCAGCGGGGCCCCGCCCATGCGAGGGGCAGTGGTGGTCCTGGAGAACCATCCCCCCGTGCTGAGCCCGGTCCATGTGCAGGGGGACGAGGACACGACAGCCATCGCCCCCTGGCTTCCTGCTGCGGACCCTGATCATGACCTGGTCCGAGTGGAGATCTGGACCCCCCCAGCCCACGGGAACGCCACCACCGACGACGGCATCCGCCGGTCCGTTCTCTTTCACCCACCCCCCCACCGCTGCGGCCCCAACGTCTCCTCCTTCCGCGTTCGGGGCCGCGACATGTGGGGGGCGTACTCCGAGGCCGTGGAGGTCTCCGTGTCATTGGAGTGTGTCGTGGACCAGCCAGACCTCACGCTCCCGCTGGAGTACACCATTTACGATGGGCAACGGCTCCAACTGCCGTACCGCGTTGCGGAGCACGATGGGCGGCGCCCTTTTGTGGTGGTGACCACCGTCCCGCCTCCGTCAGAGGCCACGTTGATGGTCCAGGATGGCCCACGGGAGTGGGTGGTGCAGCCCCAGTTGCCGCACCAAGTCGACCAATGGGCCCAGAACGTGACGCGGTTCTCCTCGCAGTTCGCCTGGGACGTCGGAGAGATGCCGTGGTGGCACGCAGTGCAGGTGATTGGTCCCCCGGAGACCGACGGGGCACAGGGCCCGACGGACAGCGAACACTCTTGGGCGCCGAGGACGACGGATGGGGGATGCGTCCGCCGTACGCTCGCAGGGGACCCCCACGCCCCCTTTTTCACGGAGTTCTTGGAGCTGAGCTTCCGCCAACCCGTGTACGCTCACCACGTGGCCGTAGTGGAGAACCTCGGTGGAGGACGGATCGTTCGCGTGCTGGTGCCAAGCAACCGCGACGCACGGTGGACGACAGTGTGGCGGCGCGAAGCGAACCACGCAGGAGATCATCCGAACAAGTACACCGTTTTTGATGCCTCGATTTGCCAGGTGCACTGGCTGGTGGACCGTCTCCGCCTGGAGTTCGACACTTGTCGTACAGGCAGTTGGTACATGGTGGATGCGGTGCAGTTGACAGGCAGCGTGACACCCCTGACCCATGTCTTTGATGCCACAGCAGATCTGTACTTGACCGCCAAGCCGGGCTTTGCCGGAACAATAGGTGTTGCACTGACGGCCACAACTTGCTACGGCGACTATCACAGTACTTCCAAGCAGCAAGAAGTGCAGGTCCATGTTGTGCCACCCCCGTATATGCTAACACATCAAGCTGATAAGTCGTGGATCGCCATCGACGTTTTTGCTGCCTGTAACGGCAGTGTACTGCAGCCTGACGTTCAGGTTCTCCGAGTCCCAGAAAAAGGCGAGCTCCGGCATCACGGAGTTGTGATCGACCGTGCCCCATGGCAGGCACCACATGCAACGGGGGCCCTCTTTGAATACCGCATCGGCCGTTGCAATGAGGATGATGATGCCTTCAATGTCCAGCTGAACCGCACGGTGGTGGTCCGTGTGGTACTCAAGGGCTGCCAGGAAACGACAAAACTGACTGTTGTGTCAGTTGTCGGCGGCGCTGTCTGTTGCCTCCTGGGCATTGCGCTGTTGTGGCTGTGGTTTCGGCGCCGCAACAACTCAGCCGCCCCGAAGGACCCTTCGCGTGCCGTGTCTGTGGTCTTCACGGACGTGCAAGCCAGCACGGCCTTGTGGGCGACGCTCCCGGAGGTCATGCCTGGGGCGTTGGTCAAGCACCACCGGGTGATGCGGGACCTGATCAAGAAGTACAAGTGCTACGAGGTCAAGACCATTGGCGACTCGTTTATGGTTGTGACCCAGAGTTGCGTCGACGCAGCGCGGATGTCCCTGAGCATTCAGGAGGCCTTGCACGCCGTCGACTGGGAGACGGACGCCATCAACCGCTTCTACTCCCCGCTGGCCGAGGAGGCCAGCCACAGCCTCTGGAACGGCCTCCGCGTCCGCATCGGGGTGCACCACGGCCGGTGCAATATCGTCCCCGATGTCGTATCCAAGGGATACGATTACTACGGCGACACGGTCAACACGGCCGCGCGCATCGAAAGCAAGGCCCACGGCGGCGAGATTCTCGTGTCTGCCGACTTCTACCACGCCGTCCAGAACAAGCTTCAAGAGGACAGCTACCGATTCATGAGCACATCACTTGGGTTTTTTCATCTGCCGGGCTTGGCGACCGACATTGAACTCTTCCGCCTCCTCCCGCTGCAGTTTGGAGGGCGGCAGTTCGATTCAGTGTCGCAGGAGATTGTCGAAGATTACAAGCGCCAGATCACGGACATCATCCAAAACTGCCCATCCGCAAGCCATGGCATGCTGATCAGTCAGATGAATCTCCCGGGCCAGCTGATGGCTGGGGCCTGATGCAACGGACGAAATGCTCTGTGACCCTTCGCTCTAGCTACATTACTGCGTTCTCTGTCAAGACAGATGCTGTGCAAGGTTATGAGGAGTCTGTGCTGCCAATGTAAATATTAGAGAGCGAAAGCCCTTTTAGCATCTGGTCCATGACGCCTTGGAAATTGGCAGGCATTTTTTTGGAGGTCCTGCACATGCCCCCCACAACCATGCGCGCCCTGTGCGCGCGCTGTGCAGAAACGCCCCCCAGAGGGGAGCCCCTGCTGAGCCTGTGTAATCAAGTGCCAATCCTTATGTGCATGCACGATGGACAGAGGGCTTGTGGCCCATTTTCAACGTGAAAAACGTTCAAAAGTAACATAACAGCAACCATCCCGAGGCCTCCGGGAAATAAAAGTGCGTATCCATTTCCTGATTTTGCAAAAATACATCCTTCAAAAAAAGACCTCATTCGGATTTTCCCATAAATCCGCAGACCGGTTTCGATTTGTACAGCACGTCTGAGTGCTGCAGCAAAGCCCCCCCCCCCCCCCCGCCCGCGCCCGCTTTCCCCCAAAGTGCAGCGGTTTTGTAATGCTGAATCTTGTGCCTCCTTTGTAACCCCGCCCCCCCATTTCTCGAACGTCCCAAATCACCTCGAAGAGAGGTTGTTAGATCAAACGCAGGCGCGGGCGACATATCGAGCATTTCATATCCTGCAGCCCAAGAGCCCGCCACCTGGCCCCCTGTTGCTGCCGTCCCTCCCTTACCCACTCCACTGGGTAAGCCCAATGCTCACCCAACCCGGTTCCGCTAACTTGTCCGCCTGCCTCAGTACCAAAGAGATCGACGTGGGATGTGGCCCACTGTATGGAAAACAGACCTATACCATATCCAGCACCGGCTCCCACAGGTCCCTGTGCGTGACCTCACCTAACGAGGTCTGCCAGTTATGCCTCCGCCACACCACCCCCCACTCCGTAGTGCCCTTCAGCACCCACTCGGAATCAACTACCATGTGTAAGGGCTTTCCCTCTGGCTGCCGTTGCTGTGCCTCAATCTTTCCTGGAAATTTGTTGCGCGTCATGTTGCCGACCTGAGGTGCCGAAATGGGGTTTGGGTCAGCCAACAAGCCAAGCCCCATTTCAGCATCATTTGCGTGATTGGGAATGAGTAGTTTTGTCCATAAATTGATCCTTCTAGGTCAAGGACATCACGCCAACCAGGCAGTCCAAAAGTCTTGTGAAGGCGTGTGCCACTGTTTTCAACGGCTGCTTGATGACCAACGGCTCCAATGCCACTTCTGTTTAACATGTTTGCGTTTGCTATGAGTTATAGTCTGCACAGTTGTGCTCTGGTGTTCAGTTTCCATTTTTGCTACTGATAAGGAAATGACGTATTAAACACGATTTTGTTGCCACCAAACAGATGCAGTGCATGCCAGCCTGGCTGCTGCAAGTGCAGCTCAAGTGCAGTGCACGTGCAGCTCATGCTATTGGCTGATTTATAAAGGGTAGTCGCTTTGCCAAGTAGGGCAAAATGCATGCCACATTTTGGCACACCATATCTTTCTGTATGTCGGGAAACGAAATTTCCGTATGATTTTTCGTATGTTATCCCGTCGCGCGAATCTCAGATTAGCCTGCTTTTCTCAAAATTTCATATATTATATCCCACACGCACGCTGTGCAAAGCCCCACATCTGCCCTGCCCCCTTCTGGACTAAGTGTATATGAGTCATGTTTGACACACCTTTGGGGTGCACTGTGCGCATGGCCAGAGCCGTAAACGTGGAGCACGCGGGTGTGAAAAGTGCCGTAAACACCATGGCGGTTGCATTTAAGTGTAGGTAATGCCAAAAGGGGGGTGGTAGGCAATTTGAAACATTTTTGCTGTAAACGTTTACGGCGCAAACGCCGTAAATGTTGACGGCGCTGGCGCGGTAAATTGGCGTAAACGTTGATGGCGCTGGCGCCGTAAATTGGCGGGGTATTGGGGGGAGAAGGAGTCAGGTGGCAGAGAGACTCAACCCCCCTACAGGAATAGAGACTACACCCCTCCTTTCCCTTCTGTCCTCCCTGTCTGCAGGCAATTGAGAAGACCGGGACGACAGATTGAGTGAAAGCCTGCCTCAGGCAGGCTAGGTGCATTGCAGGGTGTTTTGTGACCTTACCTTACACGTACCGACATTCCAATACATTGAAAGTTCCGGCGCAAAGGGTCCCGTGAACGTGATGCGGACAGTTCTCAACATCTGCGTTGCACCCCCCCCCCCCCAAAGATCCACAGGACACACACATACACACACACACACACACACACACAGAAGCCCCCCTCTGCCCACCTCTGTCCTACTCCCAATCCCCGTGTTCACCTTTTCCTAGTGGACTATGCAGGTCCCCTACCCCCGTGCCTCCTCCTAGTGCACCATCTCTACCCGTCACAGACCATTGGGCCTTTGATTTAAACAGACCTTTGGGACCTCTGTGAGCTTTGGGATTCTTTGTTTAATTCGCCGGGACCGGATCGACCGGTTGGATGGAATGCAACTTGCCAGCACCATGTGGTGCTCGCGAGTTGTGGGTATGGTAAAAAGTAGAAACGTGCGGTGCGAGGGTTTCTGCTGGGAGGGGAAAACAACCCCAGTGCACTGCCCAAACCAAGGACCCCCCCCCCCAACTTAGGACTAACAGCCCCTGCGAAAGCGTAGGCTTCGCAATCATGGTCCGGCCAGGGCACTTACTGCGGTCGAGCGTGGGCTCTCGCACCTGGGTCCTGAAAGGACTCCCCCCGCCCACCAGCCCAGGGTCTTTGGCTAGTGGCGCTAGTGGGCCCCCATGACTCTGCCTCTCGTGGCAGTTGGGGGAGTGGGGTGTCCTAGTGTCGTGCCACCGATAGGACACGACAACCCAAAACTCATTGCACCACCCATCAGGTGCATTGACAAAGGAGCCGGGAGACTTGGGGAGCAGGGTGTATTACTTCGACGGGGTCTATTCGTTTATAGGTACTATCAGGTATAGTTGGTTTTAGTGGTATCCTTTTCTTTTGGCAATTTTTAGCCTTTTGAAACAAACCACGATTGGCCTTGGCATGGAATTCCCAAGGGTCAACAAAGCTCGGCGGCTCTGTTTTGTTTGAGTGAAATGCGGTCATTTTTTTTACGGCGCCAGCACTGTGAATCTAACACTGCATATTTTTGCTCTGCATTGCACAGATGTGTGACTGCAGTTGCCACTTGTGCGGTCTTAACTGGTGTATGGTGATCGAGGTGTTGGTACTCCCAGAAAACAAACCAGGGTTGGCGCTGGGATGGAAACCCTGAGGGTTAACAGCGCCCAGCGGCCCTGTTTTGTTTTCACGAAACTCTTTCTGGTATTGGGGCTACATCGGAAATCCGCGTAAGCTCCTTGACCGAGTGGTACCTCGGTCCACTCAAGAAATGAACCCCCTTGCCTGGGGTCGTTTATTGATTGCTTAAGTTTTTACGGCGCCGGTGCCGTAAAATACATTAACAGTCTCGCCAGAGGAATAAACCAGGGTTGGCGCTGGGATGCAAACCCTTTGGGTACACAACGACCAGCACTACTACCGTTTAGGGTGCCACGAATGTAAATTACTTACCCATTCTTCTCCCCTCATCTCCTGGAAAAGCTGCGATGTCGGAGGCGGGTCCGTTTGTTGGCACTGCAGAGGCAGGTGCAACGGGTACTACTGGTACTACTGATAAAGGATTTGCTGCAGGCCTAGGATTTGAAGGCACAGCTGCGGGAGGTTTCCCAGGCAACGGCACCAAAGCAGCTTGTGGCTTAGGTTTGGGTTTGGGTTTGGGTTTGGGTTTAGGACATGGCCTCACAGCCCCATCTACCTGAGGCCTCTAAGATTCTGCAATTTTTGCATCCAGGTGGGTTAGGAGTTGGGGCACAGAATGGGTAGCACGGTTCGCTTCGTCTGCCGGTAATCGGCCAAACACCGTTTGGCTCTCCTTTACCACATTGTCTACTCGGGTGCCATTCCTCACTACAATTGGGGATAGCAAGTTCTGGACCATTTTCACACCCACAACCTTTATAGCAATAGCAAAAGGCATGTCCCACAGACGTGCTGGGAAGGTAAAGTCCTGTGGCCACTTAGTTGCAGGTACACCCTTGGTGCTGGTGGCACTTGGGCACAGTAGCATAAAGGGTAGTGTCCCATTTCCAATGGCCGCAAGTATCCTTTTTACCTGGATAAATACCCGGGAAGGAAAGGAACGCGGCATGGGGCAGATAGGTTAGGTTTTCGGTTTAGACAACGGTAGTGTTTTGGTGATCTTTCACAGTGACAATTGTGGGATCATCTTCTTTGGCATGCTGCAGATTGCTCGGTGTTGCCTCTAGCTTCTCTTCACTGAAAGCTGCACCAGGTAGGCAATCTATGTATGGTTGCCACTGTAGGGTAGCCAACAGCAAAGCGTCCATATATTGTTGACGACCTTGCCGAGACCCAAGTGCTAACAACATCAATGTGCAAAAATGTAGAATATTGCTGGCTTCCTTTCCGGACCAGGGATCATGCCTGTGCCAATGCACGGTCTGCACCCGGTACCCTAGGTACCACAACGCTGGGGCGTAGTCTCGAAACAATGCAAGCATGCCTGGAGCTGTTGTAAACATCTCTCAAATGCCGAAGTTGGGCAATGGTGGACCGAATTCCCTCGATTGGTACAGAGGAACACAGATAGAACCATGCTCTCCATCATGCAGAGGTTAAAGTTTGTGAGAACTTCCACTTTTTTGGGATCAATTAGAAATTTATACTCAAGAGTTGCCCATAAAGATAAGAATTGGCGGTAGCACTCCGTCACACGGTACTTGTATGCATGCTATATACCCAAGAGTAGTGGCGTTTTGGTGCTGTTGACACAGAGCCATAAGTTACATTGTAGAGTAGTTTCTACAAACGGAAGTATAGATCCACATCACATAGCACAGGACATAGATCAGTGGGCCTATTACTGGTCCTTGTTCACCGCTCCTCCAAATTGGAGCAAACCTCCAGTAGACCTGGACGGGAACTAATGTTTACTGCTAGGACATCACATGTCCACCACGGGGCCATTTTTACCCCATATCTACAGATATCCAATGGCACACGGACTGCGTTGTAGCGGAGATTCCATGCTAGTACTTCATCTTTTTCCCCACAAAACAACGACACGCCTGCTACAGCACACGTGGCACGTCACCAACGTCAGAGATTAGGTCAAGAATACTCTTCACACCCCTAAACAGGCGAAAACCACCGCCTGGTGTGGGAACTGGTAACATCGCCACACACGTGGCATTGATAGAAATGTTCCTATCCCGGCTACATTTCTGCTTTAGCGCCATTTATTGTAGTTGTCTATCTAGACACCCACAGTGTACAGGCTCGCCACTGCCGCAATTTGTTTTGCGTACGCCAGGCGCTCCTCCCCAATTTTGGGTTTTTGGTTAGCACCAGGGCAATGCCTAACACTACTGCAGCCTGACTTCTAGTTAGGCTTTCCAGGGATCTATCAGCCTCCACACTACTTGTGGACCATTTCCGCAGCGATACAAAGCACGTCCACAGGTTCTTCGCAAAGGCCGTGCACAACCTCGGCCTAGTACAGGTTCCTCGTCTTGGCCAATTGGATCTTAGGTCCTGCATCCCTTGGTACGAGCGTGGTCCTATTGGAGGTAGGTTTAGGAACCAGTTCACAAAATGTAGCCCGGGACCGCTACATAGGGCGTCGTCAATCAAGCCCTCTACTTTTGAGTGGGTTCGCATAGCAGATGAAGTCAACAGACAGACTGATGTCCCTGTCAAATGGACGGCTTGATCTGCTGGAAGTGCAGGTTGTAGACTTGGACGTCCACGTTTTACAGCACTAGCGCCGTAAACTATTTACGGCGCCGGTGCCGTAAGTTGGCGATTAGAAGGTGTACTCCTGGTGATACATCATCATTGTTTCGGAATAGAACAAGTGCGTATTTGATTGCAGCGTGTGGGCATCAAAATATTATTTCTGAATAATGACAACATGTGACATTTTGTACAATTATTTGAATCTGACTCCCAACCCCCTTTTAGAGGGGGTAGAACCTTACTGGCCATGTGTCTATCACAATATTGTGGCAGCCGTGGCAGTTAATTACTGGCGCTTCATGATTTGTGCGCCCACATGTTTGTGTTGTTGACAATTTTTCCTGCATTGTAGCGTACTTAGTACGTTTGTCAAACAATGTAAAAATAACTACATCCTATATTGTGCCCGTTTGCTTAGGTCGCAATTTTTCTGGACTACCTGTGATTTAGCGCTATGCTATTTCGCACATGTTGCAAACAACGTAACACCTCCGCTGCTTATAGAAATCTAGGTGTCCATGCTGGTCACCATGCGGGTGGCCTATGGGGTGCATTTTTCATGTGTGCTGCAATGTCTGAAAAAGGGGGGGAGGGGGGGGTCAAGGCATAACATTGTGCTTCGCGTTGCCTTGAATGGAGTGTTTGTTTAATTCGCAGGGAGTTAACATTGGCAAAATGGCAGCCCGCAGTGGAAAATGCATGCCTGTGCGCACCAGCCTGCTGGAGTCCGAAAGTGAAACTGAGGAGGTCACTGGTACCGAGCCCCATGAGAGTATTGGAACAGGTTTACCCATAGACAACGACGCCGACTGCAATGACAAATGAGGAATACTTGGGTCCGGCAACCAAACCTGACAATGACTTGGGGGCGGAGGTACCACCCTTTGAGGGAGGGCTCATAGAGGACAACACTTTGGCACTACCGGTGTACACTGGGGACAGTGATGATGAAGGTGACGAAAACTTGAATACTTTGGCTGACGTTGACTTGGCACCCATAGCAGGGGTGCAGGGGCATCAGCTCCGGGAAACAACCGAGCCCTAGTTCCCCCATACCTATTCGGCAAAAGGGCGAACCCCTTCTATAGGCTAGCAACAAAAAATACAACATTCCTGTGGACACAAACCCAAAAGTAGAGGTGTCCAATGCATTTGGCAAGGACCCGAGTCGCTACATACTTGGGAGCGGCGCTCAAGTTTCCGTCGATGAAGTCGCCTAGGATAAGACTTGTGAGCACGGCCAAGTATGGGTGTTGTATGACGTGTTGGTTGAGCGGTGCGTTCAAAGCATCGCCCACGGCGACCGCTACATCCAGTGCAAGTCCTACTCAAGGATATGGTAGGTAGGACACCGTAGGACATTACCGTGTGCCAGATACGTACATATTCGCTTGCGGAGCCAGCACCGTAAACCATACCTCTTTTACCTCAGGTGAGCCTCCTATACGTTACGGCCACCATCTTTGCCAGCAATACTCCTCTAGCAGCGCTGGAGGAGGCTGCTTGTAGACATCAATGCCAACGGCATGGGATCTCCTAACCTACAACAGCAGACTTGGTGAACTTCTTGCATAGGCGTGTTCGCCAGCAATCTGCTGCCATTGGTATCCCCCATCTGGATGGCGACTGGGTCAAGATTATGCATCTAGGATCCAACCTAGAATTTAAACAGCGGTCTCCGGCACAACAAAGGAAATGCCGGCGAAACGGGTGTGTCAAAGTTAGACACGTTTCGCCAACCCCCCCCCCCCCTTTTTTTTACATATTTATTGCTGCTGCTTGTTTTCCATAGACAACCGATGCCATTCGGAGGTACAATGGCATAGCATTTGTTGTGGTTGCAGCCAGCCATGACCGGGCGTTTGTGGACACAGTAACTCATGTCAACAGCCGATATGAGACGGCCTGCAAGCCCATTTGGGCTACCTGTTTCCGTGACTGATCCACGGGACTGACGACGTTGGATATTCAGGAGCTGACCCAGTGGGTGGTGGATAGACCGATGTCGGTCACAGTGTCAAAGCTTAACGGCTTCCTAAAATTCCTCAAGTGCCGCTGCAACATCCTTTGGAATATATGCCACCCAAAAAAGATTGGTGGCACATGAAAACAGTATGTTTTGTGTGCTTCTCACGTTTTCGATATTTACGGCGCCCGCGCCGTAATTAATTAAACCCATCCATTTTGTTTTTTGTAAAGAAAATTTGGAGCTCTGCCATAACCTGGCCAACTCGCTGTACGCAAAACATTTGCTAAATTTGTCCATTGCGGCGAACTTGGAGGTCGTGCTTACGCTGAGCTCCGCTTGGGGAAAGCGGACTAGCCAGAATGGGGCTCTCTGTTGAAAAGCCATGTCTGGACAAATCTGGCATTCACAACCCTACGGCACCGTTTGCTCAACCCCTCTGGCAACGCAGTAGTGCCATCTGCAGCACCCACTGCTATGAAGGATGTTATGGGTTTTCAAGCCGAATTTGGCAACTACAAAAAGGCTGTCGTGGCTGGTACCTACTTGATGACGGTTGTCAGCGCCAAGGGTGCCCACTGTGTTCTAGTGCAGTGTTTTGATGGTGACGTGCCATACAGTGAGAGCCTCTTGAGGGTGGCCAATGGTGGTACCCCAGTTCTTATGTTTGGGAAAGCCACTTTTATTCAGGATGGGCTACACCAAAACAATGGGGCTGGGGCATCCCAGTTTTGTAATTTTTCAGCGACCAGTGCTCTGTATGTTGGGTCGTAGGAAGAGCGATAGCTCTACCTGCCCAACCCCTGGTTGTCGGGTCGGGTGGGATGCTTTCTGTAGCGCTGCTTAGCCCCAAGGCGGCATTGTTGCCAAGTCATATTGGCAGCAAGCTAGGTCTTCGAACCAACATTATTGCGATGCTAATGATCCGTGCTTGGCTGAAGCCTGACCTGGAGACCAGAAATTTCTTTTGTGGCTTTGTGCTTGCATCCAAAGCGGAACTCCGCTTTGGATTTGGTGGCTGCAGTGGCCAAAGCCTTCCCACGGGGGGGGGCGGCCGGGCCGGGTCCTTGTATGCGACACCCCCCCCCCCCCCCCGGGTTTTGAAAGATAGTGGTGCCGGATCGGCCACCAACAAGTGTCTCTAGAGAAAACTGTCCGGCGCCGAAGGCGCCAAATTTTTTTTCCTACTATGTGTTTGTACTCAAAATACTCAAAATTTTGTAGGCAATTCATACTTGTATTAAAACAACAAGAAAAAAATTTGACTTGAAGGAGGGCTACAGGAGGGCTGCAGGCCCTAACAGCAACCCTAACCCTAGCCCCAACCCCAACCCTAACCCTAACCCTAATCAAGACTGAATATTGGGACTGAGCTGGTGGGGAAGGGAACATCAGCTTTGATTGGTGAGGGACATCAAGAATGATTCACACATTGATGGCTCCTGACAAAGTGAAATCAGCTTGCAAGTGATCCTCACCACCACGAGGCCCACTTTCAAGGCTTTTTGGACTTCTAAGGGGACAAAATGCCCCAAAATGGACTCAAAATGGGCTCATTTCACCCGTTTGTGCACCCCAAATGGTCTAGGATGAGGTATGGAAAAATGCGTTTTTGACCCATTTTTGACCCATTTTTGGTCCCAAAACAGCCCATTTTCAAGGCATTTTGGGATTTTCGGGGGACCAAATTGGGCCACCACAAGGTCAAAACGGTCCAAAAACACTTGTTTTAGCGTCGCACCTGGTCTAGTATCATTTTTGAGAAAAGTCATCTTTTTGCCCCTACTGGACCCTGTTGACCCATTTGGGCACCCACCTGTTTGCGCTTGAGCTTGCAGCTTGCCGCAGCCTAGTGGGCCTAGGTATTGGGGTCTAGGCGTCCGTTTGGGCAATTCTGAGTGGTGGAAACCACAAAAAGTGGGGGGTTGCGGGTGGAGTAGGTGCCCTCGGAATCGCGCTTTGAGCCATGTAGCCAAAGATATGGCCCATTCTTGGTTTGTGGCTGTCGGCATTTGGAGCTTCTGGGGGCCTTTTTGGGCCGTTTCCGGGACATATCATGGAGTTAGAGGGCCGCCAAGAGCTCGTTGACACGGGGAAGTCAAGCTGCACGTGGAATGTACCCACCATTTCCCTTCGTTTGGCCGTTTTGAATGTGTTCCGGGGCTTTTTTGGCCCAAAAGTGGCTGTTTTTGGCCCTAAACTGCAGTTTTTGAAACTGAGGTCCGCCACTTGCGAATCCCGTTTCCGGTCGCCACCGTCGAGTTTCTTGCTCAAACTTTGTGTGATTGTACTTCACACCCATAGGTATCATGCACCAAAATTTCAACTAAATCCAGAGCACCACGACGGAGTTCGGATTTTTCCCCATTTCGCGTGTGCTGCTGCTTGCTACTGCTTGCTTGCTGCTTGCTTGCTGCTAAACCTGGTAGGTCCACCCTAAACAGTAAAAAGGGTTATAAAACCAAGACTGGTTCCACCAGCTCGGTGACCCTAACCCTAGGGCTAACCCTACCCCTAATCAAGACTGAATATTGGGACCGAGCTGGTGGGGGAGGGAACATGAGCTATGACTGGTGAGGGACATCAAGAATGATTCTCACATTGATGGATCTTGACAAAGTGAAATCAGCTTGCATGTGAACCCCATCACCACAAGGCCCACTTTCAAGGCTTTTTGGACCTTCTGAGGGGCCAAAATGCCCCAAAATGGGCTTGAAATGGGCTCATTTCACCCGTTTGTGCACCCCAAATGGTCTAGGATGAGGTATGGAAAAATGCGTTTTTGACCCATTTTTGACCCATTTTGGTCCCAAAACAGCCCATTTTCAAGGCATCTTGGGATTTTCGGAGGACCAAAATGGGCCACCACAAGGTCAAAACGGTCCAAAAACACTTGTTTTAGCGTCGCACATGGCCTAGGATCATTTTTGAGAAAAGTCATCTTTTTGCCCCTACTGGATCCTGTTGACCCATTTGGGCACCCACCTGTTTGCGCTTGAGCTTGCAGCTTGCCGCAGCCTAGTGGGCCTAAGTACGAGGGTCTAGGCGTCCGTTTGGGCAATTCTGAGGGGTGGAAACCACAAAAAGTGGGGGGTTGCGGGTGGAGTAGGTGCCCTCGGAATCGCGTTTTGAGCCATGTAGCCAAAAATATGGCCTATTCTTGGTTTGTGGCTGTCGGCATTTGGAGCTTGTGGGGGCCTTTTTGGGCCGTTTCTGGGACATATCATGGAGTTAGAGGGCCGCCAAGAGCTCGTTGACACGGGGAAGTCAAGGCGCACGTGAAGTGTATTCACCGTTTCCCTTCGTTTGGCCGTTTTGAATGTGTTCCAGGGCTTTTTTGGCCCAAAAATGGCTGTTTTTGGCCCCAAACTGCAGTTTTTGAAACTGAGGTCCGCCACTTGCGGATCCCTTTCTCGGCCACCACCGTTGAGTTTCCTGCTCAAACTTTGTGTGATTGTACTTCACACCCATAGGTATCATCCACCAAAATTTCTCTTGAATCCAAAGCACCACGACGGAGTTCTGATTTTGGCCCATTTCGCGCGTGCTGCTTGCTTGCTGCTTGCTTGCTTGCTGCTTGCTTGCTTGCTTGCTGCTAAACCTGGTAGGTCCACCCTAGACACTAAAAAGGGTTATAAAACCAAGACTGGTTCCACCAACTCGGTGACCTTAACCTAACCCCCCCCCCCTCACCCTTGGCTGGACGCCCCCCTGACCCCCGGCCGGACCCCCCCTGACCCCCGGTAGGAACACCCCCCCCCTGACCCCCGGCTGGAACCACCCCCCCCCCCGCCCCGACCCCCAGCTGGACCCCCCCCCCAACAGCCCCCCCCCCAAAGTTTTGAAAGATAGTTGGGGGGTGGGTCGCATCAGGCACGGTTGTGGTCGCCCCCCCGTGAGCCTTCCCCCGGTGGCAGGTGTCAGTCACTATGCCATCAGAAGTAGCAAAGCACTTCTCCAAGGACATGGAGATTGCCAGGATTGCTGAGGAGGGTACTGCCGACCAGGAGCTCACTTTGGAGATTGGGCTCCTGGTCCAAGGCACTGTGTTGGATACCACCAACATCCAGCGCTAGACAGCATGACCTCGCACAGAGGAGGAGACAGGTGGCTGCCCTTGTGAAGCAGCACAAGGAGAACGAGAAGGAAAGGGAAATGAAGAAGGCAGATGCAAAGGGTGCAGGTAACGTTGAGGTTGCACACCCTGCCCCTACCCCTGCCCTGAAGCAGCGACAGAAGCAGGCCCAGGCAGATGCAACACGTAGGCAGCTGGAGACCACACCTGCTGCTGTCAGCAATGGGTTGGTTGCAACAGGTCCGCAAACAACCCGTGTCAAGAAGACTAGGACTGACCACGTCGGCAAAATGCCCACCAGGACACCAAGACATGCGGAGTGCCAGAGCAGGTCGTGGCACCCCTACAAAGGGATATTTGACAGGCTGTTTGACTTGTAGAGATCAATATTTCCTTTCTTGTAGTTGTCCAAATAGACAAAAGCCTTGCCTCTGGTTCGCAAATCAGATCTTGCACCTATCCTTCTCTTTTTCGTTTCTTTTTGTACATTCCTCCGGGGCTTCCAATGAACCATCGTACCAGATCTGAACAAGGCCCAGGGTTTGACATATTGGTACAACGCGTTGCTGGACTTGTGTTTTTGAGATAAAATTCGGTGTAGAGAAAATGGAAAATTTGACCAAGTTTCGTCAATATTTACGGTGCCGGCGCCGTAAATTTTCTGTTGGGTCCCCATTGGTGATTGAGGGGATTAGAGCCCTCTCACACACATGTTTTCAAAAAGTGTGTATTTTTTACGGCGCCCTAGGTTTGGGGGTTTACGGCTGTATCTGTGTGCGTAGTGCACCCCAAGACGCTCTCAGCAAAGACATGTGCACACTTCAAGCTCAGCCCGTTTCAGGAAATAAACAGGTGGGGAGAGAGGTAGATAGGCAAGGCGTGGCACCATTTATTCTTGGACATTGTGTGCTGTTGTGCTTTGATTGCTCAAAAAGATTTGTCAACATTTTGTCGGTTTGCCCTGAATTCCCACTCCTGACCCACGTGCTGCAAGTTCTGATCAGCTTGTGCTTGCTGTGGAGCTGAACTTGCACCGCGAATTGTGCATCGCAAATATAGCATTGTGCACGTGGTGCATGATAGTGCACGGCCATTGTGCACAACCAATATAGCATTGTGTACCTGGTGCACAATGGTGCACGACGCTGTTCATTCTTGGTGCCTTCTGGATGCTTGCTGCAAATTCCTGGCGCCTTCTACAAGCTTGCTATAAATTCCTGGTGCGTACTGGATGCTTGCTGTTCATTCTTGGTGCCTTCTGGATGCTTGCTGCCGATTCCTGGTGACTTCTGGATGCTTACTGGTAATGTCTGGTACCCTCTGGATGCTTGCTGTTCCTTTTCGGAGCGTTCTAGATGCTTGCTGTAAATTCCTGGTGCCCTTTAGAAGCTTGCCACACTTCAGCAGGATTGTTGCAGACCTCCATGTCATCCGAAAATTGAGCAGCCCGCTTGGCTGCTGTCATATGTTGCCACGCTTTCTCAGTTGTGATGATTGTTTCCCCAATGGTGCTGCTTGGAATTAGTAGTTCTAGCTCTGGTTCGGAAATATTCAGAAGTACCCTCCCCCCCCCTTGCAAAGTCCCCCCCCTTGCAAAGTCCCGCCCCCCCCCGGGACACAGTCACTTCCATGTTTTTCTAGTTAACATGAATTGTGCTGGTTTGTGTTGCCCATCTGCTTTACGCATGGCCTTGCATAGAGGACTCCGATGTGGACTCCATGTCTTCGAGTAGTGAGGAGGAAGTGCAACACACCCCGTGCCTGTCATGCAAACCGAGCATGTGCAACAATTCAAAGTGTGTTATTCTCGTACCCAGAAGTTCTTTACCGTTCCTTTGGATCCTCAATAACATTTGTGTTGGATGAAACACATTGGCACCGCATCAACGCGAAAGTCGCTTCACACGTGTTCTCTTTGCTTGCGTCAGTGGAGGGTACCACAGTTTGCCTTGAGATACCCTTGCAATCTCCCCCCCCCCCCCCCCGGGACACCGTCACTTGGTGACCGTCTCCCCCCCCCCCACCCGGGAGACCGTCGCGCGCTACCCCGGGACTTTGCAAGGGGGGGGGAGGGTATTTGGAAATCTTCGTTTCCGAACCAGTAGGAGACCCTACTATACCCCTTCACCCCAGCCCTTGTGCAAGAACGGTCTTGTGTGCTGTGACCCTGTCATACTGTTGGTTTTCTAACCAACGTTTTTGTGGTCAGAACGATGTGATTTTCAGCCATGGCTGCTGTTGCTATTCCTGGCATGGCTGTCACATACCCCCCCCCCCCCTTGCATAGTAAGCGGGGGTGCGAGGGAACCGCCACTTTCTGTTTTGCAAATTTACTCAGAAGGTCGGATATTCAGCTTCTCCTGTGTGTTTGCTGGCTGGACAAGGTGGTATTATTGGTGCATTCCTGTGTAGTTCTGGATGTACCCCCCCCCCCCTTTGCATTGTACCCCCCCCCCCTTGTATAAGCTACGCCCTTGTCCAAGCTACAGTAACCGTAGGGACCATAATAATTTTGTACATAATTTAATTATGTACGAAATGTAGTGTGGCCACATAAGACATGGGTTTGTCGTCACATTTGCCAATTTCAGCACATGTGGCCCCCTGCTGGTGCACCAGGAATTTTTGAAGTCTGATGCATCCCATAGGTCCTGAATTGCCAATTTCAGCATATGTGGCCTCCGCACGTGTGCACGGAAAGTCCTCCTCCAGAAGCGTGCGCGGAGTCATACGTGTAACACGCGTAAAACGCGCATCACGCTACCATGGGCCTCCAGAGGCGCGGCGGAGGTAACAGCACGCACACCACCGAGACCACAAAGCACACAGATACCCGCGGTTTCTTCGCCGCCAGCTCTGGGGTGCGTCAGCAGTTGGATGTGTTGTGCGCAAGCCACGCCCTTGTCCAAGCTACAGTAGGCGTAGGGACCGTAATAATTGTGTACATTGGCGTAGCTTATACAAGGGGGGGGGGTTAAGCGGCTGCTTGCGGCGGTATCCTCGCACCCCCTAGGGAACATACCCCAAATGACGGTTCCCTTGCACCCCCGATTACTATGCAAAAGACGCACGACACGAAACAGGACATGCAGACACGAAGGCATATGAACCACAAATGAGCCGCGAACTGTCTGGTGGGATGCATGCTCAGCTCTGCTCAGAAACTGGCCCTGTGTGCCACTGCTTTTGGCCTGACTATTTGACTCTGAAGAGCTGCACATGCTCAACAGAGGCCACGAATGGGCTCTCCAGCTGCAGGCTGGGCAGGCATGGCTGCACTCTTGGTTGGGGGTTTGGCACAAGTCTTTGGCAGGTTTGGGAGCAGGCTTGGCAGGGGGCTTGGTAGGGGGCTCCAGCCTCTGTCCTTTTTAACCCCCTTATGAACCCTCCCATTCCATTCACCCTGCCAAATAATTACTGGGGGGAACTTCACCACATCTGCAAACACAAACACAAACACAAACACCCCATGAGCCTTCTCTCTGACCAGTTGGGGGCCGAGGGAGCTGAGGTGGGTCGTGGGGGTGTTGCCACACGGACAACAGACATTCGTGCTAAAGGGGCACAATCGTGCGTCACCATAGAGCCAGAACGCTCACACGTGATGGTAGGGTTGTCAGCACCGCCTCTGAGGGGCCCAGAATCGTGGCATGCACAATACTGCCCCCTGAACATTGGAAAGTGACAACAGCACCAGCTGGGTACGTGCCAATAAGATCAACATCCATGGCTGAAATTGCGAAAAACTGAAGCGTTCTGCATGATATAGGGTACAATGGAGTGCCTTGGATGCCCAATGCCGCAATGGCCTCAAGTTGAGCCAATGGGATGATGCTGATTTCCCTGAGGAACGCCCTGCAAATGGGAAGCTTCATTCTGATTCTGCTTCTGATCATGATAGCAGTGCTGATTCTGACTCAGAGTTCATCACTCCTGATGACTCACCATCAGCCTCAGATGAGGGGGAGGATGCTGAAGTGCAGATTGTGTGGGGCAAAGATACCAAGAGACCAAGAACATGCTGGGTTTTGCTTGCACATTGTGTGGTGGTGCCCTGTTGCGAATTTGTTTTGGGTGAGGTATGGGCAGGGTTTGGTGTATCATTTTATTTGTTGTACCACAGGTTGCACACAAGAACATCCTTGTCCAAGTGCAGCAACCCCTTCATCCCCTTGTTTTCCTGACTTTGCCTGGACTTGCACAAGGGGCTTTGCGCCGCTTTCAAGCCTAGGAAGTATCCAATTTTCCGGATAGCTCCGGATACCTCATTTCCCCACCATTTTTCCACCAGATATTTGGATACTAACTTTTTTGTTAACCGCCCTCTACAGAAATTGGTGACTCCCAAGAAAAATGGGGGAAATGGGAAGGAACCAAAATGGGTCCCATTTTCCCCCATTTTCGCATAAGGTTTATTCCATCATGGTCACCAAATTTTGTTTAATGTTGTAGTGGGAAGCGGCATTTTCTGTGACTTGAGTGCCTCCAGATCACTTGGAATAGGATTTTGTGTTCGTGTTATATGTTGGTGTTTGTTACTATTACGTTCGCGGATGCCGGTATCATTCTTTTGACAGCAGCTTTCGGGAAACGTGAAGAGGCCGCCAAGACAATATCCAATGAGAAACTTAGGTAGTTGCTGAGTCCAGAGGTATTTGGCTGTACAATTTTCGTTTTGTTGGGTGGAAAGGGAGATTTTTGCATGTTTGCATAATTTATTGCAACATGCAAGACAACCATTTTGTCGTCTTCCATGACTAGGTTTTTGTTGAGGCGGCAGTGGAGCGATTGTTTTCCGTTTGGAAACGCGTTCGTTCTGAGACGCAACACCGTATGAAACAAGGAACACGCAAGGACTATATGTCTTTCTGCTTTAATGGTGTAGTTTCACCGCCGTGGACATGTGCACATTGCACAGGACAATGTTACGTGAACCGGCGATCCTCATTTGTTTCTGCACGTGTTTCTTACTAATGCTTCGGATGCAACATAACGGTTGCCAGAGTTGTCATGGAAATCACCACATTGATGTAAATACATACAAGCATGACAACCGCTATGCAAAGGCAATGCAAAGTGGTTCAAAAAGGTGCAACAACCATCAAATGTGGAAGATTTTCTCATTTCACCTCACTTCTTCCCATTTTCTCTCATTTCCCCCCCCTTTTCCGTCATTTTCTTTCATTTCCCCTCATTTTTTTTCATTTTTCCTTTTTTGTTTCATTGCACTTTTTGGGTTGCATTCCCCACTGGTGTTCGGTCACATTACATCCCTCATTTTTCCATTTATCCCATTTTTCCGAGGGCTTTCAGATACTGAGACTCCGGATATGGAGATGTCCCAGGCTTGCTTTTTGATCACAGCTGCCTTTGTTTTAGACATCAGGTGTGGCCAATTACATCTGTGTCGCTTCAATTTTTCGGCTTTGTAGTTTTCACTAGTCACCATTTGCATCCAGCTTTTGTCTTTTGCTCTACTCACGTGTTGCATTGCTCAAGACCTTTTGGAGGTCGCCAGCAGTTTCTTCATTGAGATTTTCTTTGTTTCAAAATCTATCTGTCATTGTGTACCAATTCACTTTACAGGTGTGCGATATTTAGCCTCGTGTTTCTGCTAACACACAAGGCGATTTTGGTGCTGCATCTCAGTCAAAGGTACACATTGGTCCTGTCAAAGTATAACCCATGTTGCATTTGTTCATAGGTTACCAACAACATGTGCCAATGTTGTTGAGCAGCAAGGAGCAGCAGTATATCGGTCACCGGGACAACCCCTTCTTGCTACCCCCCTGGACCCGTGTGCGCGCTGGCGCCTGGCGCCAGAATAAAAAAAAACGCAAGTAAAACAATGCGGAAAATTTTTCTAAATAGCTCAAAATTAGCTGAAAACTAATTATCGTAGCAAACCTTTTGGCAAAAAAGCACGCGGCAAAATGCGTTAAAACGTGATTGAAAGTTTTTCAAGCTGAAATAGGCAAATAAATAGCGCCGTAGGCGCCGTAACGAGAACACAATCCTAACACCGTGTCGCTCGTGGTGCCGTTTACGCATAGAAAAGCCCGTCGCGAACACTACGTAAAACTAAAAAAAAAATTGCCAAGTTGCCGCGTCCCTGCAAGTCGTTCCTTCTCCATCTTCTTTGTTCTCCATGTACCTCCATTCCCTCCCTCGTTCGCGCCCTCTCCTCCATTGCGCCCATTTAGGCGAGTGGCCCTGGGGGGGAATGCGGTAAAACCTTAGCACATCAACAACTTCAACCCTTAGCACTTCACCAACAAGAACACCAACAACAATATCAAGAACGCGGTCACTACCATCATCACCAACACTATCAATTTCTAGCACAAGTGCAAGTTCAGAATGCAAAGACGAGCAAAAAAGTTCAAGAATCCCAACAAGAAGGACTTCAACAAGCCCAAGACTAAGCACACGACAAGAGATAGAGCCGGACGCGGGGTAACACAACATAAAAATGATTAATACATGTGACAATGTGGTATCGTGCATGCAAGCAGGCAGGGAAGGACATGCAGAACGCATAGACAACAGAGCACACCACAACTAAGCAACACAGAGCACATACAACCAACAACATAGGACGGCATAGCACAACACTGCACCACACAACACGGGTGAAAAAGGGCACACAGCGAACAACATGAAACAACATGGCAACCGGCTACGCGGCCAAACAAGGACACCAACACCGAATGCTGCAGCACAACATTACACAACACAGGCCATGACACAACACCGCCCTGCAAGGAGCAACACAGCACTGCGGCGCACCGAACAGCGCGGCGCACGACCGCACCACATAACACCAAAGGACATAGCACGGCACACAACAATGCACCAAGGTACGACACACCAGAAACAACACGCAGCACCACCACACCGAACAACACGACGCAAGCACACAACCACAGCGGGGCATATCACCATGCACACAGTGGACCATAGCACAACACAACAAGACGCAGAACAAGGCACGACAACAAGAGCAGCAACCCGGTGGGGGGGAAGGGGCGGACTCACAGCAAGACATCACGATGCAAAAAGTACAACACAACATGGCACATCGCCACACCAAAGAGCACAACGCACCACGGCACCACACATCACGGTAGAAAGCACCACACCACACAACAACGCGTGATAGCACAAGACAACACAAACAACACAACAAGACAAGACACAGCACCGCGCTGGACAGCAACACGGGAAGACACCAGCCCAGCGGAGCACAGCACCACACACAATGCATGGCCACAAGACGCAAGACTGCACCAAACAGCATGGAGCAGCAGGGCACCGCACAATACCAACAAGAACGGTGCAACAAACGCCGCCACACACCAGCGATCGACGAAACCAACAACGCAGCAAAGCAACACACCAAAGAGCAAGGCGGCAGCACACCAGCAGAGGGCGGCACAACACCACAAACAACACAGGACGGTCGACACCAGACCATAGCACGATGCAGGAAGATGCAAGGCACCGCATAACATCAGGAGCAACTACGCAGGTAGGGGGCACACAACACCACCGCATCACGCAAACAGCACAACACAACGCGGCACAACGCTGCACCAAACAGCACGGCCAACCGCAACACGGCATCACACAGCACCAAAGGGAACAACACAGCAGACGACAACGCAAGATTGCAAGAGATTACACAAACAGCAAAGCGAGGCGCGGCGCAGCACCACACCCAAAGCAAGAAGCAAGCACGCCAACGCAGCACAGCACAACACTACACACACCGCAAACAGACCAAGGCACAAAACAACATGGAGCAGGATGCCGTACAACACTATGAGCAACAGATGGGGGGGGAGGGGGGGCACCACAAGCGCGAAACGCAAACACCACAACACCACAAAACGCAAGCGCCACGGCACAACACCGCACCCGGGGGAACAACACAGCACACAACAACACAACGTAGCAAGAGACAACAGAAAGAGCACAACCAGACGCGGCGCACCAGCGCACCACACAAGAGGAAGGCAGCCCGCCGCCTGTAAGTGCGGCTAACCCCCATCTGCTCAGATTTTCACTGATCTAACCCAGATTGGCTACATTTTGGTCATTTTCTTTGCTTCGGCGGAATCGCCGCCTCGCAGCTCAGTCTCAGGATCAGACCTATATATTTCTGATATGCCGGATCTGATTCCGCGGTCCATTCTCCGTAAATCCGCCGCGTTCCGATCATTTGCCTGGAATCGCCATTTGCCGCTGACGCGCGCTCGCGGGCCAGATCGGCCAAATATTTTTCACAATCGGATTTATATAAATCTTTTCAGACAGTTTTGGACACTCAGATGTATTTAGAATAATCCGCATCAATTTTCTTCATAGACTGGGATTTTCTGCCGGATAACACTCAGCATGGACCTTGCTTCAGTTGTTGCTGCTCTCGCCTCCGTTTGTGTCCGAGTATCCGGTTCTACCCCCAATAGCAGCGTTCAGGGAGACTCCTCGCGTGCCTGCCCCACCGGTCTTGCCGGCCCCGAGCCCTCCGGCACAAACATCGACCCAGGGCAGCACTTTCATGGTAGCAGAGGCTACCTGAATGTTGTTCCTTTGGTGTCCCAACCACAGTTAGCTCCCCAGTACGGCCCCGTAGACCCCACCGCTTCCGGAGAAGTAACGATTACGTTGCCCTGGTGCTGTGCGAACGAGGCCTTGAGAGGAATGCCTTGCGCGAGCCCAAGCTGCCCAAGAAGGACACAAATCAGCAGCTGTGGGGACCCAAATTTTCCTAATCCCAGTCGAAATTGGCCATCAAGCAGCTGGAATCTCCCAGCCTACGACGATGGCAACGCTCCCGTAGACCTTACGGAGCTGGCAGGTACCCTTATCCCTTACCAATGTCCAACATTCGAGACCATCGAAGCCGACATTGACGACATTGAGATGGGTGGTCCAGGTGAGGTACCTCGCCATAATCGACCAGCCTCTTGGGCACAATGGGACAACCATTTGTCTTCAGAAGTGACCCGTAACCTTGAGGCGCTTGAGGCCCTTTGTCTCTTAGCCACGTCTAAGCTGATTGGACAAGAAAGAATCGCCTCTGATTTTTTATTCGAATATTTTTTCCTGCTTCAAGAAGAAATTAATACCAGGATGTGGTGGCGTTCTCAAGAAGATGACTCTTTTGCCATTTTTTTGCAGATCTGGGAGGCAAGCCCCTTCCCGAAGGAGAAGACCAAGGCACCTGTTGCCGGGCCCTCCGCCCCTCATCCCCCTGTTTCCATCCGCGACGATCTAGCCGCCGCGGTTGAGGAAGTAATTTTAGAGGCAGCTAGGCAGGCAAGCCTGGAAATTAGGGCTGAAGGAGCTCCCCAAGTGGACTCCTGGCTGCGAACCACTGAGATTAGCGGTCCGACAGCCTGCTCAGGCCCTTCAGGACACGGTATGTACTGTCCTGCCGACTGCTCTTGCAGATCCCAGCGAGATACTGAGCTTCAATTGCTCAAAGATCAAATGCAACTCATCATTCAAACGCTGGGAATTAAAGATCTTTTCAAGACGCACATGCGATATGAGGGCGCATCATCGGTGGAACAAGCAACAGAACCGTCGGAGGAGTCGACAGAAATTTTTTCAATTGCTCCTTCGGTGGACTCCAAGACCACCGATGCAAGGATCAGCAGGACCAAGCTAAAGGAAAGGGTTACAATCTCTCGATCTCAGAGTAGGACGGCGAAGGCTAGGACTGAGGCTCAGAATGCCAAGCGAACTGCCTCCCGTACTGCCCCTCCTGCTGCTGATTCCAATGCATTAGCCCAGCTGTTGCTCGCCCAGACCCTCGCCGGAGCTGGTGTGGCGAATGATGCCGCCAAGGTGTCTGCCATTACGGCCGGTGTTGGGCTGGATTCGCTTCTTAATCCCACTTCATTGCGACTTCGTCAGGTTGCCAAGCAACCGAAGTATAATGGAAACCCCAGACGTTGGCCTCAGTTCCAACGGGAATTTAAACTGTGGGTTAAGACTCAAAAACTCCAAGATGATCAGTTCCCGATGGCCCTCTTGGCCTGCCTTGAGGGAGCGCCGGCCAACACTTGGCTCAGGACCTGGAGTGATCGTGAGGATTCAAGTTCCCCCCTTACCTTTGATGAGGTGTGGGAACAGTTGGAGGTATGTGGATCCCGGCTGCCAGAGGACCATTACCACCAGATGTTGAAGAATTTTCCTTCATTCTCTCGATTAATCTTGCGAGAAGTGCAAGACAAGAGACAGCGCTTCTGGAATCTAGTGGAAGAATCTGAACATTCAGGTGAAACATTTTCTAGTGCCGAGCTGAAAAATCTGATTTTTGACAAGATCCCCTCCGAAACTGCCGCCACCCTTCGGAATAAACAATCCGAAGAAAAGGTCAAGACCTGGTGGGCGGAGGTCGAAGGCTTCGATGCCTCGGCCAACAGGTTTTCCGTCAGGGAATCACTTCAAAAGTGTTCCCCCACGTCGTTTACCAAGGTGAAATTCACTGAAAACACGTGGAAAATCAAGTTTAATGAACACGAGGATCGGGACTTGTTTGTCCAAGTCCTCAACAGGGGAGTAAGTTTCCACGGCCATCGCCTGAAGGCCAGGAAATGGGTGTTTTCGTTCACCCCGCAGGAACTGTGGGAAGAGGTTGAGAGGCTCGCTGACGCCGCCAATCAAAATTTCCATGAGGGTCTTGGGGGAAACAAGAATACCCAGCAAAACACCCAAAATGGGGCCCAAAAGGGCAACAAAAAGGTGAATGACACCCGGAATGTTCAGGATCACTGTAGCATCTGTCTACTTTTAGGTTCTACGAACCGAGCTAAATCGCATTCTACTGGTAATCACCGATGGTCTCCTTACGATCACAAGGTGATTGGTGAAAATATCAGTAATCCGCAGAATTCAGACAGGAATGACAGACAGGTGCATGGTGGAAAGGGGAGAAAAGGGAATTCGCCCCCCTCCGGTGGAAACAAAAATACTGGAGGCCCTGGCGGGTCCCAAGGCACAGGAAATCGGACTCCATCCGGCTCCGGTGGGCAGCCGAACGGCCAGAAAAGTTCCAATGGCAACGCCGGAGGCGGAAATCGAAATCCAGGCCAAACCCCTCAATCCGGTACAAACAAGGGAAATGTTCCAGGATCCCAGGGTAAAGGTAAGGGAAATCCTTCGGGAACCCCTTTCTCTGGTAAGGGCAGAGGGCGTGGCGACGGTGGAGGTCCATCATCCGGCGGCCGTGGCCGTGGACGTGGAAAGGGCAACCATCGTGTGGATCAGCTCTCAGGTGCAGATCAGGTGTCCGATGCGGATCGAGATTACGTTGAAAATGCCTTGAATCCAGCAGATGATCTGTTCCAAGATGAGTGGGTCGACGAATCAGGGTGTGTTCACAATGTTAACGCATCCACTGGAGGTCAGAACGCCTAGGGGAGCCACGAAAATTGCCCCTCCCCAGGCGATTTCAGGCATGATCCCCAGATTCCATCTCGACCATTACTTGATGTAGGGTCGCTTGTCTCCTCTCCCCTGGATCCGGCAGCGGATCCTTCTGTTGTAGTGGACGAGGTTGGTGTACAGTCCAAGCACAGGGCCCGTCAGTTTGTCACAAAGCTGTGGGTCTCTGATTGCAAGGGAAATTTCCACCTTGCCACTTGTTTGTGTGACAATGGATCAGAGGTAAATCTCCAATCCAATTCTTTCTTACCCGACGACTGCGTGTTTGAGTCGCCTCATCCTGTTACCCTCGAGGGAGTTTCTGGACATTCTCTCGCAGGTGGGCAACGCGGTTGTTATATATCAACTCATTTGGTCGCTCAAGACCTTTGGGAAGAAGGTAATGTGGAGGAAGTTGTCCTTAAGGATGACTACTTCTATCGTGCCGACATAAAGTATGACCTTTACTTGGGCCATGCTTGGCTTCGCAAGAACAGGGTGGCGCCCGTAGGTCATCGGCGTTGTTTTTTGCTGGAGTCAGGTCCCTTGGAGCGTCCTCAATTTCGTTTTTTGCACGCAGGGTTTAAAAGTGCAGAAGAATTTTTGAAGCAAAAAGTTACATCAAAATTTGGCGAAGATGTCACCATTGCAGAGGTGAATGGGAGTGCCGATTACTCCCGAGAGTTAGAATGTCTTCGTAGGGACTCCCAGCCACGACGTCCTTCGCGCTGGCACTCTTCATCCTACAGAGTTGTCGACAAATGGCGCGATGCAATTTGTGAATATTTTCATGAACACCATTCCTTTTGGCCACAGTATGATGCCTTTGCTAACCGTAAGAACAAGCGCTTTGACAAGCATTTTCGCGACGCTTGGACCCATAAATGGGACAAGAAGTTATGGATTAATCCTCCGTTTCACTTAATCCAGCAGGTCATCCACAAAATCAAGCAAGATAAAACCCAGGCGATTTTAGTTGTGCCCTTGTGGGACGACAAGCCTTGGTTTCAGGAATTACAGGACATTTGTGTAGATTACATCGAACTTCCCAGGAAGATTAAGCTGTATGCCAGGGACGACACAGGTCCCCTGCCACAGCGGTCCTGGAGTTCGCTTGCATTCCTGGTGGATGGAAAGCTTTCTGACTCTAATTCTGCTGATTCTGGTACTGATTGTTGTGTTGGGTCTGAATCTGAGGTTGAGCGTGGTACTGATGATGAATCTATTTTTTCTGATTTTTGTCCGTCAGATACCCAAGGTGATCCAACGTCAAATGGATCCGCCTCGTCTCCCTCTTCCCCAATACGATCGACATCGAAAAGAATCTTCAGTGCACGGGCGAAGAAAAATTTCAAATCGCGGCAAATATTCAGAGTATTTTATGAAAAGCCCCCTGTGGAAGCTTTCATAGATCCTTTCGAGGAGCTGGATCGCGAAGATAATCTCTGGAATGTCGACACTCGACCCACCTATCTTCAAGAGGCAGTTGATACGGACCTCTTTAGGGACATCCGTAAAAAGATTCTTCCTGCCAAGGCCGAAGAAGTCGCCAAAGTTTTTTCGACAGTAATTCCTGGCGATCAGGTGGACACTGAATTGTGTTCGGAGTCAAGAGAAAGGATTTTTGAGGAACGGAAGGACACAACCCTTTCAGGGAAGTTGATCAAAGACCCCCCTGTCCGTGGGCAGTTCGGTGAAGCCTTCATCGAGCTTCGTGAAGGGTACAAGGCGAAGAAACAGCGCCCTTATGAGAACCATGGACACAAACATGAGATCCTCAGAAAAATAATCGAGAGAAATCTCAGGGACTTTGGTTGGCTTGAGGGTTGTATGACCAGCGAATGGTGCTGTGCACCCTTCACAGTCCCGAAGCCACCGCCTGCAGACCAGAACACCATTGATGGTTGGCGAATGGTTGTTGATTTTCGCAATCTCAACGCCGAAACCAAGGCGGATTCACACCCTCTGCCCCTCATTGAGGAGGAAATCGCCAAGAGGGCAAGAGGTCGTTTGTTTTCTGTGCTGGATCTCCGTCACGGCTTTCACCAAATGCCGTTGAGGAAGGACAGCCGACCTCTCACGTGTATGTGCACGCCATGTGGCCCAGTCCAGTGGACAGTCATGCCCATGGGCCTGAAGAACGCCCCTTCTTTTTTTCAAAGAATGATGGAGGATGTGCTTTTTACAGCTCATCCTGAGCTTCGTGCCTTCGTGAGTGTGTACATAGATGACATAATCATCGCGACGGAGGGGGAGGGACTGACCGAAGCTGAGCTGGTGGCCCTACATGAAAAGCAGCTGAACCAAGTTTTGGACATTCTTGATGCCAATCAGCTGATTTGTGGGCCAAAGAAGGGAAAATTATTTTTAAAATCAGTCGAATTTTGTGGTTCTCTCCTTGAGAATGGCACCCGACGACCCAGTCCAGGGAAGCTCGTCGCTATTCAGAAGTGGAAGCGCCCTGAGACGATCACGGAGTTGAGAGGATTCCTGGGTTGTTGCAATTTTTACCACACTTTTGTGCCGAATTATGCCAAATTTGCTGCCCCCCTCACTGAATTATTGAAGGTAGGGAGAGATGCAGGCAAGGCAGGTTCAAAGGTTCGTGTCAAGTGGACTGACGAGTGCGAGGAGGCCTTCCATCACTTGAAGGCGGCCCTCTGTGAAGTCGCCACGTTGCATGTGCCCCAATTTGACCGACCCTTCTACATCAGAACCGACGCTTCTAGGTACGCGATCGGAGCTGTCCTTGAACAGGTTGATGAAGCCACCGGCGATCATTACCCTCTTGCATTTTGGTCTCGGAAGCTAGCCCCACGCCAAATGCAATGGTCGCCGCGTGAGCAAGAAACCTACGCCATAATCTGTGCTTTAAAAAAGTACCAATCGTGGGTTGGCACCAACCGAGTCGAGGTCCTGACGGATCATCGATCTCTGGAGTATTGGGCCACCGAACACATTGATACTGTCGCGAGCCCAGCTGGTCGACAGGCCAGATGGCACGAATTTCTCAGTCTGTTTGACCTCCATGTGTCGTATTTGCCTGGAAAACATAACACGGTAGCGGATGCTCTGAGCCGATGGGCTTACCCCGCTTCAGAGGGGCTGCAAAGTACCAACATCCATGGTACGGAGCAGGACCGCCATGTCATAATCGAATGGGATCAGGAGGAAAAGAAACTCATTCGACGTGCATGCATGCAATGCGCTGTTAAACAGCACGCATTACCGTGCCATGACATCACGGCCATCTCAGATCCGGCGCATGCTCATGAGATCTGCACCAAAACACTGAAAGTCGTGGAGAAAGTCACCGATCCCTCCTCAGGGAGTGTGAAACGGTTTGACTATACCCGACAAGTAAGTCGATTTCGGTTGATCCAGGGCATTAAGCGTCGAGATCCGGCCAAAACTCCACCCCTGCCTAAAGATTCCCTGATCATCCGTGACTGGACGTCCGATTATCTGCAGGATCCCATGTTTAAAGAGGTCTTTGGAAATCTCAAATCCAAAGATGCTCACAAGGATGGGATTTTTTCTGAGTATTCGTTGGATGGGGGGAAACTGTGGATGGAGGGTAAATTGTGCGTACCAGACGCCCTGGCCCCCCGAGTGTTAAACTGGTGGCATAAATGGGAGTCCCCCCACGCACATGGCCGTCGACTGTGGTCGATGATTAAACATAGGTTGTTTGGCTCACGGCTATATACTCATTGCATGAAAGTAGCCGCCGGATGTGCCCAATGTGCTGTCTCGACGCCCCCCAGCGCGAAGAAGCACGGCCATCTGAGGCCTCATCCTATTCCGGAGCGCCTCTTTAACAGAGTCACCAGTGATTTTTCTATCTCGGTGAACTCGATGACGAAGAGTGCCATTGGACCAATAAAAAGGTCAATGGTGTGCTCCTCATTCAGTGCCGTCATTCCGGCTACCTTCAAGTGTTGCCTTGCAACATTGAGTCGATGACTGGCAAGGCTGCCGCCAAATGGTGCGCGCAGACCTGGATGGGAGGCTGGGACGTCCCATCCGAGGTGGTAACGGATTCAGGCAAAGAGTACACCTCCGAATGGTGGAGAGAATTATGTGCTCGCCTTGGAATCCACCACCTCCGATGTGAAATCCACTCGCATCGAGCGCTGCCTGGCGAAAGAGCCGGCCGCTCACTTATAAATATGCTTCGTAAGGAGCTCGCGAGTGAAAAGGATTTCCATTGGCTTGAGATTCTGTTCGCCATGCTTCGCCGTTACCACAACACACCTTTGTATCATGGCCTTTCTCCAAATGAAATTGTCTTTGGACGAAAGAAGTGTTGGTGGAACATGCCGTTGAATAATCCTCGCCCCTGTAAAGATGCTTCGTTGTTTTTGGACGACGTCCAACGAGCAGATAAAACTGTCTCAAAATTAATCGAGAAGCATCAAGCTGACTGGCTTTGGGTTCAGAATCAAGGTCGAAAAAACCCCCACAATTTTGAAGTCGATGATCGAGTTTGGCTTCGAAAATCCGAAACCACCCTGGACGGAGATGACAAGCTTCTTCCCTTGTGGGAGGGGCCATTCGCTGTTACAGCGCGTCTTGGTGAGAACAGGTGGAGGATTCGTGTGGATGTCAGCAGGGAGATTGACGTTTCGGGTGATCGCCTCAAGAGAGAGATCCCCTCCCCCAAGGACCGGGTTAAACCCCTTTTTTGGACTTCGAAAATTTTGTCAGATCGGGTCATCGAAGAGGGGAAGTACGAACTCAAGAGGATTTTAGAAGCAAGACGTGACGCCAAGGGCGAATGGGAATTTCTGTGTGAGTGGAGGGGCTTTGATTCCAGTCACAACAACTGGGAACCAGCCCATTCTTTTGTCCATGGGTACACCAAGGGGTTCATCGACTTCCTCAAGAAGCACCCCGAAATTGGCGTACTCCTGACAGACTGTTTGTCGAAACCAGACAGACAAGTGGAGAGCGACGGAAAAAGACCTGTGGTGAATCGAGATCCAGCCTTTTACGGCCCTCAGCAGCCACATTCGGGGGCTGATCCGTCGATCCCCCCTCCTGCGGTCAGGCCAGCCCAGGAGCCAAATGAAGACCAAGCTTCAAGTTCGGCCGCTGATTTGCAGCGCCCAAGCCGTACGAGGGCCCGACCAGACAGGTTGGTGGTCACATGTATTCGTGCGTGGCCGACTTCAGCCTCGCCCCAACCACATTCTGCTCAATCCACTGTTCATTCTTCCTGATTTCGAACTGATGTGGAGAACTGCAAATTTTTGATAATTTGACGTCAATCAACTTTTTTTGGTCTCCGTTCGGCAGACAAGGCGTAGATACGCTGCCGAAAGCCACGGAGTGTGCTGCCGTGTTCAGAAAAAACCAAACTCAGGCTTAATTCAGGCAGATTCGGGGTAATCTTGTCTCTGTTGGTCTGTGCATTTTTGGAATTTGGCTACTCGTGCAGATGCAAGCAAATGTACATAGTAAAAACACCGGCCGGTGACATTCACCCCTACAGGCACCCCCTGTAGTACTGGCTGCACCAGTTGCGACGCCAGGAACTCAGATCTTACCTTCATTTGCCGTGATGCTGAAGCCAAAGTCCAGATTCAGATCCAGATTCATTGAATTTACCTTGAATTCCTCAGGTTTGTCCATCATTCTGCCACTGTTGCACGAAACCCAGACGTCAATTGTTCAGACAACCTTCAGATAGGAGCTCTAGGGACTTCTAACAGCAACCTCTGAAGTCCGTAAGCTTCGTTGTATTTTTGGCACACGCCAATGTGAGCTCAATCCGACCTGAAACTGTCGAAAATGGTGAATCCAAGTGTCTTGTGGGACTCATTCGAAAGATTGGCCTTGTCCAAGTCGATTGACACCGCCGCCACTGTAAAAAAAGGACTGTTCGGTGTCTCTCAGTTATATACTGTCAGTAAAGCGCCTTCAGCGAACCTTCGGCGCGTTACATGCCAAGGATCCAGGGCCAGCATGTCCCATCATGATGCATCATCACATGATCCACATTTTGATGGAATCTGTTGGATGCTCGCCCACCAACGTGCCGGAAAGCACAATTGAGCTGAATAAACGACAATATATATTAACTCTAGTCTAAACGAAAGTGTTAGTAGTTTCAGTTCTAGACATTCCGCTTCATTTCACCTTCATCTTAGGGAATTTCCTCATTTTAGGACAATTTAGGTTGATTTCCTTGTCATCTCCTCTCATTCCTCGAAGATCTGTCGACGGCTTTGCCTAACTTCGTTGACGCTTATGATTTTCTGTGCACTTAGGGTCTGTAGACTACATTTGTATTTGTTTTCCCTCTCTGTGATTGTTTAATCTCCTTCATCTCTGCTCCATTTGATTCTCAACCTTGCTGAATCTTGTGATCATCCACCAGATGCGCCAAATCTGAAGCACATGCTGCACTTTTCAGAACGAGAAAAGCGGGAATAACACGATGTAGAGTTCGGCGAGGACACCGTAGCGTGCCCGCGACAGCGAAACTGTGCCAGAGCGCTGAGATGTCACTCCATTTCTTGAATCCCCCACTCAATCCACCAATAATCTACCTCATTCTCAACCAAAGTATGGTTTGGTATCGATTCTCGATACGTTTACATGCTTTTTAGCCCTTAACCTAATGTTGTACTGCACGGAGGACTGTTCGTCACTTCTCATTCGGTCTCATTTCAGGTTCATCCATCCTGATTCAGTGCCAATTCAGCCCAATTCATTTCTATTTTTTCTGGGACTTACCCGCACTACGTTCTTCGTTGACGTAGCGACACATCCCAGTGTGTTTTTGGAGGGGGAGTGTAAGTGCGGCTAACCCCCATCTGCTCAGATTTTCACTGATCTAACCCAGATTGGCTACATTTTGGTCATTTTCTTTGCTTCGGCGGAATCGCCGCCTCGCAGCTCAGTCTCAGGATCAGACCTATATATTTCTGATATGCCGGATCTGATTCCGCGGTCCATTCTCCGTAAATCCGCCGCGTTCCGATCATTTGCCTGGAATCGCCATTTGCCGCTGACGCGCGCTCGCGGGCCAGATCGGCCAAATATTTTTCACAATCGGATTTATTTAAATCTTTTCAGACAGTTTTGGACACTCAGATGTATTTAGAATAATCCGCATCAATTTTCTTCATAGACTGGGATTTTCTGCCGGATAACACTCAGCATGGACCTTGCTTCAGTTGTTGCTGCTCTCGCCTCCGTTGGTGTCCGAGTATCCGGTTCTACCCCCAATAGCAGCGTTCAGGGAGACTCCTCGCGTGCCTGCCCCACCGGTTTTGCCGGCCCCGAGCCCTCCGGCACAAACATCGACCCAGGGCAGCACTTTCACCGCCCCATCGCAGACCAACACCGGATGCAGCGCACACGAAAACACAGCACAACACCACAAGACGCGGGACAGCGCACAGCACCAACGGCGGCGACTGACAAGGCAGAGGGGGGGTTGGGTTGGGTTGGGTTGGGTCAAGGCCTCATCCGGACCTCCAGGACCATGGACGTCGCCCTTCCCTGCGCGTCACTACTGGTCCGGCGGCCGGTCGGTTGTCCCGTCGCAAGGCCTGCGGGACTGATGACCGCCCCCGTACCCCGCGGTGGCACACTTTGGAGGGAGATGCCGCCGTGCCTGTGTGTATGGGGCGCGCGCGCTGCCTCTGCATGTGGGGCGGCAGCGGGTGGGGCTACGAGGCACGTCGGGTCACACGGCAGTGCCGCGCCTGGCCCGGCCCCGGTTCCTTGTGTCCCGCTCGGGGGGGCTCCGGTCTGGGCGCAGTCCTTTGTGCAGGGTTCTGGGGGGGGGCTCGCTCCTACCTGTGCCTGCCCTACACTGGCACAACGCGGGGTCTGTCGGCTTGTTGGCTGTCACTGAGTTGCTGCTGCAGGAGCAAGGGCCCATCGATGGGACACACCTGCTGTGGTGTACACCCACAGCGCGCCGCAGGCATACGGTGTCATTGGCTGCGGCAGCGCAAGGGTGCTGTCCCCCGGGGGCACAGCCGTGAGCAAGGCTACGCCAGCCCACAGGGGAGGTACACCTGCTTGTGCAAGCTGGGCAAGGGCCCTATATAAAGTTGCCGGCGGCGAGACAATGAGGAGTACAGGGTCCCCCAGGTGCCACTGGGGCTCTAGAGGTAGGGACACATTCAGCTGTGCTGCACAGCGCACATGCCAAGACGGCAGGCCCCGCACCAGGTACGCTGTCACCAGTGAGTAGTCGCACCGCATTTAGATCTGGTGATCCAACACGGAGACCGTGGTAGGCTGAGGCGGGGGCTGGGCCGGCGCGCTGAAGGGACAAGGCAGTGCGGCCCAGAGGGCCTGAAGGACGGGGGGGGTCAGAGCTGGCTGGGCCAAGGTACTTACTACGTCTTTCGTCGTGCGGCGACGAGCGGCTGCAGTGAGGTGGGCCCCACCTCTGTCGGAGGAGGTGTACCACAGACCCGACAGCGTGAGGATGTCGCCCATGTCCGCCGCCTCCGACGTGTAGTGAGAGTCCCATGTACAGCTCAGTACCGGTTGCCCTTGACCGTCTAGTAGTACGCCGTCCCCCGTGACGGTGGCCGCTGGAGGGGGGGCTGCGGCGCGGAGGAGGAGGGATTGGGCATGGCGCAGGTGGAGGAAGATCGCGGGGCACCGGCTGTGGACGTGGCGCCAGAGCTGGTGCTCGGCGGCGCCGCAGAAGTGGCACTCCATGGGGTGCGGCGCTCAAACCAGGCGTACGCCGCCGCGGGGCCTGTCGTGGGCTGCAGGGCGGTCCGGACCTCAGATACCAGTTGGTCCAGCCGTTGCGGACGGGTGGTGCCCTGGACTGCTACCGAGACTGCCACACGGAGCGAGACGGAGTCCCGGACAGCAAGCAGGAGGTCCGTCACTTGAGGGGGCACCACCGGGGGGCGGGCGGCTAGGAGGGTGGCTGCCGCGGATGACCATACCAGGCCGGGGTGGGTGGCAGCCGCGTCCAGGAGGGGGTCTAGGGATTGAAGGGCTGTGAGGCGATGCGACTCAATGGCCGAGGAACCGTGGATGTCCTCAACTGTGGCGATAAGGTCGAGGAGGTTGGCTTGCAGGGTGGCGCGGAGGTTCGCTGGACAGCCATATCAGACGTCTTGACGGCAGAGGCCAGCGATCGCCCGCTCTTCACTGAGCGGAGCGTGGTAAGGGCACTGTTGGGAACGGCCGTGTTGGTGCAGAGGACGCGGATGGAGTGGGCCACATGCTCCGCGTGACTGTCGGGGGTGGAGGCCAGCCGCTTGATTTCTGACGTGAAGTCGGTGGCGGAGGCCAGGGTGCTGGGCTGCGTGAGCATCCTCTTGCAGAGTGGTTCAGAGCTCGGGGGTCCAGAGAGTTCGGCCCTCTTGCGGGCTAGGCGGGATAGGACCCCAGGGTACTGCAGGATCAGCTTGTGGCGGGAAATCTCAGCATTCCATTGCATGAGCGACAGTGGACAGGGGGCCGGCAGGCGGGTTTCTGCTTGGGGCAAAATTTGGCAGCGTAGGGTTTTTTTGCGGTGGGCCGCCTGCGGAGTCAACAGCCAGTGAACGAGCGGGACAGGGTCGAGGGGTCGCTTGGGGGACTCGTCACCTGCGAGGAGCATGAGGAATTGGTCCGGTGATGAGGCCCGAAGGGTGTCGCCGAATGGGGAGACATCCGCGGCCGCTGCTTGCTGGAGTTGGTGGAGCGCATCGGAGGGGGCCGCAGCGAGGTACGCGAGGAGGTCGGTCATGGCCGCCTGATACGTGCCCCAGAGAAAGTTGACGTCACGTTGCTGAAGTGTGCCGATATCCAGGGGCGGCAGAGTCTCCGCTGCGACGGCCCAGAAGAGGCACAGGGCTTCCAACATGTTGTCGTCCGGGTGAAAGGCCTCCACGGGCGTGTTCGACTCGTAGTGGACCACGCTGAGCTGCAGCTTGCTGGCGGCCTCGTTCCAGCCCAGGGCAGTGGCCGGCCACGCTTCTCCCGGGCAAATATCAGCTGCACGCTGGGCAGGGGACTTTGGGGCAAAGGCGTGCTTGGAGGCCATGGTGGAGTAGGTCCTGGGAGAGGCGCGAGGCGGATCTTATGATGTCAAAAAATCCCAGAACTACTTGAGGTGCGAGTTGGGACACGATTAGTCTCTCATCCTGCATTTCAACTCATTCCAAATTTGTTATGAAACCAAAAGGTTTAACCGCAATGTACCTTCAGGTATGTCAGTACTACTATAGCCTGCTGCTGCATTGTTATGATGCAGAATTGCATGTAACTTGCTCTGCGGAGTGCTTGGTTGCTGTTCATTGAGCTTTGTACCTTCGCATTTTGGAACACATTTTGAAACACAGTTTGTCTCTCAACCTGCATTTGAACTTCTTCAAGCTTGTTACGAAGCCAAAAGGTCAAAAAGCACTACATCGTCACAGATGTCACTACTACTTTGTACTGTTCCTGCATTGCCAGAATGCAAATATACATCTAACGCGCCGTTCATTGATTTTCTTGTCCTTATATTTTGAAGTGCATTTTGAAACACAGTTTGCGTTTCAACACACTGTACAAGACCACCAGACAAAACACAATAACCAAAGCATAGATGTGCATCATTGTGCATCAATGGTCATGGTTGTGTAGCTTTATGAGTTTGTCCAGCTTTTTCTCAATCCTTGTCAGCGCCCTCGCAAGGCTGCTCGAAGTTTCCCTGTCTTGATGTGATTCTTCGGAGGTGCAGGTAATCGTCAAGTTGTTATCCACTTCCATGAGCACAAAGTATATCAGACCCCTGGCATTCTTGGGAATCTCCACCCTGTCATACACATTCAATGCATGGAAGACACATCCTTCGTGCGGATGCTTCTCAATCTTTTCTCCCTCAGGCCTCCATATCAGGACCGGCTTGCGAACTCCGACGATCATTAAGGCAATTGGAAAACTTGTATCTGCTTCAATGTCAAATTTGATGGACCTTCTGCTGCCTTCCAGCACACGAAACACATGAGCTGCCACAGGTTGATGGGGTCCAGCACTGAGACAATCGCGCAGAGGCTTCAAACAAGTGTCAACTGCCCGTTCATGTTTCGGCAGTCTGTCCAGGCCTTCACCATGGGTATTCCACTTATATGATTTTTGTTTTGATAAAATCTTCTGCAGAGCCGTCAAGTATTCTTGTGCTTTTGCCCGTCGAACGCTGTAGCGAAGGAGGCACTTGGTAACATCAGAGTCGCTGCCTGCAGAATCCTCAGAATCCTCAGCATCGGTGCACGCAAACACAGGAGAACCTGCGGAGATAGAACCGGACTTGAGACGCGCATTGAAACGCAAATTGCGTCTCAACCAATCTGCAGTCCCATGGATGTATGCCCTTTCAGGTGCATCAGTTACAGTTCGTACCATGCAACATTGGATGCCAAACATTCAAGTATTCAAGGTAGGCAAGTTTTTTGCGTCGTTGCACGTTACAAAACGTCGTAGCAGGTTGAAGCGCAACTTGAGATGCGTGTCGGTACTTCAACACAATAAATGCAATTGCGTACCTTCTGTTTCATCTACAACATTGCTAACACTGCTGTCACTCTCATCTGGGTGTATTTCCTCCGCATCTGAACCGGCATCTCTTTTATGATCTCTCTCCTGACCGCCAGCGCTAACTTCCGCAACGGCATCAGTCGTCTCCACTCGCCGCTTCTTCGATTTGGGCTACCAAATGAAAGAAGAGCCAGAAATGTGGGGCACCGGCAGGATAGATAGATTTGCTTCCACTGTACATACCAATTTTTCGCCACTGTGCGTGTCACTGTCGTCTTCTTAGTCGGAGGAATCTGAGTTGCACTGTGAAGTCCAAATTGCGCCTCAGCGGAATGGTTGCTTTGTGCAGAGATGAAACGCAGCAACGGGCACAATGAAATTTCATTGCCATAGATGTGACACCTGTCTTTTTGACATTAGAGCATACCAGCCCCAAAGGCGAGAAACCTTTCAAACAGTACTTCAGATGCGGCTGAAGCGTGATCGCGGCGGATACCAGCGGTGGTCGCTGAAAGTCAATTTGAATGACAAAAATCGAATTTTCGGGGTATTGAAGCGTTAAAACTGAACATTGGTGTCTGGAATGGTTGCTTCAAAGCTGCTGGAGAATTGTTGCGCTTCAATGAATTCAAATGATTGATGTGCATACTGAACTGCATCATGATGTGCAATTTGAAGTTCAACTCGCACCTCAAGTAGTTGTGGGAGTTCTGGACATCATAAAATCCTATGTACTAGGAGGGAAGTGGCAGGGGGTGGAGCACATGGCGGGGGCAGCAGGCCACCACAGGGCCAGGGCACAAGGTACCAGGCAAGCAGGCAGCGTGCGCGACGGGGGACAGGCAGGTCTTTCTTTCCGGCCTTATGGGCAACACCGGGCACTTCCTAGCTTCTGTGAGGTGAACCTTGGGCGTTCGCGGGCGGGCAGGTGGCCTTAGGGGCCTGGCTCGGGCAAGGTCACAGGGTGAAGCAAGGGCTGAGGGACACAGGGGTCGGGCAGTAGGGGCAGACGCTAGGGCAGGGGCAGGCGCAGGGCAGGGGGGAGGCATATGGAATGTCGCAGGTATCGATGCCCGAGGCGTGCGCTGCGGCGATGAGACCGTGGTCCGCAGCCTTCCTTGTTGCTGAGTTGCTGGTGGTTGGCGGCCGCACGTTCTGGTGACCCTGCACCATGTTCCCCAGCTGGTGTGCGGCGCCAAGAGGAGGATGATCAGGTCTACTGACGCACGGGATACCGTGCCGGGATCCGCTAGTGCGGCTTGTTTCCCGCGCACCGTGGGAGACCAACCCGGGCACGGTACCAGCGTGCCCCGGTCGCTGCGCGTGTGGTGGCGTGTGTGGGGGGCTGTGCGTGCGCATGGGGTAGTGTGTTGCCTGGTTCCTCCAGGCCCCGCCGGGGAGGCTGGGGGAGCCTGACGCTGAGCCCACTGGGGTCGTTGCCGGTCTGGACACGCCACCTGCAGGTCTACTGACATGCCGCTGGCTGCCCACTACTGCCAGCGGCAGGGGCTGGCCATGCTCCTCACACGACTGGGGGCGGTCCGCACTCCCTGATTGCGCTGGCACGGGTGGTGCTGCCCTGGGCTGGAGCTGCCTCCCACGGCGACGGGGCGGGCGGTTGGAGGGGCCCCAGGGCGCACTGAGCGCTTCGTTGCCCTGGGGTCCACCCGGTCCTGAGACCCGGGCGGCGCTGCAACTGTCCACGTACACGGGGGGGCCCGGAGGGCACACCACCCAAGTGACCGCTCCCTGGGGCAGAGAGGGGGGGGGGGGGCAAGCACAGCAACCCAAAACCACAGGAAAAGCACAACACATGCCACGACGGCAACACACAGCACCGAAGAGCGCCAAGCGCGCCTACCAACACAGCACCTCAAGACGCAATAGCAAACACAATGTGCCCGACAACACGGCACAACAACAGGGGGGGGGGGCACACCAACAAAAAAGACCCCAAGGGGTGGAGGGGCACAGTAGGGGAATGGTACAGCCCGGCGCTACAACTAGGGACCTCCGAGGCCAAGTACACACAATCCTGGAGCCAGGAGGGGCAAGGGAGAAAAAAAGGGGGATGGGGCAGTTCTTCGTTTGGTACGACAACTTTTGTACATCAGTGTTATGTTTGCATATGGGTGGGGCCATGGCCGTAAATACTACTCAGCACCCATGTTGCTCCATGTTGTTCTTCGTTCCTCACGCACCACATGCCTACCATGTCTTCGTTCCCTCACAAATGAAGCATGATCCTTCCTCCTTGCATGGTTGTGCACTCACTTGTTTCTGGTTTTATTGATTAGGTTACCATCTGGGATGCATATGTGGGATCATTTTTTGCTATTTTTGTGATTGGTACCCAGAGATGGTATACGACAAATGGACCCTTGGTGCAGCGGCTTGCCCCTTATAGAAGTCAGGGATGTCAGTGAGACGTCACACCAAGGTGCTCTCTGATGGAGAGGGGAAGTTTGGTGACCCCAAGCTGCAGCGAGTCTAGAGCACCGCCCGTCTGTTGTAACATTATCGGATATCCGCGTCCCCCCCCCTCACCATTTCATACTTCGAAATCACTTCGCATGTTGATTTCACCTTGCGCATGTATAAATGATACACACTTCACTCATTGATGTGAATGCTTAGTGCACCATTTGGAATTGAGACTAAATACCAACATGTCCTTTGTTGGATCTGGTCTTTTTTCTTTTTGCATTGCTGCACATTTTGTGTGGTCGCCCTTGAAAACATACTTAAAAACAATGTGTGTGTTGCACATGAAATGCGCCCAAGTGTGATTTCAAGAAATTGCACACATGGGTCCCCATGGGGGTGGGTAACGTGTGTGCAAACTCTTGAAGGGGGATACACTCAGGATCATCGATGTCGCCAATAGTGCAAACTATCAACCATGTACCAGTATGACAAGTTTTTGGATTCCAAACCAAGTTGTGTTAATGAATAGCATTGTGGCCGTCATGGCACTTGGGAAATGTATGCATACAAGCATAGGGCTCACGTTTGCATCATTGGGGGTGCCCACCACCTGCGACCGCCTGCGACTGCCTGCAACCGCTTGAGAAAACTTTTGTACACCTCTTCAGATGGTATAACCCATACACAGCCCACCACAGTGCCGAGGCCAAGGGCAACCCCGGGCCGGATCACACGAGGCCGAAGCCCGAGAGGGGAGTGGGGGTGTGCAGCAAAGAAAAAACCCACCACGCTGCCAAGGCCCAGGGCACCCGGGCGGGAGCCACAGAAGGCCGGAGGAATAAAGCAGAAAGGAGGGGGAGGGGGGGAAGCAAGAAAACAGCCCACCACAGCGCCGAGGCCAAAAACACGCGGGGCCGGCACCACACAAGACTGGAGGCCAAGGGCGGGGGGGGGGGGCGCTGAGGGAACAACCCACCACAGCGCAAAAGGGCAGGGCACCCAGGGCGGGAACCACACAAGGCCGGAAGCAAAAATAAAAAGGAGTGGGGAGCCGGAAGCAACATAACAGCCCACCACACCGCCAAGGCCAAAGGCATCTGGGGCCCCAACCACACAAGGCCGGGTCCAAAGAGCAGGGGGTGGGGTGCAGCAAGGAAACGACGCACCACGGCACAAAGGCCCGGGGCAACCGGGGCCGGAATCACAACGGAGCTGGGGGGGGCAAGCAAGACAACAGCCCACCACAGCGACGACGCCAAGGTGTTACACAAGGGCACCCAGGGCCAGCAGCACACAAGGCCAACAGCGGGCGGGCAGGGACGCATAGGAAAAAACCCACAACAGGCCCAAGGCCAAGGGCACCCCAGGCTGGCACTACACATGGTCCGAAAACAAGGGGGGGGGAGAGCGGCAAGCTAGAGAAAAGCCCACCACGGTGCCAAGGCCAAGGGCACCCGGGGCCGGGACCAATGAAGGCCGCGGCCAAAGAGGGGGGGGGGGGGGGCAGGGGCAGCAAGGAAACAACGCACCATGTTGCCAAGGCCAAAGGCCTTTTATTTTTGGTCCTGATAGTTTCGAAACTTGCATGTTTTGAAACCCATCCAAGTGTTCCTTCATATAGCCCAAAAATATACCCCAAAGGCAACCAAGCAACGCGATGGATACATAGTAGAAGTGCGACAAAATCACAGCAGTGATTTCAAAACGTTTCCTTTCATATCCCGAAGAGTATGTTGTGGTTTACGACTTGGGAACTCCCTTGTCCTCTTGTTCCTCTTGTTTCTCGAAAATCCCAAATCCCAAATCTACAAACCTCTGTGCAGGATCTTTAGACGGGGCACCAATACATAGAAACTTCACAAATTCGAAGACAAAAACCCTGTCCAGAGATCGAAGTATCATACAGCACTTCATTCACGCAACTGCCATTCGATGCTTCTTATGATTCACAGGCTGCAGTGCAATTGCGACTGCAACTCGCGCTTTCGCTGCGCTGCTGCTGTTCGAAGCCATAACACTACCCCCCCCTTGAGACCTCGAAGAGGTCTCATTACCCTGGGCGGGCGTCACATGGTCGAACCCGAAGGGCAGGCCCAGAAATTGTTTTTTGGACCTCGACATGTGCTGGCTACTGAAGCATAATAGTGGTCCAAACCCACACACTGAGGTACAGTACATGGTATACCTGTTGTCAGCGCCTCACTTGTACGCTGTTTTCGACTCTGCCACGGCTGTTTCTTGGCTGAAGCTTCTGAAGACAACTTCGCCAGGCACACTGCACGGGCGCTACCCACAGCAAGGCTGTGGGCCCGTCGAAATACCATAACATTGGGCACAGCTATCGAAGCTGAGTGCCCAGCAGACAAACAACCAACAGGCCTATACATCTGTCAATTCGACAGGGCATATTCAGGCAGTCGACACTATTAATGGCGTCCTGACTGTCGAATCAGCCAGTACTTGGCATCCAGACTGTCGAATAAGCCATTACTTGGCATCCAGACTGTCGAATCAGCCATTACCTGGCGTTCCGACTGTCGCCTTAGCAGTCCGTGCTCCACTCAAATGTGGATGAGCGGTCCACATGGAGCCGACATACTTCGTGCACTTCCTTCAGCGTCTCGACGTCAGCCATGATCTTGAAGGTGTCATGACCCGTGTAGTGTCGACGAATGTCGCTTTCGAGGGCACGCTTCTGAGTCAGGACACCAGATCGATGATTGAGCAATCGAAGGTTGGGATCACCAGGCCGGCTGTCGACGGGGCACTTGTACGGGAATACGAAGACGTGTTCACGGGCAAGCGCTCGAAATTGTCCCGGTCCCAATGTTTGTGCCTTGGTCGAATCAAACTCCCAAAGATTTGACGGCTTCCAAACGTCTTCGTTCCAGAAATCCGTTCGATTGGTGGGTTCGAAGGAGAATGCGTCATGTCGACCGGTGGACCATCGACAGGTTTGCTTTGAACCAGTACCAGCGGCCATGCTGTGGTAGAACTGACCAGTTCGGGTATCGACTCGCCACCACGGTGTGTCAGCAATCAAAACTCCCCGAACAACGATGACGGCACTGACGTCATCGACTCCAGGGCCGAGGGCATATCGGTCAATGACCTCAAGCGTGTCGGTTCGAGAGCTTTCTTCTTGAAATCGACCGAGGTGTTGATGCACATACTGGCCATCGGCGAGAGCACTCTGCAGAGCGAATCGAACCGCTTCTGCAGTCACAAGGCTCCAAACTGTGTCGACAATGACCGCTTCGAGGACCTGGTCTCGGCAGCTGACCTTGCGTCGATGGGCAGCTTTGACGTCGTCATGGATCGGCGTGAGGTACTTGAAGAACGGGATATCGAAGTGGTTCCGATAGACGTTCGAATCCGCCGGCAAAAACTGGTAGTTGACAGGGTCCGGGTTGAACGGGTCACTCGCAGGGGAGTCGCTCGACCGGAGCCCCACCCGTTCATCGGCGTAGACATCCCTTCGGAATTTGACCGCTTGACGCCAACGTCGTCCATCCTCGTATCCGCCTTTGAAGGTGGACATGAGGTATTTCGAGGTACCCATGCGTCGAACCAAATCAGCGGCGCCCACGAAAGGAAAGAGGTTGACGTACTCCTCACTGGTCGAGTGAAGGCGAGCATTTCGAAGGATTTCCTCATCGAAGTCGTGGTGTCCGAGTTGTCCAGGTCCAGGCTGGTAAATCGTCGCCAGCTGGAGAAGGTCGATGGGGGTACCTGGTGCGACGGCGTTGTACGCATAAGGTCCGGTCGATTCTCCGAGTTGATAGTACTCCTGGAGTTGGACCACAAGGTCTTGTATTCGTTGTGGAGCGCACCCATATCGTTTGTACCCAAGTCGAGTGGTACCTCGTAGGCCTCGCAGTTGGTGTCGTTGAAGAAGCAAACCGACCTTATACGCGAGAAAAGGGGCTCGGTCCTCCAACAGCCAGTCGTTCGTCTGGCACACCTTCTGGAGGTCTCTAATGAGTCCAAGGATCAAAACGGCAACCGGTGCTACTGGTTTCATCTTGTCCACTGTCCAGCGACGTCGGTACCTGAAGATTAGGTCGATTCCATCGGCGACGTGCATCAGGTCGTCAATTCCGGAGATCTCTCGATGCAGGCGGTTGAGGCGCGCTTTTCGACTGGGCAGGTCATTCTCGGAGAGATTGTTCATGAATCCCCAGTCGAGCTCTTCGTTGCAGTGCCGCTAGTCGACGGTGGTCTTTCGAAAGTTCTGGCAAGCCATTTCGATCTTTGTATACCACTGGTAGCTCGGCTTGCCAGCGGCATTCCCATGCTCATCGAAAGATGTATCAGGCGCGCTTCGCATTGTATCGTAGGGGAACGGCGCTGTTCGACCCCAACTGTTGATGTTGATGGTTTTGCTCCATTCGGTGATAGCGGCATTCGTGTTCGTCACAACTGCGGCATGGCGTTCGCTCAGGAATATGTGGCATCCTCGTTGACCAGCCATGACACTCGACGCGATGGTGAGCACCGATGGTTCGAGCTTGATGTACTCTGTCGCAAATGGATTGTCTTCGTGCGTCCCGAATCGGTAGGGTGGCTTCATACCGAACGTGCCCAGGTGTCGGAGTTGCTCGATGGTCTCGACTTCTTGGTTGTATCGTTGCATATGATATGGCTGCCACAGCGATTCTGGTTTCGGCACAGTATCGTAACTGGGCGGTGGCGTCGACCAACTCTGTGTGGCGTACGCATAGTCCTCGTCGCTGGACCAGGCATTGGGTAGATCTCCATAGTCTTCATTGTCGTCATTGTCGAAGTAGGAGTCAGGCTGGTTCGTTCGAGTGGTAGCTTGCGTTCTCGGGGCGTTTGACAGCCAGGATTGGTCGACCCAGTCCTTGGGGGCAGCGTCGTCGTTGTTGTTATAGTTGGAGGTATTCGGCTCTCCTCTCCACGACAGTTCGTTCCTGGATGGCCTCGATATCCAGGTGTTCGGCCTTAATGTCCAAGAGCTGTCGACCCATCCGGACGCTGAACAGAGGAAGGGGATCATTCATCGTACCCCGTATAGCAAGCGAGATCTTCATCACAACCGAACCATTCCTCATGAACCCATTCATTCGAAGAGTTGCAGTGTGTATCAGAATCTTCGAGGCTCAACCACTGTCCTCGATAGTATTCTGCATCGCCCGGGGGCGGGGTCCGTACAGCTTGCAAAGTTTCGGGCGCATGCGGGGTGGGGCCCCCCCTCCCTTGGTCGATTCCAGGACAGGCCAGCCGGCCAGGGCTTGCTCGAGCACTTCCAAGCCTGTGGTGGCTCCTGACATGAGGACTCGCCCACTCGGTGCTACTCCTGCAAATTCCTCGCGAGAGGTCACACCTCCCCGCCTCCTTTGGACGAGGGGCCTCCTTTTCCTTTCGAGCTTCCAGCGTATGCTGATTGACTGTAGTTCGTCGCGGAGAACGGATCCAGCGGTGGGCTCGGTCGAGTTGGCGCTGACGCTACCGATCGACAGCGGCGAGCTGAAGTCAATGTCGCTGGCGCTTCGGCACCATCGCCATTTTCACCAGTAGTGTTGTTGATCTCGTCAAAATCGATGACATTCGATGGTGAAGCTAGAGAAGGCGGAGGTCGAGAGGAAGTTCGGGGCGTCCGGGAAGTAGTACCGTAGGCGGAGGCTCCAGTGATCAACCTGGAACCCTGCAGAGAGGAGTGACATTACTCAGGGTGGAGTCGGAGGAACACAAGGTACGCAGGATCCCCCTCTAGAGCTTTACTCGACTCTCAAGACCATGTGTCGTCATCCCATTCACAACGGTAGAGGAATGTGCGGCGATTTTTAGATCCCACGCGACGTCTAGCCAGGATCTTGACAAGTCGAGGGGACGACCCGGTTTTGACAGGTGGCATTGGGAATTCCCACACTGGCCGTCCCTCTCGATGAATGTAGGCCTCTATGCTGTCTCGATTGAAAACTCGCAACCCATCGAAGGGGGCTTGGATGTCCAGCTTAACGTTCTCCCTCTTGTTCAGTACCTCGAGAACTTTGTAAGAGAAAGTTAAAACAGGCTTTCACTGTTGATTGCTTTGATGATATTCTTGTGTTCATGCCCTTGCTTGCTCCTGCTGCTTCTTGATGTAGTTCAGGTTTTCCCAAACAAATAAGTTTTGATGAAATCAACCCAAATAAGTAACCACAGTTGCAAGGCAAAGGACCACAGGATCAAATCCACAACATGAAGGGCTGCAGTCGAAGGAGATAGTGATACAACACAGGAAACTCACAATAACTACATATTTAGGAAAAGATAGTTAGAAAATATCCTACAAACATGGAAAAACTGCCCACATGGGCATCCTCTCATTTATAGGGCCAGCTAGAGATGTTCACTCTTTGTTTTAGATCCCATAGGTGATGAGGTGGCATAGCTTGTGGGGCTGAGGTCACTGCCATGTCACATGGGATATTGCTACTTAGCTGGGCTGACTGGGAATTGAACTCAGGACCTGTCAAAGAGAGGTGCCACAGCCCCCTAGGGTGCAGACCACTAGGATAGCTACGCCTTCATGAGAAAATATACAAAAATGTATAGGCTCTAGATCAATGTCAGCGCCTCAGTCAGTCCAGGAAATGGTGTATCAGATCAATCAGTTGGGGGGTCAGGGGTCCACACAACCGCCATAGATCAATGCTTGGTTTTATAGGTCAAAATGTCTTGTCACCCCTTTTTTGGATAGGCCAATACTAAGATAAAAATGAGTGTTGCCTTTAGGCCTCTTTATAACAACTAAAGCTAACCTTTTGGCAGGGAAATACACGTTTTCTTACTCCCCCATTGTGCTGTGGTGGCCACCACTGTCGCATTTCTAAAGGAAAAAGGGAATTTTTCTTGGCCTCCCCATGGCTTCAACATTTATCTAAAATTTCCTATAACATCCCTATCATTGGAAAGAGGGCGGTGCATCAGGGCAGTCGCCAGGTTCTACTGAGTCGTGTAAGACACCTACAGCTTCCACTGCGCTCATTGGCGTCACCGGGGCAGCTGTGGCTTAGTAGGGGGTTAGAATGGGCATGCCAATTCATGTGTGCACAACCCTCTCCCTCCAATTGGCAAAACACAGTGCAATACGCAAAACCCAACGCTGGATATGATCCGAACACGCTGTCTGGGGTCTCGATGAACCTGCTGTCAGACCTGATCTGTCCTTAATGCGTTGAAAATTAATTTACCCTCAAGGGGGTTTGAGGTTCAGGACAGTGGTCCAGGAGTCAGTTTTTCGGCCTGAACACGGCCTACTCCACTGTTTGCGCTCGAGGACATCTGCAAAGAAAGGACGAAGGGTTCAGGGACTGACAGACACGCAACGATCAACGCAAACACAAAAATCCGTCAAATCACGGCCTAGAACTTTTCTGACGGCACACACCTGTCCAGACTCTTCATGTGCATTAAGTGCACATTTTTACGAAATTTATTTTCATCACAGGAACTTTTAAATTGTTGGATTTACACGCAGAGAAAAGCGGCGCGCCGGAGCGCATCCTAATTGGGCGCCCGAAAATATAAAAATAATAAGATTATAACAGTATGTCACGTAATAATAAGAAAACGACGAGACACACAATAGATAATAAACGTAGGAATTCCACGTTTGCTTCTAGGAGCAATGACGAAGAATGAATTCAAAAAAATCAAAATGAATTCAAAGAACAAGGTATAAACATTCAGGTCTGGTTTGCGTCGTATGCAGCATGCACATTGGTTATCTCGTGTTTTCGTGAACGTGCAGTGTAGCAACGCAAACATAGTGTAGAGGGACAGATTAGAAGATTGCAAGATGATTAGAGGTGAGATCAGATGATTAGAACATACACACACGTGCATAAACGCTTGCTTCGCTTGTGTCTCGTTTCTTCTTCCCCTTGCTTCGCTCTCCAGCGGTAGGTAAGGTAAGTAAGCACAGGAGGGGCCACCCCCTGGTAGAGTTCGTGATCGTGGTATGGATTGTGGAAAAAGGAGAGATTAAGGTAGGAGATTGAAACCTTCGTGCATACCCGTGCATTCACATGACGCATTAAAGGGTAGGCCATGCGTGTTGCGCACGGTTAAATCTTTGTTTAGCTTACCCAGGGGCTCCAGCCTACGTTCATTAAGAGAAATGGTGGAGTTCCTTAAGCTTGCTTGCTTGTACTTGGGTTCAAGAACAGCGTATTATAGGGCAGCCTGAGAAGCGTAAAATACGTGGAGGCTGTCTTGGTTCCTCAGTCCTGAACCCAGGTCATCTGCCTATGCTTTACAGGTGGGAAGGTCAGGGTGAATCGGTGCAGCTGCGGTTGCCTTCGGCAACTTTTGGATTTTTCGCCCAAGCTAAAATGGGCGCTGATCACACAATCAACAAAACTGCACCTCAGCCAGGAGTGGCGAGGGCAGTCCGACCTCATCAACATCCACGCTGTGCACGCAACCTGAGCACTCCTTCCCTCCAAGCCCTATCAGAAAACGCGTAGTGGTGTCCCTGTTAGGCCGCAGTTGCTTAGTAGCGCTGTGTTCTCGTGTCTCTTTCACAGGTAGGCCACTAGGGCCTCTGACATCTTCATCATCGACCCCAAGTAGCGTGTGGGTGTAGGAGTGGCAAGCCAGGGTGAGGGCTTGGGCCTCAGAGCCCGCTCATCCTTCGATGGCTGGTGCCACTATAGTGAGTGTAGGACCTGTAGTGGGTGTGTCACTGTCCCGCCTGTGTCCTGAAATTTTATCAGGGCTTTGGTGGGCAGTGGCAGTGGTAGTCTAGGTTTTGGCCACGTAGCAAACAGGCGTTTTCATGCCTCATAGCTTTTGGCCACCCCTCCCCTGTAGTAGGCAGGCAGGTAGGAAAAACCAATACCTTGGCGTCATCGCTGGGTATTCCCCCCAAAAACGATTTTTGGTGCCAGCACAGAAATTGGGCACCTGGGGGCAGAGAGACCCGGGGCGTACCCCGTGGCACCGGTAAGACATCTGCCGGGTTCAGCAAGGGTGCAGACTTAGGTATAATTAGGACACGGTTTCTGCAGCTTGCTCATAGGTCCTTAGGATCAGCACACTCACACATACATAGGCAGGTATAGGAAGGGTTCAGTCCCTATGTTTCGTCTGAGAGGCAAGCGTCTCAGCGAGCCTCAGGAACTCTCCTAGGTTGTTCCGGGACACGTAGTCTACCAGAACAGAATTCAGGCGTCCTCCAGGAAGAACAAAGGCAGAGAAGGGTTCCCACATAGCTTCTTCAACTTGAAACCCTTCCCAGAGGGTGAGGAAACGCCACCCTTGGCGATAGCGGTGTCGGATGACCAACTTCACCAGGTGGAAGCCTTCCTTAGCCATCTCCTCGGCATTCGTGCCGGGGAGTTCTCCTTCTACTTCCATGGGGCTTGCAGCGCCCTGTAGGACTAGAGCGGCGATCTCTTCATTGTTTAGTTCCCATTCTTCCCCGTAGAGGTCCTCTGGGTCGTAGTAGCCCTTGAGCTGCTGAGCAGCGCACACCAGGGTCCCCCCTAGTCGGGGAGAACACCGCACGGTGATACGGTGACCGTCCACAGATAAGATCCTGTAGGGCCCAAAGTAGGGGTCATCGCTGGTGGAGCGTGGCAAGGTGGGTAGCCGACTGTGGTGCAGCAGCACCCAGTCTCCCTCTTGGTGGGTGGCAGGCACCCTGTGCTTGTTGTTCTTCTTTCACTGGCCCTCCCTCAATCTCTGGAGCATAGCCTTGGCCTTGTCCACCTTGTCTTGTTGCTCCTTCACCCACTTACCCACAGTGGAGTAGGAATCCTCAGGATAGGGAGCGTGTAGGAACCACGCAGGGCGTCAAATGAACAGCTCATGGTGCGTTTAGCCAGTTGCCGAACTCTCTTGGGAGTTCATCATCAAGGATATGACGGGGAGTAGTCTCACCCAGTCTTTGGTGCGTTCAGTCTTGCACCATATCCTTACGTTCTCCTTGAGAACAAGAATCTGTCGCTCACATAGGGGGTTACTCGTATGACTATAGGGAATCCCCGTTGACACCTGGACATGAGGAACCTTGAGGGACCTCAGGACTCTCTTGTACCAGCCAGTGTCGGAGCGCACTCGGACGTCCTGGTCTGAGTTGATCTCTTTGGGTGCCCCATAGACACAGAACCACTCCTCCAGGAGTATCTTCATGAACTCCTCGCCGGTGATGTCTTTAGTACATGGGAACACCCTGGTAAACCTGGTCAGCCCTCAGGCTACCACTAGGGCAAAGTCATAGCCCCCGAACTTAGGCATCTCAGTGTAGTCCACGTAGAGAGCACTGTTGCAACAGTGGGGGATAGCGAGAGTCAAATAGAGACCTCTGTCCCTGATATCGCCAGGTTTACAGGACCGACACGGGCACTTGTCCACGATAGGCTGGAGGGTTTTCCACAGCTGGTCATCAGTCCACGTAGAGTGGAACCACCGCTTGAAAAGCCCCAGGGTACGGCTGGCTCCCACATGACCACTGGACTCATGGGTCCACTTGAGGAGTGCCGGGATTCTCTCGCTAGGCACGACTATCCGGTCCTCATGCCACAGGTAGGTCTTCTCCCGTTTCCACTGTTCCTGGTTGACCAGTACGGGTTCCAGACGCTTCTCCAGGCGTTTGTAGATATCCCCAAACTCCTTCAGGTACTCCACTTGATGGAGTCCATCTAGAGGCCTGATCATGGTCATGTTCAGGTCCAGGTGTACATCCATACGGCTGAACGCCTTCTTGGCTAGCTCCTCAGACCTAGCACCAATCATGTCGTCGAAGGTGTTGCGGCTGATGTAGTCCGCACACTCGTTCTTGACGCCCTGGATATGATGTACTGAGAGCTGTAGCTGGCTCAGGTAGGTCCACCAACATCGGAGCTTAGCCTTCTCAGGTGGGGGTCCCTTTTGGAAGGTGCGGACTGGTTCTTGGTCGCACAGCTGTAAATTTGTCCTAAACGGCCAAATGTTTTTTACCTGTTAGCCCGGTAGAACTATGTGGTGGTTAACAACAGCCAAACCACTGGGTTACTCCCCAATAGTCGGGACTGAGCGGATAGCGCCAGCATACCCGCGAGCAGTTCCTGCTCATAGGTAGAGTCGTTACCCCGCGCCTGGTTCCATTTCCAGTTCCAATGACCCAGGGGAACCAGGACCCATTTGTAGTCATGGTAGCTGTGCTTGAGAGTACCGTCTCGGTTGAGCCCATCAGTACCCCATTGGGAAATGGCCGAGTCGAACTCCTCCTTCTCAAGTGCTTGCCACTGGAACAACGTCCCACCTCCGCCCACATTGCTGGCGTCAGTCACCAGGATAATCTCCCCTTGTGCTCTAGGCACACCCAGACACTTAGCGTTGGCCACTTTGTTCTTGAGTTCGTCAAACGCTTGTTGTTCTTGAGGGCCCCAGCGCCAGGTAGTAGTCTTCTTGATGAGGTCCGTCAGGATGGCGCTGGTGTAGGTGAAATTCTTGATGTGGCGGCGGTAGAGGTTGCAAGCTCCAATGAAACTGCGTACATCATGGAGTCCTTTCTTGGGGTCTTCACGTCGTACCTTAGCATCCATCAGGGGTTTGGCCTTAGAGACCGCTGGGGTCAACCGCCCATAGCCAATGTCGAACCCCAGGTACTGCATAGTCTCCTGCATGGACTCACACTTCTCCAGCTTGAGTCTAGTGTGGTTCTCCTGGCAGACCACAAAGAACTCGCCCAAGAGGATTAGGTGGTCTTCTTGGGTATTTGTTCCCAGGCATACATCGTCGATGTGTGCTTCCATCCGGGCGCCCTGGGATATGAGTTCTTGCACCACGGGTCTTCGACGTAGGATGGATAGGATCTTGTCCATCAACTCTTGGAAAAGAGCGGGTGCGTTGGCCAAGCCGAACGGCATGACCTTCCACTTGAGCACCCTCCCCTGAGGGGTGATGAAGGCAAGGAGTTCCTGGGCGTTGGGCGTCAGGTCAACCTGCCAGAATCCACTTCGCTAGTCCATCTTTGTCTTTTAGCGGCAGGAGGCTATCTTCTCGAGGGTTGACTCCATATTAGGAATGGACCCTGAGTGGTTCAACGTCTTCTTGTTCAGCTCTCCATAATCCACTACCAGCCGTTTGGCTGTTGACCCAGGCTTAGCCACCAGGAAACAGGGGCTGCAGTGTTGGGGGTAGTCCCCATCCTTGTACTCCAGGACCAGGCCAGCGTCGATACACTCTTGTATCTGTAGCTCCATCTCATCGTGCTGCTCTTTAGGAGCCGGGTAGGGTCTCCTTCTTATCTTGTGACCCACGAACTCGGGCTTCAGCTTGGGGTCCATCTGTACCAGCTTGTCACAGGATGCTGGAGGGGGTAGTTCTCCGAATACCTCCAGGTAGGTCCTGATCAGCTTCTGTACTCTAGGGTCCAAGATTTTGATCTTGTCCTCCATGTCTTCGTCAGAGTATAGATTGCTTGCCCCTTGGTGTATAGAAGCAGGGAGCTGATCCTCAACCGGCTCTGCGTCCTTGGTTGTATCCTTCAGTCCTTGATAGGCGTAGAGAAGGTCTCAATCCACAGTCTCAGGTGGTCGGTGACAACATAGGCACTCTCGAGGGGATTTGCATACGCATTCCTCTCAGAGTTCATCCTCCTCTGAGGTCCTCACATGGGCGCCCCATACGCTCTTTATGAGCTTCAGGTCCACCTCTCGTTGCCAGGTGGTAATCTTCTGTTCTAGGTCCTCCTTCAGTTGGGAGATATCCCCCATAGACCCTTGCTTCAACGGCCATGAGCGGCGTGTAGGCCTAGCGTAGCATAGCTTTTTTGCCACCAATCTCCTCTTGGAGTCCACGTACTCCCTTAGCCTTGATCGGGGGTCCAGCTCCTTGTCCAGGGGCTCCCCTCCCCTCATGGAGATTAGAGGTTTCAGTGGGGTGGCGTACGCGGCGTTCTCCACTTCCTCCACGCACGTTCGCACGAAGAAGGCGTCATGCTCAGTCTCGTCATCAGAGTGTATAGAGCTGGGTAGCTCGGATAGCCGACACTGTGAGACTACATCACGATTGGATACACGGCAGGGGGAGTTGGGGGCAACAGTGTCAGACACGACGTACTCGTCTCCCCCAGGAGTAGTCTCCACGGCGTCTCGAGGTCGTAGGTGATTTTTCAGGACGTCCAGGGTGAAGCCGCTGCTCTCACGATGAATTTCCTCAACCACAGCAGAGTCCAGATCCTCCCAGGGCACTGGGCTAGACTCCCGTCCACCATGCTTAGCATACTAGCCAATCCAGGAGTCCCGATGGGCGTCTTGCGGCCTAGAGGCACGTAGATGGTGTCATCTGCCAGCTTGATAGAGGTGAGCGTCAGCTTGTCCAATAGAGTGGGGTTTCCCCAATACGACCGTATTCTGTAATACGCGTATCCTGCCGTATCCTGCCGTATCCCGCCGTATCCTGCCGTATCCTGCCGTATCCTGCCGTATCCTGCCGTATCCTGCCGTATCCTGCCGTATCCTGCCGTATCCTGCGGTATCCTGCCGTATCTGCCGTATCCTGCGGTATCCTGCTTTCCCTGCCGTATCCTGCCGTATGCCAGTAACCTAAAAAACTAATACTAACCCTAACCCTAACCCTAACCGTAACCCTAACCTGGAGTTTCATTTATTGTTAGCACCGTACAACCCCATTGGTAAAGGTCTCATAAACAGGCGGTGCCTTGGATGTGTGGGGGGCTTATGTGATCTGACCTTGTATGAATCAATACAAATTGACTTTTTTCATGCCACATGATGTGATGCGTTATAAGTTGATTGGATGTGGTGTTCGCAACGTGATGTGATAGGATGTGATGCAATGTAGCGCGACGTGATTCAATTTGATGTAGTCTGATCTCGTGTGGTGTAGTTTGGTGTGGCATGATGCGATGTGCTGTGACGTGACGCGATGAGATGCGATGTGATGTGACATGACGTGACACGACATGACGTGACGTGACGTGACGTGACGTGACGTGGCGTGACATGATGTGATGTGATGTGATGTGCTGTGGTGTGATGTGATGTGATGTGATGTTATGTGACGTGATGTGATGGGTTGTGATGGGATGTCGTGTGATGCCATACCATTTTATGTGATGTGACTTGGTGCAATGATATTTGATTTGACTGGATGTGATGTGGTGTGATGTGGTGTGATGTGATGTCACGTGTTTTAATGTGATGTGAAGCATGTGACCATATCTGAATTGCCGTGATGTGATGTGATGTGATGTGATGTGACTTGGGTTCTTTCCGAAAGGGTTTTCCAACGCACTGCAGCTTTTATCCTAACAAGGAAAAATGCATTTCCAATTATTTTGTTTCCGAAACAGCTTTCAAACCCACTGCAGCTTCTATCCTAACAAACAAAAATGCATTTCCAATCGTTTTCTTTCCGAAATCGTTTTCAAACCCACTGCAGCTGTTATCCTAACAAACAAAAATGCATTTCCAAAACAGTGTCCTCATTTTTGAAAACTGTTTCCAATCCAACGTGCCCAAGAACCCACTGCAGCTTTTCTGCTAACCAACATAAATGCTTTTTCAAAATATGGTGTTCATTTTTTCAAAACTGTTCAGCCGTCTGGCTTTTGAACCTCTGCATGTTTTTTTGTTGTTCCCTGCTGTGCTGAAAGGTGAAAAAGTGAGCTGACACATAGCCCCAACTGCCAACTACTTTCCTCCGTCATTGACTGGCGCACTCACAAAGCTGGGAAGGCACAGCACCATTATACTGAGCAGAGAGACGAATGGCCATTCGATGCGTGTGTCTGAAGAAGCTGCACTGTGGTGTATTCCACTGTGCGATAATATAAATAATCAACAATAAAAGAAGTTATAGACATACAAAAATATATAGTTATACTGCTGCACTATGGTGCATGCCGCTGTGCATGGTGGGCAAGGCTGAAGACAAACAAAACAAATAATCAAATATATTACCAAAATTGTGTACTTAGCTGACCTTAGTGGTTGCTGGCTGCATGCCAGGTGCGGATGCGGCTCCAGGGAAATCTTGTTCCATCGCCGAATTCGACAGTACCACCACCGGCCAGGCCCTCGTACCAGCCGTCATTGAACATGACCTGCACCAATGTTCCAGCTGGTGCACGTGGCTGCTCAGACCGCTCCACACCATGCTGCACTGTTGTACACTTCCCTTCCCGCTGTCGCAACCCTTAGAGTCAAACGAAGCCGCCGTTCTTGAAATCACTGCTGGCGCTGGTATTTGGGAGCATCTTGAATCAGGACACGCTGCTGGTTCACCAGGAGGATCTGCTGCTAGTTCACCAGGAGGATTTGGTGGCAACAGGTGCATGAAGGCTCGCAATCCCGCCCGTCGCATGGCATTCGGATTTGTCAGTGGTCTTGTTGTGGATCGCAGAGAGAATATTGCAGCTCCTGCTGCTGCCAGTATTGCGCCTGCAGTACGAGCCCCTTCCGACAGCAGAAGTTCTTGCACAGCATCCTGAACAGCGCGGTTCCTGGGGGTATTGGCAGCAACGAAAACAGTACGATCCAGTGGGCACCGGCTGATCCTCCCTGCACAGTCTGTGCAGATCGTGTGTCCACAAGGAAGAATTGCAGTTTTCAACAGAAAGCAATAGCACACAATGCAGTGATAGTTCTTCTTCGGGGCTTCCACAATGTACCGGCCGCTATCCGCCGAGGGCCTGCGCTCTGCTGGCGGCGGTTGCTGTAAGTCATCAAGCGAATTTGCGGTCTGCGCTTCTGCAAAATCAGCATCTTCAGATGGCGTGTCACGCCGGCGTCTGGGCAAGGAATTGCGTTGCGGAGCTGAACCCAAGAGCATCTCTAGGTAGCCTCGACGGTCTCCTCTTCCGCATGATCTGGTGGCAGGTCCTGTGTCCGCGGTGCTCGTGCTGAGAACGTCTGCGGCTGAGTCAACGGCTGCGGCTGAGTCAACGTCTCCGGCTGAGCAAGTGGGTTCTCATCAATCACAGAACTGCTAATACTGTCCTGATACTCATCCTCCTCATTCTGCGTGATGTGCCTGCACCAAGGTTCATCCAAGTGACCCTGCCAGTCCCCAATCCAAGGTGCGAGCTCCGTTGCATCACTGGCATGTGGTGTGTGCCTGTGTCGAACTCCAGACTTTTTGTATTTGCATGGCCTACAAGTTCCAAACCGCTGTCCTTAGGCAGTTCGGAAGCTCAGGCAGTGCGGTGTGCACACTCCCTTGCCGCAGTTCTTTGGCACTGACGCGTAGCATGTGCCACCCGGTGCCTTGCAGCGCCGCTGAGGTGCAGGACCACTGGTGGGGCGCCATTTCCCTCTGCTTGGCTGCCGGCCCACTGCATTCAGACCGATTCCGTATCTGGCCAGTGTGTGCTTCCGCCTCTCCAATGAGCTGGGGCCAAGACCAAGAGCGTGCGCACTGGCAGACGCCTCCTTCTGGCTTGCACTCTCAGCCTTTCCCAATTTCTTTTGTTCTCGCCACGCAGGCGCATCCTGCAAACTGGTGACAAAGACATCAAACTTTATTTCATCTGCAGTGGTGCACGTCAGCCCTCTCTCAGACAGCATGGCAAGCCACAGTGATCTGACAGTTTGTTTCCAGGTGTCTGACGGCAGGTCACTGTAGTCCCAATACACGGCGTACCAAACATCATCACCAAGCAAACTGCCATGTCCATGTGGCCCAATGCGCGCCGCTATCAATTGAGGCCCGCACTCGTTGGGCAGCACCTCGCAAATGCGCATGACGTTTCTTCCAGTGCGGCTGAAGATGCAAAGCAACAATCTTTTGAATGAATCCGTAGTTCTCTGCCCACGCACACGCCTCATGTTGGAAGCCCGGCACACAGGGGTGGAAGCGTGTACCACAGCGTGAACTCTTGTAGCGGCGTCGCCTCATGTTGGACGCCCAGCACACAGGGGTGGAAGCGTGAACCATAGCGTGAAGCCTTGTCGCGGCGTCGCCTCATATGATGGACGCCCTGCATAGAGGGGTGGAAGCGTGTACCACATCGTGGACCTTGTCGCATTGTTGGCGGTGCTGTCTTGTCGCATCGTTGGCGGTGCTGTCACCCGCCGCACTGAGACTCATTAACAGTGGAGGACCATCAGGCACCTTTCACGTCACTTGGCCCGGCTCGAAACAATCATGGACGGCAGCGCTTCACTGACACTCCTTAAGAGTGGAGGACCATCAAACACCGTTCCCGTCAAGAGCCATGGATTGCAGCGCTTCGGGCGTTGCCCTCACTGTTGATTTCATAGACAGCAGATATCTGAGACAATGAAAGAAAAATGTTATTAGCATTATTAGAATTATTCTTACCCTGTTGTTATCTCGTTTCTGCACTGCTCAGTCATTTAAGTACTTCAGTCCTTAAGTCTTCAAGTTTCCGTGGATCTCTGTGTATCGTTCTGATAGCGGCGCCCCCCGGCACTGCGCTCCTCTGGCAGCACTGCCGCTCATGAATGCCACCGGGTACAGAATGGGATTTCTGTGGTTCTTGTTGCAAATTCTATTTTCACATTAGAGGAGTTCGTAATTACAATCTCTTTCCTGCGATTGGGGTACAGCCAGATTGCATGTGCGAGGACATTGGGAATTGGTCGGGACTACTGTATCCAAGTACTACGTGACGCGTCACAACGGGCTCACCTGTGGGATACGTTCACGGATGCTTTTGAATGCCGATGGGAATTCCACCAACACAGTCATCCAATTCACCGCCATGTGTCTGCTATTGTCGATAGCACGCATGTGGCCATCCAGTCACCTTCGCACCCGGTAGACCGGGAGCTGTTCTGGTTCGACAAACCCACCTACCGCGGGCATGCGCTCGTGTTTAATGCCATGATCAACTGGGGGCGCGAGATCATTGCCTGCTCGTGGTGGTATCCGCCCCGTGCCACCGATGCTGAAATGACGGCGGACATGGATGCATCGATTCCCTGCAATTTTAATGGTTCTTGGCCTGACTTCCGCCTCGGTGACTGTCACTACAGCACTGCGGACAACATGTTCTGCCGTGTGGCCGGGGGGGATGGCCGATTGACCTGGTTCATGGTGCATTACAACCAGATGATCAATGATGGCCGTCATCTAATGGAGAATGTTTTCCGCAATGTTGAGAACTGGCGATTCTGGAACGACCGTGATGAGGCTCCCGGGCCCCCGTATAACCACGACTTCCTTGCCGGCCTGTTCATTTTCTGCTGTAACCTACATAACATGGAGCAGAGGTACACCGAAAGTCTATAACCATAATAGTACAGGCTGCAATGATGTGATTGTCTTTTATTATGCTCGTGCGTATTGTGTTTTGGGGCACAGGAAGTGTTTCGTACGCAATCACGTAGCAATCATTTTCTTTTTCAAAACCGAGAATTGGTGTGCAGCAGGGCGGGTTGTCAACCTAAACAGAAACGGCACAATGGGCACGCAGGAACAGGATGAAATACCACCAAACTCCGGAAGCAGGTAGCAATCTTCTTCTTTTTTAAAACGAATAATTGGTGTACATGAAGCGGGTTGTCAGCCGGAAAAGTCACAGAAGGAATGCAAGAACAGTATGAAATACCATCGAACGCTGAATGAAAGCAAAATGGTTGTTTTCGTAGTGCGAACAAGCAGATATTTTGGATCCTGCCGTATCCTGCCGTATCCTGCTGTATCCTGCCGTATCATGCCGTATCCTGTCGTATCCTGCCGTATCCTGCCGTATCCTGCGTATCCTCTCGTATCCTGCCGTATCTTGGTGTATTCTGCCGTATCCTGCCGTATCCTGGCGTATCCTGCCGTATCCTGCCGTATCCTGGCGTATCCTGCCGTATCCTGCCGTATCCTGCCGTATCGTGCCGTATCCTGCCGCATCGAAAACGCGTAACAGAAAAGCCCCAGTACGCCAGTACTCATTTCCCCCATGGGCTCCGCAATCCGGAGAGCACGGGACCATACTGGAACGTTCCAGGGCCACCTTGGTCAGGACCTTCCCCAGCTCACTGCATCTTGGATTCCAGTAGCCCATCCCGAAAGAGGGGCAGTAAAATTTATAGCAGCAATTTTTCCCCTTGCTGCAGTAGAGGTCCAGGACATGTTGTTTGTCGCTGGCGAATAGCTCCTCCTCCAGGTCTTCCTGGGAGTATCCCAACTCCCTCAGACCTTGTTTTAGGACACCACTCAGGAGCTGATAGTACTCTGTTTTGGAGGCGACCATCATGGCTCAAGGCCTCCTCTTGCATACCCTCAGGTAGCTAGGCGTATGCTCAGACTGCTCCAGGGGTACAGATTCCCAGCCGTCACCATGGTCCACCTGGAGGACGTAGGGTGCTTGCAGGGTCAGGGACGGAATCTGGGAGTACTCGACGAAGAAGTCAGTACCCAGTACAAACTCGAAGGCTTCGGTGTCCATCACGTACAACCGATGGGCAATACTTCTAGAACCCATAGGCACTTCAACCCCACAGGCCCCACAACTGTGCACCACATGTCTATCTCCCATGCGGATGGCCGCGGTAGGCAGGATGTTCTTCAGGTCTTCACAAGGTAAAGTTTTGTTGGCCACAATAGATGTAGTGGCTCCAGTATCCAGTACCCCCAGGTATTCACGTCCCCCAAGTCGGATACGTACGCAGAACACCAGGTCTGTAGGCCCCCCGGAGCATCCCTGTCAGAACTCCGCGGGGCAGGTCACCTCGAACCCCTTCTTCTGGAGTTTACACGCCATGCGCATGAAGCGGGAGCACTTGCGGGCATTGGACTGGTCCCCATCTTCGTTATCACGCTTGGTCCCTTGTTCTTGTTGGCCTTGCGTCTGGGAACGGGTCATAGGTCCCGTGTTGGGTTGCCCACCAGAGGGCTCAGGGTTCCCCCCTGGCGTAGGATTGGGGTTCCCTCCGGACGGGTTCGCATTCTTGTCTTTGTCAGGCTTTGGGTCGCCGCCTCCTCGTCCACCTTTGCCTTTGCCACCTTGGCCTTTGCCATTCCCCTTGGACTTGCCTTGGCCATTGTCCTTGTTGGCGTTGCCCTTGCCACCGCCCTTTCCACCAGCGTTCTCGGTTTTAAGCTTCGCCGATAGGCGTTGCTTATGGTAGCACTCATCTTCGTAGTGCTTCCTCTTCCCGCAGAACGCATAGGTGATAGCACACCTGTAGTGGTCTGACAGCTTCGCCTTGCCGCCGGTGTTGGTCTCCTGCTTCTTATCCTGGACCACGAAGAAATCATGCTGATCACAGTCCCGGGCGTGAAGCAGGGAGCCCTGCTGCTCTGTGGCATCACACCAGAAGAGATCTTGAACATTGCTCATGATACGACCATTTTTGGGGGTAGTCCCCTGTCCGGGTTGGTGTCCTTGATTCCAACGGCCATGGCTCCCAGAGCCTCCTCCTCCAAGACGGTAGGCGTTCAGGTGCTGGTCGCTTTCTTTCTCCAGCGCCAGCTGCAAAAGTAGCACAGACAAATCCTCGTAGTTGAGGGCTCTCGCCTTGCGCTCTGCCGTTGACGGGCACTCGTCCCACAGCTCCCTAGGGAGCTTGGCCACAAACCAGAAGACCAGCTCGTCGCTGCCGTAGGAACCGGGCGTCAGTCGCCCCACCGTGTGGTCCAAGTCGGCCAGTAGCTCGGAGATCCTGGCTGGTTTGAGGTTGTTGGGCAGCACGGCCAGGTTCTGGATCTCGGCCCTGATGGAGAGGTTGGTTTAGTAGGTCGGGTAGTGCGTCTTCAAGGCAACCAACACGTTGGCGAAGGTGGCAGACTTCGTCACAATCTGCTTGACCTGCTTCTCCAGGTACTTAGTCTTGCAGCACTGCAGGAGCAGATCGCACTTGACTGGCCCACTAGCACGGGTTTGCCCGGTCATCCCGAGGCACCGGCCAAAGTTCTCAGCGAACTCGCTGAGATCCTTGCCTGTGAAATCAGGCAAGTTCACCACAAATTTTGAGGTGGCAATTGCCTTAGCCTACTGGGACCTGCGTCTCTCAGGGCGCCTGGTCTTCCTCCTCTTCTTCTTCTTCCGCCCGCTCAGGTTCTCAGGGTCCTCAGGGTCGTCGTCCTCCGAGGGCGAAGCAGAAGTCAGGGACGGCGGCTCATCGTCAGAGGGGTCTCCGCCTAGGTCACTAGAGCCGTAGGGCTCCACGTCGACCATTGCCCTTAGGGGTGTCAGCCCCAACCGGTCCAGCTCGCCTCTCGTGGAATTCTCCACATGGCTGTAGGGGGGCTGGGCCGTTCTCGGTATAAATGGGCTTCTCGGCATCACAGCGGGGGTCGGCATCGGTCGGCTCCTCAGGCTTCCCAGGGTTTTCATCAGCCCTGCCACCAGGTGGTTGGCTTGTACTCGGTGAGGTGAAACTCCCACGATGGTAGGTGACGCTTGGGGAGGAATCAGGGGCTCCAGTTTAGCCCGAATCTCTTGAGTGAGATCACCAACAAGTTCAGAGGTGGCTCCTCGGAGAGCCTCTTTTATCTCCGACCGCGTCAGAGACCTGTTGGAGGATGTTCCAGATCCTCTACTCCTTCCACCCAGAGACTCAGGGCCACGTAGGCCACTCAGGGAAGTGAAACCAGGTGCTGGCATAGTGTAGCCAGGTCCGGGTGCCGCATAGCCAGGTAGGTAGGTAGGTAGGTGCACTCCGTCGTGGAGAGGCGCCCCATGGTTCCCGCTGGCGTTGCCGCTGTGACGGACAGGAAGAGGCTCCAGGCTTGAAGAGGGGAGGCGACTTACATCCCGCTAGACCTGACTGGTGGCCCCCAACAAAGCGGCCCTGGGCAACACCGGGAGCGCTGTTCGCCGCCAGCGTGACTGCTTGTCATGCCGGGAGGGTGGGCCCCCGTGCTTGCGCATGTCCCCTCCTTTGGGCGGAACTCTAGGGGTTCACCGGACTTCCTGGCGTATCCCGTTCCGAAGGCATGCATGCATGTTCTTGGTACTGGGGTTCCGAGGCGCTTGGGTGTCGCACGCTCCGCCTCCAGTCCCAAAGCAGCGCAGGCGTTAGGATGCAGATTTACCCCCGGGCTCCGGATCTCGTTCAGCCGGGTCACCTGCATGGCACGGGCTGCCTCAGTGTCCGGGCTGTGGACACTGGGTTTCCTACTGTTGCGTGGCGCTTGTGTTTGGGTCTGGCTGTCTGGGTTGTGCTTGGGCTCGGGTGTCCGCTGCGCGCCGCCACTCCTGGCTGGGGTCTTGGGTGGGTGTGTTGGGGTACGCGTTATGGTTTCGCCCTTCCTTTCCTGGCTGGAGTTTGCAGTGTTTGCGGTTGGACTTGGGTTTCGGCTCGTTTCCCACCATTCTTGGCTGGGCTTTTGGGGCGTGCGTGGTTGTGTGCGCACTCCGCCTGTACCCCACCGTTCCCGGCTCTGGTGTGCGGTGTGGGTGTGTGTGCTTGGGCTCCGGTTTCGGCTGCGCCCCTCCACTCCTGGGCGAGGTGTTGGGGTGTGTGCGTGTTTGTGTGCGCGCCCCGCGCGGTCCCCTGCACCTGCTGGACGGGGGTGCGGTGAGGGGGTGTGTGCTGGGGCCTTGGTTGCAGCCGCGCTCCGCCACGCCTGGCTGGGCTGTTGGGGCGTGTGTGTGTTTGTGTGCGCGCCCCGCTTGTACCCCGTCCTTCCTGGTTGGGGTGTGCGGTGTGGGCGTGTGTGTTGGGCTTGGGTTTCGGCTGTGCCCCGCCACTCTGGGTTGGGGTGTTGGGGTGTGTGTGCGTTCGTGCGTGTGCCCTGCTTGCGACCCGCCATTCCTGGGGGGCCGCTGTGTGTTTGTGTGGGTTTGGGTTTCGTCTGCACTCCGGTTTTTTCCTGGCTTGAGTGCTGGGGTGTGTGGTCTCTTGTGTGCGCCGCGTTCGTTTCCCGTCACCTTCTGGGGCGCCGCCCGTGGCGTGGGGCTGTGCGGGTGTTGCTGCTGGTGGGGTTTGTCCCCTTCATCCCCTTTGGTTTCGTTTTTTTTGCGGGGGGGGTGTCGTGGCGTGTTGTGTCGTGGCTTTGTGGTGTCCGTCGCTGGCTGTCCCGGTGTTGGTTCTCGTGCTCACCGTCCCCCCTTCCCCTCTCGTTCGGGCTGCCCCTTTGGGTGTATTTGTTTTGTTTCCGTCCCCGCCCTAGCGAGGTTTGTGTTGGCGTGTTTGGGGTGTCCTGAAGCGGTACCCAGAACCTATGGCCCATGGCCTGGAGGCCTGTGAGCCGTCACACCCGTTATGGCCCATGGCCCAGAGGCCTGCGAGCCGTCACACTCGTGCGGAAGCCGTTGACACCGACTATCACTGTTCTCTAACCCGTGAAATCTGGAATCCGATTTCTAACCAATAAATCGATGTAGAATTACCGTGATTTTATTGTCTTGATCGATTTTCGGGCAGAAATCGGTGAAATACCCGATTTCTACCGCGATTTCTAATTGTCGTGAAATCGCCGCCTGATGTCGCCTGTTCGCGCGCCTTCGTCGCTTCTCCGTGGCGAGTTTTCTGATTGACTTTTCTCGAGTACCTGTGAGGTTCTAAGAGAACTTAAGGGCTGAATCTAGAGGGTATTTAATGTACTTTCATCTGGTGTGTTCACCAGAATTTTTCGCCGTTGCGTTTTCGAGAAAATCAGCGCGCAAGGCTTTCCGTCGATTGTGCGAACGCATGCTTCTCAAGGACCATGACTTCGGACGGAACCCTACATCCCCCCCCTATGTCTTTCATCCATGCCCCTTTCACGTGGGCATATCACTTTGTATAGGGAAGCGGGCAATGGCGGTGTTTTAGGCAGCCTATGGGTCTCGCAAACCCAAGTCGTTTGCGTGCGCAAACGCTAACTTTGTGGCCTTGTGAGCATGACCGTTAATGACCGAACACAATGCTCACAGGACCAAAAGCCCGAGGACATTTTCGTTTTTCGAGCCAACTCACTGATGGCTCCACGCAATTCAATGCGTACCAAAACTCTATTTTCAAAAGAGGGCAAGTTTTGGTCGAAAATTAGGCCAAAATGGCCAAACCCCCGAGGCTCGTACTCGGAGCCTATGGGGATTTGAGCCTCGAACTAAGGCAATATGTAAAGTAGAGACCACGAAGGACATCGTGGATGGCTTGGTTGATTTTTACAACCTTGTCTTCTATTTTTTCTAATTTCGCCTTGTGAGCACGCGTGCCACATTGCCTCTTTGCACACGCGCTCATATGCAAGCACTAATGACACGAGTGGGCAGAGACAATCTAACCATAGTGTGCATATTTGAAAGCACCTACTATGGGCCTACTCCAAAAGTGTTTACTCATATTTTTGCTCCTCAAGGTCCCAAAGATATGTTCATGCCAAGATCGCCGATATATGCACTTTTCCCATAAATAGTGTGCTTCAAGGATTGAGGTGTTCAAAATGCTTTCATTATGCTTTGAACCGCAACCCTTGTTGCAAAAGGGAAGCAAAGCTTCAGTTTGCATCCATGCAAAAGCCGGAGGCTCCTTTCTCTTGCGATACGGAGATACGATATTTGGAGGGACCACTTTTGGGTGAATTTTGGCCGTTTTGCCCAGAATGGCCACAAACTCCTTCTCCCCCTGATTTCACCCCCGAGGTTGCGTGCGCCACTTGACCAAGGGTAAGGGCAATTCGGAGAGGGCACATAAACCCTCATCGAATGGGGTGTTTCCCCATGTGGCCTCTCCTCTCGATGGGAGAGTTGTGAGTCACCGAATTTGGGGTATGTTGCCATTCTGCCCCATTTGTGTGTCATTTTCCCTCCAAGGGGGAAAATAGCTAGAGGCGACCATGAAGGTTGGCAAGTGGCATATATGGGGACCTAAGTCCCATGTGTCTATAGCATCCTTGGTTAAAAGGATCCTCGCCGTGGCGATGGAGATATGGAATCATGAGTGCGGGCCATTTGGGCCGAATTTCGCTGTTTTTGCCATTGTGTGCCATATTGGAATTACCATATCTCCATGAGGCACGGGATCTAGCCAGAGAGAAAGGGCGATGATTGTAGCATATGAGAAAGCGTTGAACGCCACTGAGTTTCGTATTTGCTCCTCTGGCTCATCCGGAGTTATTCAACTTTTGGTGCGATCCATGATCCCCCCCTACGCACCGCATGTTGCTTTCTGCCCGGTCCGTGTGGTTATCCCCTCGGTGAACAGTAAGCAGCCAGCGTGACAGCAAGTGATAACCCAGGGCATGGGACCTAAGGGGATATTAAGGGTTGTGAATCAAGGCTTGGCGCGTCAATATCGCCAAGGGTTCCTACCCTGGACGGTCGCCCGAGACGGCCGATTTTGCCATTTTGGGCATCCTGACCCCACTTGGGGAACCCGTGGCGCCCTGATGCCGGGACCTCAGAGGGAACCAGGTTGGGTGAGGGCTCCAGAAAGTTCGTACTCGAAAGACATAGGGTCTGTTGTCTCGTCCCTACCTCTGGCGGGTCCAGTGAAGGGGTCAATTTTGGAGTTTTCGGAGCTAATATCAGTTTGGGCTCAAACAGCCCATTTTCAGCTACCAACTCCTAGGGGATAATGGCGGGGCCATATCTCTCACTCAGGGGGGAGTTGGGACCTGCCTCTAAGGGAGCGGAAGGAGCCACTGTGGGTTGGCCTTGAAGCCTCTTGGCTTCCAGGAACTCGCCTGTGGCTGGGCGGGACACCTCACCTATTGGCAGGGTTTCAGGGTCCGGACTGGGCAGGGCATGGGTTGTGTTTGAGCCCCCGCCCCCACCAGCTACTGGGAGGGTCGGACCTGGGATTGGGATACGAGTTAGGACTGAGTGTCTATTGTCCTGTGATGCCCTTACCTCAGTCCAGTCTTCACCCCATGTGTACATATCCTGATGTGTCGTTGTACATACATTTGTTCCCTCTTTGCAGAGTGGCAAGGATTCTGAAACGCTTTGTCACATGACATGAGCGCATTGATGCCCCTGTGAGCGTAGTGCTTTGCCTGCCTGCTCACTTGCGCGTGTCCACCGCAGCGTCCCGTGGCCAGGCCCCCCACGGGAACGCGTCAAAAGCGTTTCACCGCCGCGGGGTTACCCATCCCTCGCGTGCCACTCGGGGCCACCAACCCCGAGCAGCGCGGCGCAGCAGCTCGCAGCTCGCAGCGCGCAGCGCAGCGCAGCGGCTCGCAGCGCCGCCCAGCGACAGCGCCGAGTTCCTCACGGAGCTCGCAGCGCCGTCCAGAGCATCGCCCTGACCGCGCCGCGACCGTGAAGGAGGTGCACAGACCAGGACTCCTGCATCAGCGAGTCCCATCGGCCGACCAGCAAGGCCGCGTCAACCACCTCCACAACCACCGGCTGACCAGCACCAGCCGCACTCCCAATCCAGTGCTGCAGCACCCGCCTCAACAAACACCACCAGGACCAGTTCGTTGAGCAGAACGAGTGCACACCAAGGACCTCAAGACCAACTACGCCCCCGCTGCCATGGTAAACTGGCAAGAAGCGGGTAGGACGTGGCCGGAGCCCCAACCCCATGCAGTGCGCCTACTGCGTGGGTTGGTTTGGGACCAGCACCACCGCCACAGCCACCCCCAGTGCGAAGGCGGCATGCCCGGGAGCTTCGAACTCCGCACGGACATGGCCCCCGACCGCCTGCAGTCCGTGGAGGACTGGCTGCGGGCGGAAGGGTTTGCCTTCCGCTTTCAGCAGAGGCGCTGGAGGACCTGGACCCGGCCGGACAGGCCCGGCGAAGGGCTGCGCCCCGACGGGATTGAGGAGGACGAGAAGCCCAACGAGTACCCGTCGGGCGCCTCGATCAACGTCTCCATGTGGGACATGATCGAGAAGAACTTCCCGGAACCGGGGAGCGAGCGCAGGCTGCAGGGCAGCAGCAGCAGCGCGTCTCCGGGGAAGGAGAAGCGGTCCGCCGGGGACAGGAAGCGGGACCGGAAGTGGCGGGAGTACCAGGAGTCCCTGGCCGCCGAAGCCGCCCAAGGCGCCAAGGGCGGAACCCCAGCCCCCAGTCCCCAACGGGCCAATGGTGGTCACCACCCCGGCCACGCCACCCTTGACGACTTCATCCAAGTCGCCAAGCAGACCCAGGCCAAGCCCCGTCCGCTGCTCCTGAGGAAGTCAGGCCCCAGCAGCGACGTGGAGTCGGCCCACCGCGGGAGGATGCCGGCCGACCAGGCCAGCTCCAGCAGCAGCGTCGCTCCCGACCATAGGGACGTGGCGCGCGCCTGTGAGCGCGCCTGTGGGGTGCCCTGCAACCTTCGGGTTGCCCGGCAACGGGCCAAGCAGCACAGCGCTGCCGTGGAGGGCGCCGTCGGCATCGCCCAGGATGAGGCTGCGGAGTGGGCGCATGGCATGGCCATCCACGCCTCGACCGTGGCGTCCATTGCGGCCGGACTCACGGCCGTAGCCGCCCATGGGGCAGCGACTGCCCAGGTCAACGGTGAGTTGGCGGCAGCCGACGAGGAAGCCCGCCTGACGCAGGAGGCCATTGCCTGCAAGGAGGCCGAGGTGAAGGCGCTGGAAGAGGCGCTGGCCCAAGAGAGGGCAAAGAAGGAGGCGGAGGAAAGGGCCCACGCCGAAGCGACGGCTAAGGCCCAGGCGGACGCCGCCAGGAAGGACACCATCGAGGCCGCGCGACGGAAGGTCGCTGAGGACAGGGCCAAGACGGAGGCGGAGCTGGCGGCGTTGGAAGCGGACAAGGCTCGGCTGCAGCAGGCCCGGGAAGCCGAATCGGCTCGTGCCCGGGAGGAAGCCGAAGCGCGAGCTGCCGCAGCCACAGCCGCCGCAATGGAGGAGGCAGAGGCCAAACTCCGCCGCGAGACTCCCCCGGGAGGATCACGAGTGGAGACCCTTCGAAAGCTTTTCGAAGGGGACGCCTCCTCCAAGATGACGCTTGACGAGGCCGACACGGGCAGCCGTGGGAGCAGTGGCCCCACCGCCCACCGACGGAGGAAGGGTAAGGGGAAGACCCCCGAGAGGCCACGGAGGCCAGCGGGCGGACACCCCCACGACAGTGACCCCTTCTTCACCGCCAGCGACGGGGATGAACGAGGCCGCCGACATCGCCAAGTGGTGGCTTGGACGGGCGGAGGAGGCGGAGACGTCCCAATGGAACCGGAAGGTGAGGATGAGGATCTCCCTCCTCCCTACCGGAGCTCGGAGTCTTCCGAGACCGAGACGCCCAGGTGGGGCGACATGGACGAGGATGACGACATGGACTTCGGCATCACGAAGAAGCGCCCATCCTCGGACCCACCGAGGCGACCCAGCAGAGACCCAGCGGGACCCCCTGGCGGAGGACCATCAGGACCCCCTGGAGGACGCCCACCAAGTGGACCCCCTGGAGGCGGACCACCGGGCGGGGGAGGACCCCCTGGACCGGGCGGACCCGGCGAAGGCCCTCCTGTAGGACCCCCTGGGGACCCCGACGACCCACCAGGGAACGCCGACCCGGATACCACCTGGCGGTGGATTGTCTACCTCCGCAGGAGGGTCCAGTTCCTCGAGCGCGAGGTAGACACGGGCAAGGGCGAGATGACTCGCATCGCTAGGGTCGCCGCGCGCGCGCAGAGAGAGCTGGACATCGCCAGGGGCGAGACCAAGTCGCTGAACAAGGTCATCAGCGGCCTGCAGCAGAGGCTGGACACGCTGGAAGCCCGTGGGAGCGTCGGCAGCGACCACCAACCCCTGGAGTCTGGCTCGTCGGACGACGGCTGGGGACCCGGACCAGGTCCAGGCAGACCCCACGCCCCCGGCGGAGCCCCCAGGAGTCGCCCCAGCGCCAGTGCCCCCTCTCTCACCGCCCCGTCTCACCACAGCGCGGGCCGCCGCAACGAGCGCGTGCCGCCCGGCAGTGGCAGCGAGGATTGGCGTGATGAGTGGCTCAGTTCGGACTACCACAACCACCGTGCTCCACCGCGGACGCCTGTACGCCCCCGACGCCCGGCACCAGCCCCGGAGCCAATCCCAATGGCTGGAGGACGTTATGGTGGACTCAGGGATGAGGTCCCCGGAGGAGACGTGGAGTGGGACGTCGGCGGAGGTGAGGACCTGGATCTGGACCTGGAGGAGTTCGACATCAGCCCGCCGCGTGGTGTACGACGGGGGGCCGCTGAACGCAGCCGCCGGCGCCGTGATGAGGAGGCATACATGGAAGGAGTACGGCGTGAACATCTGGGTTCAGCGTACATGGAGGAACCGCGGCGTAGCCACAGGGATTCCATGGAGGGGATGGACGTGGCGGCCGTAGGAGTCCGTGGGAGAGGCCGATGGGAACCTCGGTCGACCTCGCGGCCGGCGTTCATGGTCTCTAAGGCCGCGGATGCCGCCGTGTGGGAAGACTTGAAGGACATCAAGCCCCCCATGTACGACGGCAACCCCCTCAACCTCGACCGCTTCTTGGAGAAGCTGGACGATTGGGGGGTAACCGTTACTGAGGACATGCATCCCGCTGATGCTGAGAAGTATGTCTTCAGACGGTTCAGGTACCGCCTGCCGGAAGTGCTCGGAGAGCTATACTTCGTGGCGACCAAGGAGGGGAAAATCAAGGCCCTCAAGGAAGCCAAGAAGTGGCTCAACGAGCAGGAGCGGGTGGACGCTCCGCAGGTGGCTGCCAAGCGGTGGAAGTCCATCAAGCTTCAGCATGATGGACGGGAGATTTGCCTACGGGACTGGCGAGACTTCCGAGGGCATTACACCCTCTTCCGCGGCAACGTGGAGGATTGGAACGAGGGTGACGAGCAGGCTCGCCTGCTCTCCATGCTGCCGGAAGCATGGATCAAGAGGGTCACCAAGGAGGAAGCCAAGAGGGCCAAGTCCAACCACACTGTCAAGATGATGCTCCCCAAAGAGTATCATACGAACGTGGTGGCTTGGACGAGGAAGAACCTGGCCCGGGATGTCAAACGGCACTCCCTGCGGAACGCTCTCCTCATCACCGTCTCGGGCGATCGCGAGAAGACCGCGATGTGGCGCCTTGACGAGTGTGAGTTGAGCGGCCAGACCATCTGTCTGCAGGCCATCCCGGCACGGATGAGCTGCGACGAGATCCTGGAGTGGGTTGGAGAGGAGGTGCTCAAGGAGTACCGGAACCTCCATCACACCCGCTGGTTGAGGCCCGGCGACCGCGACGTCAACTACGTTGGCGAGGGACCTGGCAGGGAAGCTGCCATGGACCCAGCGGGAGCCGACAGCGATGAGACTTTCGTCGACGATGACGACGAGGATGAGCCCGCCGAGGTGGCCGTTTGCGCCTTCGTGGCCAACAACCTGAGCGCGGGGAACCACCGGGGAAGCTGGAAGCCCCTGCAGCCGGGTTGGAAGAAGAAGGAGAAGGGGGACCCTCGCCGCATTGGCGATCCTCCGCTGTCCTTTGGGGAGTTCATACGAGCTCACCCGCAGGGCTGTTTCGTGTGTTATGGGAGGAAGAAAGGCTTCAACCATGACCACCGAACATGCCCCACCCACAAGGCTGACACGGAGGCTTACAAGAAGGCGCACAGGTCGAAGAAGCGTGCGCCCGCGGGTATCCGGGAAGCCAAGGTGGAGGTGGACAAGGACGAGCTCTCCAAGCTGGTGTCGCAGGGGACCGAGTTGGCCAAGGAGATCCAGGAGATCAAGAGGAACTGGGTCCCCAGGTCGGACAACAAGAACAAGGAGAACAACCAGAACGACCAGAACAAGGACAAGGACAAGAAGACTAAAAGGGGAAGGAAGAAGGGCGTCAACGAGGTTGATGCGGAGGAGAACACCCCTACTTCGACAACCGACGCCCCCTAGCGGAGCCCCTGCAGCCAAGGGCCCCAGCTAGGGCGGTCGCAGGATGGTGACGTGGGATGCGCCGAACCATCCCAGTCGGGAGTCGATAAGCACAAAGGGACTGCCGCGGGCGGAAGGCCCGGTCCGGCACCCAGTCGCGGAGGCGGGGTGAGGGCAAGTGAAGGCACGAACCCTTGCACGCGTCCGTCCTTCGCGACCAAAAATGTGTTTGATGTACTTCAAGATCTATCCGAGAGTATCGGAGGATCACCCGGACCGCACCTCGATGCTGCAGATGGGCAGCCTGAGCCCATTGTCCACGACCTGCATCAGTCGCTTGTTGAGCTTCTGGAACGGCCGGAGATCCTGAGCTTGCACGCCGTGCGCCGAGTTGGGCGTGAGCGGCAGTTGCACCTTAAGGTCCGTGCCTTATGCGGGGAAGTGGAAAAGGTCTTCGACGTGTTGGTCGACACGGGAGCTCAGGTCAGCTTGGTCAAGGCTGGCCTACTTCCGCCAGAGTGTCTGACCGACAGTCGGAAACCTATCAGGCTGAAGGTGGCGAAGGGCCAGTACATGGTGGGAGGCACGAAGGAAACGGCCATCGGGCTGCAATTCGTGAACCATCGTGAGCTGAGCCGCCCAGACCTCGGCAAGGAAATCCTCCTGCATGGTCGCTTCTATGAGGCCGAGATGGACTGGGACATGATCGTTGGGTACGACTTCATGATGGAGACGGACTCCGGCGTCCTCCCGACCCAGGCCTCCATGACCCTGTACCAGGACGACCAGCTCTCGTGGCTTTCGTCACCTGAGCACCATGTGGAATGCCAATGGATCCACCCCGAACGCAATCAGCTCGAAGTAGCCGCGCTGGACACTGAGCCAACTGGGCCAGCAAACCAGGAGTACGGCGTAAGGCCGGAAGTGGCGAGCCGAGTGGTCGCGGACCTGGGAGCTTCGGATCTGGCCCTGGATGCGTTCTCTTCAGGAACCCCCGCCCATCTGCGGGTTTGTGAGAAGTACTGGAGCGCACAGGACTCCGCGTGGAAGAAGCACTGGGGTCTGCATCAGGGATTGATGTGGATCCATTGCCCCCGTTGGGACATTCCAAGAGCGATAGCGAAGATTCGCAAGGACCGCTCCAAGGCAGTGCTGGTTGTTCCTATGGGATGCACCGAGGAGGAAAGTACCCGACATTGGGTAGTCTCGTTGACTAACATGACCTTAAACAAGGTCGTCCTACCGGCTGGAGAGAGTGTCTATCAGGACGCCAAGGGACAGCTGATGCCACCCCAGAGATGGCCAATGGAATTCCACTATGTGGACGGGGGCCTTGATCAGGCCGACACCACGGACTTCGTCTGTGTCAAGGTCCCAAAGATATGTTCATGCCAAGATCGCCGATATATGCACTTTTCTCATAAATAGTGTGCTTCAAGGATTGAGGTGTTCAAAATGCTTTCATTATGCTTTGAACCGCAACCCTTGTTGCAAAAGGGAAGCAAAGCTTCAGTTTGCATCCATGCAAAAGCCGGAGGCTCCTTTCTCTTGCGATACGGAGATACGATATTTGGAGGGACCACTTTTGGGTGAATTTTGGCCGTTTTGCCCAGAATGGCCACAAACTCCTTCTCCCCCTGATTTCACCCCCGAGGTTGCGTGCGCCACTTGACCAAGGGTAAGGGCAATTCGGAGAGGGCACATAAACCCTCATCGAATGGGGTGTTTCCCCATGTGGCCTCTCCTCTCGATGGGAGAGTTGTGAGTCACCGAATTTGGGGTATGTTGCCATTCTGCCCCATTTGTGTGTCATTTTCCCTCCAAGGGGGAAAATAGCTAGAGGCGACCATGAGGGTTGGCAAGTGGCATATATGGGGACCTAAGTCCCATGTGTCTATAGCATCCTTGGTTAAAAGGATCCTCGCCGTGGCGATGGAGATATGGAATCATGAGTGCGGGCCATTTGGGCCGAATTTCGCTGTTTTTGCCATTGTGTGCCATATTGGAATTACCATATCTCCATGAGGCACGGGATCTAGCCAGAGAGAAAGGGCGATGATTGTAGCATATGAGAAAGCGTTGAACGCCACTGAGTTTCGTATTTGCTCCTCTGGCTCATCCGGAGTTATTCAACTTTTGGTGCGATCCATGATCCCCCCCTACGCACCGCATGTTGCTTTCTGCCCGGTCCGTGTGGTTATCCCCTCGGTGAACAGTAAGCAGCCAGCGTGACAGCAAGTGATAACCCAGGGCATGGGACCTAAGGGGATATTAAGGGTTGTGAATCAAGGCTTGGCGCGTCAATATCGCCAAGGGTTCCTACCCTGGACGGTCGCCCGAGACGGCCGATTTTGCCATTTTGGGCATCCTGACCCCACTTGGGGAACCCGTGGCGCCCTGATGCCGGGACCTCAGAGGGAACCAGGTTGGGTGAGGGCTCCAGAAAGTTCGTACTCGAAAGACATAGGGTCTGTTGTCTCGTCCCTACCTCTGGCGGGTCCAGTGAAGGGGTCAATTTTGGAGTTTTCGGAGCTAATATCAGTTTGGGCTCAAACAGCCCATTTTCAGCTACCAACTCCTAGGGGATAATGGCGGGGCCATATCTCTCACTCAGGGGGGAGTTGGGACCTGCCTCTAAGGGAGCAGAAGGAGCCACTGTGGGTTGGCCTTGAAGCCTCTTGGCTTCCAGGAACTCGCCTGTGGCTGGGCGGGACACCTCACCTATTGGCAGGGTTTCGTGGTCCGGACTGGGCAGGGCATGGGTTGTGTTTGAGCCCCCGCCCCCACCAGCTACTGGGAGGGTCGGACCTGGGATTGGGATACGAGTTAGGACTGAGTGTCTATTGTCCTGTGATGCCCTTACCTCAGTCCAGTCTTCACCCCATGTGTACATATCCTGATGTGTTGTTGTACATACATTTGTTCCCTCTTTGCAGAGTGGCAAGGATTCTGAAACGCTTTGTCACATGACATGAGCGCATTGATGCCCCTGTGAGCGTAGTGCTTTGCCTGCCTGCTCACTTGCGCGTGTCCACCGCAGCGTCCCGTGGCCAGGCCCCCCACGGGAACGCGTCAAAAGCGTTTCACCGCCGCGGGGTTACCCATCCCTCGCGTGCCACTCGGGGCCACCAACCCCGAGCAGCGCGGCGCAGCAGCTCGCAGCTCGCAGCGCGCAGCGCAGCGCAGCGGCTCGCAGCGCCGCCCAGCGACAGCGCCGAGTTCGTCACGGAGCTCGCAGCGCCGTCCAGAGCATCGCCCTGACCGCGCCGCGACCGTGAAGGAGGTGCACAGACCAGGACTCCTGCATCAGGGAGTCCCATCGGCCGACCAGCAAGGCCGCGTCAACCACCTCCACAACCACCGGCTGACCAGCACCAGCCGCACTCCCAATCCAGTGCTGCAGCACCCGCCTCAACAAACACCACCAGGACCAGTTCGTTGAGCGGAACGAGTGCACACCAAGGACCTCAAGACCAACTACGCCCCCGCTGCCATGGTAAACTGGCAAGAAGCGGGTAGGACGTGGCCGGAGCCCCAACCCCATGCCGTGCGCCTACTGCGTGGGTTGGTTTGGGACCAGCACCACCGCCACAGCCACCCCCAGTGCGAAGGCGGCATGCCCGGGAGCTTCGAACTCCGCACGGACATGGCCCCCGACCGCCTGCAGTCCGTGGAGGACTGGCTGCGGGCGGAAGGGTTTGCCTTCCGCTTTCAGCAGAGGCGCTGGAGGACCTGGACCCAGCCGGACAGGCCCGGCGAAGGGCTGCGCCCCGACGGGATTGAGGAGGACGAGAAGCCCAACGAGTACCCGTCGGGCGCCTCGATCAACGTCTCCATGTGGGACATGATCGAGAAGAACTTCCCGGAACCGGGGAGCGAGCGCAGGCTGCAGGGCAGCAGCAGCAGCGCGTCTCCGGGGAAGGAGAAGCGGTCCGCCGGGGACAGGAAGCAGGACCGGAAGTGGCGGGAGTACCAGGAGTCCCTGGCCGCCGAAGCCGCCCAAGGCGCCAAGGGCGGAACCCCAGCCCCCAGTCCCCAACGGGCCAATGGTGGTCACCACCCCGGCCACGCCACCCTTGACGACTTCATCCAAGTCGCCAAGCAGACCCAGGCCAAGCCCCGTCCGCTGCTCCTGAGGAAGTCAGGCCCCAGCAGCGACGTGGAGTCGGCCCACCGCGGGAGGATGCCGGCCGACCAGGCCAGCTCCAGCAGCAGCGTCGCTCCCGACCATAGGGACGTGGCGCGCGCCTGTGAGCGCGCCTGTGGGGTGCCCTGCAACCTTCGGGTTGCCCGGCAACGGGCCAAGCAGCACAGCGCTGCCGTGGAGGGCGCCGTCGGCATCGCCCAGGATGAGGCTGCGGAGTGGGCGCATGGCATGGCCATCCACGCCTCGACCGTGGCGTCCATTGCGGCCGGACTCACGGCCGTAGCCGCCCATGGGGCAGCGACTGCCCAGGTCAACGGTGAGTTGGCGGCAGCCGACGAGGAAGCCCGCCTGACGCAGGAGGCCATTGCCTGCAAGGAGGCCGAGGTGAAGGCGCTGGAAGAGGCGCTGGCCCAAGAGAGGGCAAAGAAGGAGGCGGAGGAAAGGGCCCACGCCGAAGCGACGGCTAAGGCCCAGGCGGACGCTGCCAGGAAGGACACCATCGAGGCCGCGCGACGGAAGGTCGCTGAGGACAGGGCCAAGACGGAGGCGGAGCTGGCGGCGTTGGAAGCGGACAAGGCTCGGCTGCAGCAGGCCCGGGAAGCCGAAGCGGCTCGTGCCCGGGAGGAAGCCGAAGCGCGAGCTGCCGCAGCCACAGCCGCCGCAATGGAGGAGGCAGAGGCCAAACTCCGCCGCGAGACTCCCCCGGGAGGATCACGAGTGGAGACCCTTCGAAAGCTTTTCGAAGGGGACGCCTCCTCCAAGATGACGCTTGACGAGGCCGACACGGGCAGCCGTGGGAGCAGTGGCCCCACCGCCCACCGACGGAGGAAGGGTAAGGGGAAGACCCCCGAGAGGCCACGGAGGCCAGCGGGCGGACACCCCCACGACAGTGACCCCTTCTTCACCGCCAGCGACGGGGATGAACGAGGCCGCCGACATCGCCAAGTGGTGGCTTGGACGGGCGGAGGAGGCGGAGACGTCCCAATGGAACCGGAAGGTGAGGATGAGGATCTCCCTCCTCCCTACCGGAGCTCGGAGTCTTCCGAGACCGAGACGCCCAGGTGGGGCGACATGGACGAGGATGACGACATGGACTTCGGCATCACGAAGAAGCGCCCATCCTCGGACCCACCGAGGCGACCCAGCAGAGACCCAGCGGGACCCCCTGGCGGAGGACCATCAGGACCCCCTGGAGGACGCCCACCAAGTGGACCCCCTGGAGGCGGACCACCGGGCGGGGGAGGACCCCCTGGACCGGGCGGACCCGGCGAAGGCCCTCCTGTAGGACCCCCTGGGGACCCCGACGACCCACCAGGGAACGCCGACCCGGATACCACCTGGCGGTGGATTGTCTACCTCCGCAGGAGGGTCCAGTTCCTCGAGCGCGAGGTAGACACGGGCAAGGGCGAGATGACTCGCATCGCTAGGGTCGCCGCGCGCGCGCAGAGAGAGCTGGACATCGCCAGGGGCGAGACCAAGTCGCTGAACAAGGTCATCAGCGGCCTGCAGCAGAGGCTGGACACGCTGGAAGCCCGTGGGAGCGTCGGCAGCGACCACCAACCCCTGGAGTCTGGCTCGTCGGACGACGGCTGGGGACCCGGACCAGGTCCAGGCAGACCCCACGCCCCCGGCGGAGCCCCCAGGAGTCGCCCCAGCGCCAGTGCCCCCTCTCTCACCGCCCCGTCTCACCACAGCGCGGGCCGCCGCAACGAGCGCGTGCCGCCCGGCAGTGGCAGCGAGGATTGGCGTGATGAGTGGCTCAGTTCGGACTACCACAACCACCGTGCTCCACCGCGGACGCCTGTACGCCCCCGACGCCCGGCACCAGCCCCGGAGCCAATCCCAATGGCTGGAGGACGTTATGGTGGACTCAGGGATGAGGTCCCCGGAGGAGACGTGGAGTGGGACGTCGGCGGAGGTGAGGACCTGGATCTGGACCTGGAGGAGTTCGACATCAGCCCGCCGCGTGGTGTACGACGGGGGGCCGCTGAACGCAGCCGCCGGCGCCGTGATGAGGAGGCATACATGGAAGGAGTACGGCGTGAACATCTGGGTTCAGCGTACATGGAGGAACCGCGGCGTAGCCACAGGGATTCCATGGAGGAGATGGACGTGGCGGCCGTGGGAGTCCGTGGGAGAGGCCGATGGGAACCTCGGTCGACCTCGCGGCCGGCGTTCATGGTCTCTAAGGCCGCGGATGCCGCCGTGTGGGAAGACTTGAAGGACATCAAGCCCCCCATGTACGACGGCAACCCCCTCAACCTCGACCGCTTCTTGGAGAAGCTGGACGATTGGGGGGTAACCGTTACTGAGGACATGCATCCCGCTGATGCTGAGAAGTATGTCTTCAGACGGTTCAGGTACCTCCTGCCGGAAGTGCTCGGAGAGCTATACTTCGTGGCGACCAAGGAGGGGAAAATCAAGGCCCTCAAGGAAGCCAAGAAGTGGCTCAACGAGCAGGAGCGGGTGGACGCTCCGCAGGTGGCTGCCAAGCGGTGGAAGTCCATCAAGCTTCAGCATGATGGACGGGAGATTTGCCTACGGGACTGGCGAGACTTCCGAGGGCATTACACCCTCTTCCGCGGCAACGTGGAGGATTGGAACGAGGGTGACGAGCAGGCTCGCCTGCTCTCCATGCTGCCGGAAGCATGGATCAAGAGGGTCACCAAGGAGGAAGCCAAGAGGGCCAAGTCCAACCACACTGTCAAGATGATGCTCCCCAAAGAGTATCATACGAACGTGGTGGCTTGGACGAGGAAGAACGTGGCCCGGGATGTCAAACGGCACTCCCTGCGGAACGCTCTCCTCATCACCGTCTCGGGCGATCGCGAGAAGACCGCGATGTGGCGCCTTGACGAGTGTGAGTTGAGCGGCCAGACCATCTGTCTGCAGGCCATCCCGGCACGGATGAGCTGCGACGAGATCCTGGAGTGGGTTGGAGAGGAGGTGCTCAAGGAGTACCGGAACCTCCATCACACCCGCTGGTTGAGGCCCGGCGACCGCGACGTCAACTACGTTGGCGAGGGACCTGGCAGGGAAGCTGCCATGGACCCAGCGGGAGCCGACGGCGATGAGACTTTCGTCGACGATGACAACGAGGATGAGCCCGCCGAGGTGGCCGTTTGCGCCTTCGTGGCCAACAACCTGAGCGCGGGGAACCACCGGGGAAGCTGGAAGCCCCTGCAGCCGGGTTGGAAGAAGAAGGAGAAGGGGGACCCTCGCCGCATTGGCGATCCTCCGCTGTCCTTTGGGGAGTTCATACGAGCTCACCCGCAGGGCTGTTTCGTGTGTTATGGGAGGAAGAAAGGCTTCAACCATGACCACCGAACATGCCCCACCCACAAGGCTGACACGGAGGCTTACAAGAAGGCGCACAGGTCGAAGAAGCGTGCGCCCGCGGGTATCCGGGAAGCCAAGGTGGAGGTGGACAAGGACGAGCTCTCCAAGCTGGTGTCGCAGGGGACCGAGTTGGCCAAGGAGATCCAGGAGATCAAGAGGAACTGGGTCCCCAGGTCGGACAACAAGAACAAGGAGAACAACCAGAACGACCAGAACAAGGACAAGGACAAGAAGACTAAAAGGGGAAGGAAGAAGGGCGTCAACGAGGTTGATGCGGAGGAGAACACCCCTACTTCGACAACCGACGCCCCCTAGCGGAGCCCCTGCAGCCAAGGGCCCCAGCTAGGGCGGTCGCAGGATGGTGACGTGGGATGCGCCGAACCATCCCAGTCGGGAGTCGATAAGCACAAAGGGACTGCCGCGGGCGGAAGGCCCGGTCCGGCACCCAGTCGCGGAGGCGGGGTGAGGGCAAGTGAAGGCACGAACCCTTGCACGCGTCCGTCCTTCGCGACCAAAAATGTGTTTGATGTACTTCAAGATCTATCCGAGAGTATCGGAGGATCACCCGGACCGCACCTCGATGCTGCAGATGGGCAGCCTGAGCCCATTGTCCACGACCTGCATCAGTCGCTTGTTGAGCTTCTGGAACGGCCGGAGATCCTGAGCTTGCACGCCGTGCGCCGAGTTGGGCGTGAGCGGCAGTTGCACCTTAAGGTCCGTGCCTTATGCGGGGAAGTGGAAAAGGTCTTCGACGTGTTGGTCGACACGGGAGCTCAGGTCAGCTTGGTCAAGGCTGGCCTACTTCCGCCAGAGTGTCTGACCGACAGTCGGAAACCTATCAGGCTGAAGGTGGCGAAGGGCCAGTACATGGTGGGAGGCACGAAGGAAACGGCCATCGGGCTGCAATTCGCCAACCATCGTGAGCTGAGCCGCCCAGACCTCGGCAAGGAAATCCTCCTGCATGGTCGCTTCTATGAGGCCGAGATGGACTGGGACATGATCGTTGGGTACGACTTCATGATGGAGACGGACTCCGGCGTCCTCCCGACCCAGGCCTCCATGACCCTGTACCAGGACGACCAGCTCTCGTGGCTTTCGTCACCTGAGCACCATGTGGAATGCCAATGGATCCACCCCGAACGCAATCAGCTCGAAGTAGCCGCGCTGGACACTGAGCCAACTGGGCCAGCAAACCAGGAGTACGGCGTAAGGCCGGAAGTGGCAAGCCGAGTGGTCGCGGACCTGGGAGCTTCGGATCTGGCCCTGGATGCGTTCTCTTCAGGAACCCCCGCCCATCTGCGGGTTTGTGAGAAGTACTGGAGCGCACAGGACTCCGCGTGGAAGAAGCACTGGGGTCTGCATCAGGGATTGATGTGGATCCATTGCCCCCGTTGGGACATTCCAAGAGCGATAGCGAAGATTCGCAAGGACCGCTCCAAGGCAGTGCTGGTTGTTCCTATGGGATGCACCGAGGAGGAAAGTACCCGACATTGGGTAGTCTCGTTGACTAACATGACCTTAAACAAGGTCGTCCTACCGGCTGGAGAGAGTGTCTATCAGGACGCCAAGGGACAGCTGATGCCACCCCAGAGATGGCCAATGGAATTCCACTATGTGGACGGGGGCCTTGATCAGGCCGACACCACGGACTTCGTCTGTGTCAACGGCATCATAGCAGAGCCATGGCGGCAATGCTTCGCGGTTCCCCCTGTTGACATCGGAGAATCGGAGGACCCCCTCACAGAAGAGGAGCTGGATCTGGTTCAGGGGTATATGGATCAGCCCTTTCACGACTGGGGAAACCAGCGTGAGGGCAAAGGCCAGGACAAAGCCTGGTGGAAAGTGGACTCAATCGTCTCCGGTTCCTATGATGGGAATACCTTCGTACAGAGGGTGCTGGATCGCATGTCCAGCCAGGACGAGCCGCCTGGCGGTAACCCACCCACCTACGGCGATCTATTCCGAGGCAAGACCAGAGATGGCCCTTTGGGCCACCTGGGAAGACCGCCTGAGCCGAAACTGAGCGGGGTCGATACCCCTCAAGTAAGCTCCGTGGTTCAAGTGCCCGGAAAAGCCAAGGCGGAGTCCGACGATTGCCCCAAGATCCAGGCATTGAGGGCCAGGCTGAAGCAGAAGTATGGTGATACCTTCTTCAGCGGTAAGCCTGTGTTTCCCCCACCGGTGCGTGGACCGTATGGCGAAGCCAAGATACGACTGAAGCAGGACCCCCGTGTGTACCGGCACCGGGATTTTGCCCTGAGGGGCGAGAGGAAAGAGGCCATGGAGAAGATCCTCCGTGACTTCATCCAGAGAGGCTGGCTTGAGCCGTGCCACTCCGAGTGGGCCTCTCCGTGCTTCGTCGTCCCCAAGAAGGTGGCCGGTGAGTGGCGGCTCGTGGTCGACTACCGCGGCCTAAACGCCCAAACGCAGCACGACAGCTATACGCTGCCCCTCATTGAGGACATGCTGCAAAAGCAACACCGGCGGAGGATCTTCACGGTGATTGACCTGAAACATGGTTATCATCAGATGCCTCTCGCCGAAGAGTCCCGTGCCTGCACAGCCATGAGCACCCCACTTGGACCTCTCCAGTGGAAGGTGATGCCCATGGGCGTTACCAACGGCAATGCGGCTTTTCAGCGGATGCTGGAGAACCTGCTTGAGCCGGTGCGTGACTGTGCGGACCCCTTCGTGGACGACGTGATCATCGCGTCCGGGGACCCCAGTATGAGCTACGAGGAGCTCCTGGAGGCACACGAGAGGGACGTCACTCGAGTGCCGGACCTTCTGGTTCGACACAAACTCACGGGCAGCAGTGACAAGGCCACCATTGCGGTAAGCGAGGTGGTCTTCGCTGGCCAAGTAGTTGGGAACGGGCAGCGAAAGCCCATACCTGCCAAGATGGCTGCGATTGAGCACTGGGAAAAGCCCAAGACGGTCTCTGAGCTACGGGCGTATCTGAGGTTCTGCAATTACTACTCGGGGTATATCAAGATGTATGCCGAGTATGCAGCCCCCATGAGGACCATGCTCAAGGGCAACCGAGAGGAGACCAAGAAGGGGTCCAAGAAGGCTCTGGTCTGGACAGCTGAGTCCGACCGTGCCTTTGAGGGGATGAAGCAGGCGCTGCTATCCGCAGTGGGCCTGCACCTCGTGGATCCCGACCGGGGGTTCGTCCTGCGCACCGACGCTTCCGACTACGCCGTTGGCGCTGTCTTGGAGCAAGTGCTTGACGATGGGAGGCACGTGCCCGTGGCCTTCTGGAGCCGAGTCCTGGCTGAAGGCCAGAGACAGACGTTGACGCCCCGTGAAAAGGAGGCGTATGCCATCGTCATGGCTCTCAGGAAATGGGCTGGGTACATAGCCCTCCATCCCGTCACCGTCTGCACCGACCATCAGAGTCTGCAGTCGTGGCACAAGGAGCACGTGGACACCCCCTCAGGGCCCGCCTCCAGACGGGCAAGATGGCACGAGACCTTGGCCAAGTTCGACCTTACGGTTGTTTATATTCCTGGAAAGGACAACACCGTGGCGGACTGTCTCAGCAGGTGGGCCTATCTCGCCAGCAAGGGCATGACAGACGTGTCTGCCCATGGCGATGAGGCTGAGACCGCTGAAGCCAAGAGGATCATTGAGATGGAGCGCCTGATGGAGGAGGAGGGTGTAAAATGTTTCGTCGTCATGGCTGCGGATGCCCCCCTCGCAACGAGGGTGAGCAGAGCGGTCAGGGTACTGGCCCCTGAGAGAACTGAGTCCGACAAGCACCTCTTCCCGGAGTCTTGCCTCCAGGACGGCTGGACCGACGATTACGCCAAGTCTGAGGCCTTTGCGGCCGAGTATAGGGCTGTGACCGACCCTGACGACGGGCAGAAGTGGCCAAAGGGGCTGACTGAGGAAGATGGCAAGCTCTACCGGAATGGTAAGCTGCTAGTACCGGAGTCCCGGGTGCTCGAGCTTTGTGAAGCTTGGCACCACCACATGCTGCACACAGGGGTCAAGAAGCAAGCCCTCGACATGCAGCGCCGGTTCGAGATCGACCATATCGTTCTCTACACCGCCATCAAGAAGGTCAGGAAGGGTTGCTCGGTCTGCCAGGCCTGCAATCCCGATAACCGGAACGTCAAGGGGGAAGCCCAATGGACCCCGGTTCCTGACCAGCCCATGGAGAGCGTGGCCATGGACGTCTTCTCCATGCCCGAAGTGCACATCGGCAAGGAGACCTTTGACTGTGTGGTTCTCTGTGTGGACCGCCACAGCGGCTACGTTGTAGCTGTTCCGGCACGCAAAAAGGGGTTCCTTGCCAAGGAAGTGGCAGTCATGATTATTCGTCATTGGCTGACCGTCTTTGACATCCCCCGCACCATTTGCAGTGACCGAGGGCCCCAGTTTACTGGGGGCTGGTTCAAGGCTATGTGTTCCCTCATGGGGATACGTCATGCCAAGAGCGTCACCTATCTCAGCCGGTCTAACGGCCGTGCTGAAGTGGCTGGACGGCAGCTGTTCGAGAAGCTGCGCAAGATTCACATCACCAATCCACGTCGGAACTGGTTTGAGGAGATGTGGCCTGCTCTGAAGGCCCATCATGACACCCCCACGCCGGGTGGTTTGTCCCCTCACCAGATTCTGTTCGGCAGGGACCCCCTTGGTCGGGGACTTCCCTTGTCTGGTGATGGTATGGCGATGGACGCCAAAGAATTCTTCGCGCGGCAAGAGCAAACAGCGCGGGACATCCGCCAGCAGCTCGAGAAGGAGCATGCTGAGCGTCAGAAGTCCGCCCCAAGCTCGACAGCGCAGAAGTTCAGGGTGGGAGACCCGGTGTGGGTGATCAGAGCCCGCCCTATGGGCACCCACCGCACCAAAACCTGGTTCACACCCGGCGAGGTGGTCCGCAGGATTGGTGAGGACACCTACCGCATCAAGGTGGGTCACGGACAATTCCGGGAGCGCCACGAGAGTCAACTCCGTGTGCGGGAACCCGACCTCCGTGGCCAGCATGTGTCCCTGAGCTACGCCGCACATGAGGCCGATTCGGACGACGACTATGCTGAGCAGGACGACTATACAGTCGAGAAGATCCTTGCTCAGCGTCCGAACGCCTCGGCACCCGGAGGCCTGGAGTTCAAGGTTCGTTGGCGAGGCTATGGGCCGTCCCACGATACCTGGGAACCCGTCTCCTCGTTCGTGCCGCGGGTTAATACTCCCTTCATGGAGTACATCCGCAAGCACAAGACCAAGATCCATGTCTCGGACTTGGCAGCACTCACCCGGGCGATTGCAGCCAGGGGTGCCTGACAAGCGCCCTGAGCTCTCCCCTGATGCAGTTTGAGCGCTTGTGTGGTTGACGGATCGTCCCTCACTTGCTTGCTCCTTTACATCTTTCGGTGACCTGCCATCAGAGTGGCCATATACCCCCCCCTGCTGAATCCAGAGGAGGATGGCCCCTCTTTTTCACTTCTATTAGTCACTCCCCCCCTGCTGAATCCTTGGGAAACCAGGTGCGGCGACTGACCTTCATATTTCTGAGCTCTTAGGGCCTTGAAGCCCATACGACGTTGCGCAACGGATGCCGCTGTCATCGGCATTGCAATTTTTTGGTGTGTGGTCTGGTTCCATGGCACTTGCGGAATCCAGACCAGTCGACGTGTGTCAGCTGACTATATATGGCCTGAACTCAGGCGTTTTCCTGTCCACCCTCCTGCACATGCCTTATCCTAACCGGGGCGTGGTTTGGCGCTCTGTCCAGAGTGTGTTTACACGCCTATTACCCCGCTTATTGCTTGTCTTTCTGTTCCCCAGGATATGTGCATCTGTATGTCAGCCCATCACTGAAGTGTGGACACTTTTCCCCCCCCCCACGGGATGCGAATCGACTACGAAGGCGCCCTGAGTCGCCTTTTACATGTTCTTACATAGGGTCCAGCTTGGACCAGTACCTAAGTACAGATTCTTCTGTTTGAGTGCCCGTGATACCGTGTTGCCCTATTCGCTGTGATGTGGAGATCCTGATGGCGCCAGGCGGGAAGCCCAGTTGCCTGACTACACTCCGAGCGGTCCGCCACTGTCAGTCCCAGTGTGAGCCTACCGACTCGCAGACGCACTTGCAGTCGGATGGCGGCCTCCGGTGCTCCTGACCTCGGTCAGTCTGCCTGGGAAACTGGTGGTTTGAGGAGTCGACGTCTCCGCCCACACTGCATGAGGACTCCCTCATGTATGGCCTTCGTGGTAATAGGGCGAGGGAAAAGACGGCCTTGATGCCCGATCCCTTAAGAAGGAGCTCGTTCGGCTGTACCACTCTGGACTCGCGTCGTATGGATATGGACATGGTGCGCCCGAGGAAGGACCCGTGGGGACTCTCCCCCAGCCGGCGGGCCTTGGGAAGCTTGGGGTAGCCTGATGGATCTTTGTGGTCGCTCTCGACCTGTGGGACCACCTCGGTCGTCGTGTGACGCCTATGTTGGCCGTGTATGCCACTGCCACTGTGGTGGTGACCGTAGCAGCCGGCACCCGGTGCGCCTGGTATGGGTTAACGGGTCCTTTGGATGCCGAACAATCGCCGCCAGGACCCGGGACTTGATACTTGATACTATACATGCAATTACTAACAGCTACAGCACCATACTTGTCTTACTTTGGAATTTGGGCAGCCTAACCTGCGAATCAGCCTGAAGTGAGGATGTGACACCCCCCCCCCCTTCAGGGGATGGTCCTGGGTACCCGCTGCCATGCTTGGGTGTTATCGAGCCCCCCCCAGGGTTTGCTCTAAGGAGGGGGGTGAAGCGGTACCCAGAACCTATGGCCCATGGCCCGGAGGCCTGTGAGCCGTCACACCCGTTATGGCCCATGGCCCAGAGGCCTGCCAGCCGTCACACTCGTGCGGAAGCCGTTGACACCGGCTATCCCTGTTCTCTAACCCGTGAAATCTGGAATCCGATTTCTAACCAATAAATCGATGTAGAATTACCGTGATTTTATTGTCTTGATCGAGTTTCGGGCAGAAATCGGTGAAATACCCGATTTCTACCGCGATTTCTAATTGTCCTGAAATCGCCGCCTGATGTCGCCTGTTCGCGCGCCTTCGTCGCTTCTCCGTGGCGAGTTTTGTGATTGACTTTTCTCGAGTACCTGTGAGGTTCTAAGAGAACTTAAGTGCTGAATCTAGAGGGTATTTAATGTGTTCAAAATGCTCTCATTATGCTTTGAACCGCAACCCTTGTTGCAAAATGGAAGCAAAGCTTTGGTTTGCATCCATGCAAAAGCCCGAGGCTCCTTTCTCTTGCGATACGGAGATACGATATTTGGAGGGACCACTTTTGGGTGAATTTTGGCCGTTTTGCCCAGAATGGCCACAAACTCCTTCTCCCGCTGGTTTCACCCCCGAGGTTGCGTGCGCCAATTGACCAAGGGTAAGGGCAATTCGGAGAGGGCACATAAACCCACATCGAATGGGGTGTTTCCCCATGTGGCCTCTCCTCTCGATGGGAGAGTTGTGAGTCACCCAATTTGGGGTATGTTGCCATTCTGCCCCATTTGTGTGTCATTTTCCCTCCAAGAGGCAAAATAGCTAGAGGCGACCATGAGGGTTGGCAAGTGGCATATATTGGGACCTAAGTCCCATGTGTCTTTAGCATCCTTGGTTAAAAGGATCCTCGCCGTGGCCATGGAGATATGGAATCATGAGTGCGGGCCATTTGGGCCAAATTTCGCTGTTTTTGCCATTGTGTGCCATATTGGAATTACCATATCTCCATGAGGCACGGGATCTAGCCAGAGTGAAAGGTTGATTATTGTAGCATATGACCAAGGGTTGAACGCCACTGAGTTTCGTATCTGCTCCTCCGGCTCATCCGGAGTTATTCAATTTTTGGTGCGATCCATGATCCCCCCCTACGCACCGCATGTTTCTTTTCGCCCCGTCCGTGTGGTTATCCCCTCGGTGAACAGTAAGCAGCCAGCGTGACACCAAGCGATAACCCAGTGCATGGGACCTAAAAGGATATTAAGGGTTGTGAATCAAGGCTTAGGGCGTCAATATCGCCAAGGTTTCCTACCCTGGACGGTCGCCCGAGACGGCCGATTTTGCCATTTTGGGCATCCTGACCCCACTTTGGGAACCCGTGGCGCCCTGATGCCGGGACCTCAGAGGGAACCAGGTTGGGTGAGGGCTCCAAAGAGTTCGTACTCGAAAGGCATGGGGTCAGTTGCCTCGTCCCTACCTCTGGCGGGTCCGGAGGAGGGGTCAATTTTGGAGTTTTTGGAGCTAATATCAGTTTGGGCTGAAACAGCCCATTTTCAGCTACCAACTCCTAGGGGATAATGGCGGGGCCATATCTCTGGTTCAGAGGGGAGTTGGGACCTGCTGTTAAGGGAGCATAAGGTGCCACTGTTGGTTGGCCTTGAAGCCTCTTGGCTCGCAGGAACTCGCCTCCGGCTGGGCGGGACACCTCCCCTATTGGCAGGGTTTCAGGGTCCGGACTGGCCAGGGCATGGGTTGTGTTTGAGCCCCCGCCCTCACCAGCTACTGAGAGGGTCGGACCTGGGATTGGGATACGAGTTAGGACTGAGTGTCTATTGTCCTGTGATGCCCTTACCCAAGTGCAGTCTTAACCCCATGTGTACATATCCTGATGTGTCGTTGTACATACATTTGTTCCCTCTTTGCAGAGTGGCAAGGATTCTGAAACGCTTTGTCACATGACATGAGCGCATTGATGCCCCTGTGAGCGTAGTGCTTTGCCTGCCTGCTCACTTGCGCGTGTCCACCGCAGCGTCCCGTGGCCAGGCCCCCCACGGGAACGCGTCAGTCCTTTCTTCCGGTGGGCCGCTGCTCTCGATCGGGTGTTGCCGGTTTTGGCTGGGTGGTCCTCCCGGGTTCCTCTGGGGTTTCCCGCTTTTGGTGCCGTCTGGCTGGGGGGTTTTCCCGCTCCTTGTGGGTGGGCGGCTTCGTGGCTGTGGGCCTTTCTCGTGCCCCTCCACCCGGTTTTTTTTTCGGGGGGGGGTCTGCCTGTTCCTCCCTCTGCCTTCCCTGGGCTGGTGCACGCACTGGTCGGCATTCAGTGTGGCTAGCCGGGTGGCTGTTGGCGCTTGCGTTTTGTTAGGCCTTGCCCCGGCCCCATGGGTTGGGTGGGTTATGTACACGCTGGGTGTGGTGGCCCTGCTTGACGGGTTAGGGTCTGGCTCTGCCGGCTGGGCGGTTGAGCAAGGCGGTTTCGTGAGGCCCTGGGTTAGGGGGGCTGGGGTTTCCCGTGTCTCTCCGCCCCCGCGGTCCCGGAATTAACTTTATGGCGTCGGTTTGTGTGGGCGTACGGCCACCAACGTTGCCAGGCGCGCGGTGGCCCCTTGGCGGTGCGTGGTGGGCTGGTGCGGCGCCTTCCGGGGCGTGCGGCGGGTTGGTTGGGTTAGACCCTCGGTTAGTGTCCCTTGCTTTGGTGTTGTAGTGTGCTGTGGTGCGCCGTGCTGTGTCGTGCCGTATTTCGCCGTGCTGCTTCGTGCTGGCCAGGGCTGTGTTGCGGTGCGCCGTGCTGTGTCGTGCCGTGTTGCGCCGTATTGTGCGGTGGTGTGCCGCGTTGTGCCGCGTCGTGCAGCGTCGTGCTGTGGTGTGTTGTGTCTTGGGCTGCCTTGTCGTGGTGCGTCTCGATGTGGTGCGCTGCGGGGCGCCGTGCAGTGCTGGCTCGTGTTGTGCCGTGGTGGGTGGGTGGTCGTTAGTCCGGCCCGTGTCGTGGTGCGGAGTGCGGCTCAGAGTGTGGCTGGCCGGTGGCTGGTGGGTGCGGTTAGGTGTGGGGTGGCTCGCTGGGACCGTGCCGTCGGGGTCCGGGTGTGCCGCTCGGGCCGGTGGGTCAGGTGGGAGTCTGCGGGGTTGCCCTCCCTGGGGGCCTGTGCTTTGGTCCCGTGCTCTCTGGGGGGTTTGCCTCCAGCCCCGGGCGCTGTGGCCGCACCCTCTGCCTCTTTGGGTGCCTGTGAGGTGGCCCCTGCTGTGGCCGGCGCCGTCGCCTGGCGGTGAGGGGGTGGTGGTGGGCTGCCCGGTGTTCTTCTCGGCGTCTTCCTCTGTGGGTGTAGCCCCTTCTCCCCGTGTGGGTGTGCCCTGCTTCCTCTGTGTGGTTTCGGGTGGCCGGTGGGCGTGAGCCGGTTTGGTCTGTACGGCGTCAGAGTCGTGCTTCGGCGTTGGGGGCGTGCGCCTCCGGGAGTCGCGCGGTGTCCGCTGGGGATGGGGCGGTGCTGGTCCCTCCGTCGTGGCATGCCGTTCCTGCGTGTGTGCCCTGGTACCTGCCGTTGCGTCCTCCTTCTCTGCGTCACGGTCCCTGTTCCTTCCCCCTCCTGGCCCATGGGTGGTACCCTGCTCCCGTGTTGTGTCGCTCCCGGTGCCCTGTCCCTGTGGGCGCCTGCCTGTTACCATGGGCCCTTCCTTGCCCCCTTGCCGGGGTGTCCCTTCCCGTCCCTTGCCCTCCACTTGCCCGTGCCCTTTTCCTTCCCGGTGTGGTGGCGGTGGGGTGGGGGGGGGTCTGTGGGGCGCCGATGGCCCACGCCTGGGGGTGGGTGGTCTGGAGCCACCGGCGTAGGGTTTTGGGGTGTGTGGGGGCGGCAAAGGCCTTGGACCGCATCCTGGAGGAGGGCTCCCCACGCCGCCTGCGGCATGGCAGCCTCCGGGGCAGCCCGGTTGGGGTTGGCGGGGCTGCGGATGCCGATCTCCTTGAAGGTGTGCACCATGTGCACCCCTTATCGCCTTCCCGCTCCCCCGGTTCACTTCACCCAGCGGCGGAGTTCCCGCAAGGCGGGGGCAGACCACCAGGCGAGGTGGGCGGCGGCCTGGGGGGGGGGGGGGGAGCGGTCCGAGCTCAAGGTCCTGGAGGGGGTTGTGGACATGGGACGGCGGTGGCGGGCGTGGCGCCGTCTGGGGGAGCGGGAGCGGCGGTGGCGGGCGCTGGGGGTGGAGGATGCGTACGGGCGGCGCGGGGAACGGGAGGCTCAGTAGGGCTCTTGGGGGGAGGGGGACGTGGCCATGGGACGGCAGTGGCGTGCTTGGTGGTGCCCTGGGGAGCGGGAGCGGCGGTGGCGGGGGCTGCGGGTGGAGGACGGATACGGGCGGCGGGGGGAACGGGGTGCGCGGTGCAGCTTGTTCGGAGAGGGGGATGTCAACATGGGACGGGGCTGGCGTGCCTGGTGGCGCCCGGGAGAGCGGGAGCGGCGGGAGTGGGGCCTTGTTGGGTCGTGGTGGCGCCTTGGGAGCGGGAGCGACGCGAGTGAGCGGCTGAGGCGCGGTGGCTCTGCAAGGAGCGTGAGCGCCGGGGGTGGGTGCGCCGCGTGGAGGAGGAGCGGGAGCGCCGCTGTTTGCAGGACCGGGCCTCGTTGCGGGGCGCGCCTGGCCAGGGAGGAGGCGTGGGCGGGTCCTGGGGGACTTGGTGTGGTGCCGCCTGGTACTGTGGGGGGGGGGGGAGTCCCCCACCCTCCATTGATCCGCCGCGTAGGGGTGCGGCGGCGGCGGCGGCTGGTGGTGCGGGTCGAATGACTGTCCTGGGTGCGGTTGGGCCCGGGGGGCCCCTTCGGCGTGGACGTGGTTGCCGTGGGGATACGGTTCCTGGTACGGGGGGCGATGGCCCCTGGTGGTAGGCGGGGTAATGGGGGCAGAGCGCCCGGGTGCTGCCACCCCATGCGCTGGTGCTGCTCGTGCACGGGGGGTTGTGTTCCGGTTGGGTAGGGTGATGGGCAGTGGTAGTGGAGGGGGTGGTGTTGATGGTGGTGATGGTGGGGCCGTTGGTGGTGATGGCGCTGGTAGTGGTGGGGATGGTGGTGCGGGTATGGCCCTAGGATCCCTTCTGTATATTCCAGTCCCCCCAGTGGGGGTGGGGGGTCGGGCATCGTGCGCAGCCCCTGGGGCTGTGCTGCTTGGTGGGTAGAGGGGGCGGGTTGGGGGCCGGGCTTTATGATGACCGCGGTCGAGGGGCGCCACGTCCCTGGGACGGTCAGGCCGGCGGCGGTGGTGGTTCGGTGGGGGGTGGATGACGGGGCGCTTGGAGATGGGGATGTTGACGAGGCTTTGGACGGGGTGGTGTTGGGTGGCCGCCTCTGTGGTGGCGGCGGCCGCTGGGGCGAGGGGGGCTCTGGTTGTGGTGGGTGGCGGGTCCTGGTTTGGGTTAGGGTTCGCGTTAGGGCGGTGTCCCTTGGGCTGTCCTTGTTGTTTTTGTGGTGTTGGGGGCTGCGCGGGGTGGTGTGGTCGTTTGGGTTCCGGCTTGGGTTTGGGGTCGGGTTTTGGGCTTGGGTCCGGTTTGAGGTTGAGGAGGACCTCGTTCCGGAGGTGCAAGGGCACCAATGCCGGGTGGGGGGGGGTTCCCGACGTGCTGCCAGGGTGCCTGGGTTGCTTGTGTGGGGGTCGGGGGGCCCCTGGTAGCCTGGCGTGCGGCCGCAGCTTTGGCTTTGGCCGTAGCTTTGTGGATGAGGTCGGCGGGGAGGCGGGGGTCGGAGGATGAGGTGGGGTACGTCGATGAGGATGAGGACGAGGAGGAAGTGGTGGTTTCCGGGGACGCGGGTTGCACTGTGATGCGGGAGGGCGCGGGTTTTTTGGCGGCGGCTTCTGCTGCGGCCACGCCGGGGAGGATGGAGGGCAGGTCCTCGGGCTGCAGGTGGGGGTAGGGTGGCTGAGGGGTCCGGCCGTGACCTGGCGGCCCAGCGGGCCGATCTGGTCGGCAGCGGTGGGGGAGGGAGGCGCGGGGTTGCGGTCTTCGCCTTCTGGGCTTGGCTCGGGCGGGGTCCTGCAATGCGTGAGGTCGTGTGGGTTGGCTTCCGCGGGGGGAAACAGTTTGTGTGGGCTGCATTTGGGGGCCCGGGGGGTGGGCGTGGGTTTGCGGGGCTGTGTGCGGGGGCTGTGTGCGGGCCACTGGGCGGGGTGGGCGTGGCGTGGGGCGTGGGGCTCCATGCGGTGGCTGTGTGCGGGACGCCGGGTGTGGGGGATGGTGAGGGGTGTTCGGTGGGTGGGTCCGTGGTGGGCGTGTGCGGTTGTTTGGCGTGTCGCAGGGCCATGGGCCGCGCGCGCTGGTGGGTGTGTGTACGCCGGGTGGGTAGCGGGGGGGGGAGGGGCAGGGGCGGGTATTTCGCGGGGGGGTGTGTTGTGCCGGTGTATGTGTCTGCTTGCAGCGGTGCGCTTGTGTGGTCAGTTGTAGGCCGGGTGGTTTGGAGGAGAAGCTTGCCTTCTTCTGCAGCCGCAGCGGAGATTTCGCAGACGAGCGTGTGTATTTGGTGCACCTTTTGGTCAGTGGTGGGAAGAGGGAACGCTAGCTCTGGGCTAAGGCCCACGCGGCGGAAGACCCTGTGGATGGCGTGGTACCCGCAGGTGAGGGAGTGCTGTGGCCTCGTGGGGGGGTCCTTCCGCGTGTCTGGGCCTGCCTTGACTTGCGTGTGGGCGTTGGGGATGGTCCAAATCCAGGACACGTTCCACGTGGATGGCCAGCGGCGCTGGATTCATTGGGCCAGGCAGAGCATGGCCAGTGCCAGGTGGTAGCCCGCCCGCCCTGAGGTGATTCGGGCCAGGGCGCGGGCCGGGGGCTTGTCCCCCGGCTGGAGAACGCCCCTGAGGACTCTGTGCGGGGTGGTGGGGTCCCCTACTGCCCCTGGTGGGGTGGCCCCCGGGGCGAGCAGGGTGTGAGTCCCTTTGAGGTGCCATTGTGGGCCGGGGGATGTTGCTGTAGCGGCCACTACGTTGTAGTGCCCGCGCTCGAGGACTGTACACCAGACCTCCGGCGGGGGGTGGTCGCTGTCTGTAGGTGGGGGAGGGAGGTCGTCATCCGGGGTGTGGAGGCCGGCGGCGCGGAGGGCGGTGTCGCGGGTTGGTGCGGTGGCCTGTTCCCATTGTTCCGGGTGGTTCAGGTCTGCTGGGTGGTCCCTCTCTGCTGGGGCTCATCGTAGGCTTATGGTCCCTCGACGTGTGACGTTGGTGTCGGTGTCGTGTGTCAGGGCCTGGCCCCACTCGATGGGGGGGATCCAGACGTGCCGGAGTAAGAAAAAGTCATCACCATGTCTCTCTTGGAGGGCTTGATCCAGGCCAAGCCCCCCCTTAAAACCCTTTCGTTGATGCCAAGACTAACTTAGGTATTTTTATCACTCTTTTGAAGCTTAAAGTACACCTTCTCAAAGTAACTAGGGTTATAACCGCAGCCCCCCATGAAATTCACCCCTACCACTCAACTGAGCGGAGGTATCTTCCTTCATGGAGCATATACCGAAACAGAATAGGCATTTCATGCCTAAGGCCTTGGAGGTTAAGCCTGGTGGTGTCCCACCCCAAGACCCCTATACTCAATTGTCTCTACCACTTTTTGTGGTTCTACGTTTTAACTGTTTCTGAATTCAGTTGCTTAGCCTAGTCATAATCTGTGTCTGGTCTAACTCCTTTGCCCCATATTCCTAAGCAACTCCGTTTCATCCAAAAGAGTGCACATGAAGTGCCTGAGGCTAATTGGGAGGTAAGAGTCATACCAGCTTTCATATCAAAATCATTCCTTTTATCTCTTTGTGATTCAATCCTTGTATTTATACCTGCTTTGCCTATCTGCAGCCCTTCTGTGTTACACTGGATTTCAAAACTATTCATTGATTCAATCCACATCCTGTTCTTGCTCTACTTGCTGCTTTGGTTTGGGTTTTCAACATCAAAACCTGCAGGATTTCACCAAAATGACTAGGGAACTAATCAAGGACATTTTTTTGGTAGCAGAGACAAACCCTGAGTACCTTTGGAACCGACTCTGAGCAGAAGCACAAGAAAAGCACACTGAAAAGCACATTGAACATGTCGACTCAACTTTCCTCCAGAACCTGGCCGATCAGAAGTGTACAAGTCGAACTTGGCAGTGGAGCCCACCCAAAGAGTGAACCACCACTCAGAGCTGCATCTGGGTCTCAGAAAGATCCAGAGCACAGAAGGGCGAATCAAGATCCGCCCAGAACAATCCCTCTAACCATGGTGGCCTTAGCGGCCCTTGGTGATGACAGCCTGCCACGGGCTCCGCAGGTGAGTCGCCGCCTTCATCGCCCGGTCGGCCTGTCCGGCCTCTTCTTCTACAGTTTTTGGAGGCCCTGAAGAACAAGAGGACCTACGAAGGAGGATGGACGAGTATATGCTCCACGAGGAGTATCATAAGTCCACCGTAGGGGAAGATGAAGAAGTACCTCGTGATGCCCTCGGGTCTCCGCCTCAAACACAGATGGGGTCTTTCCTTTATTCGGGGCCATCTACAGATATAGCGGAGACAGTATCACTACCGAGACGACCAAGAGTACACGAGCACCCGAGAGCATGGCATCCAGACCTGCCGACAACTTCAAGGGCGCGTGAAACGAGTTTGGATCCCCTCCACCCAGAACCCACCTATGGGGCTCTGGATTGCACGGCCGAACTTTTGGCCAAACTTCTATCCGGATCTGAAGACCCGGATGCGACAGCTCTGTCAGAAGCTGTGAAGGCAAAATTGGGTATCACCGAACCCTTACCCAAGCCAGCACTACTCTCACCTTCACCCGGTTTGAGCACGTTGGCTGATGATCTCAAAAGATCAAGGGTGTCAAGGTTGCTACCCAAGGTCACTTGCCCCAGCCCTTTTCATCCTCGCGCTAGGACAGTCCCTATTGCTTAATTACAGGACGTGCATGTGACAGAGACTCAGAAAAGAGGGCTGTCAGCCCTGGCACCCCTTGCCGGCGTCTATCCCCCCCCTTCAGGCCTAACCCCAGGGGGTGGGAAGAGTGGCAGACCTATTGCACAGGCGAACATTCAGCTGAAGTTGCCTGAATTTGACCCGAAAAATCTGCCAGAATGGGCAGAAGAATTTGCTGAGTTTCTTTTGCTAACTGTTGAATGCCATGCGGATGTGGCCACTAAATGCTCACTGCTGAAACGCTCATGCAAAAGGAAATTTTTGCAAACACAGGTGAAACAGATTGTGAAAACCTGTTCAACATGGGCTGAGGTACTCCAAAGACTGAAGAAAACATTCCCAGTCTATGAGACTGACCTCAGTGTACACACACAGATAGAGGAGCTACCTATGCTTCCTGAGTTTCCTTCCGCTGCGCGAGTCTCTGAATACGTGTGCAACCTAGAGTATCTGTTTTCACGGATGAACGTGGGCTCCTATGGAGCCAATGAGCCCCACCTGTGGCTCATGGGTAGAATCCCTACACGTACGTGGGATGACTGCCGTGCTACCTCTGAGAGGAAGAGCCGGACCCACTCGTACGAGGACCTGGTGGACCTGCTGATGGAGCTAGCTCTTGAGAGGGAGAATGACTCCCACATGGAGACATTCCTGAAGGAGCACTTGGGTCGAGGTGGTACTCCTACCCCCGAACGCGGCGAAGGGAAAAGGCCTGAAAATCCGACTAACGCAAACCAGGGAGGTGGTACGGGAAGGGGTAACCTACGTGCCATGAATGAGGTTAAACCTGATGCAGGTACACCGCCTCTGTTCTACTGTAAACCTGTCAATGACAAGGGGGGACCTTGTCATGCCCCTGACTACGACCACCGCAGTAGTTGTATGCTGCAGATGAAACGACAGCAGCACTCCAAAGATGGGAAAACTGTGACCCATCAGGACCATTTCAGGTGTACCATCACCTGTGGTTATTGTGGCAAACGTCGTCACTACGAGGACGAATGTCACATAAAGAAACGAGAGAGTGATAAACTCAAGCGGCAAGAGGCTGAACGCCAGAAGAACCAAACACCCACCAGAAACCCCCAGAGTGGGGAAAAAGGTGGTAAAGGAGGTGGCAAAGGGGGTGGCAAAGGTGGACCCCCTAACCCCCAGAGGCGCTCATCAGCGCCCGCTGCTACTCCCCCTCCTGCCGAAGGTGACCCCAAGAAGCGCCCACAGGGGGATAACGCCTCCCCTGAGGGGAATAACTCCAAGAAGAGGCGACTGGCCTGGATGGCCAAGTCCCTTATGGCTGCAGGGGTGGATGTTAAAGTCCCTGCTGAGGAGTAGGGGGACGGCTTCGAAGAGGAGGACTTGGTTTTCTGGATCCTCGTGAAAATCGGGGATCAAGTTTTTTGAGCGGTGCTTGACACCGGTGCAACCCTTTCTATAGTGGCCCGGCGCCAGCTAAAGACTTTCAAGAAAACTAAGACAGTGGCCATAACAGTAGGGGATGGGCGTACCACTTAATTCCTTGGGGGGGGTCGATGTGACTATATGCACGGGCGACGAAACTGTGACCCAACACTGCAGAGTGTTGGACACCGACGCCTTTGGCATCGTCATTGGTACCAACTTCCTACAAAGAAACCCCGAGGTAAAAATCCTGTCTCTCCAGCGCCCCTATTCTCTGCACTGCGACTTTGGCAGTGGGCTCTTCTCCGTACCTTTGGAGCTGTCAGGACGAAAAGAGTGTGGGCTGCGCTACGCATCCAAGACTAACTATCGTACTGAAAACTACCAATTGGCCCATCACGTTCTTGAAAATGGACTGGCGGCCCTTCAAGTAAACCTGGATGAGATCTCTTTCCGTTTCTTCTGGAAAACAATGGATCTAGCGTATGCTAACCCTCCCTTCTCCCTGCTCGCGACGGTTCTAATCTAAATAGCTTATGAGGGAGGAAGGGTTGTCATGTGCACCCTTGACTGGGGCTGGTCTGGTGAACAAGCTTACTGGCGCCGTATGCTAGATCAAATGACCGTGGGAAGAGTGCAACTCCCCCACGGTCCCACCTACGTCCCTGAGGACTCAGACACGGCTATGCAGGCCCCTAAGTGGGCCAGTTTCTTATCCATTGTCGATGGATCTCTCATTCCTGTACCCCTGTGTGACCTAGATCAGGTTCTACTGAAAGAGGTCATGGCCGAAAATCGTGTCCCGACTCTTTCTGATCTAAAAAACCGATCTCCTGAGCACCTATCTGCCACACTTACAGGGTGTGAATCTCCCGATGGCTATCTGGAACCTGCGGCTGTAAAGGAGGATGCTGACGACCAACTGTCTGAGATCGCCTGCACTATCCCTCCTGTTGATCCCAGCTGTGTTGAACTAAAACACAGTGCCTTCCTAGCCCAGCTGTTGCTGGAGGAGGTAGATCTAGGGTCAACCTCAGAACCCACTTCCCCTGTTGGGAAACCGGTGCTACGCATGCAGCCTATGCATTCAGGGGAACCCGTGGCCCGGAATCCTGATGCTCTAGCGCGGCCTGCTTCTAATAACATGCCACTGTCTGAGCATGACACTCAGGAACTCCGACGGCTGTTGTACCTGAAGGCCGAAGGTATTGAGCGCTAAGAGCGGCTGCAATACCTCAGACAGACCCGGAAATTCTCCATCTGGTCTGAGGAGGACGACGATTCCTACACGCTGCCTGACCCTGAGATACCCCTAGTGTATTCTTTGCACTATGGGCAGCAATGTTCTTCTGAGTGGGACGATGGTTCTGTACCTGCGGAAACTGCTGATCGGCAGAAAAAGAAAGAACATGGAAAGAGCAACCTCTATGCTGAGGAGGATTTCCTGCAGAAAATCGAGAGTCTTAACGTTGACCCTTGACTGAAGAAACTGCTGCTAACCTATGAGGAGGTGATCGGCGCCTTGCGTGCCCCCGCTGTCTTGTAACAAACTGCTCCAGAAGGACTTGAAACTGAAACCTGAATTTGAAAAGACGCGAGTGAAGCGTCGTCCCTACCCCGCTCCACAGGAACAGGTTGGGGAAATCGAGCGCAAGATCCAGGAATGTATTGATGCTGGCCTCGTGGAGGAATATAAGAAAGGGGACTACCCCCATCACTGCAGTCCCTGTTTCCTGGTTGCTAAACCAGGATCGACTGCCCTACGACTGGTTGTTGACTAAGGTGAGGTCAACAAGAAAACACAGAGCCACTCAGGGAGTATTCCTGACATGGAAAATACCCTGGACCGTATTGCCAAATGCAGGTACAAGACCAAAATGGACAAACGCAGTGGTTTCCGGCAGGTAGACCTAACCGCCGCAGCTCAGGAACTGCCGGCTTTTATAACCCCTAAGGGCCGTGTGTTTAAGTGGAAGGTCATGCCTTTCGGGGTGGCTAATGGCCCAGCGCTCTTCCAGGAGCTAATGAACAAAATTTTGTACACACTGAGGCGCAGACCTCTAGTACAGGAGTTGATTTCTCGGGGTGCAGAAATGGAGGCCCACATCGATGACGTGAGTTTGGGTACTAATACCCAAGAGGACCATGTCCTTCTCCTCCGTGAATTTTTCATTGTTCGTCAAGAAAACCATCTCCGAATCAGACTCGAAAAATGTGAGTTTATGAAAGAGGAGATGGAGTATTTGAGTTTCGACGTGGAGTATGGCTGGTGGAAACCAGCGGCGTCTAAGATGCAGCCCCTGCAGGACATGCAGATTCGCGATGACCCTAAGAAGGGTCTACACGACGTGAGGAGTTTTGTGGGCGCCTGTAACTTCTATAGGCGTCACATCCACAATTTTACCTACTCCTCTGCCCCCCTCACTGACCTAATCAAGAAAACTACTCCCTGCAGGTGGACCTCCAGAGAGGAGGAGTGTTTCCTGGAATTGAAGAAGAAAACTGCCTCCTCCAACTGCCTGGGGGTACCCCGCCCTAAGGGCGAGATAGTCCTGATCACTGATGCCAGTGATGTAGGGGGGGGTGGAACGATCTACCAATGGCAAGAGCTTCACCCAGCTGAACTAACCCACTGCCACTATCGTACTAGCGAACCGAACCGTGATGGCTCCTTGAAACATGACTACCCTACCAGTGAGTGGCGGCTGGTGCCACTGGGACACTGGAATTGGAAATGGAACCAAGCGCGTTTCAATCACAGCACCTATGACCAGGAACTCCTGGCCGGTATGTTGGTGCTTTCATCACAATCCCGACTCCTGGGATCCAACCCTATTGTGTGGCACTGTGACCAGGAACCTGTGAAATCTTTTCGAAAGGGCCCGGCACCGGAGAAAGCAAACTTAAAGCGGTGGTGGACTTACCTGAGCCAGTTCAGGCTGACGGTTCATCATATCCCTGGTACAAAAAATGAACTGTCTGACTATATATCGCGCAATAACTTCGATGCGCTTATAGCTGAGAGCTCTGAAGCACTCACCAAAGAGGCTTTCCAGCGTATGGATGCCCCGCTTGACCTGTCCATGGGCACCGCTGGAATCCCGGAGGGTTGGAGCCTAACCGACTATCAGTCAGAGTATAAAGAAATTCTCCAGACCCTCAGCACTGGTCTCGAACCCCGTGTCATTGATGGGCACCAGTGGTATAAAAACAACCAATACCTCTTCTACGAGGACCGTATTGTTATACCTGAGGCCCAAATTGCTGGGTGCCTACAGTGGTCCCATCTCAGCTCAGGTCACACTGGCGCTAATCGCTCAGTGGACTTCTTCCGCGAGTGTTTCCACTCTAGTCTAACCCTGACTGAATTGAAGTCTCGTATGCAGACCATTGTGGATGCTTGTGGCTGTCATGCCAGCAAGCAGAGCGACAGTAGGGATAGGGGACTGATTTCCAGCTTACCCATACCCTATCGTGCTAAGTCTCTTCCCTACGTGGATTTCATCCACGGTCTACCTCGCTTCGGCGGCTATGATAGTTGCCTAGTGGTCACCTGTGGCCTGTCTCGCTTCACCCGTGTGTTCCCTTGCAATAAGAAAATCACAGGTGAGCAGATTGTGAAAATGTTGGTCGAACAATGGTTCGAACCCTATGGGGCACCTAAGCAGGTGCACTCTGATGAGGATGTACGCATCCGCAGTGACACTGGGTGGTACAAACAAGTGCTAAATGCCCTCAACGTGGAGGTAACCACAGGTGTACCCTATACCCACACGTCTAACCCTCTTTGTGAGGGACACAACCGTGTGGTGGAGCAAAACCTGAGAATGCTGATGAAACAGGAGCGTACCAAAGACTGGGTACGCCTAGTGCCCTGGGTAGTGCTGTCCATGAACTCACAGCGGAGCTCTTCAACGGGTTTCACCCCCCACGAACTCTTCCATGGAGGACGACCTGCTTGGGTCTTCAAAACCCCCTTTCCTGAGGACTTCAAGAGCCCTGTTGGAGATTGGCTGGAACAAAAGCAGTCTATGGCTAACCAGGCTGGGACTAACCTGAGACACATACGTGACCGTGAACTGAGCCGGCAGAACCGCCTACGGGGACCTGCCAGCTTCAAGGTTGGTGACCTTGTTTTGGTTCACCATTCACACCTACCCTCCTGGCCAGGTAACTGCCTACAGGACCCTTATTTTGGACCCTATCGTATCATCAGGATAGATGGATCCAGGATCCATGTCAGGAGCAGCCCACGTCTAGGTGGTGAGCTGCTGTGTGCACCCAAACAATTGAGGCACTATCACTCCCCTGACGATTTGTCCCGGGATGAGTGGCACCTCAGCGACAGTGAGGTCGAGCGTTTTGACCTACAGAACGCTGCCAGCCCAGAGGAGGCAGACAAACTGGAAGAGATGACTGCCGATGAGATGGCAGTCGATGGTTACTACGTGGTTGCAGGTATTGCTCGCCACCAGTATAAACAGGGCTGGAAATTCCTAACCCTGTGGGATGGCTATGGGTTATCTTAGGCGACCTGGGAACCTATGTCAGCCTTCATACAACCAGATGAGAGTACCCACCCCAGCTTCCGCTCCTACCTCGTTGAGAACAACGAGGGGCAGCTACTAACCTGTGCTGAGACTCTGTCCCAGCGTAAAAAGAAAAACGAATTTCACTGTGTCAGTCTACTGCCTGTGTTCTAACCTTACAGGGGCAGTGAGCACTCTTGTGCAGACGTGCCTGTGTATGTGTGTGAGAGCAGTTGTCACAGTTGCCGTGCATTGCATCGCAGGACAGGACCGGTAGCCCCCCATGACAACCACTCCCTGGCCGAAGGCCATTGGTTTTTCACAGACAACTGCTTACAGAGCACTGCACTGACCCTGTCTGTGCCCTGCAGACCCATGCCTATGGTTTCCAGCGTGGACCAGGTGGCCGCTTATCAGGTTTGCAGCCCCCCAGCAAGTGTATGCCTTGCTGACCATGTGTTGCACGGGAACTGCCCTAATGTAATGACCTTGGGGAGCCAACGAAGAACGGTGGCTTACTACTCCAGAGGGGAAATGACAAGCAAGGTGTTATGAAGCAAGGTGTGTCTTCCCTCTTTGGGGACAAGCGAGCCCACAGTTAGGACCCCTGACTGGTCCAGATCCATGGGGTTCTACCCTTCCTTACAGGGTTTACCATACCCCTAAGTGTGCTATGTATGTCTGTGTGTGTCTCACCTCTCTCCCCGGCGTGGCTCCCGGAGACCGGGCTTCGCTGACGTCGGACCGAAGGTCCTAATCAGGTACTATTACCACTCCTATGGCGCCCAATTTCTGTGCTGGTGCCTATCCTTGGGGGAAGACGCCAAAAGCCCTACCTACTAGAGGGGAGGGGTGGCCAAGTGTGCTAAGGGCATACAAACGCCCATTTTTGCGAAAGACCAAAAGCTAACGCACTCCCCTGCCAACGTGCAAAAGCACGCGGAACAGGAGACACCACTACACTACACTGACTAACGCCAGCACAGGACTTCGAAGGCAGGGTGAGCACTCATCACTTGCGCTCAACTCCTGCCAGGCCTGTTGACCCTAACACCTACACACGCCACTTGGAGTTGCTGTCAAAGATGTCACGGGTCCTAATGACCCCCCTGTGAGAGAGCAAGAGAACACAGCGCTACTAAGCAACTGTGGCCTAACAGGGACGCGTCTACGCGTTTCCCTGTCAGGGTTTGGAGGGAAGGTGTGCTCATTATGCGTGCACAGCGTGTATGTCTGCGAGGTTGGACTGCACTCGCCAGTCAGGGCTGAGTTGCAGTTTGTTGTTTGTGTGATCTACGCAGCATATTTTAGCGCTGCACCAAGGGACTGCACCAATCACCCTTACCTTCTCACCTGTAAAGCAAAGGCAGATGGCCTGGGTTTGCGGCTGAGGAACCAAGACTACGTCCACGTATTATACGCTTCTCAGGTAGCCCTATAATACACTGTCCTCAAACCCAGGTGCAAGCAAGCAAGCTTAAGGAACTCCACCCGTTCTCTTATAGCACGTAGGGTGGAGCCCCTGGGTAACCTAAACAAGAGTTTTACCGTGCGCAACACGCGTGGCCTACCCTTTAATGCGCCATATGCATGCACAGGTATGCACAGGTTCTACCATTCCACTTGTTTTATCCTAATCTTACCCAACATAACCAATCACAGCTTGACTCAACCAGCAGGTGAGCTACTCCTTGGCTTACCTACCTTACTCACCACGCATCATGTGAATGCCGAAGATGACTCGAGCGCAAGACAAGCCTAAGCGCGTAAACAATCCTACGGCGAATTATAAACAAGCCTAATCGATTAATGCACTGTGTGTCATGCATGCTTCCCTTGTCTTGTTTCCTGCAGAAAGAGGAGAGAGAGTGGCGCACCGCACAGCGCAAAACAAGCCTAAGCGTTTTAAGCGACCCTACTTTAGCGCGACGGCAACACAAACACGAGCAAGCACTTTCTTCTCTTACCTGTGAAGAGAGGATAAGGGTGGACTGAGGCACAGGGAAAGCGACACAGCGTGTGAATGCCTGAATTAGGCACATGCATTGCGAGCACAGCGCATATTCTAACCCTACGTGCGCGCTGCGTGCTCCATTCGCTTCGCATACCTTTCATTTCTGTTTTGACCTGTGCAGAGCAAAGGAGGTGAGCGCCCGAACCCCCAACAAACACAGCGGTGACTACCCTAACGTTTTATCGAAACAACCAACACGAACGCAATGCATGCGTGTGAAATGACACTAGCATACCTGAGAGGTGGGTTGTCCACCTGCTCTGTGGTGTGGGTTCGTTTTCAATACTTTTCCCTAAAGTTTATAAAAGGTTTGATGCAACTGTGCAAAAATTTCTTTTAGAACTTTAAAAAGTACGGCTCATACCTTCTTTTTCTAGAGCCGTTTACGCTTGCGCAACCCTTTTTCTGGAGTCCGCTTCTGTTGCGCTTGTCTGCAACATTAGGCTTTAGTCTCAAAATGACGATTTCTTGCGTAGTTTCGTAAATTTTTAGCGATTTGACTTCTAAAGTCGCTACACTGTTCGCTAAACCACAGGATTCACTCTGTGTTGGTTCCATTTTCTTTTTTTTTTCAGCTCCTGGAGATTTGTGTCCTCAAATTAAAGTATTGCTCCGCCCTGGCCCTTGGTCATGACGTTTACTGAATTGCTGTTTATACAGCGATAGCCGTCCGCATTAGAGCGTTCGACTGTACCCTAGTGGGCAAGCATGTGTGCTCTAGGGAGGGAGTCCTGGGTTCAAATCCCACTTCCCCCAAATTTTTACCAAACGTTTTCGTCGCACGCTGGCAACTTTCGAGGAATTCCTCATCAAAGGGACATCATACCCGGTACATTACACTGTTTCTCAAGGGTACCTACAGTGTGATGAGCTTCTATGAACTGATGGGAATGTTTTTGGTAGGTCTAATGCATTTTCTGAGGGAATTTTGGGATTTTTGAACCTTTTTCCTTGGTCCTACTAGCTTGATCAACTGATACTCCAGGGGGCAGAAGGAAAAAGTCACTATGGTGTCTTTCTTGGAGGGCTTGATCCAGGCCAAGCCCCCCCTTAAAACCCTCTTGTTGAGGCCAAGACTAACTTAGGTATCTATATCACTCTTTTGAAGCTTAAAGTACACTTTCTCAAAGTAACTGGGGTTATAACCCTAGCCCCCCATGAAATTCACCCCTACCACTCAACTGAGCGGAGGTATCTTCCTTCATGGAGCATATACCGAAATAAAATAGGCATTTCATGCCTAAGGCCTTGGAGGTTGAGCCTAGTGGTCTCCCACCCCAAGACCCCTAAACTCAATTGTTGCTACCACTTATTGTGGTTCTACTTTTTAACTGTTTCTGAATCCAGCTGTCTGGCCAAGTCATAATCTGTGTCTGGCCTAACTCCCTTGCCCCATATTCCTAACCAACTCCATTTCATCCAAAAGAGTGCACATGAAGTGCCTAAGGCTAATTGGGAGGCAAGAGTCATGCCAGTTTTCATATAAAAATCATTTGTTTTATCCTTTTGTTTTCCTGCTTTGTCTATCTGCAGCCCTTCTGTGTTACACTGGATTTTACAACTATTCATTGATTCAATCCATATCCTGTTCTTGCTCTACTTGCTGCTTTGGTTTGGGTTTTCAACTTCAAAACCTGCAGGATTTCACTAAAATGTCTAGGGCACTAGTCAAGGACATCTTTCTGCTGGCCTTGGGCGTGTTGGCGGGCTCGCCAGAGTACAAGGTCTACGATTGCCTCGTGGAGGCCGTTGCCTGGGGTGGTCAGGTCCTGGAGGGCTTTGACAATGAGCTTGGTCCACCTCTCTTGTAGGCGGTACCAGCCCAGGGGAGTGCTCAGGGCCCTGCTTTGGAGGGTCGCTCGGAGGAGGTCGGGGTCGCGGATGGTGGTCGGTGTGAGGGGGGGGTGCTCCGGTATCCTGGGGGGGGGCTGGCTGGGTGGGCTGCCGGGGTCCTGCGCGTCCGCCTCGATGTATGGGTGGGCCCGGGTGGGTTTGGCTAGGCTGGGCGGTGCCAGGTGGCCTCGTGGTCGAGAGGTGGGCTCTGGGGTGCCGTGGGTGGTTGTGGCGGGGGGGTCTTGCTGTGGGGCCCGGCGGCCTTCTGGGGTGCTCTGGTGGTGTCTTGGAGGCCTGCGGACAGAGATGGGGGGGGGCGGGTGTGGGGCGCGGAGTAGGTTAGTGGACTTCTGGGTCATGCACGGCATGGTAATGGATGAGACGCCGCATGTGTTTCCTGGCGGTGGGGTCGGTGAGTTGTTTTTGGTGCATGGGGGCTGCCCCCCGGCGAGCATAACACAAAAGCGGCCTAACCACGGGCAAGTGAGCGTTCATGGCGAGCCGAAGTTCATCGAAGGACAGCAGCCATATGTACAGTAACTCAGGGGGTGTGACCCTGCTCCAAAATGCACCAAAGGCCTGGTTACTGTGGTCGGTGAGTTGTTCTGTGTGTGTCAACAGGAGGCGTTTGCGGTGTACCATTCGGGCCGCTGCTCTGCGGACTGCTTCTAGCTGGAGGTGCACTGCTGCCTCCATCGGTTTTTCCGTGTGTTTGGCGAGGTGTCGGTGAGGGCCTGTGTCACCGCCCCCCTCATGGTGGCTTCCTTGACCAGGGGATCCCTGAAGAGGTGTTCGGTGGCCTGGTGTGCGTGGCTGTGGGTTGGCCAGCCTTCGTGTTGCCGTAGGGTTTCTGCCGGGGACCAGCCTACTAGTGTCTCCCTGCCCGTATGGAGGGGGCATATCTTGAAGTGTTCCCAGTCCTCCCGGGTGGTGTGGTTGCACGGGCAGCGGATGTGTTCTTCAGGGACATGGATGTGCTTGCAAGCGAGCCATCGGGCGACCCTGGTGAGGAGTGGTAGTTGCTCCCTGAGGAGCTGGTTGCGTCGTTTCTGGAGGTGGGCTGGGACGTTTGCTGGGTGTAGTGCCGAGTGGTAGAGGGGGACCGTCAGTTTCTCCTGGAGCTGTTGGATGTGTGCTCAGCCGTCTGTGTCGCCGAGTACGCGGCCGAGATGTTGGATGGGGTCGGGTTAATGGTATGCTCTGTTTTGTGAGGTATGGGGGGTAGGGACTTCCGGTACCCAGTCCGGGGTCCGATGGGGCACCGGCTCGGGGGGTATGTGTCGGAGGTGTGTGTGGTTCGGCCGAGGTCAGGGACCTGGAGGGTCGGCAGGTGCGTGGTGCGCTGGTGTACTGCCTGGTTGTCGACCTTACCATTTCCGTATTGGTGCCTGTGGGATTCTTGTTTTACGATGTGAAGTTGGACGTAGGGGGGAAGGCTGCGAAGGGCTTTTCCGACTAGCAGTGCTTGGGTGCCGAGGCTCCTCGCGGTGGTTTTGTGGAGTTGTTGTCTTGCTATGCGGAGGAGTAGGTGTGTGTCGACAGTGGCCTCCACTACGAACCAGACCCAGACGACGTGCGGGAGGTGGGCGTGTAGGTGGGTGGTGATTTCGGTGATGGCGTCGGCCATGGCCCCCAGTTCCCCGTGGGAGTAGGCCCCGTGGGTGGTGTGGCCCGTGTGGTGGTCCATGTGGTAGTGTCCCCCGGTGTGGGTTAGCTGCAGCGTGGCACCCACTGTGATGGGCGTGAGGGCGGATTCGCCTGAGGCGTCGGTGAAGAAGAGTAGGTCCGCCGGTGATGGTTGTGGGAGGCGGCATGGGTTCATGGGCAGGTAGGCGTATATGGCGAGGCCCCTGGTGAGGTGAGCTACCGGGGTTGTGGGCTGCAGGTTGGGGGTGGCGTACACCCCTACCCCTTTGGAGATGACGTGTTTCGCTTGGGGGGACATGGCTATGAGTCCCTGTTCCGGTTGTCCTTGTGTGAGGTATGAGTAGATGTAGTGGAGGATGTAGGCCGTGTCCAGGTTAAGGTCGTGGAATGTGAGGGCTTGTGTTCGGTGCTCCGGTGTGTGGAAGGAGTGGTGCAGCGGGTAGTAGGGGTGCTCGTGCTTGCCCGTTCTGCCTGGTTCCTACATGCTGTAACGGATGGCGACTCCTGCCGGGTCGGAGCGGGGCCAGGTGGGCGTTGTGATGAACAGCCATTGGGGTGTGTGGTCGGAGTTCCACGCCAACGTGGGGTTGGCTTCGGTGCGGTGGCACCATGGGACTACCCATGCGTAGGCTTGTGGTGGGAGGCGGGCTGTGGGGTTGGTGTGGCGGCGTGCTATGAGGTGCAATACGGGCCAGGGCGTGGTGGGTGCTTCGGGGTCACAGGCTGAACATGTGCGTGGCATGCTCTGGGAGTCGTGGGGGACCTTCAGTAAGTCTCGGGCGGTCATGTCGTGCTTTGGTATGCGCCATTGTGCCCCGTGGTGGATGACGGTGGTCTGCGTGGGTTTGGCTTCCTTCGGGGCCAGTAGTACGGTGAGCGGTGGGACTGGGCCCGCCACCGAGGGGACGGGTTCGTGTTTCAAGCCGGTGGGTGCGTAGGGGGGTGTCGCTGGGATGGGCCGGGGGTGCTGCTTTTCGAAGTCTTGGTAGGCTGCCTGCATATCTTTGCTTCCTCTCAGATTGTGTCCCGCTGCTCGCGCCGTCTGCGTGAGGTACTGGTGGACGAGGCGGTATTGAGGCCATTTGGGAAGCTGCAGGAAGGGGTTGTGGTGTGCCCCGCTGTGGTGCAGGACCCGCATTTGGGGGAGGGTGATGTATACTACGGTGATGGAGGCCCCCACGAGGTCTATGGTGTTAATGGTGCCTTTGGGGTGATGGTGGAGGTCCCCGCAGAGGACCGCCAGGGGTCCTTCCTCCAGGCATTTGTGGTTAGTGAGTATGGCGTGGTGCGGGGAACGGAGGAGAAGCTGGAGGTGGTTCCACAGGCGCATGTTCACGTTGGTGGGCATGCCCATCTGGTGGAGTATCCAGTGCAGGCATGTGTTGCGGGCCCGTTGTGCGGCTTGGAGGCGGATTTTGGCAACTTCACGGACTTCCGCCGAATGGTTGTGGCTCATGCTGTGAAGGAGGAGGGCGGTGTGTCTGGTGTAGGCCGCTTTCACCTCGTCTCCTATGGCGTTTCCATAGTGGGGCCATGCCTCCTGGATGGCGCGAGTGGGTATGGAGGTTGGCCAGCCCCCGTTTGCTGCCCATGCCTTGGTGACGGCGCATGTGGCCGGCTGGAGGGCGGTGGTGGGGTGTGTCAGGTGGAGTGCCTGGAGGCCTATGGAGGCGTTCAAGACCCCGGTGAGGTAGCATGCCAGGCTCTGCTGGGATAGGGAGAGGGCCTTGGTGGTTGGGGACGCATATCTGGGGAGATGGGCCAGGTGTGACTGCAACTTGGGAGAGAGGGTGGTATCCCCAGGGTTGGCGGCCTGGATCACACCCAGGTGGGTGGTGGTTTCCACGACTTGCATGAAGGGGCCTTGTGGCCCTCGGCTGAGGGGTGTGGCAGACCCCTTGAACATGCGACCGACTTTGTGGGGTGGACGATGAGGTTGTTGCCGTAGAGGTAGGAGATGGTTACTTCCAGCAAGTCGTTGGCTTGCTGGGTGACCGTTGGTCGGGGGTCTGGGGTGTGGGGCTCCTGTGGGGTGCGTGCGACCGTGAGGTTGGTGTCGTCCGCAAAGCTCACCAGGGGGGAGAGGAGGGGGTAGGGTGCGTAGGCCGGGTAATCCTGTTTGATTGTGAGGGCCAGGGGGAGTGTCACCAGAAGGTACAGGAAGGGACCTTCCGCTTCTCCTTGAGGGACCCCGCTGCCTGGCTCCAGGAAAGGGGTGAGGCCTGCTCCGGTGTGGACTGTGTATTTGCCGGTGCGGATGTAGCCGAAGGCGAAGTTGTAGAAGGGGAGGCCCATGCGTCTCCACACCGCCTCCAGAAGGAGCGAAGGGGTGTTTGGGAAGGCTCCCTTGACGTCAAGGGAGGCGATGATGAGGTCTAACGGGTCCATGTTGGCGATGGTGTCCTGGAGGAAGATGACCTCGTGTGGGGACCGGCCCGGGATGGCCCTTCAGAGGCTGGCGGGTATGTGGGGGTCCAGGTGGGGGCGGATGCGGCGCAGGAGGAGGGTCCAGACAATTTTGACCTCCGTGACTGCGCAGACCATGGGGCACCAGTTGTCCGGGTTGGCCCAGTCCCCCTTTTTGTAGAGGGGGCGGACAACGTTTGCCCAATCTGGTGGCAGGGGGGTTTGCCCCGTGACGATGTCCGAGAGGCAGTGGGTGAGGATGCAGAGGACGTGGGCGGGGAGGTGGTAGTATGCCTCCGATGGGAGGCCGTCGTACGGGTTTTGTGTTGCCGGAGACTGTGGATGGCCCTCTGGACTTCGTGGATGGTGAGGGGGCGCTTTTCCAGTTGCCTCCTCTGGGCGTGGTTGAGGACCTGAGGAAGGCGGTTGACTTTGGCCTGGGTGTCCGTGTCCAATGTGTCTTGGGTGGGCGTGTGTTGATGGAGGAAGCTGTCTTGGGATTTGGAGCACGGTGGCTGGGTCGTAGGTGAGGGAGCCGTCCTCCTGCCTGACCGTGGTGATGGTGCGGTGGCCGGTGTCGGTCATGGCGTTGTTGAGATGGCGGATGTCCTTGTAGGGGAGTTCATGTTGCGCATACCGTTCATGCTCTTGGGCGATGGGCTGTTGCCTGCGGATGTGCCACTGCTGCAGGTCTGCCCTGATGTGGGCTATCTGCGTCCTGCAGTGGTGGATGTGGCAGCGGGTTTGGGGGGTGTCGGTGTGGAGGAGGGTCGCCAGTTGTTGCTTTGCATGCCAGAGGTCATGGAGCATGTCCCCCAGGGCCCTGGGCGGTCGGTTGTCTTGAGTTGTGGGGGTGCTGCTGGAAACCGCAGGTGACGGCGGCTGTGCGCATGGCTGTGAGTAGGTCGGTGGGGTCCGGTTGGATGCGCCGAGTGGGGTCTATGTCCCTGTGATATTGGGACCAGGCCTGTTTGTCGTGCAGTGGGGGCATCTCCAGGGGGGGTGGTAGGCCTTGGTCCGCATCCTCTGGTGAGGCGGATATGCAGTGGGCTGCGGCCTGTGGGTCCCAGCAGGAGGGGCCCGTACCGGGCCTCCGCCCGGATGATGGTGGTGGGGTCGCCGTAGCAGACGTGGATGCGGGAGGGAGCGGCCTCTGTTTGGTGGGAGAAGTGGGATGGTTGGCCTTCGAGGTTGGCCGTCACGTCCACGATCCCCAGCATTTCGATGGTGTTGCGGACTGCATCGTCATGGGGTGTGGCCTGTCCCCCTCAGTCCACCTGGGTGGGGGCGGCGCTCATGTCGCCGATGATGATTGTGGGGGCGAGCATGGCCATCTGGCGGTATGCCTCGGCCAGGGCCTGGAGGAAGGGTTCCGTGGCGTGGCCGAAGAGGACGTGGGCGTTGATGACGTTGAGTTGCCATTGGTCCCCGACGACCTCGTAGACGCTTAGTCTCCCTCGGATGCTGAGGTGGTGGACGAGGTGGACATGGATGCCGGCTCGGGCATATAGAG